>JAKGUB010000557.1:24182500-24782500 GCA_026261675.1 Hippocampus mohnikei
TATTAAAATCTTATGGTGGATTTTTTTTTAAACATGCGCAAATTGAATTCTTGCAGATAATGTTGGTTTGCTGTTCAGCAGCTTTGTGCAATCTTTGAATTTTATACAAGAAAGCCATTTGCCAAGGGGTGGGGGGAGGAGTCGCAATAAATTGTTATTTATTTGTAGTTTATTTGTTGCAGCTGCAGCTCTTGTGAAAGCGCTATATAAATCAGGATGCATTGTATTGTATTGTAGATGAGCAGAGTATCTTTTCTCGATGCATTTTAAAATTTAAATATTTGGCGATACTCTTCTGTACATTGGTTCAATAAAAACAGACACTTATGTTGTCATTTTGGTCATACATCCGGTTAGGAAGTGCACAGTCCAACGAGGCCCAGAGTAGTGCTGGTGAAAAATTGTGCCCCCCTACTCCCATCATTTAAGTTGCCCATCCCTGCACTCGGTACTGACATGTAGAGTGCAACCTCCTCACCACATCGATAATCTGCAGAAGAGTGAAGCCCAGCTCCACCAGAATGGCAGCTGAGTCATTGACCACTGGCCTTTCCAGTCGGTTGTAGTTAGCAAGCAGCTCCTTGTAAAGTCTCCTCTGGTACTCTCCTTGCAGAGATCCTGGGGACCAAAGTAGCAAAGTTACATAACGTGGCTGATTTCCATAACACAGCAAAGATTGTTTTTTTTTGAGCGACACTGAGAGAGTAGCATAGTACTATACAATTCATCTCGCCCATCCATCAATTCTTCCATTCAGCCATCATCCACTTCGAACTTATCCTCAGCTGGATCATAAAGAGATCAAGTCAATCTCAACTCTGAAGAGTAAAGGAGCACTCCTTCAGCCTGGCAGTGTGTTGATCGGCCCATTAAGGCCAAAATGGAAAGCGTTATGGCAGGTTAGCGTTTGAGGTCAGGCAAAAAGAAAGCAAGCTACAGGAGCTTGTCGGCATACCACGACAGAGCTTGGCATTTGAGAAAATGTCTGAAATTACTGATCAAAGAAAATTATAGATTGAATGTTAGTTTTGGGGGGGCAGAAATTATTGAAAAGAAGATTTCAATCCTGACTTGAGGTAGAAATATTATTTATATTTCTACAATAATTAGGACAGTGAGCAAGAATGATGAAAGCATGAGGAGAACTCCGCACTTGTGCCAAGATTCAATCCATGAATCTCTCGGCTGTGAGGCAGACACACAAACAATAACTTTACAAAAAAAACTAATGAATCAATTTGCCATGTCAATCATCACATCTTCTCAGGAATCTGTTGCTGAGCAACAAGGCCACTACGCCTCAAAATAAATAACACCCCGACATTCTGCGTTCGTATCCAGGATCCTACTGAGAATGAGCTCGTAAGCTGCAAATACATTTATTGCACCAACATTTTCTGTCATCCTGTGACATTGTGGATAAAATACTAAACTGCAGGTTATTTTATGGGCAGTAGAAAGACCCTGAAGAAACAAACAGTGCAAGAAAAGTCATAAATCTGTGTACTTTTGCACAGTGTATACTTACACTCAATAATGAGCCCTTTTGTCACAGTGGGAAGTGAGGTCCACACAAACGTGAAAAAAATAATGCAGTCAGTAGTGGGGGCTGGGGAAGATTGGTGCCACTGCTGTTGCCTGCCTCATGAAATTGTTCCTTATGTGGAAGAAAATAATCGCAGTCTTCAATGCCCAAACAAATCGTGTAGGGCTCACACCAGGCAGGAAAGGAGGCCTCCCAGTTCATTATTTTTGTTTGTTTATTAATCATCTCAGCAATGAAGCTGATATGAAAAGCAGAGAGGGGAGTCTCATTACAGAAATTCTTGTCGCAGAAGGAAGCATGGTGATTTGTCCTTATTTCATCCTTTGCACTGTTTATCACCTTGATATTGGAACACTTTGATTCACCACAGCTCATTTTTATTAATACCTCTTTTTATGAATGAAGCATGAGTATGATCAGTACTCCATCACCGTCTGTATCATTACTGGAAATGTTAAGGTTCAGCACTCACTGCTTTTTTACGGCTTTCAGAAAGTCACTTATTAGCAGCATGGTCAATTATCAGCACAAGAGAAAATTGATTGGGAAGTCATAGACCAGTACGTTAACTTAAGGTCAGAAAAGATTGGCTTTGGTGTCGCAAATGAGCAGGATTTATTTGCCCTAGATCAATGTGGCAAATTGAAAGAAAAAATATCTTTGGCCAGAAATTTATGAAAAGCATCCATTCAAAATTGGGGCAGGTAAGACAAGACAAGTGTAACCGATAGTGTCCGACTGTGTTGTGTTGAAGAATACTGGCGATGCACAGCAGGATTTCTTGTTTTGGCTGTGTGTCTCAATCACAAACCCTGACGAAAATAGCAGAAAACAATGACCTCCCCTCAATTAGAGTGATACAGAGGGACCCTACACATATTATATGGCATAGCAATGTATTAACACACTTTATATAGTTATATATTATATACTGAAACACTTCTTGGTCTGAAAGATAAAACTATACATGTGAATAAGGTCTACCCATCCATTTTGCTTTATTGCCTTTCCTGTTTAGTGTAGCACGAGAGGCTTTATCCTCTTCCAGATGCCCAACTTATGTTGGGTCACTCGTATCTCAAGGCATCACTACAAGAGTTTCAAGTGGTTTGACAAGTCAATTCAACTTTATTTATAGAGTACGTAAAAAAACAACCACACCTGCACACAAAGGGCTGTTCCTTAAGTAAAAAGCATACATATGTAAACAAGTAAGTGTTAAAACAATATCTGAATGACATAAAAACAAGATCACAGATGGTGAAAGAAGAGCCTTTTCTGTGATGACCAGGCTGCAATGGATGTTAAGTGGGGCACAGTATTCACATGATGTGGTGCAGTACAAGATAGAGTTCATTTCAGCAAATGTTCATAATGCCACTGCAATTAGTTCAATTTGAAAGGAAACAAGAAACTCTTAACTCGCAGTTGCAGATGCGTAAACTTTGAACTTAATCGGAAGCACGCTGCACTTCTTCCTATGTAGAAATATGGGCTGAACGTTCCATCCATCCATGATCCGAGCCGCTTATCCTCATGAGAGTCGAGGGTTGGAGCCGATCTCAGCTGTCTTCAGGCAGTACGAGGGGTACACCCTGTTAACACTATCTTGTGCCAAGATCATCCAAATTCTTTGCTAATCTTTCCACCGTAGTCACATTTCTTCTGATGCATTTCTCCCAATTCCTATGGAGATGTCGAGAATAAATGTTCACCTCATAAAACTACGTTGTGTACTGCGTGTGTGCTTAAATTAGTCCCCTTCAGGAATCTGCAGAGAAAAAGCGTTGATCCCGCGG
This sequence comes from Hippocampus mohnikei, assembly GCA_026261675.1. Taxonomy (NCBI): domain Eukaryota; kingdom Metazoa; phylum Chordata; class Actinopteri; order Syngnathiformes; family Syngnathidae; genus Hippocampus; species Hippocampus mohnikei. Next base: position 24,185,846 of record JAKGUB010000557.1, read on the forward strand.
TGAACGAAACTGATTCTGGGGAGAGCAAACCTTGATTCCACGGCTTGAAAGTTAATGCCACAGTGGGCTACAATCATATGTAATCTACTTTTTACTTCCTTTTGTCTTGTTTTTAGGTCGACTGCGATATTGCGTTTTAACATTGGTCACGATGGTGCTATGTCGAATTTTTCTGCTACTACTCAATGTATAAAGTTTGAGAAGCACTGGTCTGAATGACACGACCCACTTTTACTCCAAAATAGAATAATTAATTCATACATACACCTGACCCCCCTTGCACTTATCAATTCATCAATGCACACAAATACACACTTGAAGTGGACTATCACTTCAAGTAGCATTCCGATGGGCTTCCCAATTGTCTTGAATGCAGCAGATAACAGACCACCCATATTGCATAAGCATGGATTGATAAGCATCGTTGGAATCTTGTGGGTGTTAAATGTCATATGAAAAATTCAAATTGGAAAAAATCAGAAGCTTGATCTTGTCTTCCTTAATCTCGCCATATGTTTTTGTCCCAACCCACGAGTACATCAGTGTTGCTCACGAAGCTCTAATTTATGCAACCTCATTTTGAGTATATTTTGTACAAGCGTCCTCTCTTTTGATCTCCTCTCCTCTCCTCTCCTCTCCTCTCCTCTCTCTCCTCTCCTCTCCTCATCTCATCTTTCTCGCTGTCCTGAATCCACTTGCTTTTTTGTGTAATAAATGAACACATTCCACAGCCAACTGGGTTCTGGATTGAAATAAACAAGCCAAGAAAAACATGATTGGCACCGTTTCCAATTAGTCTGCGTCACCTAGAAATGGATGGAAGGAATTTAGTAGGATCTCCATGTGTGTGGGGTGTGTGCCTTCCTGAATGTAAATGCATTTGTTTGGGTTTAATCAGTCCATTATTCTCCACTGCTGTCAAACAGCTCGGCGATAACGTTGCGTCTGACTTTGAGACACACTCATCAGAGCTGGTCTATTCAAAAACAGACTGCCACAGGGACCCGTTCTTCTTTTCACAGGCTCTCACACACTCGTATCTCATGAACACACACACTCAAAGACACTGTCATGTCTGATGTTTTTGTGTCTGCGCTTAGTAGTGCTAAACCGGCTGAGGCTTCAGCGTCTGACTCCCACACATTTATTTGCTGATTGTATATTAGCTGACATAAATTATCGCTGTATAATTTAAGCGTATTGTTCAGGAAATTGATGCAACATTGTGTGGAGAGAAATATACTCAGAATTACGCTCTAAAAGTGGCATTACTGATCCAACGCAGTTATTGAAATACGCCAGCTTTATAGTTACCTCTACCAAGTGCAAAAACATGAGGGTCAAATGTATTATGTATTATCTTCTTCTCTGTACTTCTACATAAAGCCCATTTAGGATTTGATGCATCTAAATTGGGTATATCTGCAGAATGATGCCACTTCATCAGTAAAACAACGCTTGGAACTCATGAGGGTCAAATGAGTAATGAAGAATAAACAATTTGGTGACCAATCTGCACGAAACACAGACTAAAAAAAGGGTCATCCAACTAGTTGCATTAGATTAAATCAACTTTGATTAAACACACAAAGACAGATGCTCTTTGGAGAAAAAAAAACAATCATATAAACACTCTACGGATTTGATCGGATCAACACAAAACATGATGGCACATTTGAGCAAGATCAAAGAGCTTCCATCCCTCAGCGTTTTGGGGGCGGTATGCTAGACCTGGAGCGGGGGGGGAACGGGTTCTTCACAGACAAAGCGTTGACAGCCCACCTCTCCCTCAGGGGCTACTGGTGAGTCAGCCAAAAGACAACTCTGCACATCTCCAGCTACAAATATGTGTTGGCTTGTGTGTAAATATGTATAAAAAGTAATGCAAATATTGCAATCCTGTGTGGAAAAGGGCTGAAAACTAAACTCCCCAAGCACCCTTTGTTGTTTAATAAATAATGGTGACACACTTTTGTTTCAGAAACAGAGGAGCCTAAAACACATCTCACTTGGAGTTGAATACCTCCACCAATTAATTAGGTCAAGAGGAGAAGATGGGGGGGGGGGGGGCTCCTGGTCTCCAGAAGTTATGATCTTAAACCCAGGCAATCCTGTGAAATAATACAACACAATATATCTTTATTTAGCTTTCACAATAACTGCAGCTGTAATCGTACCAACCTTTGTATGAGGGGACGTGATAGCTGGGCAAAAGCTGAACTAAACATCATTTCAAAATAAGTCAGAGTTGCCAGAGTAATTTTTACAAAGTACAGTATCAGGGAACAACATTCTAGGAAGATGTTGGCAGATGAAACCCTTCTGATGTCTGCTAAAAAAGGTCAAACTGCCTAGATTTATCATTACAACTGCATGTGTAAATCCTGATTAGAAATATGTGTTCAAGTAACTTCAGCAACGCATAATACAATTATTTTCAGGAGTTAGAATTGTGAAGGTATTTGTATTAGTGTTCTATTTTCACTCCAGGGTGTTTTAAATCACTGAGAACGTGCATTCAAAAGTGGAAAGAGCAACACGTGATGAGCAGAACATATGGACAAATGTCTTAATGGGTCCCGAGCTGGATCGAATCATATAGGAGAGTTTTATAATCTACGGTAAGGGATCACAGCCCTAAAACCACACCATGTTTAATCCTAATCCGGGAGCAAAGACCTCCCATGTGTCTTCAACTTTCATGCTCATTGAACCTTCTCATGATCAGCGCAAATCCTTCTGGAACTGAAACTGTACAAAAAAAAGTCACAATTAGTAAAATGTGTTTTGTTGAGTATTCTACACTCATAAGAAGTTATTGCTCTTGTGAAGTTTAATAAATTTGCGATCAGGTGACTTTTTAACATGATAGGTGTCCAGCCTGGTCCACCAGTATCACAGCACATTAGGTGCTTTCGTGTTGCCACGGTACTGACTCAACAAAACCATCAACATATTGAAATGTTTGAGGTTTCTCACTTTGAAAGATGAAGATCACAAGAAGTTTTGAGGTTACTCGAGAATGAGAAAATGTGACAAGTGTCACGTAAGCCACCTTATACTATGGGTAAAACTCTGAACAAGGCATTAAATTGTCTAATGTACGTATTGGCCACGATTAAAGAGGCCCTTATTGCTGACTGGGGGAAAGTATCATTCTGCAGTACAGAATAAAAGACAGTGAAAGACACCGAGAGAGAGTTGAGGTGTTGAATGGAAATAATGAGATCATATGACAGCATCTGAGCCAGGCAGACGCGGGCTTTGGAGCGTCTGAACCTTTGTGAAGGTCAAGAATAAAATCCATGAAGTTGTAGGGTGTTAGATTGAAACATAACACAATGCTAGTGACTGTTTGAATCATATTCCCAAACAGAATACGAATGTTGTTTTGATGAGTCTGACTTTGAAAGTGACTTCCACTTCTCTGTACAGCTGGTGTTCAAAGTTTGCAAAAACTCAGAGCTCGGTGGTGAATAGGGATAAGAATCGAAATCCAGCTCGGTTTGAGGGTGTCTTTGCTTGCCTGATGATTCCTTCTGTTGATTCCACTTATGTGGTGGTGTCACAAGCATCCATCCATCTATCCCAGCTGTCTTCAGTCAGTAGGCGAGGGACACTCTGAACTGGTTGCCAGCCCATCGCAGTGTGTCACAAGCAAGAAGTGTATTCTGCTCCTGTACTTTTCCTACATGGTGTCAAGGCAGAAGCACCTGCAACACTTGCAAATCTTTAATTTCTTCAAAGGCGTGGGGATTCGTTCAGTGTGCGGAAATAGAGCTGTGCGATTTATTAAACGTCTACTGCTCGATAGAACATTCTGCAGTTTATATTGTTACAGTGATGTGTGCATTATTTCAACAGTCATTTTTCTATTGCATCATCCTTGTGCCTCACTCTCCAGGTAGGACCACTCAATTTACGATCAATTCAACTCCAACACGACTGCAGCTGTTTGATTAAGCGTGGGTTAATTGCCACTGTGATGACATACTCCAGAGGCAACTGTTGTGTTTCGCTTGTCATTTGTGAGCAGAGTTCAATAAACGGGGTCTGTGCAGTCTGCAAATATTTGTTTACACAACTGCCAGAGGAGCACCGACATAAGCAAGACTGCACATTCCTTAATAACCGGTTCTACTACCAGATATTTTAAAATATGTTGTTCCATGGAGTATTTGTGTTTTATTCCATATTTGTCCTTTATCCATTTAATTCCTGTTCTTTACATAATATGTATTTCTAAAATAAGCGTAGAGCGCATTACCCTTCATTACAGTTAAATTGGTACAGAACATCAGTACAATTTCCAAACTTTATCCATCTATTCATTTTCTAATCTGCTTAATCTATTAAGAGTCGTGGGTGATATGGAACCTTTTTCATCTATCTTACCTTTGGCCAGAATTGGGGTAGGTCTTGGAATCATCACCAACCAAATGCCGATCATTTGTAGAAAACCCTTCAAACTCACATTCTTACTAGTTGGCATTATTGTGAACCAATAGTGTAGCACGGTGGTCTGTTGGTTAACACATCTACCTCACAGTGCAGCGGTGCAGTGTTCGATTCTGGCTCTGACCTTCCTATGTCGAGTTTGCATTTTCAAGATCTGAATACCAAACCCCAGAACTATAACCTATCAGCAGTCAATTAGTCCACTGTGCTTCTAGCATTCACACACACCACACGCACACACACACACACACACACACACACACACACACACACACACACACACACACACACACACACACACACACACACACACACACACATTTTTATTTAATTCAGAAAAACACAGAAACCACACTGGTAATTAACCGAGATGTTCAAGATGGGTCAGGGTGTGTGAACATGTATACTTATCATGCACATATGCACACAGATCACAATCATTTCACCATTATACGTTCATCCATTTTCTATACTGCTGGTCCTCATTAGAGTTAGGACTAAAATGGAGCCTACTCCACCTCACTTTGGCGGGGCCCACCCTGGACTGGTCGTCAGCCAAACGCAGGGCACATACAGGCAAATTCACACCTTTGGTCAAATTAGAGTCTTCAATTGAATTTATTTGAATAGAATTTGACTTTATTGGGTCTACTGCAGGAGGACAAATCCCGCCCCACACCCCCACCATGCTGCTACATACATTGGACAATACAGTGCAGACAAAGTACAGTGTAGACTAACACAGCTCTCATCCAAAATCCATAAAAACTGACAGGCATATGCACACCCTCATGTCCTCCAGCTTGTCTGTCAGTGTCCCCCTTGTTAATTTGGCTGGTAGCATGTGGGATAAATGAGTTTTTAGAGCGGTTTAGTGCACAAAAAGGGGTCCTATACATCCTTCCTGAGTTTAGGAGCGTAAATTGGGACTGTACCAAGGATGTCGTTAGCCTGTCGAATAACAGACTGGACATCTATGTCCTGGGGACATGATGCAAAATCTTCTGCTCCTCTATCTGTCACCTCTAGCATGAAGTGAAGATGGAAAACACCACAGAACCCACGTTTCTAAATCCGCCACATGTAACAACCAGAAGTGTAACCAGGGGAAATTTTGGGTGCGTTTCATCATTGACGTGACTGTCCACACAAACATCTCTTGACGGGAAACAGTTTAACTCTCTCTGTCCATCATATATTTAAAATGCACCTCTGTCAAAGATGACATGTTTTGATATCTCAGAAAGGTGTCTATGATTTTTGGTTTTGTTCCATGAGTCATCACGTCGTGGCAAAGAAAATAATGGAGTAGAAGAAACATTGTTTAACATGAAAGGGCATCATGCATAAATCATGTTTTGCCACGCATTATGTTGCTTAGATAATGCATACATCTAAGGCGTAAACCCAACGATAAATTTGTTAGTTCATGCTTCTTGGCATGTTTTCGTACTTGAAAATTCCTCTCTGCTGGAAGGTTAACCAGATACTATGGGACAAATTATTGTAAAACAATCAAATTCATATATCTCTTGTTGTAAACATTAAGAAACCAAACAAGGAGTTGTATTATAATGCACCCTGTATGAGAACTCTACGAAACATATTTTTATGCATTATATGTCACACATTGAAAGACAATAAGCGGTGAATAGTGTGTAAGTTAATACGCATAATGTTTGTCATCTATATCTAATATGTACAACACATAATCGCAAAAGCACCGTGTCCAGAATTGTTTATCATTGCAGAGTTGCTGTACAAGTGAATAATGAGGAGCGTAAAAGTTGATCTAAATATTTAGAAATATGTATTCAATTCATTTGAAGTATAAAGTACCTTAAAAAGTATTAATTGTCATCATTGTTCAAATTTCAAAACAAGTCCTGGCTCAAATACAAAACCAACACAGATGTCATTATTGCATTCACGTTCAGCCCCCCCCTATAAGTTCCAAACTGTGCCCTTACTGAACTTGAGTGTGTACTGTAAATAATTTGTTTGTGTCGTACATACCTTTGAAGAGAAAGGCAGTCCACACGTAAAATCCAACTGAACACGCGGCCCAAAACTTGTGGCACCGCATCCTGGCAGGTGGCAGCACCCCTGGCTGCGGGCTCTCGGCTGCTGATGCTCTTAGGTCTTTGGAGGGTGGCGGGAACAAGAGGCAGGAGAGAGGCGGGATAAAGAGACGAGGAGGAGAGGGAGGGAGGGAGGGGCAACGTGCCCACTATGACAATCCAGAACAAGTGAAGATTAGCGCGTTCACGAGAGTTTTACGAGACTGCGCTTGTGGAGGTCGAGGCAGGATTTAAATGTATTTAGCCAGAAAATGTACATTTGGACATGATACAGCTTTTAATCGAGTAGGCTACAGGCTGCATATTAAAGGAACGGTCCAGCGAGCATGGTCCATTTTTCACTCAAAAACGTTTCGTATTTTTTGATCAGGAAAATAATATTATCTTCCATTTTCAATATAATCAATTTGTTTTGGCGAAATGACTCTTAAAGGGCCCCTTTCTACAGAGCGATATGGCACCGCCCCCTCCCTCTTTCCATGTTTTCCCACGGTGGGAGTTAGCAGAGGAATTTGTCCATTCAAAATCATTGCACATGCATTGCTCATAATGTCCAAAAAACAGCAATGAATCAGCAGCAAAGTTTATGTGGACATCTCTACTTGTGCCCACTTCAACCTCTGAAAACAGAAGTTATGTGGAGACCAGAAAGCAAAACGTTGCAATAATTGAGGCGAGACATAACAAGCGCACAAATAATGATTTCTGCATCACCGGGAGTTAAAATGGGACATATTTTAGCGATATTGCGAAGGTGAAAAAAAAACGCAGTTCTAGTTATATATTTTGAAAAGAGAGTGTACAATCAAATAGAACACTGGGATTTTTTGCTGAATCGCTTTGGGTAACAGTACATTTATTGAGGCTGAAAATTGTGTCCTTGAATAGGTGCCGATGCTGAGCAGGGGCACTAATCCACATCTCAGTTTTATCAGGGTTAAGAAGCAGAAACATTAAAAGGCATCCATCATTTAATCTCAGCAAGCCTATGGTTACAGAAGTTCTTCTGGGTTGAGTTTTAGTCGCTTAAGAAGGCATCGAACAACAGCAATCCAATTGGTTGTTTGTTTCCCATGGCTGTCATCTCTGTCTGAAGTGATTGGACTCACAAGAGTCAGGTGTACAATCTTCATCTCATGAGATACCATCCACAAATTGTATTAGAAATTCCACCTTTTCCATTGCTCAGTTTGAATAGTCACTGTCAGAGAGGTATCTTTTGCAATGGTTTTGAACAGCACCACTTCTAATACAGTACTGTGCAAAGATACTCAATGGTGTTGCAGTTGATTGAATATGAATATTATGTGTAACATGTCACATCTTATTTAGTCAAGTTTCATTTCCACCATTTGCAATGTTGGCTGTCTTTGCCGTTATTCTAGGCCAGTGTGCCTCAGAACCAGATGAGCTCGACAGATAATTCTTGGCAGAAATAGAATCCAAGAGGCAATGAGGTGAAAAAAAAATCCTAAAATGTTCTTACTCACTGACTCACTCTTTTGCCTGTTTTATGTCATTCAAAAAGCAGTGCTGCAGCCGCATTCATATCTCAATTATATCTCATACTATTAGATTTGATTTCCTGGAGAATTTAAGCCCTGCTTGAAGGTGCTCAGACAGCCACATGGGATCACTACTGGACTAAAAAGTCATTTTCCAAGAGCAAAAATGCATCATGTGACATATAATGTGTGCATCCTCAAGCTGTATGAGTCCATCCTGTTCTCCTAAATGTAAAATTGATGTACAGTGAGGGTTTGCATTAAAAATATAGCCATAAAGACTGAAAAATTGCTTGAAAATTAAAACTTGTGTGATTACAATCTAAAGTTCAGCGACTGTGAATGAAAACTAAAACCAACTTCATCCCGTGGCAAATCTGTGAAACAAAATGTCACAGTTGCCGTTGGTGTTATAGGGGGAATATGCACCCCCACGTAAAGACAAAATGGGTCTCCAAGGATTTTGCTCATAAACGCTGCAGTGAGAGGTGCCTGAAGTCAAGGACGTATGATGTCTTTATTGTATGAAGGTGTCTGGATGTGGTGGAAGAACTAAGGTTGGCTCATTATTGGTCAAAAGTGACCAAGACTGTCATAGCTGCATGTGCACAGTAATGTATTTTCTTGTTCTCGTAAGCTTACCAGTGACAGTTGTCTCGTTTTTGCTCGACAATCGATGACTGCGAGTTGTGATGTTCTCCACATTTTTCAGTACAAATGACATTTTAGGTAGCACACTGGGGCAGAAGAGAGGATGAGCTCATGATATGATTTGCCAAGTGGAAAAAAACCAAAGTTGACAAACTGGGTCAAACTGATAATTTGGTATTACAATGGCATACGAGAAAGAAAAGTACACAACATATTAACGAACAGGTCTGTGTCCTGAACCTAATCTAAACTGTGCTGTAGAAAAATCCCAGTTAGGTTTACTCCCAACTGGCACTGTCATTGCAAACATCAACACACAGGATTCACAATCTAAAGTTTTAATTACCGTAATATGAATGTGTTATCTTCCGAACCGCTTGATCCTCAGTAGGGTCGCGGGGGGTGTTGGAACCTATCCTAGCTGTCTCCGGGCACCCTGAATCGGTTGCCAGCCAATTGCAGGGCACACAGAAACGAACAACCATCCATGACCACATTCATACCTAGGGACAATTTAGAGTGTTCAATCAGCCTGCCATGCATGTCTTTGGAATGTGGGAGGAAACCGGAGCACCCGGAGAAAACCCACACAAGCCCGGGGAGAACATGCAAACTCCACACAGGGAGGCCGGAGCTGGAATCGAACCCGGTACCTCTGCACTGTGAAGCCGACGTGCTAACCACTGGCCTACCGGTCCGCCTACCCCTCCGCGAGCCGTCACCTTATCGTGGTGGAGGGGTTTGTGTGTCCCAATGATCCTAGGAGCTAAGTTGTCTGGGGCTTTATGCCCCTGTCAGGGTCACCCATGGCAAACAGGTTCTAGGTGAGGGACCAGACAAAGCACGGCTCAAAGACCCTTTATGATGATTGAAATTAATGGACTTCAGTTTCCCTTGCCCGGACGCGGGTCACCGGGGCCCCCCTCTGGAGCCAGGCCTGGAGGTGGGGCTCGTTGGCGAGCGCCTGGTGGCCGGGCCTACACCCATGGGGCCCGGCCGGGCTCAGCCCGAAGAGGCAACGTGGGTCCCCCTTCTCATGGGCTCACCACCCATGGGAGGGGCCAAAGGGGTCGGGTGCAATGTGAGCTGGGCAGCAGCCAAAGGCGGGGACCCTGGCGGTCTGATCCTCGGCTGCAGAAGCTAGCTCTAGGGACGTGGAATGTCACCTCTCTTGCAGGGAAGGAACCCGAGCTGGTGTGCGAGGTAGAGAAGTTCCGACTGGATATAGTCGGACTTGCCTCGACACACAGCCTGGGTTCTGGTACCAGTTCTCTCGAGAGGGGTTGGACTCTCTTCCACTCTGGAGTTGCTCATGGTGAGAGGCGCAGAGCAGGTGTGGGCATACTCATTGCCCCCCGGCTCAGTGCCTGTACATTGGGGTTCTCACCGGTAGACGAGAGGGTTGCTTCTCTCCGCCTTCGGGTGGGGGGACGGGTCCTGACCGTTGTTTGTGCATATGCACCAAACAGCAGCTCAGCATACCCACCCTTTTTGGAGTCCTTGGAGGGTGTGCTGGAGAGTATTCCGGCCGGGGACTCCCTTGTTCTGCTGGGGGACTTCAATGCTCACGTGGGCAATGACAGTGAGACCTGGAAGGGCGTGATTGGGAGGAACGGCCCCCCCGATCAGAACTCGAGTGGTGTTTTGTTATTGGACTTCTGTGCTCGTCACGGATTGTCCATAACGAACACCTTGTTCAAACATAAGGGTGTCCATATGTGCACTTGGCACCAGGACACCCTAGGCCGCAGTTCGATGATTGACTTTGTGGTTGTATCATCGGATTTGCGGCCACATGTTTTGGACACTCGGGTGAAGAGAGGGGCGGAGCTGTCAACTGATCACCACCTGGTGGTGAGTAGGCTCCGATGGTGGGGGAAGACGCCGGTCCGTCCTGGCAGACCCAAACGTATTGTGAGGGTTTGCTGGGAGCGTCTGGCGGAATCCCCTGTCAGAAAGAGTTTCAACTCCCACCTACGGCAGAGCTTTTCCCATGTCCCGGGGGATGCGGGGGACATTGAGTCCGAATGGACCATGTTCGCGCCTCTATTGTTGAGGCGGCCGATCTGAGTTGTGGCCATAAGGTGGTTGGTGCCTGTCGTGGCGGCAACCCCGCACCGCTGGTGGACACCAGCGGTAAGGGATGCCGTCAAGCTGAAGAAGGAGTCCTATCGGGCCTTTATGGCCTGTGGGTCCCCAGAGGCAGCTGACGGGTATCGACTGGCTAAGCGGAACGCAGCTTCAGTGGTCGCTGAGGCAAAAACCGGGCGTGGGAAGAGTTAGGTGAGGCCATGGAAGCCGACTTCCGGGCGGCCGAGGAAATTCTGGTCCACCATTCGACGTCTCAGGAGGGGAAGCAGTGCACCACTAACACTGTGTACAGTGGGGATGGGGCGCTGCTGACTTCGACTTCGAGACGTTGTGAACCGGTGGGCAGAGTACTTCGAAGACCTCCTCAACTCCACCAGCACGCCTTCCTTGGAGGAAGCAGAGTCTAGGACTCTGAGGTGGGCTCTCCTATCTCTGTGGTTGAAGTCACCGATGTGGTTAAAAAGCTCCTCGGTGGCAAGGCCCCAGGGTGGATGAGATCCACCCGGAGTTCCTCAAGGCTCTGGATGTTGTGGGCTGTCCTGGTTGACACGCCTCTGCAGCATCAGCGTGGTCATCGGGAGAGTGCCTCTGGATTGGCAGACTGGGGTGGTGGTCCCTCTTTTAAAAGGGGGACCGGAGGGTGTGTTCCAACTACAGAGGAATCACACTCCTCAGCCTCCTGGTAAGGTCTATTGGTCAAAAGTGACCAAGACTGTCATAGCTGCATGTGCACAGTACTGTATGTTCTTGTTCTCGAAGCTTACCGTGCACAGCTGTCTCGTTTTTGCTCGACAATCGATGACTGCGAGTTGTGATGTTCTCCACATTTTTCAGTACAAATGACATTTTAGGTAGCACACTGGGGCAGAAGAGAGGATGAGCTCATGATATGATTTGCCAAGTGGAAAAAAACCAAAGTTGACAAACTGGGTCAAACTGATAATTTGGTATTAAAATGTCATACGTGAAAGAAAAGTACACAACATATTAACGAACTAACAGGTCTGTGTCCTGAACCTAATCTAAACTGCGCTGTAGAAAAATCCCAGTTAGGTTTACTCCCAACTGGCACTGTCATTGCAAACATCAACACACTGGATTCACAATTTAAAGTTTTAATTACCGTAATATGAATGTGTTATATGCATTGAAATCAACAGTGCAATGGGGTAGCATCATAGTGATGATTTCATTCATTCAATTTATTCTCAGATTTGTATTGAAGAGCGTATTATGGTCTATATGAATCTCTCCTTCCCAAGTGTGAAAACGAATTGGTTCCACGAAATATATTCACCACCATCTTGTGCCTTAAGGGTTGCAGACACAACTGTGCACATGGAACAAAATGTTGCTGAAAAGTTTCCCAGTTTAAGCTCTGACAGTTGAGAAATGTTAACTAATACCGCAAGACAATAATCTCGACAGAATGAATAAAAAGTTATGACAAAAATTAAACATGCATGGCAATGGATGACAGAAAGACCATTGAACCTGCATAATGGTGTGTTACTTTTACAAGAGAACTCAAATCTGCCGGTGGCTGGGTGCCAGAAGAGAGACAGTAGTGAGGTGAAGTGAAGAAAATGCTGCAGAGGGAGGAAGGAGATGTTAATTCTCTTATCTTTAATACATGAGCAGTGTTCCACTAATGGACTTAAATGTTGTGGCATTGCATTTTCACCCTTTTATCTTGGGTCTGTATCTCCTCGGTTGTGTGCAATTTTCTTTTTTAGTTTCCCTCATTTGTTGTCTTTTCTAACAACAAAGACCATGATGGAGAATTGGGAATGCCTGGATACAAAAGCATGAAATGGAACCTGTCACAGCAATATATGTTTCTTTTTTTAGTTTTTTTTTTTTCATTTGTAGAAGTGATTCGGCTCATGATGATCCTTTTGTCTTGCTGTTCCTGGAATTCAAGTCCATCGATCCTTCCATTTTTAAACCGGTGGTTCTCAAACCTTTTACCACAAGTTCAATCTAAAAAAAAGCTCTCAAAGCATACCATCATGACTAACAAAATTGGTTTTATTCCTAAAAAGATTAGTCAATATTATTTTAAACCACTGTAGCATGCATAGTTTGATAATTAACACCCTACTTACTTAACAGAAAAAACTGTACCTAAATAGTGAGTCAATTAAAATATATATTAAATTAGCAAATCAAAAAAATAAAAGTAAATACCAATGTTGCCAAAACAAACGATGAGAAACACAAGAGTGTGTAAACAATTATTGCAAATACTAATACACTTAATTTACACACGGATTATTTCATATTCGGCGGGGGGAAGGGGGGGGGCGATATCATACCACAAGTACAAGGTATGCCTTTTACACTTTGACAATCACGATATTGCTTAAACCCCAATCCCACTGAGCCGCGAACTATTGCGAGTGTTTGGAAGGTAACGAATGTTGCGTTCAAGGTCGCAATAGTTGTCGTTCGCTTGTGCAGTACCTTTCTTGTCACAAGAGAATTTTGAACATGCTGAAATTTCACTTGCGGGGGGGAAAAAATCACAAAAACTCTTGGAGAACATGTATGTTAGTGGAATCTGGGAGAAAAGTGGAGAACCGACAGAAAACCTAACGAAGTCACTTCCATATAAATGTGTCAGGTTTTTTTTTACTCACTAACTAAAGTTAAACGACGGTATCTAAAAGCTGCTTTATCGTGCAGTATAATCATCACTCTGTCAAGTAAAATAACATACAAATTAAAGCACCGAGAGGACATGACCACCCTCGTTAGAGCTGCACACTCCAATGTAATGCGATCCGATAGCTCAATAAGGTAATCAATAGTACAGTATTAGAAACAGATCTCAGTATGGTGCAGTGAAATTCTCCAACAATGGTTCATTGGTTCAAGGGCTGCTGCAGTCATGAACGAAGTCAGAACCCCACCCAGCGGTGGAAACGTTATTGTACTGACGCACACAAACAAATGCGCACTCACACAAATCCGACTCGCACACAAAAAGAAACAGCGAATGTATCATTTAAAACCAATTGTGATTTTAAGTCTGAGTCAAGCGTCAGGCCAAGCATACTTTGACGTTGATTAAATATGTTTTGGTTGAGGACGGCGGGGACGGGGGGTAGTTCATGTTTGATTATATCAGAGGATAACCACGTCGGACCTGAGATAAGAGAAAACAATGTTCATCAGAGAGAGCGTGGTCAAGATAACCGGGCGGGACCTACACACGTATTAAAAAGAAGTACCGATAAATATTCTTGAAACAACCACTGTGTACGCTTTTTTTTTTTGGCTTGCACGGTTGTAGTTTCTTCTTCAATCTTAAATCATCCTTCAAGTTATTTAGGTTTCATATTATCTAACCTTAACTGCATGTAACATCAAGAACGTCACCTCATTAAACAGTGGACTTGTTCGTTTCCACAGTATACGCATGTTTTTCGTGTTATTATTATTTTAAAATAAAACTCATGGTGTTCTTAGTTGGTATTTTATATAATTCTGAAAACCTACTGACACATTGACGACTACTTCTTGCAGGATGTTGATCATAAATCTCAGAGTGAAGCAGCAAAGTGTGCGTGTACGTGTGCGTGTGTGTGTGTGTTGGATGGTTAGCTTCTCGGTCTTGTTTGTTTGACTAAACTCATTCCTCTCTGCTTCTTCGTGAAAGAAACTCTTGTTCTCTTCCACATTCATTTGTCAGATTCTCAGGTTGGAGCTGAGATCAGCGCTCACTCTGCAGGTAAATTTTGAACTTCTCTTCTCTGGATAAATGATGTACTGTATTTTATTTTCCTCACTCAATATTTTTTTAATTGATCTACACCACTAAAACACGAATTTTTCGTTTTATAGACATGAAGTTTCTTATACTGCTTGCTCTTTTGACTGGTAAGTACAACGATTAACTTAAACACCATCATAATCATCTTGTCATAATTTTCCCAAATGTGTATCCTTGCACTGACCGGCCCTGGCGTCCCTGTCTTGGTAAAAATAACTATATGGTACACAACACACTCTCAGTAATTAACACAATTGTTGAATTTAAAATTAATGTGTATTTTTGAATATTTCCCGATAAACGTTGATGCATTATCATAAAGCTCATGTGTTGGATTGGTTAGGCATACCTGACATTGTGGTTAATATAATGTAAAAAAGTGGTGGGGGGATACGCGAAAAATAATCTCGGGTTGGATGTATCCTTTGAATATCTCTAAACACGAAAAAGTAGTTTGTTTTTGACTTTTTTCCCCCCACTGCACAATTCATCATTCAACAGCACACGGTGTGTTTTTGTAGATGGTGTGTTACACTGTTGCTGTTACCTTCTGTCATCATTTTTGTGTTTAGGGGTTCTGGCGGCCCCGTTCTTGAAAGAAGAGGAAGCAAATCGCTTCATCCGTCTGAAAAGACAGTCAGGATACTGGGACCCCCACAATTCTCAGAATCAGTGGGGTTTCACCATCCAAGAGCAGGTAACCTGACGGCCTCTAGTTTTAGACATACAGCACATATTTATTGAGGAAAAAATCACCTCTTTCCTGAAATAAAAGTGTTGCTTTGGCTCCTTGTGGTTTCTTGGTTCCAAGGAACTATGTTGAAGTGACTTATGGAGCTTCATTTAGTTGTAGTGCTTTGCCGCCATTTACAGGCAATTATAAACCTTTTCATTGTAATGTCAATGACTTCGCTCTTCACTTACAGCGGCGTGACTGTACAGTGAGGTCACTGGCAAAAAAAAAAAAAAAAAAAGAAAAGAAAAAAAGCATAAAAGGGCTTTTTTTGCATGAATCTCTATGACATTGATTCTGTCCCTCAGGCTAACGAGTACTGGACTGCCCTCCGAACAGATGCCCAGTTCTACATGGATATGGGCAACCTGATGTTTGACCGCTCTGTGGCGGAGTAAGTGACACAATATTATCACTGATGTGGTGCCCAATGGCCATTTTCGATTTTTAGGGGCAACTGAGACAGTGGCCCATCATATCACACACAGCCAACGGTGCCCTGTAAAAGCGTAACTTTCCAACCGACTCTCACTTTCTCTTCAGCAAGGTCCGTTACCATTCGTTGGCAAGAAACCAACATTGGGAGCATGACGTGTGTCATTTTTTGGTTTTATTGGGCTTTGACAAATGCTTAATTATTGCTCCCGACACATTCTACACATGTAATGTTGATACATTTGTGCACCATAGCTGGATGGATTACCGGTACATAAATTGTATTTCTGTTTAAATGAATATGAATGCCATCTTTGACTTTCAGTACATTACCAGTGGAAGAGAAATTACCAAAAACAAGCACATCACTGTGTATGTTAAAAAAGAGTACTGTCGTTCAGTTTTCCTACTTGGTGTCCTCCATAAGTGGGTGTTGGACTACAATTTTCTAACACATGAAAACAACACTGAATGAATAAGTTGTAAATGCATACCAAATTTTTAATTGTGTATCATATTTGGGGCTGAGCTTAGATCATTTGCAACAATAATGATGTCATTATAATATCTATCCATCCACTATCTGAACTGCTTTATCCTAGTAATATCATAAATCAATTTTTTTCCATTGACGTTGCAGTGAGAACAACAGGCTGTACATGGAGATGTTGCGCAATGCTAGAGCTCACTTGGACAGCCAGACGGGAGGACGCAAATAGCGCACAAGAAGAAAAAATGATGAGGGTTGACATGATCGACAAACATGATTATATGGTCGCTAATTCCAGGTGAATGTATCATGTTTGAGCTATAAATGTGCTCTGTAGATATGTTTAAGATGCGAATGAGAGTTTAGAAAAAAGGCAATTCAAGCTCTTTTGTTTATGGTAATTAGGTACACCGTCTATCCAGTAATATCAAAGGAAACAAATCATATGAGCAAGGGAAGAAAAAAATATATATACACACACACACACACACACACACACACACACACACACACACACACACACACACACACACACCTGTAATATCATTTAGAAGTTTGCTGGCTGAGACCCACTTTAGTATTTCATTCCCAAGTAGAAAAGCTGCTTAGATTTGTTTTGAAACATGCTGACTCATCTTTGAATGTTCTCATTGTGTAGAAGTGTACATTTAGTGAAATGCATGAAGAAGTCTGTTCCATTTGCAATAAATATTAGGAACAATAATAATAATAATACATTGCCACGTCATATTGTTTTTATTATTGTGAACATTATGGATTACAGAAATAGTGGTGATTCTGTTCTGAGCAAAAACTAATCTAGTATATATACTGCATACATACCAGGAATCAAAATAATATTTTCCTATACAGCTGTCTTCATCTTTTAGTGACCAGTAGAGGGTACTGTCACATACTGACAATCTTGCATCTGGTACACTTTGATGTATTGTTTGCAAATAACCACCATGCATGCATCACAGAGCAATTTTGCTGGACTGATTAAAACAATTTATTAGAAGAACTCAAAACTTTAACTATATTCAGTCATAGCTGCAATATATTTGTAATCACTGTGTGCAAATGCAGAAAATCAACATTTCAAGTAAAGACAACAGTGAATATTTGCCTACACTACTACTTTTTTTGACATAGGTTTGCTGCTTCTTGTAGCACATATTGGAAGAGGAAAATTATTTTCAATATGTTGTGTTTATTACTTGAATTTTTCAAGTTACTTGTCAATGTAATTCAAAAAGGTTCAAGTGAGGTGTATATATGTAAAAAAAAAAAAAAAGAAACAATTGAAATCTGTCTAAGTAAGGGAACACATTCAAGGGACGGGAGTTTCAGACAGAAACTGTGTGGAAGACCAGTATGAGATAAATAAGCGTCACAGTTATTACAAGAATAACAGACATCCTATCATAAAATAGACTGAAATTAGACGTGATTTGTCCTAAAGCTGTGAGCTTGCAGTTGGATCCTCACTAGCAATGGGCGGTGGGATTTTGAAGAACATATACAGAGCTGGAGTGAAGATCAGGATGGTGCCAAGTATGGAGACAGTCAGGAATGCCCACAAGAAGATCCTGTCTAGCACCTGGGCCACAAACTTCCAGTCTTGAACCACCTGAGAGAGAAAAGGAATGTGAAGAAAAAAGTCCAGGGTACATTGAAGATATAACAGCCTATTAGAAAAAGGATTTTTAACATACAGATAGCATTTGTAAAACAATCCCCATTGACACAGGGGATTTATTTTTTTTTTTTTTAATAAAATGGCAAATGTCGTAATATATGCATGTCAGGCAAGTAGTTAGAGATTCTCCTTTGTGTGGAAACATTAAGCGGATATGCTCCAACTGCTTGGATAAGAAGATTCACAATGTCCTTTGATTACCTTCTGCATAAGTCTTTAACATTTTATAGGCAAAGGGCTATGCTAGTGTTACACTCCACTGTTTGCAGAAGCTTTCAGTAAATGCACACTTGAGGGACAGTGGCAAAAACCCGTGGGTAATTGCTCCAGTTTAAAATTGCTCAATTCACTCTAACATAGTTCCTTGACGCCGGTATGCCTCAAGATGGCGCAGGAGTAAGGTTTTTATACTTCAAAGGAATTAGGGCTGAGAACGAAAACTGTGATTTTTTTTTCCAGCAAATAACATAGGTTAGGGATCCCCAAAATACAATCTGCAACTCGGTGAATACACAGGTGATACTGTATTACTCCTTGAACTATAGAAATGCATTAAAAGTGCTGAGGTCGGCCAGTGATTCCCGGCACACAGGCAGAACCCTTAAATGACCTTCCATTTGATGGCAGAAGCTACAATACGCTTGTGTGTCCACCTTTTGCCATTCATACAAGAGAATATGTCAAGATTCTTGCCTGTATGTCAGCTTTGTGTTAAACTAAACTGGCCCAGATTTCACACGGAGTAACAGAATTTCTGAGCAAATTGAGACGATCTCATCATGATTTCAGTTTTATGTGATATATTTGTTTGGTAGTGTGCCGTGAGATTTTTCTCATGTAGTGTGAGTACTTTGACGCAATAAAGATTGGGAAATACTGGTCTAAGGTATCTTAACGTCTGATTACACAGGGAGAAAAAAATGTGGCATTTTAGCTATTTTACAAAACAACCAATCTGGGCCTTTTTAAACCGAAGGAAGCCATGACTTGTTCTCTTGCCTGAATGGTAACAGGTGGATACACTGGTTTCTTGTACCTACCACTAAGTGGAAAATCATTTTATTGTTCTGCTTTTCGGTATGGATTGCTGGTATACTGTAGATAGACAAACAACTATATAAGTGTAAATTAACAAATACATTTTTGGGGACGCAATTAGTTGAATTTTGATCATTTTCAGTGGCACCCCTGATGATCTCTCACGACCAATATGAGGCCATCTTACCTCTCGAATGAAGTGTTCCTTGCGGATGTGTCTGCTTATGTATCGCACTGAGTAGATGGCCTTCTCCAGCATGGTGGCCCAAGCCTCGTCCTCCTTTCCATCGGAAGTGGTCTGTCCCGCGCTGGTCCTCTGGCCTCCTCTCCGACCTCCAGATCGTGGCTTCACCTCTGGACTTTCAGGAGCCAACTCCGGGTAGTGGTACCGGTCAATGTGACCTCGCATGCACAGCAACCTCGGCAGCTTCTGAAGAAAAAGGTTGCGAACCCACGGCGACATGGGGTGGTAGGTGGCCGACGAGCGGTGGTGAACGTTGATGACGAACACAGTGACGATGATGGAGAGTGTGACAAAGATCATGATGAAGAGCAGATACTCGCCGATGAGCGGGATGACTTTGGAAGACGAGGGGATGATCTCCTCGATGACGAGGAGGAAAACAGTGAGTGATACGAGGACAGAGGTGGAGAGCGACAGCTTCTCGCCTTCGTCAGACGGAAGGTAGAAGACCAGCACAGTCAGGAAAGACAACCCCAGACAAGGGATGATGAGGAAGAGCGTGTAGAATAACGGCAACCTCTTCAGGATGAAGGAGTATGTGAGGAAGGGGTAGGAATACAGGCCGTCCTTCCTGTTTCCCTTTGCGCCCGTGGCGTTGAGGATCTCCCATTCGCCATTGTCGAAAAAGTCCTTCCGGTCCACTTGGTCGTCAATCAAAACAAGGTCTACCATGTTGCCGTCGTAGGTCCAAGAGCCGAACTTCATGGTGCAGTTCTGGCGGTCAAAGGGGAAAAAGGTGACGTCCATGGTGCAGGCCGATTTGTAACTGGCAGGCGGTGTCCAAGTGATGACCCCGTTGTACTTGACAATAGCTTTGGTCATCAGGGAGCCCTCAAACCGGCCATCGGCGCTGAAGAAAAATCATAGTCACTGAATGTCCATCTGGTTGATTTTTGGGGTTGTGTAAACCAATAAAAAATAAAAACACGGTTACGTAGAATAGTCGATGCATTTTAGAATGTTGGACTCCACATGCCATGTCTGCAAAGCAATACTGGTCCCGGTTTTCACTAGTTTACTATTTTTTGTTATTGTTGATATTGTAGTTTTGCTAATCCGTGTATGGAGTGAACTACTGTCACCAGTCAAGCGGTGGTTCTCAAACTTACAACGGGTAACCACCTCAAAAAAAGACTTTGTTCTCCAAGTACAGTACGACCATAACAACCAACTTTAAAATGCGGTAGTGTAGTGGATCCAAGTGTTCGTCCAAGATCGAACCAGATGATATATTCCTAAAAAGTATTTATCATATGCTCTTAAGTTCATTTAATATTAGACACATTTGGAACATTATCACTGTGCTTAAATACAGCAAAATAAAAAAGTGTATCGAAATAATGATTCCATTGAAATACAGTGTCTTGCAAACAATTTGCCTTGATAGTTTAGGATAAACAGAATGCATTGTACTTACATGTTAAATACAACTGAACTATTCTTGACCAACTGTTTTGAACTAAATAAAAACTTTGAACCACGTGATGCACACATTTTGAACATTTAATTTTGTGATTATTTTGCATACCATTAGAGGGAGGCCGAGCACAACTCGTAGTACTGCACTTTGACAATCACTGCATTAAGAACAAGGTATTCCTTCATCTTTTCTTTTTTGTACATGCTTTATTTGCCCTCTTTGCATCTTTGTGGAAAAATGATGAAAATGTTGGATCTTACTTTTCGTACAGGACAATGTCTGGGAGCCAAATGTTTTCAGATGGAACTCGAATGGAAGTAATGCCTCCGTATTTGTCTGGATTCCAACGCAGCTTGTAATCAATCCACTGCTGCTCAACAGAAAATACAAATAAAAAACCACACACCGCTTTTATTCATTCATCGCAGGCATCAACATGCAGCTTAGGTCGTGTTTACTGGTAGTTACTTATGGTGGCTTCATGCAGATTTTTCTTGTCATAGACAAACATTGATTGGTGTGTTTTTTGCTGATCATGTAATGGAAGATAAATCCATCCATCCATTTTCTATCCCACATGTCCACAATAGTGTTGAGCTTTTCAACTTTTACCAGATATATGGTGAAACGTGTGTATTATACTTTTTTTTGCACACCGATAAACAGATAAAGTACGAAAAATATTGACTCCTGCTTACCTGCCAAAGCCAAACATTAGTCGTCATCAACTGGTTCTTCTCATCCTGAACGCCATGAAAAATATGCCGTGTGTTTATGAAAAGATAACCACATGTTTTAAAATTAAATAAAACAAAAAGACCAAATTAGTTTGGTTATACTGTATTTGTATGGCGAGCAGTTCATTCAGCATAGGCTAGTTGAAAATGACAACACATTTGGAGTCATGGTGCATTTAATTGTCATTTAGACAATTATACCGATCATTCACTTCATTGGGTTCACTTGCACAAGTGTATTGGATTCAATAGAGCCGAAAAAAAAAATCTGCCTTTGCATAGATTACACTTTGTTCGGTTTGTATTGACACTGTAAGAGATGTCCCAAAAATGGAACATCAAATCTATGACTGTGTTTCAAGTGCATCATACTGCGAGGAGGATTTTTCTTTCTTTTTAGGGACACAGTTTGGTTACATCTGTGAATTAAATCTCTTTAATGCACCTGATGGAATGGATGTCAAGTATGCAGTCTCATATTAGGCATGTTTAGGGTCATACTATGACATCACACATCACTGAACTGGACTTGCAGCAACAATTTAAGAACCTCATTTGTTTTCCCCCATAGACCAACAAAAGGACATGAAAACCCGAGGAACTAAATGAAGGGGGACAAGAACAAGAATACTTAACATTGGGCCTTTTTACACTGAGATGCAGTGACAAGAAAACAACAGAGATTTAAAATAACAATCATTAAAAAAAAAAGACGTTACTTCAAATGTCTGCAGCTGAGGATGTGTTTCCGATGAGCCCTGTGGCCATCACACTGTGCAGAGACGAAGCATAATCAAATAGTGAGCTTTGCAGCAGCCAATTAGGTAGGCTCAGGGGGACAGCGCAGACCACATTGTCACCACCCTCTCACCCTCTTTCGTCCAAAATTCAAAAGGACCACCTGACTGAAGTGGTTCTTTCTCTCACCCAAGAAGGGGGCTTCGTATTCAGCTCATGGAGCAGGTGGAAGCTAAAATGGTTGGGATGAATATTTCACGCTGTGGAGCGTGGTTCATCCATTAGCATTCTCCATTTTCTTCCCTTTGAACAAGCCAAAGCAGTTCATCCTATCAGCGGCAGCCCCTGAAATATTAAAAGAGCACTCCGGTCAGATGGGATGCTTGTGGATATATGAAGGAAGTGTTCTGGATCTATTTTCAGGAATTCAGGAACTGAGATATTTCTAAACTCTGCCTTGACAATAGATGTTGGGACAGGAAGTGCATGACAAGATAAAAGACCAGAAATAACCAATCTGGCCCACAATGAAAGCAAAAGACTCAAGTGTCTTCATCTTCATATGCGAAGTTAAGGTTGAGTGTTCTTTTGCTTTTAGTTGTGGCTCAGGTCAGTGAGCTGTCTTATAAATATTAAAGTATTGCTTTGGCGCCATTGTGTGGCATCTTGTTAAGAAGGAACTATGTTGGAGTGAGTTGAGAAATTTCACGTAGGGCTTCGCCGCCATCTTGTGGTTTTTACAGACATGTACTTCTGGATTTTTACCACTACGGCAGGGCTATTCCCTGCAAACATGGTTGACACAGGGGAGATGGTGGCACACCAGAACACAAATACCCTGGAAGAAAGAAAGTCACTTCAATGCGTCAGGGTGTGAGTGAATCTTCCGCTGTACCCACCCACTGACAGAAAAATCTGTCTTGACAAAGATGACAACTTTTTAAGACAACTCTTGCATGTCATGACATTGTGCAAGTGTACCTAATGACGTGTAACTGGGAAGCAAGTTGACATTGTCAAGTCTAAGTTATGAAACAGAATTAAAAGCAGTGGTGTGTTTCCTCTCACCACGTCGACCAGCTGGGAGATCTTGAGACCGAAGCGGACTCTGATGGTGTCGTTGGCATGCTGAATGGGCCTCACCCAACGCTGATAGCCTTGGAAGAGATTCTTCAACAGGGTGTCCTCCATTTCCGCCAAGGATACAAACTCATTTGGTGCTAGAATGAAAATGTCAGTGGCAGTGAAACATGAAAATCTAACAATCGTAAATCAAATGAAGTATGAATGTGAAAGTCTGGTCCTGAATTTGAGGCTGTTCTTGGATTGTGTTCATCAAAGTGAGCAAATGTACCTAATGAAATGACCACGGACTATGAAGAAAATGAAATTGTTATGTGAATAAATTAGTTAGTTTTGAGGTAAAAATTAATTCCCAGCTTGCTCTTCATCAGGAAGACAATTCACTAGTAATACAATTGACTTGTCTAGCAAGGCTTATTCAAACTAAGTAATGTCCTAAACTAGAAATACTACTAGGCCAAAATAGTAAGCATGTGCTAGCACAATTGGTCTCTTGACACTAATGGTCGTATGAAAATTCCTCTCTAGTAGTTTTACCTCATTAGTAGCATGCACTTGTTCTGACGAGTGAGGAGCATACTCGTAGATGTACCATAAAAGGTTTATATAATTTTTTTTTAAACACTGTGTTGTCATATTCATTCCTTGTACAGGATAAATATAGTCTGTGAAAAAATTCATTAGAGGTTGTGCCTGTGGTGAGTGTGCCCGCAACAAACAACTGACACCTCTTAAATTGCGTCTTCCGTCTCTAATTGGTTGTTTTTTCATCCAGTGAGGTGGTTTCTTGCATCTCAAATTAGAAGCACAAGATGGAGCCAGAGGGTTTTTTTTTTTATTCCACAGATGAAATTTATAATATCCTATAAAAATATGACAAAAGTGATTTGGGGGGGGGGATTGCAAACTCCACCAAAATTTGCTTGACCTGCAACTTGTCATTAAGACATCTAACTCCTCCGATTCAATATCAGGCCCGACCGAGCCCAGCCATGTATAGTGAAAATATGCAAATAACAGATACACCACATAAAAGGTTTGTAATTGCTGATAGTTGTCACAAAAGGCAGCAAAGCTCTACCTCTGTCTAAGAAAAACACATCACCTTCCACATATTTCCATGACACCAAGATGCCACCATATGGCACAAAGCAATAGTGTTATTTATTTGGTGTGAATACAAAAACAGCAAATACGTGAGATTTTCAGCAAATAACAGAGAATGGATACATTCTAAAAAGAACTACAAAGTAATATACAATGTGACATACAAATATACTAGTTAACATCTGGCACTTCACTTGAAGTTGCCTCTACCTGTATACTAGGTACAGCTACAGTGAAGCATTTGGTTTTGGATGTCAGCTTGTGCACAGATGTGCGTCACTCCTAGCAATATGTAGTTGCCCTACAGACAGAACTTGTCCGGTGTGCACAAATATCACACGGACGTGCGGGGAGGGGGGGGGGGGGGTGTAAATGCGTTACAAGTAAGATATATTTGTTCGACTCGTGCCCTGATTTACTGGCGAAAACAAAGAGCGTAGCGGTACTAGTACATGGACCTTGCACTGGATCACAAAGATATCGAATAAATGCTCGACTGACTTTCCATACACGCGTGCATTTGCATCAGTCCTTACCACTGATGGTGGCGAGGCAAGATGCAGCCGAGAGCACGAAGAGGAGCACCAACTTCATCATGTTCTGTGCGCTCCAGCAGCCTCTTTTCGCTAACGTCTGACGCTCCGGGGACAAGCCGAGGTTCCCATCGAGTCGAAGCGGGCGGGATACGGTCCCAAACCCGACAGAGAGACGGGGTGCACACGCTGACTCTGGGCTGAAGCGTCACAGGGTGAAAGACGAGGTGCGATGGAGGAAAGGGATGAGGGGTGGAGTCACATTTTCGGAATCTTTTTTCACAGCACAGCATGGTCATAGATTAGCTATGTAGCTGACATATAAATCTATATCATTATGGAATCACCCTTTGAGATGAGTTTTCTATTTTTGGACGGGGACCAAAAATGCGGATACACTACTTACATTTTAAAGTATAAAGCGGGCTGTCGCTCAAGAGCAAACCTTGCAAAGATTTCGGTTTTTAAATCAATATCTTAACATTTTAAATGGCCGATATAATGCCAAATGCAAAGATTCGAGTGAAACTCCAATGTTCTTGTAGTTAAAGTTGACAGATGCTTCATTTTAGGATGGACTTCCCTAGACATCCAATAGAGGGCGCTATTTTTTTTTAAAAGGGGGTGGGGGAATGAGTCAGGGCTGCAGTCCAAGTGCATCCTTTGAACACATACTGATGTTGCCAGGTTCAGAACTTAGAAAACAGTTGCAAATTTGAAATATCTTACATTAGAAACAGTATTGCTGACATGGCAGTGGTCTAACTGCATATTGTACAATATTTCAGTTCTTTTTTATTTCATTTATTATATCAGTTCAAGGAAAAAATAAAGTCATACTCTGCTGTATATTTGTATCGCACACTCCATTGCCCCTCTTGAATTATGGGATCACAGACTTGCTCTGTCATGATTCTGTTTGGGACCAACAGGTGGCACTGTAGGGCTCTCCCTGCAGCTGCACACCTGTTGGTCGTTCGGTAATTATTGCTTTAAAAGGACTCCCAGCCCGACCACTCTTTGTCGGGTCGTTGTTTGTTTGCTTCTGTCATGTTAGTTGCTGTCACGGTTTCTGTTGGTTTGTGTTTATCACTTTGTTTTTTGCTTATGCCATGGTTTTGTTTGCTCCCTTGGATTCGTTTTGTTTACCAGACTTTGTGTGTTCTGGATTTCGTTTCCTTAGTATTTTAATACAATTCTTCAAGTACAACCTGTTCCTCCCTCCTGCCTGCTTTTTGGGTCCACCACCACCCCGCTACGTGACATGCTCAAGGGTACCTTGTCAGTCGCTAGGGAGCAGACTAACATTTCTCCAACAACTAATTTTCCATTTCACTTTTGTTTTTGTTGTTTGCAGTGGAACTTGTATCTGCCCCTCCAGTTCCAAAACATGAGTCTTTACAAGTCATCTAGTGCCACATGCTACCAATTGTCAGTTCAGGTTAAGTTACAAAGCAGATGTATCTGATTTTCTAAAGTGGCAATTGTTCAATATTTTTCAAATGCTTTCTTGAAAGTACTATATAGGGGATAAACTATATTCAATACGTATTCGGAACAGAACAGAAAAATCACCAGATACAGCAACATAAAGAGGATAGAGAATGACTTTGAACAGCCCAAGTGTGTGAGACATGAATATGCAGCAGAACGTCCACCGTGATGGACTCCGAAAAACATACACATTGATAAACTGATGTTTCTATATGTGTTGGAGTCATTCAATTCCTGTAGTGTCTTTCACAGGATGTGTGTTGGTGTGGACGCACCATTGAAGTGTAAAAATACTCATGGGAACATCACCGGAACAAGTATGTGCGCAGTCAAATGTTTACAAGCTCCAAATAACAGATTTACAATATAAAACTGCCGATCAGGAATGACTGATGTGAAAAATGAGAGATACACGCATATGTAACACTGCAATTACTGAGAAGGCACATAAAAACACACACACACCTGCACCCGCGCGCAGTGGGTTTTCACAGATGTTACCACTTTTGTCGCATGTACATGAAGAGTGTGAAAATGTCAAGCGGAATTGTGAAGTGAACAGATGATGGTTCAATAGTTGTGTTAGTGAATTATAATACATAACTATCCATCCATTTTCTATGCTGCTAATCCTGTTCCGAGTCACAGGGAGCTGTGAAAAAAATAAGAGGCTACAGCAAGATGAAACAATTAAATAAAAAGGAAAATAAGAGGACTTCAAAATCAGGGATGGATGTTGAGACCAATTCTGCTTGCTGTGCTTGTGTCACAATCATATTGATGATGGGAACTCAAATAAAAATATCAATGGCCCACAAATAATTTTGCAAATCAGTCAAAGGTATGTTTATTAAGACTGGTTGTATATTCCAAACAAAATGTCCTTTTCATATAAAATTTCCATTTGACATGCCTAACAAACCCGCTTTTGATCCATCATAATGGACTCATCCACAGCTGAGGAAATGCACCCCATTTGTTATTCCATTGCACAGCTTTTTAGGTAGAACAACATACAGTTGTAAATTAGACACAAAGCATACTGTATTATCTTTGCTATTGTAATATATAAATTCTACCTCAGCATTTAGCATAAATAGACATGACTGATTAGAACAATTCAGAACATAAGGAAATATATTTTCTTATAAATGGGGTAATGTAGGGTATTTATAGAGCAAAGTGGATGTCCCTTTTACTTTTGGGCTAGTTGAAAAGTTCAAAAGCCATGGTTGTTTGCCGTATTTTTGTTGTTGTTTTTTTTTAATTATAGCACACAGCACCATCAGATACGATAAAAAGATAAAAATGTACAGCCCCTGCAGGTGAAACGACCCAAAGAGTATTTTGTTGCACATACTCACAAAGTGCAACGCATCAAGCACAAAGCTCATGTTTGCTATTTTGGATCTTCCTCTCCACCCTCTGTCCTCATCGTGGGTTACAGTGACGGGCCGGGTTGGAGGAACGGGAGGCTGATTATCACAATTAAATTATCCTGATTTTCTGCTCCACTTGGAGCCAGGGGGCCGAGCAGCTGCTGCCTCCCAGAGCGTCCTGTCTGCCCACCCTCTAATCATTTGGAAACAAAATTTCTTGTGGTCTGGAAACCCGCCGCTTCCTTCCATGACGACTCTGGACAGCTGTGTTTGTAGACACAAGAGAGACAACAGAAACCAAAGGATCTACCGCAATTTCTGCACTATAGAGCGCACCTGATTATAAGCCGCACCCACTACATTTTTAGAGGAAAACCAATTTTGTACATACACAAGCCGCACCTGTATATAAGCCGCATGTGCCCACATTAAAACTTAAACATATTTACAAAGAAAGACGGTACACAGAGAGAGTTTTCAAAGTTTTAAGAATATAACTTAACAATAATAATAATAATATAACTTTCTTCCCAGCAGCAGCTCTGTTTCCTTCTTTATCGGACAGCTCGATTGCTTTTAGTTTGAAAGCTGCGTCATATGCCTTTCTTTTTGCATTTTCCATGATGAGGGTATGTTCACGCTAATTTAATTTATGCACAAGACAAGAAGTTGCAGTCTTCCTCGACGCATATATTCCACCGGTCTTAATCTTACCTTTTCTACTCGAGCGCCCCTGGCGGCAGTTAGAAAAATTACACATATTGGCCGCATCACTGAATAAGCCGCAGGGTTGAAAGTTTGGGAAAAAAGTAGCAGCTTACAGTCCGGAATTTACAGTACTTTGGTTGGGTGTTTATAATGCTGTGGACTGGTTAATTGTGTCCTCTGTTGTCCCATTATGACATTGTGAATAATTTGCCTAGGTGCAAAAATATTTGACAAAGCGGAGGAAATAGCTCTGTCTCTTAATGCCAAAAGGTTTTTTTTAAATTATCTGTTTGTTATGGTAAGTGTTAAAAAATATTGCTGAAAACAATATTGCTATAAAGTCACTGGTCCCACACACTGTCTTTTGTTAGTCAATGTGCCCCTTTAAATGAGAAATAATTAATTTTGAAGCTTTAATTTTAGTCAGTGGCTCTTAAAATAGTGTGTAGTGGACACTTTACAACTCTTGGAAAGCAATAAACTGGACCAAATACATGAAGTGCTGAGTCAAAAATGTATTGGTGAATTTATGAGATGAATCCTCTTTTGTCACAAATCCCAAACAGAAAGGTGATAAAATGAATCCTCATGCAATATATGTGAAATATTTTTTCAGTTTTATTCTGAATCATCCAGGAAGCAGACCGATAATGAAGTTTGCAAAGCTGCGCATAAAAAATGCATTGTATTTGTTTGTTAATGTTTTTGTGTGTTCAGAGAGTATGTGTGTGTGTGTGTGTGTGTGTGTGTGTGTGTGTGTGTGTGTGTGTGTGTGTGTGTGTGTGTGTGTGTGTGCGCACGCCGCAAGCCAGTTGGCAGAATGAACTCTGGCACATCAAACATGTCATCAGATGTGAGTCAGCTGTGCTTCTTGTGTCTCATCTGTATTTGTGCATCATGCATGAATGTCTGTTGACTGTTTGTGGTTGTGTGCGTGTATAGGTAGGTAGGTAGGCAATAAGTGGCGCCTTGACATACAAGTGACCCGACTTAAAGTCTTTCGAGAGACAAAAATCATTGTTCGATTTGCGAGCAAAATGTTGAGATATGAGCGCTGAACTCAAATCACCTCACTTCACAACACGCCGCAGTTTGAAACATAGCAAACAATGAATTAAAAAAGAAGCTTCAAGCTGTTCATTGCCACATTCAGTTGAATTTCAACAACAAACCAAAAATAAAACACAGAGAATGACACTGAAAACACTCCAGTGACCACAATAACAAAATATGGAATATACATGTTATAGTTAGAGTCACACAGGGAAATGGAAAAAGAGCTGTACTCAATAACTCTGAGTAACTCAGTAATCCACCGTAATACTGTTGTTCAAATAGAAAAAGAAGATATGCCTGAGTTTTAACTTATTGTCTGTCGACAGGTGTTGTTGCACCATATGTGTTCAAATATCCGATCCTTAAAGCAGTGTGACGCCATTAAACAGATGATATTCTTTGGCTTTTCCTATTATGTGTTAGGTAGCAGACATACAGTTTACCGGTTTTCTTTAAATACACAATGTGTAATTTTCTGAAGTGGGGCTAGGCAGATTTCTATAGCTCCCTGAGCGTGGGATTATTTAAATCTAGTGTAATTGAACTTTTGCCATATTTCATTGTGTATTTTCATCTATGAAAAATTATTTGCCATTTGCAAGCGTTTTTTTTTTTGTGTTCACGTTGGCTTTTCCTGGTTCACCTGTTTATACTTTGTCGGTCCTTTGTTTTTCTGTAAATATATATTTTTCTGGTACCGTCGTTAGTCTGAGTGTACATTTGTGGGATCTGCTTACCATCTGGTCCATTTTCGGATAGTCAGATGTAGTACCATGCATGAGTATTTCGTCTGTGTCGGGCGCAATCCTCCAAAATCATCACTTTTCAGAAGAACCCATAAATAGAATGTTTGTTCAACCATTAACATTGCATCATCAATGAGAACAATCAATTTCCAACACTGGTCAATAATTGGTGAGTATGTGTGTAAAATGGGTCTCTTGGGATGCACTGTGGTTTTTAATGAACTAAAGGTTGAATATTGGATATACAGTACATGTACAGTAGCGCTTGTACTGAATCTAATGACATTGTGCGAGTGTACATAATAATAACCTGTGGTTTGATGTCTCCCATATTGTATCTAACATACGTACTGTAGCTACCCAACACTGCAGGGCACCGTCGGCTGTGCGTGAGTGTGGGTAGTGTGTCTCAGTGCGACTTGACGTTGATGTTCACAGTGAAATTTGTCTCTCTTTCCCATTTAGTCAAAGAGATGTTGTATAATCATCAACCGCCTCTGGACAAGAGCGACAGATAATGAGGCGCCTTCTGTCACGTCACATATGCAACACATCACATGCGCTGAGAGCAGCAGTGACAGTTTCACGGGGACCTCGACTTTTGGCTGACAACATCGCATTGCATCTTCAACCTTTAACGGATATGGTGTACTGCAAACGGCAGAGGATAATGCACCTTTCAACATTCATTATTCATCACGCACTGAAGGAAGCTTAAACGTATTGATGCTTTAAAAAAGAAAAGAACAGCACAGTCGTACATGAGGACACCACTAAAACAAAGCACTCAGTGGATGCTGTCTTAAAGTGTCCGTAATGACACAAAATGACCAATCCATTCGTATTCTATACCACTAACGATATTTAGAGTTGAGGCTTACTCCAGCTGAATTTGGAAAAAACGGGGACGACATCTTGAACCAGTCGCCAATCACACACTGCAAAACTGAGGCCCCCCGAAACAAAAATGAAAAGAAGAAATTAAATCGGGAATCCAGCAAATTGAGAAAATTGAACTTCTGATAGAACAGGAAATTTTGACTTGGTGAGTATCCATACATACGTACATATACAACTTATAACTGTAGAATTATGGTATGTCTTATTTACAACTAAACCTATTTACTTACTACAATGAGTAACTTACTACAGTACTATGAAAATGCTCAGAAATCATGCTTTCACTTAGGTCCAAGCACATCTTCATTCTTGTTATCATATTTCATGAAATATTGACACATTAGGACAGCACCATGGTTGGCTGGTGAGCACGTCCGCCTCACAGTGCGGTGCTTCGATTCCAGGCTTCAGCCTTCCTGTTTGGAGTATGCATGTTCTTTCCGTGCCTGTGTGAGTTTTCTCCGGGTACTCCGGTTTCCACGCACATTCCAAAGACATGCATGGCAGGCTGACTGAACACTCTAAATTGTCCCAAGTTGTGATTGTGAGCGCAAAGGTTTGTTCGTCTGTGCGTCCTCTGCGACTGGCTGTCAACCAGTTCAGGGTGTATCCTGCCTTCAGCCCGAAGACAGCTGGGATAGGCTCCAGCATGCCCGCGACCCTCGTGAGGATAAAAAGATTAGAAAATGGATGGATGCACTAATATTGACAGATTTCATGAACGTGTGGAAAACAAATGCACAAAAACATTTTTTTTTCCTGATCCAGGTTTGTTTCGTTTTCTTTCAGGTAAGCAAGGTGATATTGAGTGTTATCCAATGTATTAACCTGAGGTGGATGACAGTACTCCAGTAATGGATAAAAGTGCAAAAAGTAACATGATTCAAGACTAAAATTCACTTTTATTCAATTTGATTTAATGTTGTTGCTATTTCCCCAAATCACACCAGAGTTGTATTCACGCATGTCGAGAACCACATTCCTCACTTAAGTTTACACACATGGGTCAAAATTGACCCATTGCTCCAAGGGTGACTAAATGACTTAAAACTGTAATAATAATTTGCTTCAAGTCATTACTTTAGCAGTGAAGGAGTCCAAACATGTGTCTTTAATATTTGCAATGTTTTTATTTGTCATTTTATCAACCAGCTTTGAGAACAGAGCACACAGCTAGTGAGTTGAGCTAAATCAGTAGTTTTACAACTGTAAACTGGTTGCATAGCATTTTATTCGATTCTGCCCTCAAAGAAATCAAATTTTGAAAAGTACACTTTACATAGGCATTGTGCTAAAACTTACTTTCTCTATTGTCCTGTATATTCACCTATCTGTCTGATTCCACTGCATAATTGTTGTGTGACATTCTCTTCTAAATTTCTTTGAACCTCCTGTCTTGGCTGTCTCCCTGTCAAGACACTAATAATAATAATAATAATAATAATACATTTTATTTGTAAGCGCCTTTCACAGCACTCAAGGACACTTTACATCCAAGAGCAAACAATAAAACCAGATACAATTATAAATAAAAGAATAGATTTAAGTTGAATATGCAAGTCTGAATAGGTGGGTTTTGAGCTCAGTTTTGAATGTTAAAGACAGTTCCTTCTATTCCATAAGGTAACCTTGCATCACAGATCCAGAAGATTTTCATCCCATATTTTGCAGGCTTGCTGGGCATGCATCAGGCCCTGCAATGAGGGTCAAAGCGACAAGGCCATGAATTCTTCTTTGTCAGTGTTTCGGTTCTTTGTCCCTCTAAGTTGGTGCATTTTGGAACCTCCTCAATGATGTTGTCACTCACGAACATCCAGGCATCTTTTGGTGAAAGAGCTGATGTTCCAAGAGGAGGTCCAGACAACTCCTCAGGATGTTTGTGGCTTCTTGTTCTGCCATGAGTGGACGGATTCTCATTCCAGTAAGATTCATTTTTACTCAGTCTATTGGACTGAGTCTGAGTTTCCTCTCCAGAAGATTGATTAGAGGAATCTTCTGTGTCATGAGAGGAGTCTTCTTCATGCAGGAAAGCTGGATTTCTAGACACACCCACAATTCCGGCTCGACTCTGTAGCAAATATTCTGGGTTCATCATCATCATCAGAAATGTCAGACTCTGAATCAGAAAAAAAAATGGTCTCCTCATCTTCCTCATCTGGTTCTTGCTGCAGCATTGCTACAACCTCAACAGTAAATCTGCGAACAGCAATACTCTAGATAAAGAAAAACAAAAGCATTACAATGTTTTCTGATCCACATCAATATGCATACGCATACAGATTTATTTTGGTGACTTAGCTAACCCCCAATGAAAAAAAATATGCCAGCATACCCCACCACTACTAGCAAACACCACTACAGCGACTGAGCTAGCTAATCATAATTACCTGTAACTTTCTAACAAGGAATCTACTCACGTTCAAAGTAGACTAAACCAAATCAAATATTATGTGCAATTCACAATTGTCATCAAATATCTTTTGAGGCAACGTTAGAGCAATTGAAAAACAATACTTACATCAATTAGAGATGGGCAAAGAGACTTGTGCAGAGCTGTGAAATGTCTTTTCTCTCCAAAGGCAATAGCTAGTAAATCAATGTGGGTCTTTCTGGCCCATGTGTGCCAACTTGAGGTAGAAATACAAAAACTGTGCTTATTCATACCATAAGGAAGGAAAAGTGGAAATAATGATCAGTGGTAATCAAAAACACAATATTTGCTGCATATTTGGAAGAATACATTATAGTTATATCATAACAAAAAAAATCAGCAATGCATGAAATTACATATGGGTCATTTTAGACCCATGTTGCGCATTAGAAGGGTAGTGATATAAAAATGTTATTTATTCAAAAACTAAGGAAGGAAAAAATAAAACAATTGTGTCTGATGGTCAAAAACAAGTTAATTGAGGAATACCTTGAATGCTGAATGATGAAATGAATTTGCTGCGAAGATATTGAAGATAAAAACTCAGCCGGGTCACTTTTGACCCATGTTGCGCATCAAAGGGTTAATTAAGATATCAATGGAAACCCCAATATCATTATAAACTGCCCAAATTTGAGTAAAAACACACTTTTTGTCAAACCAAGTGTCTACAATAAGTAATCATTACATTATAAATGACCAAGAAATCAATCCCCTGGATTATTTCACAGTCAATCACTCTCCTGCAAGATGACAAAAATTGAGTTACCCGACTCAAAGCTCTGTCTCGGTCGTAAGGTTAGTTCTACTTTTACATTCAATTTTGATGACTGTTATGAAAATAAAAATAACAGCGCAATACTGCACTTGTCTCCTCTGTTTTATCAGTTATCACCCACATTTGTTGACAGCTTTCGACTAAACATTAACCTTGGATCCTGACCGTAATTTCTAACCATCACTCGTGGTCACTGGTTTGTCAGTGACACACTTCCATCTTCCACAGGCAGCGCAAGGAACAATTGTGGTCGCAAAGACTGTAAATGTGCATCCAAGTGAGTGAACAATTTCTTCCCTTGATCCTCTGATGTCTCGTTTCCGCAATTTGCACTCAAATAGCCTTTTGTTTCTGCTTGACAGTTGGTATTGAGCAGGATGCTGGCGGTGATGAAACTCTCCATATTTCGTCTCCTTTGCATTCGCTTTCAGTTTTCAGATTGCAATTCTTGTCCATGTTTTGGGCAAACGTTTGATGATTCCTTTGAAATGTAAGTCGGAGGTCTGTATAACTGTCAGTCTATAGCAGTGGAGGCATCTCAAAAAGCGTCCAGCCACAATTGTTTCTTGAGTTGTTGTGTTTCTTCCACCAGAGGATCAATTTCCTACACAAGGAAGCAACGTGGCTCAACTGCTTTGAGCCTCGCAGGGTGGGATCTGCTACTGGACACATTTTCCCACATGCATTTGGGAACTTTGGTTATGGCCCAATGAAACCAAGCTTGAACATTTTGGCCGTAATTCCAGAAGGTATGTTTGGCGGAATCACAACACTGCTCATTATCAAAAGAACATCACAAGGGAAGCAGCGTAGTGGCAGCTCATGAAGAGGGGCTGTTCTTTCTCAGCTGGAAGTGGAGCCTTCATCAACATGAAAGGAATCAGAAACAGTTTGAAATAGCAGCCAATTGTTGCACAAAACATTCAGGCTTCTGAGAAAAAAAGCACAAAAAAAATTGGTTAATTCTGAACACATTTTTGGAGCTGAACAGGAGCAGTCTCCATTATCCGAATATTCCGTGTTGGAGGTGGCCAGCCAATCGCAGGGCACCACCAAGACAAACAACACCCACTCGCACTCACAATCACAACCAGGGACAATTTAGAGTGTTCACTTGAACTACCGTGCATGTTTTTGGAATGTGGCATGAAACCAGAGTCATGGAGAAAGCCCACGCAGGCACGGGTAGAACATGCAAACTTCACACAGGAAGGCCGAAGCCCGGATTCGAACCCTGGATGTCTGTACGATGAGGCAGACGTGTTAACCAGTCGTACAACGCATCTCAGCGTGCTAGTCCATATCTGATTAATGTTACCTGCATTTAAAAAAGATTTAATTAGTGTAACAAAGCAAAGTAGTCCTACTAATAAAACACAGTGGTTAACTCGCTGTATTTGTAATGACGATAATCTCAATGGTGAGTGACCTTTGAGTCTGAAACCCAAGAAAGTGCCAAAAGCATTTTGTGTTGGTACACCAAAATACTCTTAATTTCTTCGACAATGTTCCTGTATTCATCTATAAATACGCATCCACTCTTTCTGCACTTGTGTATGTGTATGTGTGTGTGTGTGTGTGTGTGTGTGTGTGAGAGTGCACCCCCCCACCCCCTCGGAATGAATTATTTAGAGGAGAGTCTCCTCGACTTATACACGGTCGAGCGGCCTCTGGCACGTACTGCTCCGCTCACAGTGGCACAAGAGACCCTAATTCGGCAACGTCTGCCGCTGTCTTACCCAACAGCGCCACACACACACACACTTCCCCGCATGCTCTGGTCCACAGCTGATGTCCCTTTGCGCAACTTCTCCACCAGAGAGATCAAGTCTTTTGGCATTTGAGGCGATGCATATGATGCGTCCTAAATCAAAATAAAATAAGATGTGGCAATGTCATATTTTCCTATACATTGGATTTAAAACAAACATTGCGGATGTCCGCTATCTCGAAGCCGCACTATGTGTCTGCGGAGAAGAACCATGTAAAATATTCATCCATATGGCCGGCTTAATAATGTATTATCCCTCAATTTAGCACCAAGAGCTTTGCTGTGCTAAGCTTTGCTCGAACTGCCACCAAGCACAAGAAGTCCAGTTATTCGAGCTTTGAAAATATCAAATTTTCACACTTACAAATTCTGATTAATGCGATGGAGCAGCTTGTAGGAGGCGCCCCTTCTCCAACCCGCAGCTTGTCTGTGTCCTTCACATCTTTGCGAGAAAGGTGGAAAATGCATTACAGATTTTTTCAGGTGCTTAGAATATTCAGACAGCGTGTCTAGTTTAGTATTTTAGGTTAGGTACTTATTGCTGGTTGTTTATTAGCAGGATTATGCAAATGCTTAAAAAAAAAATATGTGGCAGGGTGCATGAGCTCAGAGACATCTGGTATGAGTATGACAAGGGTGGATCCAAGATTACATGACTGATGATGAGACGTTTTTTACTAAAAAGCTATCTTCTTTTTTTTTTTTTTTTTTTAATCCTTGAAGGTTTACACCAAGGTGCTGCTCCATATTGTGATTATCTCGTCATGGCAGAAGGCTGCCATTTACAAGTTCCAATCTAATTGCCCATGTTTCTGAAGGGCATCCCAGTCAAATACACTGTGTCCAAATATAGACGGAATCACATCACAGTGTGGCAGCCCGATGCTCATGTGACCAAGCCCTCAATGAGCCAGACCAACACTGATGGGATACTGCTTCATCTCTGTATTTTTAAATTGACTCCAACCTCACTCCTGAAGTACTCCCCAAGCACCTAGGTCTTGTCTCGCAACCACACAAACATACGGTGAAGCGCACACTTTCCATTTCTCACTTTGCAGGTGTCATGCAGTCTTCCCCCACCTCTGTCGAGCACAGACTGTACACACACACACACACACACACACACACACACACACACACACACGCACACGCACGCACATTGAAACATGCTGCACGCAAGGGGGGATTAAGTGTGACTGGTCGAGTTTCTGAGAGCCACTGGGTGGGCCCATTTGAAGTTAGCCTGGGATCAGACAGAGGGAGAATTTGTGTCTCTAACCACCAAGAACCTTCAGTTGTGCTTGTGTCTATGTGTGTGTGTGTGTGTGTGTGTGTGTGTGTGTGTGTGTGTGTGTGTGTGTGTGTGTGTGTGTGTGTGTGTGTGTGTGTGTGTGTGTGTGTGTGTGTGTGTGTGCACACGCCAGTGCTGACAGGCACATTCAGGCTGTGCGGTGACCACTGATAGACGGAGGGAGGGAAGAAGTTTGCAGCAAGAGCTGTGTTGTGCCTTTGCTGTGGAGAGGACGCAAGGAGTTCACTTCTCCCAAAAGGCATCAACTTGTCTGAAGTGTGTGAACGACAGAAGTGATGCAACGTCATCAGGCAGAAATTGAACACCAAGTTAGGTAAATACAGCAATTAATTTTAAATTGCTATGTGGAAAATAAACTGAAGAAACCTAACACGACAGTCACTCGTCACAGTTGGACCGACCGAATCACTATCGGATCATTATTGTCACTTGCTAGTTCGTACTGTTAAGTGTGTTTAAAATTCACAGTGGTGTGAATAAGATGCATAGAAATATATCATTATTTATTGACCAAGATTGCACAAACGTAAGTGGACCTATTTGATGCGTAACACCAAGCAATTACTTTGAAAGAATTGATGTGAAATAAATTCCTGATTTGGAATTTTCAATGAGCAACTTTTTCACTTGGACTGCAGCTTTCAATTAGCACTTAATTTAGGCTACACAAGTTCCATCACTTTAGGTCTTATAAACATGCAATATTAAAATTGAGAAAATACTTTGTGCATAATAAAAAGTGTAATGTGTGCATAAATGAAAGATTCCTAACACTGACTTAACAGCGAAGCAAGACCTATCTCATACGGCTTTCACTTGAGTGCAGCTTGGTATCATTTTCTCTCATTACTTAGTCACTGTAGCCAATGCTGTGTGATGCATGAAAAAGTTAATGGGCTTGAAAAAGTGTTTTTGGGAAGACATTACTGATATTGCCGTGGACTTTGCTTTTCTCCCCTTTACTCTCTTCTAACACAGAACTCCATCAAACTGATAAGACATCACTTCCACCCCGAGTTTAATTTCATGATGATGACATGATGTAATCCATAATGTTTCCATCCATGGGTGTTGTGCTCTGTACTAAATTCCACCGTGATAATCATTCTGCACATTGTGACGATGAAGCAAACCCATATAAAGCCACGGCTGCGTCTCCTGTTCACAATCCATGCATTCCTCACCTGTATTCCACAAACAACAAACATTTGTACAGTAAGTACTGCTACAGCAAATAATTTGAAAGATCATACCGTTAATTTTCGAAAAGTAGATTGTCGCTATATAATGCTAACTTTATATTTGAAAACCATTCTGTCCTCTACTTTGGTGTTATGAAGACATCGACTATGTTTACATGCCGTCAATATTCAGGTTAAAGTCAAAATTCCAGCTTCTGAAACAAGTTACTCCCGTATACAAGGTAATGATGATCAATTGGAATATCCCCATCTAAACCGGGACGCTTGGACTTTATTTCTCCCGTCAATAAAGGGCATCATTTCTTTCAATACACTAAGAAAGCATTTGGTTTCCTCCTCACCCCGAAAGTGTGGTTCTGTGCTGCGTCTGAGCTCTACTACGTTTGTTTATCTCTGCTTACGTATTTCCAGTGGGTTGCTTGCCCGACACCGCACATATAACTAGTTCTGTACTCAAAAGACCAGGATTGCTTGCAAACAGACCATGCGCAAAACACAAACCAAGTGTTCCGATACGCATTTTTATGATCAAATATTTGGGTTAGAAAAGGAGTAATGAAAAGAATTATTCAGATTTCTAAAAATTTTAATATGAGCATATTCGGGGGTTCGTGTGTGTTTACGTGACTTGCACAAGACGAATATTGCTAATATTTACTTTTGACAGGGTTATTGACTGCATGTAAACAAAGTCAGTTGTTCTCTATTCAGTGTTTATTTGATATGCATGCATATATGCATATGTCATATCTCATTTTGACCTTACACGTGTGAATATATGAGAAAATGACACTCGAAAAACATTTGAAATACAGTACAGTATTTACTTGATTTGAACAATTATCCCATAAAGACAACACCATGGCTGGTAGAGCACTTACCGCACATGAAAAGTACATACACATCTTGACTCATACAGTAGATTCAATGTGAGTGCTCTCTTATTCAGTGGTGCCGTGATATACGAGCGACCCGACTTTTTCAGGATATGAAACATTGTTCGGTTGATTTTGTGCTTGGACTTCGAAGCAAAAATATGAGCACTGCATCGTGACAGTGAACTCGACTCACAACAAGTAGCAGTTGGTCACATATTGAAAAAGTCTTCAAAAAAGAGGCTTCAAGCTAACATTAAACCACAGCAAGTTATGAACCCTGATTTTGTAGACAGTGCAGGTGCCTTCGGCATAAAAACCGGCGCATGCTAATTTTCATGCCAAGGCAAGTCGAGTTAAGCATGTTTTGGAATTCGCCAGACTACGTTATGCCTTGCTGGACGTTCCGGCGGACCGAGGGCATTTTTCATTCCACATCCCCGGCACAACTCACAATTTGGTGACAGAGAGTAGACTGGTCTTAAGGCCAGGTTCCCTTATCCCACGAAACCAAAGTGCAAACTTCAGTCTTACCATGCGCATAGGTGGCTTTCTTTCTTTTGGTATTTTGGTGGCCTTTAGAAGTGGAGATAGGACACTGTGTAAGCATGCCCAAAACCAATTGACAAAGAAAATTAACATAGCAAAGAGATGCAATGCAGAGAGGCTGAAAAAACACTTCTGCTCATGACCCTGCATCCATGTGGAATGACCTGAAAGCAGCTACAAACTATAAAATACCATCTAAACATTTTTTTCTGCAGCTTCGAAAAGGACCCCTCCACTTCCCACACCAGCCCCCTCATCAGAAACTACCTTATTCACACCCCAGACCAAATTCCCTGCCCTGGAGATCCACGAACAGGACGTCAGACAGCTCTTCAAGCAGCAGAAGATCAAGAAGGCCGCGGGGCCTGACAAGGTGTTTGAGATACAAATATTTGGAGTTATCAGTATAATCACGAATGAATTCAATTTGTATGTCATAGCATCACTGTGTGTAGGATTAAAAACCTTAAAAGGTGTGGGAAACCTATAAGAATAATTTTTAGGGTGGAAATATCAGACTGGTGGTGAACTCTTATGCAGCAATTCTGACCTCAGTGACTTTTCTTTTTTTTTTTTTTACAGTACTGGACCATAGCAACATCTGAGAGGACATTAAAAAAAAAATCAAAGGAAAAGAGGATAGACACAGCCATGTGTCTCAAGGAAGACAAAGTGACATTAGTGGCATTTGAGGACAGAATCATTGAAAAAGAGAGCAGATGTTATTTTGTTACTAACAGTTTTGGGCATAGTACACTAGATGGCTTGCGTGCACATCATTGGGGTGAGCCGGGGTGATTGAGGAATTCTGGGTAAGTCAAGTGCAGGGACGTGCCGTTGACGACGAGAGGTGATGACTGATGAGTGCCGGGGAGAAACAAGAGAAGGTGAAAGAAGACAGTCGAACGTGTGATGTGAAAGACTTGCAGGAGAGACTTTTCCCACAGTGTGTGACCACTAAAAGTGTCATTCATTTAAAAAAGCTGATGAGTGGCTGGAGGAACAGCCCCAGAGTTCCCAGTACACACACCATCACAAACACCCACAGGAAGATCCGGTCAATGACCATTGCAACGTACTTCCAGTCATCTTCCACCTAATGACGACAAAGAAACACGTTAGAGGCAGTGAATTATTAGTTATACATACTCATAAGACTACTACTACTATACTACTACTATACTAATTTTGGTTGAGGTGTACAGTTTATTGCTATGAGGTCAAAGCATCTCAATGAGCGTTTGTGCCCGTGTTTTTGTGTGTGTGTGTGTGTGTGTGTGTGTGTGTGTGCGCGCGCACATGCGTATTTGCTCCAGTATACACTTTGATCATTCAGGTGCGCACAATCGGATCAAGGCTGTTGTGGCCATAATGCCATTGTTCTGCTCAGAGAGGAGCCTGCATGATTATTCTTCACACCAACAAACATATCGGGCCCATCCAGAATATGAGGATGCGACAGGAGAAGCCCTTTCAACAAGGAGCTTTACTCTCTTTATTTAGCCCCATGCTAACACTGCAATATAGAGACACACACAGGCTAAAGGACACTGGGGATTTGCCTCAGTGTGTGTCTTTCTGGTTCTCTAATATTGGAGGTCTAGACCAGAAGTCGATAATACGTTTGTCCACTGCCTCAGTGATGTTGTTGCTGAAATCTTTTAAGAGGGTACTATCAAAAGGTCACTCCCAATCTCTTGAAAATAATGTGGTGTTTCTTTGAGAGAAATACAATATGGGCTTCACATGGACAGTTGATATAAATAGTCTCCCCATACCCCAAATGCCAGGTTTTTGAGGTATTAAAAGCATGAGATAGCAATATCATTTAAAATCCTTTTTTCAGCTGTCTCTATATGTTCAAATAAAAGAAATGATTTTTGTTTTTTCAAAACGGGAAATGAAAACAACAGAAAGAATGTGGTTGTACAAGTGTACACGACCTCTGATAACTGGGATGTGACATCTTTGGATGTATTCATTTTTCTCTCTCGGGCTGCGGCACACGAGACAATGTCAGTCAAGCAACCAACTGGTTGCGACAGAAAGAAGACATTGTCTACAATACAGACAAAAAGATGGGACTCGCATTCAATTGATTGGACCCATTCACTTGAAAGGACCCGGCGACCTGCGCACTGCTCTTTGTCTCCAAAAATGTGAGCTGTCAATAAATCTAATGATACTTCAGTACTGTGACTGCATCGCTTTTCTTTTGTTTGTAATGCCGCCATAGCAGTGAAGCTCTAATCTCATCGTACAATAACAGATTAGCCAAATGTATACTACAGATTCACCTGCAAGTGTATATATTGGCAATTGAGTCTGATCTATAACTATTACTCCATTGGTAAAATTGTTTAAAACTATGAATGCACAAAATAGATCAGACTACGTTGCGCCTTTAAGGTCCACGAGTTGTATATTATTCGCTCGTTCCGTTTTCAGTGGGCAATCAGAAAATGAAAAAGTGACATATTTTTCTGATGTTTGTTTTTAAATGCGATAAAAAAAATCTTTATTTAGGTGTGTGTGTGTGTGTGTGTGTGTGTGTGTGTGTGTGTGTGTGTGTGTGTGTGTGTGTGTGTGTGTGTGTGTGTGTGTGTGTGTGTGTGAAAACAAAGAACAAAATAAGAAGTCACATTTTCCATTTCAGTTTTTGATTGGCAAAGTTAAAGTCGTGTGAAGACATGATGTACCAACTGAGCATTGAATTTGAACATACCTCTTTGGCTTTGTTACGAGTCCTCATGTTCTCTGCGATGTACTTCACGCTTTCAATGGCCTGCTTGACCTCAGGCGAAATGACGGAGAATGCCACGACAGCATTCACTTGAGAGGGGGAGTTCAAGGCCCTTGGCAATTTGGGCAGCTCTGACTCTGTGGGTCTCTGTGTCTGAGGGCCCTGAGATGAATGGGGGACCTTGGAAGGAGGGACAGGGGTTGGAACCTCCTTGCCTCTGTAGGGACATCTTCTGTTTAGATCCCGCTTATTGTCGCGGTTCATATCACCATACTCGATGCAGTTCATGGAGCCGCCCACTGAGGAGGCCCCTCCTCCACCTGCCCCACCATCCAGCGGTGGGCACGCCACGCCGCCTGTGATACCGCCAACGCTCACGCTTCCTGACCCGCTCCCAACGCTGTTCTTTCTCTTCTTGTTCCCACCACTGCTCCCTCCTCCTCCCGTCCCCGCCGCGATGCTGGCAATAGACGAGCCGCCTTGGTCAATCGGTCGCCTCATCAGCATGACTCTCGGCAGCACGCCGAGGAACACGGACCTTACCCACTCGGGCATTGTGTGAGTCATGGGGGTGCGGTAGTGAACATTCAGCACGAAGACGGTGATGACTATGCTGAGCGTGACAAAAATCATGGTGAAGAGGAGGTACTCCCCGATCAGCGGGATGACAAGCGAGGTGGAGGGGATGGTCTCCGTGATGACCAGCAGGAACACAGTGAGGGAGAGCAGGACAGAGATGCACAGGGTGACCTTCTCGCCGCAGTCGGATGGGAGGTAGAAGACCAGCACGGTGAGGAAGGAGATGAGAAGGCAGGGGATAATGAGGTTGATGGTGTAGAAGAGCGGCAGGCGGCGGATGTAGAAGGAGTACGTGATGTCTGGGTAGATCTCCTCGCAGCAGTTATACTTGATGTCGTGCTTGTAACCGGGCGCATCAATGATCTCCCATTCTCCGCTTTCCCAGAAGTCTTTGAGGTTCACCTAGGTCATTACAAATTTGAATTCAATGAAAGCCACAAGCTGTTTTTAAGGGCTTATAATGTTACAAGAGATAATCGGTTTCACAGAATGAGACATTCATACCTTTGAGCCAATGAGCACCAGGTCGATCTTGGCCTTGTCATAGGTCCATGAGCCAAATTTCATGGAGCAGTTCTGGTAGTCAAAAGGGAAGTAGGTGAT
Source organism: Hippocampus mohnikei (assembly GCA_026261675.1). Taxonomy (NCBI): domain Eukaryota; kingdom Metazoa; phylum Chordata; class Actinopteri; order Syngnathiformes; family Syngnathidae; genus Hippocampus; species Hippocampus mohnikei. The sequence continues at coordinate 24,229,799 of JAKGUB010000557.1, forward strand.
GTCCATGGGGCAGGAGGATTTAAAGATCGCCGGAGGAACCCAAGTGATGGTACCATCAAACTTCAACAGAGCCTTGGTCTTGTCCTCCACCAGAAAATCCCCCACGGCACTTCAAGAAAGCAGACCCAAGAAACCCAAATGTCATTTCACGTAAAGGTCTTCACAACATTTAACTGGAAAGGTCAGCACACGGTGAACTAAATATGAAAATGAGGCCTGCTTATTAAAGTGCCGTGGTGAGGTAAATCTCTTCAGCAGACAGTATAAACATGCAATAACAGAGTATTATGTCATCTAATCAGGGTTTAATCTGTTCTGTGTCAAGAATTGAAAATGAAACACACGACACTCATGAATATGAGACAGCCTTGAAAATGTGTGTTCCCTACCATTTCAGTACGACGCCATTGACATCAAAATTTATAAGTGGGTGCATCAACAACATAAATACATGCAGTGGACCTTTCGTAATCTATTCTCTATTCCCGTATGTAGTCTGACGCATTGTCATGACAAATGTGCTAAAAACATTGACAAACTGATGAATCAAACTCACTTGTTGTATAAAACAATGTCTGGCCTCCATATCTTATTGGATGGAACTCTGATAAACTCAATTCCATCATATTCAACCGGTGCCCATCTTAGCTTGTAGTCATTCCAAACCTAGACAGCAGAAGAAAAAAAGAATAATAGCCCAAAATATGTTTTTTTTTTTTTGTGTCACAGCATTACTTGTCAATAATCAGGAAGAATATTAGGGCTGACCCATGAGTGCGACTCACATGTCTCAGCCAGAGATTGGTTTCCATGATTTGATTCACCTCATCCTGAAACGAAAATAAGTGTTACATAGCCTTTGAAACACATTGTGGCTTTTTCTTCTCAGAATGATATTTTAGGTTCTCTTTACCACTTTGACCAGTTGAGAGATGGACACCTCGAACTCCACCGTGACCGGATCAGACACGTTCTCCACTGGTCGGATGAACTGGTTGTACCTTCGGAATAACCTCCGAAATAAACGGTCCTCTGCTTTGGATGCAAAACAGCCTAATGAAAGAAATTCAAAGACAAACAGTTTGAACAGCATTTATTAAATGGGAATACAGTATGTGGTCTGTTGAACATTCATTAAATCCAATCATGTCAATGTTGTTTTCCACTAGGCGCTGCACTCTGGCTCTGTAAATGCGCTTCCCCTTTAGAAAAAGATTGCAGCAGATGATGATCTTTGTTAAAAATAACAAAAGGAAATTATGGATAGCACATAATAATTAAAGCAAACACAATCTTTAATAATATAGAGGAAATGTTTCTACAATTGACTGGCAATGACAAAAATTGGGGGATCTTTTTGTTTAAATGTGTCAGTGAAACACAAATAGAGCTTAATGAATTACTGCTTTCACTTCGGGATTTGCAAGAGTCAATAAAAAATGACGATGGTGTCAAAAGATGTCACACCGATGAGGGATTGCAAAGACAGTGTCCTTGAGTCCAACCCCTGCAGAATCCGCATGACTTCATGCCATCAGGAATTGTCAAATACAGTTTGCTGATATTTGCTATGCACCCAAAATATACAGCAAACTACGGTTAAGACTCTTTTAGGCCTAGTGTACATATATGCATGAACATTGTAAGGCTGGATTGAAGGTCACATTGTGGAAAAGTGCCAGGAGTAACACTGCTGTGTGGGATGGCATACAGACCCCCTCACGCCTGTCCGAGCAGAAAATGTTGCCTCACTTGGGACAGTGAACACTCACACCACCAGCACACTGCAAGAATGTCCTAACAAAGCTCCAAAGTCTCCATTTTGATACAAACATGAGTCATCAACATTAGAGTTATCAGCATCCATATCCAAACCCATTAGCTCCAGCATGATTCATGATGGAAAATATGGACGATTTGTGAGGTCAGCAATCACTTCTTCTGCACCAAACTCAACCAAGCATGCCTTCCTTGACTTTGCATTGTGCAGTGAGACACAGTCATGTCGCAACAGATAAGGACTATGCCTCAATTCGGTGTATATCACCAATACGAGATAGTCAATCAAAGCAAGCATACTGTAGGCAAACAAATGATCAAGCCACATTACTTCAAGGTTGATGCTTCCATCAATGCTTTTAAGCTGAGAAATGATGCACACACAATTCAGCCCCATCCCAAGTGCAGCAACCTGTACTTCCTGTGCTGCACTAACCACTATATACTGTATATACAGTATATATGGAGGTCAATGTGCTTCACTGATCGGACAGCTGGAGCACAACCCCATGTACGTGTGCGCAAAATGCTACATATACCATAGAATGAATAAAACATGTCGCTTTCATAGAATATCTTCCAAAAGCACTTTGGGAGGTCCTGAGAGGAACTTTTGAGTCTCTGCTCATCTATAACCGCTTCTACAAGGCGTGTGGAGGAATAATTGTGATGTTGTTATGTGTTCTGTGGAATTGTTGTTATTTTATGTAAAATGTTTTGGAAAGCGCTTTCTGACAGTTGCAGCTGTTGTGAAATGAAGATGGATTGTATTATATTATTTTCATTTATTGTATTATTATCTGATCATCTTTAATCCTTTTGTAGATTTGCAGTGCGGAAAAGTGCTGCATAGATTGCATGTGTTCAGCAACATAGTTGTTATAGGTAGCTATTAATAAACACCACATAAAGCTGAGTCTACTGAGGCCTATATGCTGTCTAAAGTTTAGACAACTTCTTTATGACTTTAGCCTCTAAAAGTCATAAAGAAGTTGTACCTTTAATGTCCTGGGGACTACGCATGATGGCAGAATGTAGACATCCTACATTAAAGGCTGCGTTGTTATGTGCGCATCTGGCTCTTGGCTTGTGTTTCTGACCTGTCCAGGGAAATAACGGAGCTGATTTATTGGAAAGGTTACTGACACCTCAATCTGAAGTGTACCACAAAATATCAAAGTGTGAGACAGGGGCAAAGCTGAGACAATTGGCATTACAATTTCATAGTAGTAACTGCTGAATTGAATTTCCAGTCCAAATATAAACGGTAAATGGGAGAGAGATGAAGTGTGGCAGCAGGCAACATCACCTTACCTGGAATTGCGCAATCTCTCAACAACTGGACTGAGGCGGCTTGTTTTGGTAAGGGCTTGTTTCTGTCTCTCTTTAAATCTCCAATATTTGCTGATCGCATAAAATAGCAGATTTTTTTTTTTTTAAAAGGCATCAGATAAGGCAGACAGCACTTTGCCACAAAAAGCCAGACTAAGCATTAGGCAAAGGCGGGGAATTGCCTGGGGCCCCGAGATTTCCAGCGGGCCCCCAAACATCTCATTTGAAAAAAACAATGACTGGTCATTATGTTTTCTTCCATTTAAAGCAATTATTAATGTTATATTCTCAATTTATATGCTTAAATGTATCCGAATGCTGAATATATCATGTTTGTTTTGACTGCTCCAGTCCTCCCTTGTCATGCAATGAAAAAACACTATCTTTTGCAAGGCTGCTAATTTAATTCCAAAGATGCCCCTTTGTTTGGCTGATATATTTCTAAATTAGACTCACTGCCTCACCAGCCATAAACGTCACCTTCACTGCCCTTGACCCATCCCCAAATTCACGGTTGTTGTTTGTTTTGTGTATGTAGGTGTGTGTGTGTGTGTGTGTGTGTGTATGTGTGTGTGTGTGTGTGTGTGTGTGTGTGTGTGTGTGTGTGTGTGTGTGTATTGAAGTCGGTAATATGCTCATATTTGGTCATCCTGTATAACTTTCCCATGCCCGCAGTGTAGCTTGCGTCCTTATAACAATCATCACCTAGAATTGAAATACTTCCTGCTGAAGACGCACAAACTTTGGAATGCGCCAAGCTGAGAATTGGTTTAGGAGAAACGAAAGTTATGATATCACACCTTCTGCCTCGGTACCGCCCTTCTGATAGTACTGTATAAAAGATTATTTGAAGAACCAACATTCTCCTCGTCCGAAAATCAACGAACACGCTGGGAAGAGGAGCCCGCTCTTCCCCAACAGTATATACAGTGTGTGTATATATATATATATATATATATATATATATATATATATATATATATATATATATATATATATATATATATATATATATATATATATATATATATGCTAATTGAATGGGACACAAATGAAACAGTGTTTCACCCGAAATAATATAATATGTAAGGCATAGTGAATTTACTTGACACTTATTTCTATTTTTGCATCCAGGAAAAGTTGGCGCATGGTAAAATGGCTCTCCAAAAGTGTCCTGGGGTCAACGCGGAGGTGCGCTGAGTCTTCTGGAGTAATGAAACAGTCGCCCTCCTGAGACACTTTCACAATCTCAGTTGCTGGTACCTGCTTACAGTCCGCGCACTCCCACAACCTTGCCTAAGCCTTTAATTGGGTGAGGGGAAAGCAGAGCAATTATCATCAGTCAATTAATTCGACCTTGTGTTCACTGTTGAAAAATACGTTTGGGCTGTTTCTTATTTTTTTCACTGCAACTTTGATTCTCATTATTCCCTCACCCACAAAGAACATAAGTAGCGATGAAAAAAATGTAATTATAACCTTTAGCCACTGTTGAGCCTGTGTCCAACTTTTACCACATGCAACACAGTGGTATATTGTTTCAGGCTATTAAAAGGAAAGGTTTGGTTTGTGTAACTCCAAAAGTGTGTTCATGGAGGCACGTGTGACAGCAACACAGTCGGTGGTAAAACATTCATGACTTTAGATGTTCTGTCAAGATTTCATAACAGCTCACTGTGACTGAGCGCCAGTCCAGGGTGTACCCACCTATCTTGCCCAAAGTCAGCTGAGATAGGCTCCAACTCATCCATGACCCTCAAGTACTACAGAAAACATATGCATGAATGAAACCGGTTCGTGCAAAAGCGTGCATTTACTAATCCACACTTACGTGTAAATGGTTTCTTCTCACCTCATGAAACCTGCTCATATTTCTCAAGATTGACTTGACTGAATAACCACAGACATTTTTTGCTCCTCAAAATGAGCCTGAGAGTAACAGACGTGAACGCGATGACAACGTGACAAAGTCTTTGTTCTCTGGCGACTGAAAACCAGTTGAGCAGTCACGCGTGTTCGGCCTCAAATAGCCACAGTGATTGAGAATTAGCCAGTGTGCCTCCATATCTCATGGCTCCAGGAGCCTAAAGACCCAAAGCCTGTGGGAGGCTCTTTGATCAGGCATGTGCTTAACAGGATGAGGCTTGGAGCAATTGCTGGACACTCTGAAGAAACTAATTACCCGCCAATAATACACGGTTGACACTGCGTGTGTGTTTTTTTTGTGTGTCGGTGTGTGCCACACACATTCTCTCACCTCTGCCTCAAACAACATTGATTTTTGTTTCAGTGATGCATGAAATTCAGTGGCCTCTTGCTTTGCGCACTTTCATCTCTGAGGATTTGGGAGTTGATGTCTGATTCACTGCGAACGTTAATTTAACGTACAAAGACGAGATGTCTCAAAGCTAAAAGAAAGAAAATGTAGGCTGTTGTTTGTTTGAACTCTGTCAAGCCTGAACCATCAAATACTGCAATTGACAGAAAAATCATAATCTTTGAAAAATTACCCTTTATTTGTTTCTGAAGAAAACAAAATCAGCAAGTCACTTTCTATACACAATTAAAAGTTTTTGTATCATATGTACAAACATATTTATGAAATTTTAAGCAAAGTGTGCGTTTTGTTTGTTCCCTCCACTTTACCTCCCTAAATTCCATATATCAACTTGGCAAAAAAGGCGCGGAAGTGAGGTGAAGTCAAACAATAAGCAAGGTCAGATCAGGCAAGAGACTAACACTTGACACAGAAAAAGACAGATGTACATTTTTTTTTTAGTGTTTCATCTCCAGTGAACACAGAGAGATGTGTTGGATGAGGGGGGCAGAGAGAGAGCCAAGAAGCCCTGCAGGTAAAATGTGAAGTGGGAGCACAGCACGAGGAAGAGGGAAAGGGCATTTGGGTCAGAAACACAACACAGGACCATCTTATGATGGACAAAGCCAAACATGACTAAGCGAAGGTCAAAACATTACAAGGTCATCAAACCTGTCATATTCATTGCACACTGTTGCCATGAGAAACAGACAACTAGGAACATTTTGGGAAAGGGGTGTTGCTTTTGTTGACATCAGCAATTAGCAATCATCACATTATCATGACCTTTTGGGCATTTTACATTTGTATGAGATACTGCAGGCTATCATTTTGTAATTACTCTTCTATTGTAATTATTGGAAGACCACAAGGATAGATTTAAGACTGTACATTGGGACCGCTAAGGTCAGACAAGACATTCTGGGATGCTGGTCAGCCTCTGATATGATGGGCTTCTAATTTTCCTTTCTGCTGGAAAAAAACAGCACCTTCAAAACTCACACACACATGCACAGACATGCCCCCCCTACACACACACACTCACGTACACATTCATTTGCTGCATTATGTTTTTAACCACGTTTTGTTTACCATTATAAACTGTCATCCATGTATAAATAAACTAACCATTGCTAATATTGAAACCTAATGCAAAAGGGCCCACAGGGTTATAGTGACGTGAACCACTAAAGCCTGTGTGACGTTTGAGACTCAATTGTCCTGACGATTTGAGAATTACACATTCAAAAGTGTGAGAATCGACATCTTGGTACGAGAACGCATTGCACTGGCAGCTGCAGCTAATGGAGTGAGCGCTGCTAATGTCTTCTCGTGTCTGCAGTGCGGTCAAAACAGGGGAGGTGATTACACACAACATTAGCGAATCATCAGTGTTCACATGGGCATGAGCTGACACTATAAGTGGGTGCTAAGTTACAACCGGGAATGGCCATTGTGGTACAGTCGGTCTTCATCATCATTGCGGATGTAGACTACAAAAATTTAGGGTGACATTGATCGACTGTTGTCTAACCCTTGGAGAAAGTCATACCTAGGTCTAGGAATATTGCAATGGAATATCACTCACAGAAGAAGTTGATCCAAACGGATTTGACTTTTTGGGGGAACACTTGTTCGCTGAAAAACTTTGCTATTTACTGCTGTTGTACATTAAAAGTATTGCTTTGCCTTCATGTTGGGACATCGTAGTGCCAAGGAACAATGTTGAAATTGATTGAGGAGCTTCATTTTGACAAAAGTCATGCTTTGCTGACATCTCGTGGCATCTTGTTAGCAAGAAACTATGTGGAAGGTGTTTTCTTTGGACACAATGAGTAGTGCTTTGTTGGCATCTATTGACATCTTGGTGGCAAGGATCTATGATGAAGTAAATTGAATAGTTTTATTTTGACATAAGTAGTACTTTGCGACCATGCTGAGATGTCTCAGAAAGCTTTATGGAGCAGGGTGGGCATTATTTGCATTCTTTTCCTTTTTGCAATAGAGCTCGGTCCTTATTCCCTGCAAATAACCGGGCTTCAGAAATGTGTACTCAATCGGACCATTTAAGAAATGTGATTTGCATTGAAATGTTCCATATTTGCAAAAAAAAAAAAAAAGACAGAGACTGAAAAAAACGGTTTGTAATGAAATTGTCTTTTAACAAGAAAAGCAAAGATAATGTTACACCTGAGTCAGCCAAGTTTCTTGCTTATATTTGACCAGGAGGCTTTGAGACCACACCTTCTAAATTCCAAATTGCCAGACATCCCACAAGTCTCAAATGCAGCACTGGCAGTGTGTGTGTTCATGTTGTAAGGGGCATAATTAAATTAATCCAATCCATGGGTGGTAGAGTCAGACCTCTGCTTCTGCGTGCAGTTGTAATTCAGAATGTGTGTATGGAAGTGGCATGGGTGTGGGGGGGGAGCGGGATGAGGGGCCTCAGTGGCAATAGTCATAAGGCAATCGTGATAAGGAGATCCAACAGCCCCCCGCATGGGCCTTAAGCCACGCACAACCACACGCCTTCTCACGGATTGCCTGTCAGACTTCAATGCAACTTTATTACATCTGGGAGGGAAACCAGAGAGCCGCTTGCTCGCATCAAACACACGGGAACATTTAAGTCTGGCAGAAGAGCAAACACGCTTGGTGACGCTGTGATGCAAGGAGACATCTCTTTGCAAGCACATCCAAGGCATACAGGCTTAGTGGAAACAAAGCTGCTCAAAAGGGAGAAACCAAAGCCAAAGGTGAGTTTACTTTCCGGGCGCGTAAAGCAGTGCTCCAGCCATGTTGCTCAAGTTTGCTTTCACACCAAATAATTGTTGCGATAATATTTAACATTATCAAAGTGATTTGTTCAAATTATTTTTATTTATTTATTTAATTTATATGGGGGCGGCCCTGTAGTCCAGGGGTTAGCATGTCGACTTCACAGTGCAGAGGTACCGGGTTCAATTCCAGCTCCGGCTTCCTTGTGTGGAGTTTGCTTGTTCTCCCCGGGCCTGCGTGGGTTTTCTCCAGGTAATCCGGTTTCCTCCCGCATTCCAAAAACATGTATGGCAGGCTGATTGGACACTCCAAATTGTCCCTCGGTGTGAGTGTGGGCGTGGATGTTTGTTCGTCTCTGTGTGCCCTGCGATTGGCTGGCAACGGGTTCAGGGTGTCCCCCGCCTACTGCCCGGAGACAGCTGGAATGGGCTCCAGCACCCCTTGCGACCCTAGTGAGGATCAAGCGGTTCGGAAAATGAATGAATGAATGAATAATTTATATAGCCTTCTGTTGTATTCTGCTTCTTTAAATTTGACCAGCCAGCTTGACATACCTCCTTTATAGGTTTTGTTACAGTACTAACAAGCCCCCCCCCCAAAAAAAAACAAAAACAAAAACAAAACAAAAAAAACGGCACATGAAGATAAAGGGTCAAACCCAAAACCCACAACAAATCAGTTTCATGCCAGTTTGGCCGGACATCCCTCTAAGCTGCTTCATCGGGCAAACGGCTGTGGGCCGCTAAAACATATTATTCAATTCAGCTGATTTCAATCACTAAATCCTAAACCTTAAGACACCGTCTCATCTTCAAAATGTGCTGATGTGCACCATCATCAACCCACAGGCCGACTCACTTTTTTGAATGTCATAACTGCATCGAATATTAGCGCTTTGTGCCGCACACCTCCAAGCCACCAGAGTCCGATTATTCTACGGAAACTGCTTGATGCTACTGACTGCAGGTTCAGCGTTTCATCTCTTCTGTTCACAAATTATCCGATCATGGATGACAGGAGACAATATCCTGTGCAGCGCACAATTCAGACCCCCCACTGTGAGTTGCTGTGTGGGTTTCTTCAGGCTATTACAGGTACACACAGTCCAGGTCAGAATCATCCTAGCCATCGAGGGATTGGGCAAAGAAGGAGACGGCAGAATCCTGTTTTTTTGGGGGGGGAGGTCGGGGGGTGTGGGGAGGGTGTTCCAGGTTTTAACCCAAATAACCAAGAGAACGACGACAACTCACAGTAGATGTCCTCTTCTTTGCTCTCTTTGTTCAGAGTACTAACTTAGTGTCTACTGCAAGTAGTCATTGCCCAGTTACCTGATATTTTACCAATTTTAGAGGGGTGGGAGGTGGAAGGAGGGTTTTGTTTAGCCAGCAGAGTCAAAGCTGTCAGTATGAGATAAGATAAGAGAGGAGTCGATCCACGTGCATCAAGTTCAAGGCTGTGTGTGATTCAATGATATGCACACAATGACTTCAGTGTGACAATGTGAAGTCTTCAGCACTGCTCGCAAGGGGTGGGCTGGGTAACATTAGATTTATTTCTGCTCGGGTCTTTGAAAGTGAAAAGCTTAATAATATTTGCACATAACAAAACATTCATGAAAACCAAAGTACTTCTTATCTCTGCGCTGCACTTCTTTCCTGGGGAAGACTTTGAATCTTTTGGCTGCAACTTTTAAAATCAGAGGTATTTAGCATGACCTGCGATTCCCAACAGATGCAGTAGCTATGTCACACCCTGCAGAGTTTGAGTGACAGGCTGAAAAAGCGCTGTTGAAGCAGTCAGAACACCAAAATTAACATTATTGCTACTGAAGAATGTACATGTACCGTATATATCATCCGGAAAGATGCTCATTATGCTGTGGACTTACTATTCACAAGAGAAGATCATTTCCTGGGAAAGCTTCACTTAACTAAATTGAATGAAATTCAGGAAATTAAAATACCACTGCTGTAATACTGAAATGGCCCTCTGTGGAGTCACTTAAGGAAACCATGACAAAGGTAGCTATTTAAATTTAAAGCACACAAAAAAAATCTGGTGGAACCAGGAATATTAGAAATCATGAGTTATTGGACCACCTTAATGACTAATTTAAACCAACAGAATACATTCCACGCCAAAGTGAATGTGATAAATATAAAATATACTTACTTCCTACTACTACAATTAATGTTTGTTTTGACAAAATTACTTCTTTCCTGCATGTACTGTCTAACGTGAGTCGCCAAGACATCAAATGAAACAAGCTTAAAAGGAACATATTGGCTCTGCAAAGTCATCATTATTCAGACAAAGAAGGTCTGAGTATGTCCACTTCAAAATATCAAATATTTATTTGATACACCTACGTTTTTGAGTAATAGCTGCCGATGCACTTTCAGTCATGAATTGAAATTGAAAAAAAACCAAACACGAATATAAAATGAAAGCACTCACAGGGAGCAAGGAGCACACGCTAACGTTGAACTAAGCCAATGGTAAATTAATGGCCAATGGCCATCCAATGTGTGGAAGGATCTATTAAGCGCCCCAAAAATACAAATCATCCAGTTTAGAGAACATTTGAAGATTGTTCAATACAATAAGTTCTGTCACACAACACAACATCGCTTTCACATTGAGGGCTTCATTCCTCTGCCTAACAATGACCTCTGGCCTGGGCGTTTGCACGGCGACCCACATCCCTGCAGATCGCATCAACATCAGCCGTGTTTGTATTCATGTGTTTTATACAAACGATAAGCTGCAAAGTAGCTTCGGGCATTGAGGTATGGATGTGTATACGTATATCTACTCACTGTCCATAACATTGAGGATAGTTGCATCTGAATGAGGGCATGCATAAAACATGTACAACTGCCAGAGAGAATGGAAATAACAAAGTCTCAGTTTGCACTGGATTGCAGGGGCAGAGCTACGTTGTGGCCAAGAGGGGCTATGGCCACTTCTTGTCACTCTCTGGCCACCCCCACACCAAGAGGAAGATTTTGTCACCAGTGACTTTTCTGCCATGAATGACCCCTTGATACCCTTCTTAAACATCTTGATACACAGCAAAATCACAGTTGATGTGAAGACAAATTTTAAAAGGATCTGCTTTCCATAGAGAACATATTATTCAACGAGGTTTTGTAGCACCCTGGCCACCCCATTGAAACATGTCTGGCTTTGCACCTGCTAGATTAGAACTAGAATTGAAAATGGATGGAATGTTTCTGAAAATGTCCATGGGTTATTTTGGAAATACTGCAAATCAAAAACTTTCCATGGGAATTTAAATAGGAATTAACTAGATATTGAGTGTAAGTGAATTGCAAGATATCAGGAAACATCCTTCTCCACAGTTGCCCTTCACACTATCCAACTGCCCTGTGTCAACCGTCGAGACCTTCAAGTTCCTGGGAATCACAGTCTCCCACGACATGAAGTGGGAAGTCAACACCATCTCCATCCTGAAAAGGGCCCAGCAGAGGATGTACTTCCTGAGGCTGCTGAGGAAGCATGGCCTGCCACAGGAGGTGCTACGTCAGTTCTACACGGCAGTCATCGAATCAATCCTGTGTTCTTCCATCACGGTTTGGTTTGGGGCCGCCACAAAAAAGGACAAAATCCAACTTCAACGGACAATTAGGATGGCGGAAAAAAATCATTGGCACCGTCCTACCCACTCTTGAGAACTTGCACACTGCAAGAATCAAGACAAGGGCACGGAAAATCCTCCTGGATCCCCCGCATCCTGCCCACCACCTTTTCCAGCTACTCCCCTCAGGCAGGCGCTACAGATCCATGCGCACCAAATCCAGCAGACACTTAAACAGCTTCTTCCCTCTAGCCATTAACTCTCTAAACAGTCACTGACGTAGTCACTCTTCCTGTACAACAAATACTGCTACTGGTCACTCTAAAATGGTTCAATGATTTTCTGCACCAACTGTACAAACTGTCATAGTATTGTATTCTACCACTGATCACTTTAGCTCTGCTTTGATACTTTGCACATTGTCTAACAGTTGTCACTGGGTGGTACCACCGCACTATGGTTCACTTACATTACGAAATGTCCTTCCATACCTATTTATCATGTCCTTGTTTATGATGATACTAATGCAGCGTGTTATACCGGAGACAAATTCCTTGTGTGTTCTACATACTTGGCCAATAAAGATGATTCTGATTCTGACTCTGATATTCAAGAATAAATGCAAACATTTCATTTTGTCATCGGCAGACATCCATGCAAAATAAAGAGCTCCCCTTGTCCAAATGTGAGGGTATGAGAGTACCTCAAGTACTCATTCATTCATTTTCCGATCCGCTTATCCTCACAAGGGTCGCGGGAGGTGCTGGATCCTTATCCCAGCTGTCTTCAGGCAGTAGGCGGGGGACACCCTGAACCGGTTGCCAGCCAATCGCAGGGCGCACAGAGGCAAACAACCATCCACAATCACATTCACATCTAGGGTCAATTTAGAGTGTTCAATCAGCCTGCCGTGCATGTTTTTGGAATGTGGGAGGAAACTGGAGTCCCCGGAGAACATGCAAACTCCACACAGGGAGGCCGCAGCTGTAATTGAACCCGGTAACTCTGCATTGTGAGGTCGACGCGCTTACCACTGGCCCACCAGGCCGCCCCACCTCAATTACTCAATACTAATTTTTTTTTTTGCTTCACTCGAGAGTCGGCGTGGTAACACAAAATTTGGGCTCACGCCACAAAACAATGTCTCATAACTTGAAAAACTCATACATTGGTCGAGTCACAAGTTAAGATACCACTGTACTTGCATGGAATCGGGTTGTTTTAGTCAGACGATGCTAAAATATACTGCTAAGAAAAATAAAGGGAACACTTAAATAGTACAATGTAACTCCAAGTGTTTCCTTAATTTGTTTTTTGTTTTTTTTGCGGTTTTTACATTTCCCCAACAACACTAGGGAAACATCAACAGCAGACCTTCATTTTATTCCCAAAAATGACCATTGATTCCCATGGAAAACTTGAAACTACAATATAGTGGAATTTTACAAGCCTCTTCACTGCATCACAGTGACTTGTTTCTCATACAGTATTTCCACTCCAACCCCGTGATAAATATTATATAAATGCTTTACCTTCAATTGATTTGTGATGCATCAATTGATGGGCGACTTGTCTTTTCTCATCCCCGTATATATAACACCCTGTTCAAGTTTGGTTTCCAGCTACACTATATCTTTACCTTCCCCCTCTACAAAGAATGCGTTACCTGTATTTGGATTGGACATAAATGCGCAATTCCCTCACTTTGCTTCCACACAACTAAAACCTACTCCAACTATGGAGCCAATTCTTTACAAATTCACTCGAAGCAGTGACATGCGTGTAAATTGCTACTTTTGGGGGTTGTTTTTGCTATGTGAGTGCACCACCACCCAGTGCGCTTACCTTGCGCTGTCATGAGGACCAGCAGGAGAACGACGCTTGTTTTCCCGGGAAGACTCATGGATGCATCGGGCAATCTGGGACGTTCTTCGGGATTTGATATGATGTCCTGTCGGTGATCTAATAGGGGAACCCAGCCACGCTTTAGATTAAAGAAGCATTTTTCTTTTACGCGCCGCGAAGGAGAGGTTTGGACTCGCGGTGCGCTTGACTAGGCAACTTCGGCGCCTCCTCTCCTTTCTCGATCACTCCCTCCCTCCTTGGGTCGCTCTGTCTCTCTCTCTCTCTCTCTCTCTCTGTCTGTCTCTCTCCCTATCTCTTCTCTCTCACACAGCCATCGTGACTCAGAGGTGGTAAGTTCGCAGTCACGGTTTCCAAATAATGCCCGAGGACGCCCAGAGGTCTGTTAAAATGCTCAAGAAAGCGTTACGCATTTGGAGTTGCGTGCCTCTGTTGGTGTTTTTCTACCAACATGGTTGCGTTTGCGTGCGCGACAAACTCGTTGTCCACCCGATTTCCATAAAACTTTAGGAGAAGTTTAGAACCATAAGGAAGTAACGAACACATCACACAGATTCCAAGTAAGTGACATTGGGAGCGTTTCAGGACTGTTTTATTTCACTTCCACTGTATTAAGTGCTTTTAAATGGTTGGAATCCGTAAATGTTATTAGACTGAGTAACAATTTAGTTCATAATGATTTCTTGTATATCACTTTTTTTAGTGTTTCTCTCCAACATAAAGGTTGTTTTTTGTTTGTTTGTTTTTTGTTACTTAACTGCACTATCAGAGAGTACTCCGACCTGCATACACCAAAAGCTAAACTGGAAATGACCCATTTAGGCACTTAATTGATTTTATGCAAACTGCAATTCTTGGGCAGCTTAAAGCATTAGCAGCTCTCTAATAGAGCTGTGCGGCCTGCACTATCCATCCCAATCAAATAATGTAAAGCGATAATTGCATCGGGCACTATGCAAAAATGCATTGGATTCATGGCTAGCCTATTGTGTCTCCTTACTGAACAATTACGGGGTTGCTTTGTTAATGTCTAACATGGAAATCTTCAATAGGTATATATTATGTCTAAGTGTATCGCATATGCTAAATCTGCATTTAGCTTTAAAAGGAGATTCCAAGCCAACCATGGACATAATGAGGAGCAGTCCTGTATACTGTTTCATCCTAAGTAATCCAAAAACACACGACAAAACACAATTTTTGTAGGCCGACGTCCATGTGCTCAGCATAAAAACAGTCGCATCTTACTTTTCGTGTCAGCCGAGTCTAAAATCTAGTCACTGTTCAGGTTTGTATGTGACCCCAATTCCACTACAACAGGCAGGTATGGTGGAAGCCAACACTTGGCTTTGTTTATTAGAGTCTTTGCAATGTCACTCAGGGAGAAGCATGAAGAACCCACAGGGAAATGTCCACACAGGAAACGAAAACTGCAGGCACTGCCAACAGAGCTCACTACAGGTGGTGACGCCACAAACTTGCACTGAGGAATGGTTTGGCAGCCAACTCATACCAGTCTCAACGAGCAGATGGGCTACAGGTGGGTGATGAGCTGGCGAGTATCAGGTGTGAGGTGCAGAGCTCCCTGGCTGAGGAGGCTGCCTGGCAGGCCCCTCCCTAACAGTCTCCTTTTTATAACCTCATTTGCAGATGCGCCGGGGGACGTGTAAATACAAAACGCCTTCGGTCCCCGGAGCGTGAGTGTTAACCAAATTCATAAACATGCTATACTAGCGTCCATTTTTAAGCTAAACACAGTCTACATTCTGCGATCAAATTATCAGGTGCATCTAGGGCAAGGCAGCTCCATGCATCGGAATGCCAAGAGAGACGCAACGCAGCCCCAAACACGGTGGACTAGACTTAAACCGGCATCGAAATGAAGATGCGGCCGTTTTTACGCTGAGGATAGGGGCGCTTGCCTAAAAAAATAGGGCCTAGTAAAACTACGTCTAATTCCTGGCACAGGTGATGTAAAGAGATTTTGGTGTATTTGATTGACATGCAGGCAGACCGATTCGGCACTTCGCGGGCATGTGTGGTGGATGTCATCGCATTCCCTTCAAAAATATGATGGCAGTGTAGGACCGTCACCGAATCATCGTAGAAATCAGTTCATTGACGAATTACAATCATCATATTAAAAATATTTTTATAACACCCCTGTCACTATTGGGGGGGTGCTATTAAATGACACACACACACACAGACACAAAGGGGTCTCCATTTGCCCACGTCACATGCCTTCATCTTGCAGTTTACCTGCATGAACGCAGTTAGCACTATTTCAGTATCTGCAAGTCAATTTCGGCGCGTGCTGTGACCTCCCTAAATTGAATGCAATAACTTTTGCTAAACTCGGTGCACTCGTCTATCACACTTCAAATTCCAAGCTCGATAATAAACATACTGTTAAATGAATGCAGTACATCTGTGAATGTATGTGACAACTCTGCAGTTGTCTTCTGTCTCCATGCATGCAAGGAGACTGGAGGACAAAACAGCAAGTGACAAGGACTTATTTTTTGTAACATTCCCTGGCAGTTAGTATGCTCTGTTCTGGATAACCCCGAAGTCAAAGCCAACATGTTGCATTCACTAACAATGTAAGGATATGCACACAAGGGGCACTTGTATTAAATTTGACACGGTGTTTGCTGCTCCATCACATCAGACAAATGTTAGTGTCACACTAGTCTCATGTGACAACTAGATCAGTGATTCCGATGCAATGTAAGCTTCTGCTCCGCTGCATTCATGGCAGCAAGAAGGAGCTTCGCACGTTTGCAGCTGAGAGGTCAGCAACCACGAATGTGACAACCAGTGAAACTGCTCTGTCCTCAATTTTAAGCGCAATTAGGTTTGTTGTTGGGAAGGCAGGCCAGTCAAGGTTGTTGTCAGGGGTCTGGGGATCAGAGGCTGCGCTGATTCCAGTTCGAGGGCTCCCGGCTGAACCAAAAGGGGAAAAAAGCTGCAAGGTACAAGAGTGGCCATAATGGACGTGATCTCGTGCAATTGCATGCAAATAGCCAAGCCTTTTAAAGCATTTTGCATGTCATCCTCAATGTAAAGCTGTCGCCTGTCATTTAATCCACACTGCCTTCAAATGTGATGGGATGGAAAACATTTTATGCCTAACAATACAGACCATTAAGTCAAAAGTCACTTTAAAAGACTATAATAACGCAGATAAAGCGTTGTTGGGATTAGGCACAAAAATGATGATGATGATGATGATTCTTTCTTTTGTTGTTAATTGCACATTTTTCTAATTTATTTTATATGATTTTGTTTCATAAAATGCACAATTAGTAATCATAATATTAATGCTCTGGGCAAAAGAGTACTGTTATTTATTATTTTAAAAACCTCACTGACAACAAATATTTAGTAAATTCAGCTCACTCAGATCATTCAAGTAAAGTCACAGGTGTCGAACTCAAGGCCCCGTGGCCAGATCAGCCACCTCAATTTAGGTGGTCCGCGAAAGCAAATCATGTGTGTCAGATGGGACGAGACCTGCTTTGACTCCAGACTGTCCGTTGGACTTAGATGTTTTTCTACTTCGAAAGAAATTGTCAATTTTTAGTCCGGGTCCCTGAGTATTGGTTATCTTCAACCCCCACTCTTCCCCAACCCCACACCACTTCATGCACCTAGTTTCCTGTTAATATTAGAGCAGCATTCAATAACTGGCCAGTCATGCCAATGTTGATCTAAGACAGTGATAGTTTGAAAGGGAGCAGCTGCACGCATAATCACATCTCGATTATCAGATGTCATGAGCTGAAAGGAGCAGAACATCAGCAATGCAGGAAATAGTCAGGTGGGCCGTGAGCCTTTGACCTTCTACCCTGTCTTTTTGGTCCTTGTCTTTGTCATCGTGTGGTCACACAAGACAGGCACGATGAAGAGCAACAGGCAAATAATGGAACAGCTCAGAGCGAGCAGAAAGACCTCGAGGCCCCGATGAAGGCGGCCGCAGGAAGCAGAAAAGGGCAAGTAGTTACATCACTGAGAGTCAGACAGGACTGTCCTCGTCCGTCTGCTTCAACGTGCAACTCACTGTTGTTTTAATTCTTTATTTTTATACCTTTCTCTCATTAAGCATTTCCTCCTTCGAGGCTTTCTTGTTCATGCATACGTCTACGATTATTTTGGTTGATTGTACAGGGTGTTCATAAAGTCTGTGTACATGAAGAAAAAAAGCATACTTCTGAAAATAAAACAATTTCATTCAACTGTAATGTTGATCAATTATATTTTTAACAGGATGTCCAACATTTTCATAATTATTAATAAAGCCTATGTATTGTCTATTACTATTCATATATCCTCTCACTTGCTGTCACTTCATCGTAGTGGAGGGGTTTGAGTGTCCCAATGATCCGAGGAGCTGAGTTGTCTGGGCCTTTACGTCTCTCAGGGTCGCCCATGAGGGATCAGACCAAGGAGAGCTCAGAGACCTTTGATGATGAATATGAAAAATGGATCCGGTTTTCCGTTGCCGAGATGTGGGTTACCGCGGTCTCCCTCTGGAAGCAGGCCTGGAGGCGGCGCTCGAAGGCCAGTGTCTGGGGCTGGATTGGGCTCAGCTCAAAAGGACAACTTGGGTCCCCCTTCGCATGGCCCATCACACTGTGGGATGGGCCAAACAGGTTGGTTGTCAAGTGTGCGTGATGGTAGTGGACCCCAAAAAATCAGGGAGGAAAGAACACCAGGGAACTAAATACAAAAAAACTGACAAGACAACAAGGGACACCTTGACAAGATACAAAGGGTTGAGGGAGCTGATTGGTTAGCACAAGGGACCTGGATGACAACAAGTCGAAACCAAACCATATGAGGAAAAGAAAAAGCACATGAGGAAACAAAATCAAATGCAATCTAAACAAAAACAGAATCATAACATCGGATAGTAGTGAGCTGGGCAGCGACCACGCCTCCTTCACTGCACAGTAATACTGGCATCTTATTTCTAGCCATTCTCATTTATTCCGTTGTATATTTATATTTTATAATGCAGTGCTACTTTTCTTTGATAAAACATGCACAACAACATTATTACCCAAAAAAGAGCAAAGTAGGGATATTAGAACACAGAAGTGACAGCATCAAATGTATGCATTTTTCATCCATGTGCAGGCCTTGACCTACAACCCCACAATCTCAACCTTCTACTCGCTCTAATCCCAACACTCCACTGTCACCACTTTCTGATGACCCATTTAAAAGAAAGCTCTCAGCATCTTTTCTCTTGTCCTGTTCTGTCAGTCACCCTGTGACCCTCAACCTTCAGGGAAGCCCCCCACTTTCCTTCCTTCTCCTATCCGCTTCCTCTTCTGCCATCACATTCCTGCGGCAGTAACGCCACTGCCTCATTTATTCCATCCATCCCGTCCTGACTAACTGCTGTCTGTGCAGCCATTTGGTGGCCTCCTGCAGCCACTAGTGGCGGATACTTACTCCTGCTTGAATGGCAAAGCTCTTAATTAAATCATGTTGGTTCCCACAAGGCTTTCGAAAGCACACATTCGGTAATGTTTCTAATGTCAGAGTTTGACACTGTTGAACAACACCCATTTCACTTTAAAAGAGCAAAGAAAGCTTCACTTTGTCGATATTCAATGCAATGCAGCAACCGACACTTACTGGATAATAAATACGACACTAAACTTCCAACTATGCCATTTGAAATAATATAGAAATTGCAGAATTAGCTCCTTATAGACATTGAAAAAATAAAGTCTTTACATACTCTAAATACAAATTCTATGATGTGGTTAATGGACGGGCAGACGGACAAACAGTGGAGCGATACATGTAAAGAGATAAAATACTCATAAGCATATCATCTTTATCCTCTACAGAAACTCAAACTCATTTTAACTTTTGTACATAAGTACAGCAAATAATCCATACTTTTTTTTTCTTTTTTTCTTTTTATTGAAGTACAAGAACTGAATCAGCAAATCATTACTTCTAAGAACCTTTTATATTTATACTTCTACTTCGATACAAAGTGTGATAACTTCTGCTGCCTCCGATTATTGTTTTGCCAGGTCTTCAAATAAAACAGAAAGCTGCAATGACTCCAACAACCACTAGCGAGCAGCATCAAGAATTTAAACCCCTGAGGGAAAATGACTTGAGGGAAAATTTATGGCTCAATAAGAAACATTACAGAGTTACCTCTGGGGCCATTTTGAACCTGCAATACGGTTTTCACCATCCTTAGTCTACCCCCTGTACTCAACAGCTAGCCCTGCAGGATGAATAACCCCCTGATGCAGATGTGTGCCCTCCTCACATTCTCTAATGCAGTTACGTAGTGCATAAATATCGACCGGGGTGCTGAAATGGCAGGGATAAATCGTAACGGTCCTGCAGAAGATAATGGGTAAGATGGACGGCATCGGTGGACTACAGGAAACACTTCAAACTGCTGACACTCGCCAGGGTGCATCACAGTGTCCGAGTATACGCAGGCATGAATGTATGTACTGCATGCGTGTTTATCCCCCTTGTCATATTTATATTTAACTGCTGACACTCACTCGACTGCATCACAGGCTCAGGGGATGCATACATGTGAATGTATGCGTGCATATACTCCTCGTATTTGCTGAGTGGGGTCCAAAGATGAGAGATGAGATGACAATAGGATGGAACGCAAACACATACATGTACCGTAAGCACTGCCGCCTGCACAGAGGGTAAGTGCTTATTGATTTGTCAGGAGAACACGAAGAGGTCCTTAATGTTGACTGCAAGAAGTCCAGGCCTCCATATTTATGACCGGGCTTCATCATCCCTCCTTTGCTCAACCTCAACTAATCCAGTGTCATCTTTTCCATCAACTGCATCACAACCAAAAGAATACGCAGGGCTGGGAGGGTTACTTTGAAAATGTATTCCGATACAGTTTCAAGTTACCTGTGAAGTAATTAGTACGAAATCTAATCCAAGCACTGTAATGTTAAAGTAGTCTAATCTAACTTTATTAGTGTTTACTTCAATACACAATATAATGTAAAAATATATAAAATATCACTACAGTGTATATCTGTAGGGGCGGCCCGGTATCCAGTGGTTAGCATGTCGGCTTCACAGTGCAGAGGTACCGGGTTCGATTCCAGCTTCGGCCTCCCTGTGTGGAGTTTGCATGTTGTCCCCGGGCTTGTGTGGGTTTTCTCCGGGTGCTCCGGTTTCCTCCCACATTCCAAAGACATGCATGGCAGGCTGATTGCGCACTCTAAATTGTCCCTAGGTATGAGTGTGGGCGTGGATGGTTGTGCGTCTCTGTGTGCCCTGCGATTGGCTGGCAACCGATTCAGGGTGTCCCCCGCCTGCTGCCCGGAGACACCTGGGATAGGCTCAGGCACCCCCCGCGACCCTAGTGAGGATCAAGCGGTTCGGAAGATGAATGAATGAATGTATATCTATCTGATTTGTTCTGTCTTCCATTCACCCATCCCATTTTCCGATTCGCTTTATTTACAAGGGTCACGGGGGGTGCTGCAGATGGATCCCAGCTGTCTTCGGGCAGTAGGTGAAGGGACACCGTGAACTGGTTGCCGGCCAATCGCAGGGCACACACAGACAAACAACCATAAACCGTCACATTCACACCTACTCAGAATGTTGAGTGTTCCATTAGCCTGCCATGCATGTTTTTGGAATGTGGGAGGAAAGCGGAGTACCCAGAGAAAACCCACGCAGGCAAGGGAAGAACATGCAAACTCCACTTGGGAAGGCCAGGCAGATGTGCTAACTAACCAGTCGACCACGGTGGATCTTGACATACAGTATAGGAAAATGAAAAAACGCCTCACTGATACACATGCTCCATAAAATATAATATCATGAATGCCTTGAGGCAATTGTCACCTCTCAATCTTCATTCAGCCGTTGCTTTCATGGAAATTGATGCAGATATCAAGAGTCTTATTTGTGAGTCATGTGGCACAGGGAAATGTGCAAGTACAACTTTGCACAATAATTGCTGAATCTGACTCCAATTTCACAGCTGTCACAACGTCTGTGGGATTATGTCGCCGTTTGCCACACGTGTGTGTATGTCTGTGTGTGCGCGTTTACTTTAATGATGTTGTGGGCCCATCACTGACACGGATTAGCATCAGCTCAAGGAATTGTGTAAACGTGACATGATTAGCTGTGGCGTGATGCCAACAAATACCCAGATTTGTACGGTGCCTTCGGGCTCCATTTTAGGCTTGCCGTCACAGTTTTAGGAATCGTCTTCAATCTGATAACAAGAGCAAGAGAACACAAGATTTTCCTGACTTATAATGGTGTGCATGTGTGTGTTGTCAGCATTGCATACTTGTTTACATAAGTTAACAGAAGGTGAAGTTAAACACCCTGCGGTTGCAGAATTGTCTAATGAAGTATTTTGTTAGCTGACCAATTTAAAGCGCACTAAGCACAGAGCGTATACACATGAGGCAGATCCTGAGCTTTGGGTTGAAAGACTGAGAGGGTTTTTTCAATGTCAGGTCAAGAGTATTTACCCTTGAACAAACTGTTCGACTAAAAAAACAAAATACACGCACACACACACACAAAAGAACAGCCGACCTGAGGCACTGGGCAAAACAGTCAGGATAGAGCAGCTCAGGGAGTCAAGTCATGTGGAGATCATTTAGAGATTTGAAAACTAAAAAAAACAATCTCAAAATCTACTCTAAAATGCACAGGCAGACAATGGAGGAATGCCAGAATAGGACTTAGACCTCCAGAAGTATTGACACAGCAAGGTCACTTCCTTTGTGGGCTTGCCGAATGTACAGTGGGAAGTCATTCCAACAAGAGGGACAGGCAACGGAAAAGGTCCGATCCCCTCTGAGCCTGCGCTTAGTTCTTGGTACCTTTAATAATGTCTGGTCCGCGGACTTCAGGCACCGGGCAGGTGTTTAGGGGCGGAGGAGCTCAGAGAGGTAAGGTGGCGCAAGGCCATTTAAAGATTTGAAAACAAATAATAGGAGCTTAAAAAGAACTCTAAAATGTCTGGGGAGCCAGTGAAGGGATGCCAGAGTAGGAGTTATGTGCTCCCTCTTACACGTACCAGTCAAGTCAGCGTTCTGGACCAACTGGCTGACTCCAAAGTATGGTGCATTATAGTAATCCAGCCGGGATGTGACGAAGGCATGAATTACTGTTTCAAAGTGCTCATGAGAAAGGAGAGGTTTTACTTTCGCCAGCTGGTCCACCACAGGCAGTGACATCACTACACTGGGCAGGAGTGAATGTATCACAAGCCACCGTTCGAAGAAGACTTTGAGACAAGAAATATACAGGCCATCCCACAAGATGCAACGCTTTCCTCAGCAGAAATAATCGATTACATTTTGCGAAGAAGTAAAGCATCTCTTTACTTCTTCGCAAAATTTAATTGCCACAAATTTTGGAACTCAGTTTTCTGGACTGATGAGGCCGTTAACATCGACCAAAGTGATGGAAAGGCCTAAGTATGGCGGTGGAAAGGATCTGCTTATGATCCAGAACACACAAGCTCATTAGTGCGGCATGGTGGAGGTAATGTCATGGCATGGCTGCTTCTGGAACTGGCTCACTAGTCTTTAGTGGTGATGTAACTCATGATGGCTGCAGTAGAATGAATTCTGACGTCTGCAAAACCATCTTGGCTGGCAATTTACAGAAAAGCGCATTCAAACTACCAGTAATCGTGGGAAGTTTCTTCAAGCAATACGATCGAGGTGAGCAGAAGCATTTTGAACCAACTGCAGCTGTTTGGGAAATTAATGTTATCCTCCATTCAAAATCAGTTCTGTAGTTGTCTCGCGTAGAACACCGGACAAAAATCTTCAGCTACACCGGACCTGTCTCTTGTGTCAGAGGCCATTCAAAAGTAGCTGAATTATTTCTGAGATACCAGATAATACTGTGGGTGACTAGCTAGGGTCTTTCCCAAAGTCAGCTAAGATGGGCTTCAGTTCACCTGTGACCCTAATAAAAAAATGGTATATAAAATGGATGGCTGGATACAAGTTACTAGTACAAGGTAGTTTGATGAAGATTGATGGAAAATCGAAATCCGTGGACAAGAATCCGTCATTCCACTACAATAAGCCGTCAGCCGAGTTAAATGGTGTGATGCCTCTCTTCATATTGCTGAGTCAAGCAAAGCAGAAGCGAATGAACAATTAATGTTTCGTCAGATCAGCGTGTTGCTTTCACTCTCCTTTATTGATCCAGTTAGCTGACAGTGACTCATGTTTCTTCACATCCATCCACAAGACAAGATAAATGACTTAAAAACAAAAGATGCAGGACACCTTTTTTTTTTACGCATGTTGGCCTTAGTGACAGATGTTATAACAGTAACTTATACTTGATAGAAATAATAAGTACTTGAATGCATCTCTGAAAACAGATAATAATTTTCAACAGGAAAAACGAGAGAGAGGAGCGGCTGTTTGGCTTCTTTGTTCCTGTCAGGATCGAAGGTTCTTGCTGTAATTTCCTTGGTGGTGGTCATATAAAATTAATTCCTCATTAGTACCTTTTCGTAAGATGAAGGTCATCAATTTTGTGGTTTTACAGTCACACAGCTTCTTGTTTCCCAGTCTGAGTCCACAAACCAGCATGTTTATAAGTGTGTGTGTGTGTGTGTGTGTGTGTGTGTGTGTGTGTGTGTGTGTGTGTGTGTGTGTGTGTGTGTGTGTGTGTGTGTGTGTGTGTGTGTGTGTGTGTGTGTGTGTGTGTGTGTGTGTGTGTGAGGGTCTAATGTTACAAACTGCTCTTCAGTGTCTGCGCTGCTCAGGAATATTAGGGCATGTGTGCTACTGGGAGAGGACACATGGAGGTGATGTTCTTCTGTGCATCCACATCATTGTTCGTTTCCTTATTGGCACAATGAGTTTGCTTTTTAAAGTCTTTCTATGTTTGTTTGTTTTTTGTTTTTGTCTTTGGGCTCTTGGGAAAATAAATGAGGGTTTTGCTTCATGCATGAGGAGCCAGGAAAGTAGAAAAAAACCTCCAAGAGGTCAAAGGAGAACAAAGTCTTAGTTCGGTTTGAGCAGATTTACATGTCATTAACATGCCATCAGGGTTTATTATGTGATATCCAGTGCACAAGGAAAACTCATGATGCACTCTAGAAGGCAATGCGATTTATCTCCTAATTAATGCTTGCTAGGAGTTGCTGGGAGCTTTTGTCTGCTTTTGAAGATTTTTCTGAAGAAATAAAAACATAACTCAGCTTACTGGTGCAATGCTGCAAAAGGAGAAACAGATACGTTTTGTTTTTTGTTTTTTGCAAGTGAAGAACAGGCCTCACTCATTTTTCAGGACTATTGATTTGTACAGATCAACAAGACATTGTTGAAACGTCACTTACCATTTTGAATTTATATTTATCTCCACTACTGGATTGGCAAGTCAGACAAATTCAAAATAGTTGCTGACACCGAGAAAATCTACAATACACTACAATAGATGGAATAAAGTCTTGGAGCATACTTTTCCTCCCTTGAATTCCCTTTCAATTTTAATTATTCATCCTAACAGAATGTTCTGGGCATCTGTGAGTTTGCGGGAGCCACTTTTCTGTTTCGGCATGGCTGTGCCCCATTGCATAAATTGTGGTCCATCAGTGGAAGCTTGAATGAGTTTAGTGCCGAAGAACTTGACCTAAATGCCATCAAACAACTTTAGGGTGAACTAGTAGAAATAGTTACTCCAAGGTCAATATAAAGTAGCATTGGAATCAGAGAGGGTCATACAAGGAAGATCATTTTGGACCCAACACTGTAAACATGGTCCCAGATCTGAGCAATATCTTATTCAGTGAGGCTCACTATTAGTGACTTTGATTCAATGAAAGCAACAAGAGCGGCAGTCTCGTCATCGAAATCAGATAAATCTCAATTCTCCTGATTGATCAGAAGGCAGGACACGTGAAGGATAAAAAGTGAGTTCAGGAGCAGGTGTTAAGGAAGAGGGCTAAAGTGCATCAAGGGTGGCAGGTGATGTGGACAAACTGCAACGTGATAAAAGGAGTGGCTTGGCACTTTTGCAGAGTGGAGTCGGAATTAAGGTTGATTTTTTTTTTTTTTTTTTTTTTTAATGTCCAGGTGTCATCCCTCAGTTCTGGTCCATGTCTTCAACAATGGGGGTATTGTAACTCTGGAACAGAGGCTGCATGAAGAGGCCCACAGTTCCCACTACACATACAAACACAAAGATCCACAGGAAGAGGCGGTCGATCACCATCGCCACGTACTTCCAATCCTCAATGATCTGTAACAAGACAGAGGTGAGTGTTAAAAAAGATATGCCAATGTTGCACAATTTCGAAGCTCGTTTATGTCGTTCAGGCTTCATTTTCTGGAGTTGATTTAGTATAGAAAAAAAAAGTTTGAGTACACGAGGTACAAACAGCGGTTTCATGCTACTCTCGCAATATTTGTCACAACAATGATATCAAGGACAGTATGCGGCCATGAATTGAGACAAACACGATCGGCCAGGGGTCACCAACCTTTTTTGAAAGTGCAAATGACTCTGGCTACCGATTAGTGCAAAGGACTACCAGTTTGATACACAGTTTTGAAACAGAAAATGTGGTCAAATTGCCTTTAATCATATCTTTTTCATGATGTTAAGATTAAAACTGGATGATATTCCTTCATTTGAAGACATTGAGACAAACGGGCAAAATTGAAGGAGTTGACAAAGAATTACAGGAGGCGTATTCACACACACACACACATTGAGGCATTTCCTTCCAAAAGCGTACCCCTTCATCGTCGTCCTCGCTCTTCATCTTGTCCGCAATGTAGCGCACACCGTCCACGGCATCCTCCACATCGATGCTGCTTTTCAGTGTCGCCCTCCTCCTGAACTCCGTGTTGTCGGCAAAGTCGCTGAACGTCCAGCCATAGCGTTTGGCCGATTCCTCGTTGACATAGAAGGACGACGAGGAGTCCGCCAGTCCCAGAGAACCTGTCCCCACATCTGCTCCCGCTTTCTTCTCGGAGAACGATCGCTGTTGGTGCTTTTTCCGGAACCTTTCACGTATGTTGGATCTGCCTGGTCTCCGCATGAAAAGGTAGGAGGGAAGTCGGTACATGAAGACACGTTTGACCCAAGGAGGCATGGTGTGCGTACTCGGGGAGCGATGGTGCACGTTGAGCACGCAAACACTGGTGACGATGGAAAAGGTGACCAGCACCATGGTGAACATCAGGTACTTGCCGATCAGAGGCACCGCTAAAGACGTGGGCGGTACAATCTTTGAGATAAGGAGTAAAAACACAGTGAGGGCCAGGAGCACAGAGATGCACAGCGTCATCTTCTCACCGCAGTCTGATGGCAGGTAAAAGACCAGAATGGCCAAAGATGTGATCAGGATGCAAGGGATGATCAGGTTGATGGTGTAGAAGAGAGGTTTTCTCTTAATGATGAAGTCGTAAGTGATGTCCAGGTACCTGATGTCATCCGGGTCTTCGTTCTTGCGTCCCGGCAGCGAAACAATATCCCACTCGCCGCTGGGTTTAAAATCGTCGCGGCTGGCAAAGTCACTCAGCAGGATGAGGTCGATCTCGGTGTGGTCGTACGTCCATGAGCGAAACTTGAGAGTGCAGTTCTGCTGGTCGAACGGAAAGTCGCGGACTTCGATCTTGCAGGCCGACTTGTAGATGGCGGGAGGGAGCCAAGCCACCTCGCCGTTGTTGGAGACCACCGCGTTGGAGTAGAAGGAGACTTCGTAGGTGCCGTCAGCACTGAGGGACGGACAGGGAAAGATGACGATGAAGAAGACAAAAATTCATCGAAAAAAATATCACGACAGCCCAGCCTGGATCAATGTGTACACAACACCCGGTATCTTTGATTGTCTCTCTCATGAAACTTGTAAAGTTCGTGTTCTACAATGTATAAAGGTTGAAAGGTAATCAGCTTGCACTGACTCCCACTGCACCTGCGATGTGAAAAAGCAGCAATTCTACTGCGTTATCTATTCGGGCTCCAGTACCCTGGAATGCCCTTCCCGTGGAAATTAGAGTGGGTATTTCATTAGAAATGTTTAAATCTCAACAAAGGACTTCTTTCCACACTCTCGCACTCATTTAAAATCACACCAAGTATGCAACTACAGCCTCTCGCCCTGTCTCACCACTTGACATCTGGATTTTGGTCTGTTTAACAGTTTTCAGGACTGCTTCTGTGAAGATTACAAAGTTGTTCAATGGCTCCTTTTAGCAAGTTCAGTGTTACAAAATATGTTGTTATCATCCTCGGGGAAAAATCCATATCAGAACAAACTGCGTCAGGATGTCAACAGTCGCCCCCTCACCTTTCTCCAATGTGCTGAGATGTGCCTTTTGACTTGATCTCACCCAAGCTACAGGCGATGCATTATAGATATATAGACTATCAATTATAAAGTAGGTCAGGAATCCGGCAATACGTTCACCTTCTATTGAAAAAAGGCATAGAAAGGACATGTCGACAACACTAAAACCGGGCACTTTCTTCTTCTTCATTCTGCAACCTCTACCCCCCCATCATCTTTCATCATTTGGCCTCGGGATCCATTTTGCCGGTTGCGCGGTCATAACGTTGACCGGCAATCTGTCTTTATGAAAGTGTCATGGCTACGAGGCGAGTATAAACAGCGGTGCACCACTACTGACCACAACACACATGAAGCATATCCATACAACCAGATGAGCTGCAACCATCTCACATATAGAGATGATTGATTTCTCATCATTGTTTATTAACATTCCCAAGAGGTAGGAGGGTAGTGGTCTTATAATTTACGACACCACTGATTCTTACATCCGTGTGTGGTGGTGTTGATTCACGAGCATGAGCCACCCATGTTAGACTTAGTCGCTTGGTGTGGGACCACTCTTGAATTGCTTTACAGGACCCTTGATTGATGTTTATGTTATTTTCCTGGGGTGTCCTCTCATTTATGATCAGATTCAGAGTTTGACTCTGCATAGCCCCTCCCACCACATAATGGTAACACTGCCTTGTTCACTACACCCGTCCTGTCTTGTCTTTTCTGCTCCTCTTTGCATCCCTTTCTCACAGAGACGACTTTCCCAGTCGGGGTCAATGTCAGCATAAAGTGCCTTTTGTATCCTCATCAAATACACTCAGTCATCATTAAAGTGTAGCGGAATAAGAAGACTTTCAGGTCAAGTGGCCAAACATTTGATAAGTATCTGAAACTATGTTCCCTTCATTGGATGTATGGTATGTCCCAAGTGGTTCAATCAATCCTTCAATTTCAAGTTAGTTGATATAATGATAATAGTATAATGTAATGAGTCATATGTATCATTTATTTTCCATTCTATTTATATTCTATTGTCATCGATTTATTTAAGAATTCAATTTTGACAACAGAAAATAAATAAATGAAATTGTGACCACTTTTTTGGCACCAAAAATATCCCAAAGCTCAAATACACTCTCATTAAAATGCATGTTGATGCAACAAACGAGCAGTGATTACAACAGCCAATGTAAAGAGTTATTGCCGTCCGTAAAGTACGTCATGCGGACGCAACTCCAACACAAAGCAAAAGATTGAGATTTTGGGTCAGGAAATGAGTCGTATCTTGACAAGATACTCTGAATGACCTTTCGGATTTAAACTGTGCCAAAGGCTTGATAATCTCTCATTCCTTGAAATACTGTTTCCATTCTGAAATGTTGCCATATGTGCAATATCCAAAAAGAGGTGTGCGACAGTAAGATGGTAAGTGTATAGACGAAATGGATATGAAAAACGTTATCGAAAAATGATTTGCCATTGAAACAATGATGATTGTGTGTGCAACCCCGTGCGTCTGTTGTTTCATTTGTTGTAACTCTACTTGTTGTAAAGGACGATGTCTGGCAGCCAAATGTGCTGTGTCGGGAGGCGGATTTTCTTGATGCCATCATACTCATCGGGGTCCCACATTAATCTGTAGTCGTTCCACACCTGGTGATTGTTTAGAAAAAAAAGACAGTGAGAAAACAAACACCTCATGTATTTTCATTCTGAAACACACAATCAGAGATTCTCAAGCAATAAAGTATGTACGGTCATGGGGTGGTAACGATACTCATTGAAAGACTTAGAAGTGGATCAATAAATTGGAATACCTTCAAATGTGTGTCTTTACAAAATGTTTTAGGAATATTTGAACATGAATACATTTTCATGAAAATGTCTTCAAATTTGATATGCCACAGAAAACAGTGGTAACTACCCTGTGAAATTGAAACGATTAAAAAAAAATGGTCAACTATATAAAAATGAGGCTTCAGAATAACCTCTCAAATGCTGTGGGCGTGTCCGCTGATTGCCTGCAACCACGCCCTTCTCCACAATCAACAATCATATATCAATCACTGCGACAACCAGGAAAACTTGATGGCGATTTGTCGAGCATTTATTGAATCTATTTTTTCGAAGACAAGAGACCAAGAGAAGACAAACCTGAGTGAGCCAACAGTTGGTGGTCATGATCTGTTCCCTCTCGTTCTGAAAAACACAAACTGAAGGCTGACACACATCCTGATGCCTCTTAAAAGGAATTTTCTTTGTCGTACTCATCACTCATCCTCATGATCGCATTTTAACAAGTAGCACGGCTGATCTTCCTCACCACATTGATGAGCTGTGCCAGAGACACTTGGATGTAAATGGTGACTTGCTGGCTGTTGTTGACGGCCGGTCTGATCAGTTTGTTGTAGCGATCTGCCGACAAAAGGTGACCCACCAGACGTTCCTCCACCTCTGCACACAACGCAGCTGCAGGCACACACAAACACATACACCCAAAAAAATGGTGCTCTTCAGTACTGTGGCTAAGGCATTCACTGGCATACACATAAATAAAGAGATTAGGAATACACCGATCCCGATCATGTTATTTTAAGTTGTGGAAATAGTGGGGCAAAAATGTTTTTATCTTATTTTATTTTTCAGAGCTACAAAGCAAATAAGAGGTACACAGGTACTGGCAAAAGAAATTGATATATTTGCGTGTGTTTTCGCTGTGTCCTCCAGTTTACACTGGAATTCTAAAACATGCAGATTAGGTAGCTAGGCTTATTGAGGACTAGTCCAAATTTGCCACAAGTAGTGTATGAACGTGAGTGTGACTGGTTGTTGTCGACAGTTTGAGACTGGCTCACAACCAGTATTCTGCCTTTTCCCCACAGTTAGGATCTAGTTATCCTAATGAGGAAAATGGCAATAAATGGATGGATGCATCTTTCAGTATAATGCAGCAAATTGGAAATAATATTGTAATGGCACAAATATACTGTATACATGGCTACTTTTTGTTTTTCATCGAATCAGCACCATGTGGGCAAAGTAAAACTTTTCTTTTTCACATTGTGTTGAAAAACAAAGATCAACAAAAATGTCCCAATGTTAAATAAAACCCCAAAATGGCTTAATTTAAAATTAAAGCTAAAGATTCATGCTTGACAAAACAATGATTTTACACAAAAGCAAAAAAAAAAAAGGAAGATTCCTGTCTATCATTTGTGTTTAATGCAAAAATGCAACTGTTTGCGACAACAACTTGCAGATCCAAATGTCAGCTAGAGGGGAATTTAAAACATCGAGCATCAACCCAAATAGCCATGATGAACATACATTAGTACACGGAATGGAATTACACACGGCTGCATATAAATGTCTCTAACTGCTCATTTTGTGTTGAGCAACACTTATCCACATGTGACAACATGGTTCAAATGCTTCATAACAATTTAGGAAAGCAAAGCTTTAATGTGGCTCAATGGTTACATTCGGACAAGATAATTGGATCTGATAGCACTGACACGCTAAATATGTGAGCATCCAAACATACTTTTTCAGTCAGCGTATTTTCTTTTTGTAACTCAATGGCCAAAACCTAATCTGCGTAAAATAAAGCCAGATGCAAAACACGTTCTCATAAGAATATACACTGTAGTGGGAAATCAAGTCCAGTGCCCCGTGAAGCTGAAACGTCATATTGCACTTTTTGAGATATTTCAGCTGCTAGCCGCCAACAGGCGACTCGGTTGACTCGTGCTGAGGTGCCGAGGTGCGCTGGCCCATGTACTGTCATCAGACCCATCACCGCGGGCGGGTGATTCGGGGACGTGCCCGCCCACCAAGATGATTGTGCCCACGCCATTTGAGGCATGGATTTCTAAAAACAAAAGTAGATATTTTTGAGTGGTGAAATACTAATGTTGAGTTGCTTATCACTAAGACATTAGAAATAAAATAAAGTAAAAACAGTGGTGTGATTTTCGTTTGATTGAGTCTTATATGCAACAGCCAATCGCGGCCTTAATGAAAATAATGTTTGGTACGCAGGTTTACCATCGACAAATACATTGATGTTTGCGTGCATAAATACATTTTTATGTGGCATTGTGTAATGTGGCATTGTACGTATGTCTGTAAAATATGTGTGCATTTGTAAATCGAGAGTTGAGGGCATTTCGGTAGCCTGGCACATGGGACAGCAGTCAAAAAAAAATCAACAATCCTCCATCTGTAAACCAAATCTCCACTGTAGCACCAGGACTGACCTGTGAAAGGCAGTATGGTGCCAAAGGGGATCTAGACTGTTGGAAAACACAAAGAAGTAGAAAGAATATAGCACCGTAGCTCCTTGTGTGCGGCAACATCACTCAGGAAAGTCTTTGAGACTCCTGTCATCTGGCCTTTATTGACTTTCATGGCAAAGGGTGAATCACAATGATTATCAATATTACTGTATAGGGTAACGACTCCGGTGTCAAGAATTACACTATTAAATGTAAGGGAGATAAGCACGTGCATGCACATACACACGCACGCCATAATGAGCAACAGCCTGACACAGAGGCATGCGATGCACTTTTGCTGTTAACGATCGTAGCTCACCGTTTTAAAATGCTTTTTGTGAAAACGAGACTGATAGGATGATTAGGGTGCAGTGTACATTAACACAAAAAAATCTATATTACTAACATGCACAAATCCGAAGAAGAATGGTTGTTTGTTTGTTTTTCTCCTCTACACCCCTGGCGATCAACTTGGGACTGGTCCGCGATCTACCGGTCGATCGCGATCGACGTAATGGGTGCCCAATGCTCAAGGCATTATGCTCAACAGTCAAGTTTGAAATGTGTTGGTTTTACACCATATCAATTAATGATTTTTTAAAAGAGTTACTTAAAATATTACCTGCGTAGGTAACACAGGCGCTTCTGTCTTCTTTATATGCTTACAATGGAATTGTACTGGTAAATTCTTGGAAGAACAAATGCAAGCATCTCAACAAATGTTATTCCCTAACACCAAAATATCTTCTGGCTGTTGTGCAATCTTATTTCATTGGATGCCTTGCCAAAAATGTCAAAGCACAGAGTGCAATTGCCTCTAAATACACATTCCACTTCTCTGATTTTGACTTCCCTAATTTCATCATCTCAGCCGAGCGCTTATCAGGACGATGCATTCAAATCAGGCTAACGTGGGGTGTCGAGGGGGCCTCATGTTGCATAATGTGTGTGTCTGAAGTGATTAGCTATGCTGACTGGTTCCCCGGGGCCACTTGTAAACGCGTTTGGTTTCATCCTGCCGCCGCGCACAGGTAGATGTTTGCGCTTCCTCTGAGAAGATGCCATTGTTTGGCTTTAGTGGGTGAACACAAACAGGTTGAAGTGACATCTGTGAATCTAGGAAGCCCCACACATGACATGGATGGCAAATCATTGAAATTCGGACAAAATAACCGAAGATGTTGCCACAAAATACATATAATGTGTACACGATGGACTGATTTCAGGGTAAGGCAAAAGTTGTACCAACTTTCAGAGAAACCGCAATGCCCCATGTTCCTTAAGTGCCTTTTCCTCTTACTCTGTTCTTGTCAATAGCCTGCAATAGCAGGTTTTTCCGAATGTCTTAGTCATAGCCAGTCGACAATAAAATTCAATACTATTGCTGTCCCTTGTCTTTATCCGTGTCGTCGACCTCTGACGGTTTTTGCGAAGGTGCACTTCATTGATGACCCGACTGTCCAATATGGAGCCACGGCTGCTTTGTGGATACATATGAGTACTTCTTGGCCCCAAATTTTTCCCGCATTATAACTATTTTAGGGACTCAAATCTTGAGGCCATAAATGAGGTATTGGTGTGCATATTAAATTTATTTTGCGACACAAATGGGTATTTTGTGCCCACAAATTAGTATTTTGTTCATGTTATGCTTATTTGGTGGACAAAAATTTGCCTTGTATGGCCAAAAATTAATATTGTAAAATGCCTCTTTTGTGAAAAAAAATTTATATTCCTGACACGTGTCCTGCCTATTTCATGGACAAAACTTGTTTTGTGACCATAAATACAGTAGATGGGTTTTTTTGTAGTCGCAAATTAGTATTTTGAAATGTTTTTACCTCCCATGTCATATTATTAGCCTCCATATGAATTTTATGTAAGCAGGACATTCTGACCTACTAGAATCTTCTTCCAAAGTGCATGTCCAAAATGCCACCCAATTTGAGAGATTTCTTGACCATGATTAAAAATAAACTAGAGATTCAAAGTATTCTTCCTGGTATTTGCTGATCTCTTCTCGATGACCAGCGTAGATTGAAGGTATCGTACAAGATACTGTAGTGCACAATGAGAAACGCACATTCACTCACGCACATGCCCACGGCGATAGTTGGTGAAGTGATGTTTAAATGTCGTGCTGCAAGGTCTGACTAATTTGGTGCTCGAGCAAAATGGCATGCTGCTCGATTGAAAGGGTAATGAAAGAATTGTGAGTGTCCATGCGTGCGTGTGTGTGTGTGTGTGTGTGTGTGTGTGTGTGTGTGTGTGTGTGTGTGTGTGTGTGTGTGTGTGTGTGTGAGCTCATAAACAGATATATTTGTCCATACTGACTACCTCTCTTGCAAAAATTAAATAT
The DNA here is from genome assembly GCA_026261675.1 of Hippocampus mohnikei. Classification (NCBI taxonomy): domain Eukaryota; kingdom Metazoa; phylum Chordata; class Actinopteri; order Syngnathiformes; family Syngnathidae; genus Hippocampus; species Hippocampus mohnikei. Next base: position 24,264,443 of record JAKGUB010000557.1, read on the forward strand.
CATCAATATATACCATATATCTTTATTACGCATACAGTATGTTGGATGTCAGCAATGCGTGTGATATGCAGCTCATACAACAAGAGCAAGATTTGACACACACACACAAACACTCACGCACGCACACGCGAACACACACACGAGTCACCGCAGGGCTGTTTTCATCCATGTAATCAACACAGCACACAGTCTGACTGGGTCACAGAGCTTAAGTGACAGTTGCTGGTTTCAAACACGCTGCCAAAGGTTTTTTTTTTTTTCCAATGACAAACTGCTGAGTCCCTTTCCTTTAGATGCACATGTAGGTTGCTTCTACACAAGCACCATTGTGGTGAACATCTGCTTCCTATGCATGCGGATCATTTTTATGTTTACAAGATCGACATTTACGTGTTTTCGTCATTCTCAGCACTTGGGGTACACCAGCACAATCTAATGGGATTCTATATATTTTTGCTGCACAACACGTCTGCCTTTGCAAAACTAATAGTATGCTCCTTTTTGATCGACTTGGACATAGAGGTATTAATTGCACAATGCTTATTATAGTTGTAGTATGCAGTCATGTACAGCTGCGCTGCAACTTACTGAGAAATGTTTAAAATGTCCAAACATTTGCTAACCTCGTCTTGCTTTTCCATTCTATTTGTCTATTGGGTATTGTGTTATTTCTGGCCTTTGTGACAGCCTGGTTTGCTATTCATGAATCGTGTTTGCTTGACAGGACAGTCGAAACCGCGGGGCAAAAACTGCACAAAGCAAATGTAGCTGGGACAAGATGTCAATGGTTGTTTTTACAGCCAAAAGGGACAACCGCTTCTGCCTAGAACAATAAAAATATGTTGCCTGATATGTTACTTGCTGATCTTTAAGTAGTAGCAAGAATTTGATTTGCTTTGATTGGAGAAGTCACTGCTTTGAAGCTCTGCGAGGCAATCAGTCCATGTGAAAATAGGAATACTGGTGACCTCAGCTGCCTCGAACATCTTGTCTAAAATACTGTTCAAAATGAATTGAGTTATTCATATCAGTAAGTCTGCCACACATGAGAGATTCTGGGTTTGAATCTCAGCTCAAAGCCCATGCGGTGTGGAGTCTATATGCTCGCTCTGTACTTGCGTGGCTTTTTCTCCAGGTAATCTGTGTTCCTCCCATGTTCCAAAAAAACACAAACACGATAACACAAACTACATTGCCAATAGTTGTGAGTGTGAGTTTGAATAGCTTTTTTGTCAATGTGTGCCCTGCCATTGACTGCCGAGCAGTCGAGTGTGTACCACGTGTCTCGCCTTAAGTCGGTTGAAAGACGCTCCAGCCCACATGTGACCCCGATGAGGACAAGCACTATGGAAAATTGATTAATTCTTCATTTCGCAGTGACACGGACACGTGTACAGAGGCAGTGAAGCACAACCGAGTCCATAAATGCAGTACTATCACAATCAGCAACACCCAACAAATTCCATTCCAAACAAAAGTATTCACTCCAAATGTATCTCCAAGTCAGCTCAAGGATCACATTCTGCTTTTGCACTTTAGAATTGTAGATGTGTCTGGAGAGCTCTGTAAACATGCAAACGTCTGAGTAGTTCAGAAGACTGCTCAGAGATGATTCATTTCATATTCATAAGCTCATTGCATTTAATTAGCGTGTTTTGTATGACTACAGGAAATGATGCAAGTTCAGTGCCGGTGTCTTATCGGTAGTTTCTGCATCATAACTGTAGGGGGAGCGCAGAAGAAGTCATCCGTCCTGTTCAGGGATGTGAGCTTGTGAGCTGGACCCAATCCCAGCTGACTTCGGGCGACAGACAGACTACACAACACTGGAAACCCAACATACATCCACTGGGGCTCTGAAGTCTGCAAACTCGGGTCAATTAGTGGAACCTCGGTTTCAAAGCAAACATGGCAAAGCCCCATTTATCTGTTATGCTGCACATAAAAGGAATAAGATGAGGTGGCCACGAAAGTCTGTGAGTCATCCTTCCAATATCTTTTCAGACTAGTCCAGTAGTTCCGTTTTTAATTTTTTTGCCTGTAAAGGCATTTCAAAGATGTCAATGTATCTTTTAGTAATTTTTCGTTCCCTGGTATCTTTTGCGGTTGGTAGGGTTGCGTGGTTGGGCAAGGAGGCCGCTTGCGGTGCTTGTTTTTCGGTGATCTAGCTTGGGGAGTCGCCTTAGAGGCATATGTGAGTAAATGACAAAGTCGCACGGAACTCCATCTGGGGTTGCGTGCTTCGGCCAAACTGACCGCTCACGGTGCTTATTTTTTGCTTTCCCAGCTCAGGAAGTCGCCCCGGAGGCAAACTGAACTGAGGAATTCCCAAGTCCCACTGAGCAGCGGGCGGGATGGCCGGCATCTTGTCACATTGTGAAGCAAAGCAAAACATTTTGGATATATAAAGGGTACATAAAAAGATAAAAACTCCAAATGTATTTTCATTTTCTTTTGCACAGAGAATTTTACTCATCTGATTTCACTGTTTTCTCCTTTGTACATTTAATAAAACAAGGTTGTTTCCTGAAAAGAGTGAAATATGTTTGTAGTTTAGTAAGTTGCTTTTTCTGAAGCGTTTGTGCATGACACGCATTCAAAGTAGTAAAACCCATCTTTGACCTCCACATCATCTCATAATCAACGTTTAATAATTTGGCAGCATAATTTCCCTGCATGGTAGTGCCATGATATTTTAACAAAATCTGAGTGATTGATTCAAGAAAAGACATGAAACGTCATTTGGTTGAACGATAGCTGCCATTTGACATGTTTGGGGTGGAAAAACACACTGCACATTTGATTTCACTGTTTTGCTTGCCCAACGGCCTCGGACGTCTTTGAACTGTCGCGTTAGACAGGGCAGCAAACCCAAAGATGACAGCTGCATGGCCGGATTCCACGTCGACGTCACCCAGGCCAAAAATCAGCAGAGGAATGTGCGCGTGTTTAAGCATTCAGACCGAACCAGTAGTGCAAACACTGGTGATCTGACATCAGCAAGATACACGTCTCCTGACAGCTCAAAGTGTGTGAGTTGGCAACTTCGGATGACAGAAACACAAGGTTTTGCATTTGCGGCCACGCTGTCACATTTGGCACGCTTGCAACGGGACGTGAGGATGACAACAAAGAAGAGGTGCTCCGCCAGAGAGCAGAGGTGCATTGTACACACATTCCACTCTCACAGATATGTGAACGAGGAGGACGAGGTCAAGTTAATAGATTCACAAGAGAAAATACATTTGAACCATGTTGCTTTCGAGAGATTAGACTACAGTAGTAATGTCATATCTTATCCCGACGGGATCCGAGCCAGGCGCAAAATCAATCATTTGTTTGCATTAAAACCTGCTTGAGTTTGTGGAGCTTTAATTGAAAGCAACTGGTGTGGATATATATCTTCAGACTATTACGTGTGTACACATGTACAGGTCTCCAGGATGGCATAATTCTCTTGGACTTAATCCCACTCAGGACACCATTTTTTTCCAGCTCTGCCCTCTGCTATGCTCCATCGAAGCATGCTCACCAAAAACATCAGACATTCCAAGAGCAGTTGACACGTTTGTCAATTTGCAGACCCTTTGCTATTCGTTACTGTAGCTTTGTCAGTCAAGCACCATTTGCACAATTGCACACAGGTTGACGACACACTTAATGACTCTCTTTAGTTTGTGCATTTGTGGTATATGTCTGAAATGTATATTTGATTAGAGTGACCTTTTTATGAAAGTAGTACACTTTCATAAAATTATGACTGAAAAAACGCATTGTGTGTTTCATCATACTCGGCCAAAAAAGATGATTCTGATTCTTACGTAGACTGACCACATATTGTGTGCTCCTTGACTGGATTCAAATGTTCAGCCATCCTCAATAGGGTTGTTGATCTGCAATAGGGTCAGTGCTGAGATGGAGTCACAGATGTGCGGAGGAATGCGCACTCTGCATTCTTGAGACTCTTATTTTTCCCATTTTCTCATACCTCTGTGATATTTTTCATCATTTTTATGATAATTAATACGTCTTGGAGAGTAAATCGTAAACCTGACCAAGGACTGGTGTCATTATTTGACTACACGAACGCACGTTCTGACTGAGAATTTCAGTTCTTAGCCGACAACAGTGCCCAAGAAAATCCTCTTCAGAAGGGGAGACGGTTCAACAATGACTTTACTTTAACTACAGAAAGAAGGCGGGGCTCAGTTTGAATCGTATGTAGAGAAGTCTTGAGCCGTCAAAATAACGCCAAAACGAGTGGAGGGGACACATACGAGGTTGGGGAGACTTTGCGGAGAATACCAGGAGGTCTCATCACACATGTATGCAGACACACACATACGCGAGTGTCTGCCTTGCTGCACTCTCCACACCTCAATAATTTATTGCCTCTAAAAATAAGAATGCCATCATCTCACAGGCGCTAAGACTGCAACACAATCAATGGTTATTCACCAAAACATGCACACCAAATCAATTTGTGCTGAACTAAAGCTGGTCATGTTTAAAAATGGATGAAGAGGCTGCTGCTTTCCAAATTTTTGCTTCTTGTAGGTCATATGTCGGGGGGGGGGGCGACAAAGATGTAAAATTGTGTAGGTGTTGTAAAAACATCAATGCTACGGTACTTTAAGGGCTGTGTTCACCTTATCAACCGTATGCTGATATTTCTCCTTTTGAAAAGTACTGAGCTTTTAGAGCAATGGTTCTCAGGACTTCTGGAGTTATGGGAGCCGCAGTTTGCGGGGCTGCTATGTCACTTTCAATAAAACATCATATTTTTTAAATGTGTATAACAACACGTTGACGCAGGTGAGCCAGTAAAACCAACATCGTCAAATAATTCAAACAACTCATTACCTTGGCTTTGGGCCAATTGAAGCCCTCATTTAATTGTGACGGATTAACACATAAATCATGAATAAAGTCTTTTTATACAATTCCCCTCCACCTGAAGAAAAACACCCTAATTGCGTGATGTTGTCGCCATCTTGCTTCACTGGAGGGATGTTGGTCTTTTGGTGATAAGCAGTATTGTTTGGGGTTTTTTTCGCTCTAGGTACCTTTGGGAATTATGGCTGAAAAGTTCAGCCTTGATTTCAGTGAACCACAACAAACACGTGGAAAAAAAATTTTCATTGTTTAGATTTATTTCCCCTCTCAAAAAGGTTAAAAGCAAAATAAAATGAGTTGTCCGAGTGACAGGTCACATTAACGTTCCAAAAAAGTTTTGAAATGATTTATTCAGCCCATCCATCCATCCTTTCTCCGAAATGCTTAGCCTCACTAGAGTTGCCGGTATGCTGGAGCTTATCTCAGTTGGTTGCCAGCCAAACGCAGATGATTTATCTTTGTCTTATTTTTTATTTTTTTTGTATCATGAAGAATTGGCATTTGAACAAGGAGCGTTTTACATCCACTGTAGATCTTTGTTCTAAAATTATTATTATTCCTTAAAAAAATACAACTTTATTCTCCTGACTTTTTTATAGGATTTTGTTATTGTAGCATTACAATTCCTTTCCTTAAAATGGGCATTTTATTTAATAGCATTTAAGGGTACACATGGTAGTCATGATTAATTGTGGTTCTGTCAGGGATCCCTGGACCTAAAAAGTTAGAGAACCCCCGTTGTAGTGAATGACAAGCAAGCTGCAGCCTCATCCTGCTCATCCCCCCCCCCCCCCCCCTTCAACTTTTCAACACTTAGCGTGCAGCAGCAAGAGGAGATGTGGTACTCGGAGAGCAACAACATACAAATAGGTGCCAACATAGTGACTCATCTTCATCAGCTCTTGCCAGAGAGCTCATTTGCAACATGTCAAGCAACAGCTGTTGGCCTGAGAACAACACTGGGATGAAACCTGCATATTGCTGTCCATCCACATATTATGCGGTAGGACCAGGGTAACACACACAATAATTTGAAGGCTCTCTCTCTCTCTCTCTCTCTCTCTCTCTCTCTCTCTCTCTCTCTCTCTCTCTCTCTCTCTCTCTCTCTCTCTCTCTGTGTGTGTGTGTGTGTGTGTGTGTGTGTGTGTGTGTGTGTGTGTGTGTGTGTGTGTGTGTGTGTGTGTGTGTGTGTGTGTGTGTGTGTGTGTGTGTGTGTGTGTTCCTGCCTACTGACAGCTGGGCTCCAGCAAGCCCGCGACCCTTGTGAGGATAAGCGCCTCAGACAATGGATGGCTGGATGGATGGATGGATTGACGGAGTGTATCCAGCATTGTGGGTCAAGCCACTGAATCACATTGACATTTTACCTGTTTTGATGTTTTCCTGTATGGCATTAGTAATTGCCACAACCTGAACTCATAAAACGTGTTTTGTTGAGTACAAAATAACTACTCAACTCACTCAAGCTTTGAATTCGCATTTAAACTTTTAAGACAAAGTTTTGCTTTGGTCTTGATGAGTTGTGCAGAAGCTCATGCATTGTCACAGTACAGCACACCAAATCTACTTAATATCAGTTCACCAACCTGTATTTTTAATTTGGGTTGTAAGGTATTTTATTTGATTTCTCTGAAAAGATGTGCTTATCTTTAGATGGCTTTGACATTGCTGGAAAGCCATTAAGGCACATGGGGAACACAAGATAAAACCATGAGATTATATAAGGAACAATCCAGTGTGTGTGTGTGTGTGTGTGTGTGTGTGTGTGTTTGCCATACCTGATCTACTATATACTTTGTGAAGTAATTCGACCACCTTGTGTATCAATGTGAAATGTATGCAGTACAATTATTGTACTTTTCAGGGCATATAGAAATATTTTGTCTTGGTTACCTCAGTTAGAGAGGTGGTCAAATGATTAGGAACACCCCTCAGTATAATGCTGTTGCCAACTGCAACCACATGACACAATGACACTGTACTTCTGAAAGTAGCTAAACAAGGTAATATGAGAAAGCTCTCTCCACGAAGACTTCATCTGCAACTCGCTAGAGAGAAATGGATAATCGATAATTTAGTAATCATGTGTTTTGATCCGGCTCTTTATTGATAATCGAATGCAGAGTGAACCTAATGAAGTGACCAACACATTTACTGTCGTAGAAAGTAGCACTTTAGGAAGTGAGATGTGCAACGCTTTCCTCACAACCACCGTGAAATTCGTTTCTGTGTTATTTCAAATACGTTATATTGTATATTTCACAGAGGTAAAGAAGATGAAGCTTCCCCGAAAGCGTCAACGCGGCGCTGCGCATGTGACAATTAAGTGACGATTTGCCGATGGAACAGCCAAAACATGTTTGATCCTCTTTGACTGACGTCGCAAAGTACAAGTCCCTCGGTCCCAATATGGAAGGATTTTCAAAAAGGAGATTACTCACTTTGTAGCACTGTGGCAGCCAAAAGAAGCAGCGCAGCTTTCGCCAGGAACGCCATCGTCCGGAACCTGCGAAAACGCGCGTAAACTTACAGATGACCCCTCTTTTTGTGCTCTTCTTCCGCAGCAGACTTGGAGTGGAACAATAATGGAGTATAAAGGGCGTCGGTGCGTTGAATCCCGCCGGGGTCAAGTGTCTATCTGAGGCTCGGAGGCATGAAGCGCTCCCCTGACCGCTTTCTGGGCGCAGTCAGTCTGCAGGAGCGCACCGATTGTGCGCAGCGGCTCCCGGCTCGAAAGAGCACAGTGTCCCCCTTAGTTTTCCGTCCTCTTGCCCGATGCAAACGGGAAGTCCAGTGGATAAATGTGCTGCCATGCAGGAGAAAACAGCAGTGTCATAATCGTGCTATCTGCAAGGTGGTCATTCCTCCGATAAAAGATTCAGGCTCCCCGGGTCTTCACATGGCTCCGCCGCGCGCCCAGTGCACTCCCCAGCCGGCCTCCACTTGCACGCCAACTCGGTCCAAATGAACAGAGGATATCTGTGACAAGAACCTAGACCTTCGATAATGTCTCAGAGATGAGCATTTAAAAACCACCTGACCAGCTCCGGTGAAAAGAAGAATCGTTGGGATTATTCATTAAATTAATTGAATGTTTTTAAATAGAGCCTGAAGAAATTAGTTTCGCTCTTTGCGTTACTAAATAATCGTCATCATCATAATTATCAGCAACAAGATGGTTGGTGTCAAGAAGACATTCCCTCAGAGAGGCTGGCTCTGGTGAGGAAGCTCTGACATGAAGTCCGGTATAAAAAGCATTAAATCCCATATAGGTCTCACAAGGCTGGCAAACAGGAACAAGTGAAAGTGATCATCTAGAAGCATAGGGAGGTATTACACCTCCCCACGCCAGGGAGGTCAGAGATTAGGTGGATGCAGCGAGCATGAACACTTTGTCAGAACAAGCATGTGGTCATAAGAGAGCTGAGAACTGCAAAAAAAGTGATGGCTTACCAAAATCTAATTATGACTAAGTTGGACTCCAAGTGGAGTTTTAACTATCAAATCCCGTTTTCTAAATTGCGTTAACACCTCTTAGGGAGGAGGTTTTACCTGTGCAGTAAACATTAACATTTGGAGAAGTAATCAACAAGAAAACCAAAAAGCTATTCGTGCAAGTCATTCTGAAGCAGAAAATGAAGAGCCATTGCACAAACAGAAGAAGAACATCGAAAGAAGCCGCTGGTTTACAATGAATAGGTTTAATGGTCAGGCCAAGATGAAACTGCTAAAGGCCCTGTCACACCTTGACGATTCAGCCAGCGTATGCTGACGTATCAGAATTTCCCTAAAACGCTGGCATACGCTGAATTATCAAATTTGTTTTCAATTTTGGGCCTATACATAGCGTATTCATAACGGGTTGGACGTATACATAACGTATCAGTAAATTATATAGAACGTTTCGATAACTTATAGATAACTTATTCCAACGAATGCCTAGCGTGTTGCCGTCGTACATAACTTATGCACAACGATAGTCTAATTTATGCATAGCGTGCAGCAGCGTATTGCCGACGATCACGTGACGTAGTCTATAAAAAGGCTGGCGCTCGACGTTTCAAATCTTAACTGCACTAGACATTGCAGTACCAACATCTGTTTGGGGACTATCCCCCCCCCCCGGTCTAGTTAAAATGGTATAACCCAAGAGGCAAGGTGCGGCTTGCCATCGTTACTGTGAGTTGCTATTCACGCTATTAAAGCAGCAATCAAACGCCATTATGACTTGTGTCATTAATAAACCAAACAACATCAGCGTCATTCCAAAGAAAAGTCTGGGGAGCTCATCAAAGGTCTCGCACAGCCTCAGCCCATCACAGCCACTGCAGCCTTCGCCAACTACGTGCGTGACAGCCTGGTCAGCATGTCCAAGCGCCAAGTTCGAAGGCACGGATGTTGGAGAACAGCTAGTAGGTATTCTCGACGTATTTGGACTTATGAGTAACCTACACTTAACGTGTTTGAGCGTGTGCAACGATCGCATAACTTACCTATTACTTATGGCCTGCGTATACGGGACGTTTAGCCATACGCTGACATACGTCGAGAAATTTTAGCATGCATAAAATTTTTCGGCGACCTCGACGTGCCGGCGTATACCAACGTGCTTCAGCGTGCTGTTACGTATACAAAACTTACCCATAACTTATTCGACGTACGCCAGCGTATTTGCCAAATTTTTCCTACGTCGGCATACGCTGGCTAAATCGTCAAGGTGTGACAGGGGCTTAAAAGAAAACATTTTGAGAGCTGTTAAAAAAAAAAGCTTTAAAACAAGACCCTATAGAGTCGGGTGTGAAACTCATTTTTGACACGGGCCGCATTGTAGTTGCTATGTTGTTTCCATTGGCTGTGGAACCATAGAAATGTTTCATCATCTCCTTACGTGTGCAGTACACAACAGATTAATGGATAACTACCGTGCCACTGAGTAAATGAATCAGGAATGACGGACATCATTTTTATTGCACATTCATGTCATGGTGATGCAGTCGCAGCTGGTGGGTCAGAGGTCTGAATGGTCTTTTTGGAGGGGTGTGACAGTCTTTGCATGAGTGAAAAATCTCAAGGCGCTCTCAGTCTGCACATTTCTTGGCCTCCCCTGAAGGCCCCTGTGGTGGTGAGGGGAGTGGGGGGTGGACTCTACACGGAAATGAATGTGTGTCACTCAAAGTGTACACGCAGAAGCAGAGGAAAAAAAATCAGGGGTCAGCTGAGGTTGGAAAAAAGGATTTGAGATGGTGGGGGAAAGTGCAAGAGAAAGCAAGGGTGACGGTATAACCTAGAAAAATAAGTCAGTCATTTTAAAACTTGGAAGTCAGTTCTCAAATTCAGGAGGAGCAATGTGGTTTTCGTCCCGGCCGTGGAACAGTGGACCAGCTCTACACCCTCTGCCATGTCCCAGAAGGTGCATGGGAATTTGTGCAACCTGGCTACATATATTTCGTGGACTTGGAGAAGACATTCGAGCTTGTCCCTTGGGGAGTTCTCTGGGTGGGGGGGAGCCGTGATCTCCAACTTGGACTGGAGCGGTTCACATCCGATTGTGAAGCGCTTGGGATGGACGTCAGTACATCCAAATCTGAGACCATGGTCCTCAGTGGGAGGATAGTGGTCTCTACAGGTAAGGGATGAGAGATGAGATTCTGCCCCAAGTGAAGAAGTTGAAATATTTTGGTGTCTTGTTCACAAGTGAGGTCAGGATGAAGCATGAGTTTGATGCAGCGTCCACATGAGATATTGACTCTGTATCAGTCTACTGTGGTGAAGAAGGGGCTGAGCTGACAGGGGAATCTATCAATTTACCAGTCAATCTACGTTCCTACCCTTACCTATGGTCATGAGCTGTGGCGCGTGACCGAACGAACAAGATCCCGGATACCAGAGTTTGAAATGAGTGTCTGGGATATCCATTAGAGATTGTGAAGCTTGGTAATCTGGGAGGGACTCCGTGTCAAGCCGCTGCTCCCTCACGTCGAGAGTTGCCAATTTAGGTAGCTCGGGCATCTGATTAGGATGCCTCCTGGCCGCCTCCCTGGTGAGTTGTTCCGGGCATGTCCCACTGCCAGGAAGCCCCGGGGATGACCCGGAACAGCCTGGAGAGACTGTCTCCTGGCCGGCCTGGGAACACCTTGGGATCCCCATTCGAAAGAGCTGGAAAAAGTGACTGGGGAGAGGGAAGTTGATGGTTTGCAGTTCTGCCTCACAGTACAGAGGTGTCGGGCTCGATTCCGGGCTCCGGCCTTCCTGTATGGAGTTTGTATGTTCTCGCCGTGCTTGCGTGGGTTTTTTTTTTGGGTACTCCGGTGTCCTCCCACATTCCAAATGCATGCTATCAATTTTCCCTACCCTGAACTGGTTGCTAGCCAATTGTTGGGCACGCGTAGAGAAACAACCGTTCCCGCTCACACTCACACCTAGGGACAATTTAGTGCGTTCCATTAAGCTGCGATGCATGTTGTTTGATCTATCTATCAAACAGAGAGAGAGAGAGAGAGAGAGAGAGAGAATGTTTAGTTTGACAGTAAAGAGGTAAAATATTCACAACCTCTCTCAGCAGAACACCCTCAATAATAAATATATTATTAAATGAATATCACTTTGCGTCATTGTCTTTATAAATGCAGATTTAGGCTGTAGGTGTCCAAGTTAATTGTTTGCTTGCGCAGCAGACTGCACATTGAGTCATGCATTTCTCTTTGGGCAAATGGAGTCATGAGAGCATATGTAACAACACGTCTCATCTGAACTCAGATTCACATCATCACCACGCAACCAAGTGATTTCATGGCTGACGCATTCATGCACACAACACAAAACGAAGCCCGTCACAAGCAAGCCAATTGTATTAAGCTACCGTCTCCTTCCATCAGAGACACTCCCCTGCAATCCCCTACCTGTCTCATCTAATGATCATTATCTATGCAGCCTAAAAGCAACCCAGGGGAACAGAGGGAGGACAAACTCAATCACTCACTAAGAGCTCATTGTTAGGTCTCAACAGCACCACGGCACACACAACACATAAGACAAACAAGCAGCTACGAGCGTGATAATGTTTGTCATAACGGGGCCATCTCACACCAAGACCCGTTTCCATAGCAAACTAGTTTAACTTGGGCCACATAATATAATTGTAGCGTGGTTATTTTCTCATGTAATGTGTCAATTCGTGTGTGAATTATTTTAATAGCGTTATTGATAGTAAACATTCCCGACTACACTCGTTGGCCACAACGTTGGGTACACCTGAATTTAACGAGGGCAAATAAAATCAACCAATCAGTCAGAGGTGACAAATGTACTCACATTCTAAATCCCGTAGGAGATATGAAAAGTGAAATCAAGTGGGAGAGAAGTGAATGGGACAGGAGGATGAAATCTTTATCTTCCATTTCTCATTATGGAGAACGTGAGGTTACTCATCAACAGACGGACTCACGACTAACTACAGTTGTTGGTTGACATTCAACCTTCGGATGCTGAAGTCAATGCCGCATGTGATGTCATGATTGCGAGATTACAATTCCAGCCTGGTCAGTGAAGACTTCGGTCACATTCCTCTCATCTACGAACATTTTCACAAAACCTGGAGACTGTGAAATGAGAGAAAATATGACTCCGGACCTCCTGTATGCCAATGCAGAGAGCATAATTCTTGTCTCACTCCTCTGGGAAATACGTCGGGCCGTCTCACACCAAGACCCGTTTCCATAGCAAACTATTTTAACTTGGGCCACATAATATAATTGTAGCGTGGTTATTTTCTCATGTAATGTGTCGATTCGTGTGTGAATTATTGAACTCAGACCAATTTATTTACATTTATTTTTATGTACAGCACTTTATCTCAGCTGTGTTTGGAAAGTGCTCCAGAAATAAAGTTGAGTTTTTTTGAATTACCTCTCTCTTTTCGTGGCTTTGTTACACTGTGAAATCATCGGCGAAGCGGGTTGAAAAATGAGACAAATTTCATGTAAGAAGAGTACACATCCGCTTTCAAATGTGGGGAATAATTGTAAAACGCCATCAGGAAAATAAATACTCAAGTACTCTAAGGTACAGATGATATAAAAACCTCAATATACTTCCATGTATAGTAACTTGCAGGGGCTGTAGCTGTAGTACAAAGTACGTCCGTGTTGCTCCCAGCTGTACAGTCATCCAGAGGAGGAAAAGTCCCTTTTTGCCCACCAATGCAGACATGCCTTGTCTCTTGGAATGACTGCAAGACTGGTAGCTTGTCATGACAAGTCATCGTTCTGATCCAATGGACAGAATCAGAATGACGTGGCAAGAACTGCACCTCATAGTCTATTTTTCTTTGTTTTTCATACTCCTTAGAGTTCGTCCTCATGTTTGATTCGATTTTTATTTTGGCTATTGGTGAAGTTTGTGTCCATTTTTATGCGCCCATGCTCAGTTTGTAAAATTATGCTCTCAAGTATTTCGTCTGACTGAGTTTGCAATGGAGAACACTGTATAACTGACTTACATGGGACAGGAGAAGAGAGTCAATCTCTTTTCGTTAATGGATGCTACTGCTTCTTGTTGCTTTCAAGTTTAGCTTGTAGCAGACGTGTGCACATTGCAGCATGACGTCTTTGATCCACTGGTGAAAAGGACACTTTGATTCGCTCCTCTTTCATCTATAACTGCTTCAGACAACAAAGTGTATGCAGGAAAGTGGTTAAGAGTGCACGATTGTCTGTGTCTCATGTGTTGTTTTGTATTTTGTCTTTTTTTGTTAACTTTTCTTTTGATGGCGGCGCGGACACCCGCAGCGGCTCCTCTTGTTTCATGTTGAGAGGGAAGAAATTTCATCTGTGCTGTATGTTACACATACTGTACATTTGACAATAAAGTTTATCCAATCCAACTGGAAAAAAAAAAATCAACATGGCGGTAATATACATAACTGTACCTACAAACACATTTTCCTGAAGGATTAATGGGACAGCGCTGTCTCCAAGGCAGCCCTACGACACAAAAAGCTTGTCACGTGATCTTCACTAGAGGGAGAAAGCGCTCAGAACACTGCAGCAGAACCCAAAGCTAGCAGCAATCTGACAGCCTTGGATACCAAACACGTGTAGTGGGGAATAAATGTGACATCTACACCATAAACCATGTTCCGATGTCACAGTCAGGCTCATATCCAACGTGTGGATTATTGAAAAAGCCTCGTCAGACCTCCGCCAAGGAAGCTCCCCATGAATAAGATAAACAAGAGCCTCCTTGTGAACGACTCTTATGTTGTGCTATTCAGTATTTGACCAAAACAAAGATGTCAATATCAGCTATGATAATGTAAAGACCCTCACCTCTGTCATGCATCATCGGTTAATAGTGAGTACACAATTGATCATTTAAAAAATAAATATGGTTCCAAACTTCTGCTCACCCACATATGACAGTTCTGACAGTGAAAAAAGTGAGATCCTCCAATTTGTATAAGGGCGTAAGTTCATATAAATATGAGAACACATTCCATACAGCAGAACAGTGAAAAAGAAGAAAATTAGTTTTTGTGTTGTTATTACAGTACTGCCAGCTCTTCGTCAGTCACACTTTTGGTCTCTAATTGGTTGTTCTTCCATGAGACAGGTGATTTTGTATAAATTAAGTTAGAGGCACAAGGTACAAGGCACAAGAGCCAGAGAAAGCAGGTTTGTTTGGGGGTTTTTTTTCCACAGATCATTTTCCTCCTGTATTACTCTCAGGTTATAAGTGATAGCTTTAGCAATTATGTTACAAAAAAAAAAAAGAAAAGATTTTTGACAGCAAAAGCTGTCGACCTGGTGCAACACACGGCTGGAGATCTGCTGGAAAAATATTTGATTTTTTTTGTCATAAAAAGAAATATGATAATCCATTTTTATAAAAATGAAAAATTTCCATTCTCTTTTCTCTGAAACATCGGCTTACGATTAATCATCCTTTTATCAGTTACAATGAAAAATATATATATATTTCACAATTTGATACAGACGTTATCATGATGGCCCGCATCAAAACTGACCCAAAGCATACTATCTATTCATGGAAAAAAGATTATTATTATTATCTTACAAAAAGTACAAAAGCTAAGGTGATATTTTTTTCCTTAACTCCCTGGAGACTATGGAAACGACTGAAGGCTTGTGTTGTCCATGCCGAGCATGTCCCAGTTTAGTTCATAGTGTTTGTTAAACAATGTACATGTCATAAACAAGCATGCTGCACTCTGCCGCCAAGCTCGTCCTCTCCTCTTTGGATAAAAGTCTTCACCTGGCGGTACCTCTACCACTGAGACCTTCCCAACGTCTATATCCATATTAGTGTTCACTTTCCACGACGGTCTGTCTGTCTGTCTGTTTCGATTGTGTATACATGTCCTCCTCCTACTCGGCTCGCTTTCGCGCACAAGTGTGTGACGCCATGGCAGTGATAGATTCTGACAGCTAGGGCAGCTCGCCATGCGACAAGGGAAATCCCCTTCAAATAATTTTTTCTCTCTCGGGCACACACTCTCTCTCTCACACACACTTTTCATTAAAAAAAAAACAACTTGGCTAACTGATGCGTGCATGTTTAACCCTCACACTGCTGAGGGCAGGTGTATGCATTGTGATGGAAGAGAGGGAGACAGAGAGTGCTTGCATGTGTCAGCGACAGCGTGACCCTAAATGAAGCAGGCAGAGCTTCGTGCCCTCACTTTCTTTTTTTATATCTAAACAAGAGCACAATGGAGATTCCATGTAACCTGTCAGCTTGGGACAGCACGCGCACACACACAGTCTTGCATGTTAAACTGTGCAGGACAGAAGCACAAAATCAGAGTGCAGAACTGGGCAAAGTACAGCCCGGGGGCCAAAACCGGCCCGCTCACAGTCTCTGAGTGGCACTCGCAGAGACCATGAAGTTAAAGTAAAATGTAAATTATGCAGTATTTATATTTTGAATGTTGTGTTTTTGTTTAATGGTGGCAACTTATTAACCTTATTATCCTATACCATGTATGTATAATATATGTAACATTTTATTGAAACAAGACAATGTCCTTTTCTCAATACATCATATTAGCATGTTCCAGTTTTTAATTGCCAACCCACGTCATCAGAATCAGAATTAGAATCAGAATCATCTTTATTGGCCAAGTATGTAGAACACACAAGGAATTTGTCTCCGGTATAACAGTTGGTGCAGAAAATCATTGGACCATTTTAGAGTGACCAGTAACAATATTTGTTGTACAAGAAGAGTGACTATGTCAGTGACTGTTTAGGGAGTTAATGGCTAGAGGGAAGAAGCTGTTTAAGTGTCTGCTGGATTTGGTGCGCATGGATCTGTAGCGCCTGCCTGAGGGGAGTAGGTGGAAAAGGTGGTGGGCAGGGTGCGGGGGATCCAGGAGGATTTTCCGTGCCCTTGTCTTGATTCTTGCAGTGTGCAAGTCCTCAAGAGAGGGTAGGGCGGTGCCAATGATTTTTTTTGATAATGTGTCTAAACTACCAGTAATTGACATGTTGAGTCCAGTGGTCTTAACCTCCATGGCAGAGGCTCCGTCGAAACCCTGAGACTGATTCACCGAACCCCTGGGGTTCGATCGATTAAGAACCACTGTACCAGCGCTTATTTTTTCTTCCATTTAAAACATTGTCCTACACCACAACTTAGACCTGGTTTTAGTGGGCCTAAATCTTTCAAAACCTTACATATTAGTCTACTGCCTAACCTGCAATCCATTAAGTTATAAACCAGCCATGTGAAGCCCTTAAGGTTCCATGTGTGTGTGAGTAATAGTTTCTTTGTTGGCGCATTGGGATTTGTACATTTCCCCCTTGTGGAAAGATACTGTACCTTGAAGCTTACATCTGCTGTTTGACCTACAAGATACCCAATACTGTAATATAGGCCTACTGTACACTACTGGATTGTGCAGTACGATGCTGCGTGTGTACTGTGTTGTGTCAAGCCAGGTGTGGACTGCCAGCCAAACATCAGTGTACTTGCGCATGACATTCACAGGGACTTAATGTGCCCTGGAGCATAATGTACAGTAATTCTAGGTTGAATATATAATGTGGATAAACCTTCAAAGGAATAGTTTTCTGACAAGTGAAAATAAGAAAGCTCAAAATCCGGCAGTTGTTGACAGATGGTAGTCCAAAAAAACGTCAGCACCATCTTGAGGTAGCTTCAATGAAGCGCACCACTAAGAAAATAAAACAGGCAAAAACACTACTCAAGTTATGGGTGCCAGCCCCCCCCCCCAAAAAAAAACAATTGGAAAAATAGCAATTTAAAAAAGAAATGAACACAGGATGAAAAATATACACCTCAAATGCTTACAGCAAGTAAAATGCTTGTTTTCTTATTTTTGGCACAGGCACCCTCGAACATTGCACTAGAGGTAGAGTTTAGTACAGTACGTGTTGTGATGGGGCGACTTATGTTTTTTGCGGACCTTGGTCTCTCGTGGCCAAAACTATTGACGGCCTCGAAACAAAAAAACAAAAATAAGTCAGCGAGAGAGAAGCCCGGCCCGACCCAATGATTGACATTTTAGGCTCGACCCGACCCGAAAGGCTGCCCGATCTAACCTCTACACTGCACCACCTTAATGCAAAAGTTCAGCTCTTTAAATCATCCCTGAGCCTATGTTCCTAAAATGAAAGAGGACAGGGATGGGGGGCTAATAAAAATGTCCAACTTTAAAATGTTCATATCAAGCCTTTTATTTGGTATACAGATATTCATACATTTATACAGTATACATATTAATATAGTGAGCTATCTATATAACATGTGCCACTGCAAAGTCACCATCATTCAAACTAAGAAAAAAGATGCATAATGTGCTTGCTTTAGTGCTGTGAAGCGCTTGTAATAAGCGAAGACAGGAATAAGGTAAATGCCAGGCAGGAACAGTTACTCATGGTTAAAAGAATTACTAATTTATGATGAAGTGTCAACTTAACACAAAGAAACACAATTATAGAGTGGCACCATGGACCCTTGAAGTCAACCTAGAGAAAAAGGAATCTCATAATACACATCGTTATACTGTACATAACGACACAGTGCAGGAACGTACAAATGGAGTGGTGCCAATCACTCATGAGAAGTTGCCATGTCTTTACTCTGAGAGACACACAGACACACACGCTCAAATGTCTAGTAAAAATCACTCACTCTCTCACACACACACACACACACACACACACACACACACACACACACACACACACACACACACACACACACCCTTTCTTTTCGAGACTTGCACAGTAAAGCTGACCAAAATACATGTTACCTCTTATGGTGGGCACACCAACACACACAGCAATTAAGTATGGAAAGTAGGAAGGTTGTACCCTTAAAAAAAGGGGAAAAAGACAGCAGGGACACACACAATTAAATAGAAATAAAGAGGGAAACTGTGCGCCCGTTTTACTGTGTGAATACAATCATGTACATGTACGTAGAAGATGTGAAAGAGGCAGAGCAGGCAGTGCTGATAATGTCTAATAGACATTTATATTGAAGCGCATCATGTGATCACTCAGAGTCTCTCTGGACCTCGGAGGCGTCGGCCCTGCAAATGGGACATGTCCGATTGGCCTATGGAAAGAAAGGACGATTTTAATTCATGACAAAAACGCACAATTAAAACTATTTCGAAAATGGTGTGTAGTCCTTCTATATCATGGATTTTCACCGATTGCAGTTGGGTCTGAAACATATGCCCTGAAATAAGTGGTGGTTCACTTACTGTAAAGGAAAATGGACTATTTATTGTTTGTAAAGAAACAGCCAAGTCTCTGGATCACTTGTCCACCAATAAAATGTGAAATCAAGCAACCCAATAAATCTGCCCGATTCTGAAAATATGGCTGTGAGTGAGCCGTTTTGAATTGCTCCAACACTTTTAAAAAGCCAGTCGTGCCGTTGTATGAGCGCCAGTGGTGTGAACATCTCTAAAAGGGGCATCAGCATCTCAAATAGTCTCCAATACCACCACAAAAAGTCACTAGTTTTGTTGCTTGTTTTTTTTGTTTGTTTGTTTGTTGATTTTGTTTGTTTGTTTGTTCCTAATAGTTGAAAGAGGGGTCAAAAAAGTTGCTCCGTTGGCAAGACTGGGAAGCCACTTGCAATGTCGTTTGCCACTTCCCCAGTTGTCATATTAACAGAAGCCTTCCTCCGGATTTGCATAAAAGAGAACTGGCCCGTTATTTGTAATAAGTAGATAATACTGTGCTGTAATGTGTCTTCAGCATTTGTGTATTTTAACTGAAGAATGTCATGTCAGACACTGGGAATTGTTTAAAATTATGAGGAAAAATGCATGAGGATAAGATTTGATTCATATACAAACAGGCTCTGTGCATTTTTTCCTTTTAGCTGCGATAAAAATTCACCAAGGCTGGCATACATAATGGATTGTTTCAGCTACAGTACAATATAATCCACAGATAGGCGGGAGGATGTTGTTTTAACAAGTAGTGCATTGAGTTCCAAACAGTGCGAGTCAGCCAGCTCCACAGGGCGGGTACCTACCTTCAGCCACTTGTCGACACATTTGCCGTGGAATTCGTGGCTGCAGGGCAAAACTCGCAGCAGTTGTCGAGACTCAAAATCGCTCATACACACCACACACCTGCGAGATGACAACAAAAGCACAACAAACTTGGTGTGACCAAGGGAATTTGGAAAGAGCTTCTATGGGAGATGTCTGCTTATGGAAATACTTTGAATGAGTGGTCACTGAAAGAATGTGCTTTCAATGATTTCTTTAAAAAGGTGGGACGGTCTGGCGATTGCACTTACAGTGTTTGTTCAGACTGGTGGTTATTTGGGTTGAAGCGATAGGAAGGAAGTTGCTCAATGTCTCCCTTGGTAAGTCCTCTGAGTTTGGCCTCCCCGAGACGTTCAGCAAGATTGAGGAGGGCCTGCAACAGAAAATAATTACTATCTGGGTGCAATTCAATAAATGGGGTGCATTTTTTTAACTGTCAAATCAACAAACCTCGTAATTTTCCACTTCTCCATCATCAACATCCAGCTCAAGACTGATTGCAGGGCCAGTCGGCTGGACCGGCAGCATTGACCTACAAAGAGAAAATGTTGAATTGTTCACGTCATGAATTCGTTTCAATTGAAAAACAGTCGTTGAGGTAAATTAGATTGCAACTCTGGGGTAGGGGGCACTTGACAAAGTGGGGAAATGGGTGTACTTTCTCAAAATGGGATGATGTTTTTCCAAACGAAAATGGAGTTTAACTTACAGGAAGTAAGGCAGGAGGCTGGGGTGATAAGGCGAAGGCGGTAGAGGCTGTTGGGAGCGGTACCTCCGGCCCGCAAGGCGACGGGGGATGAAGTTCGGGTAGGACTGGGAGACAATTGACATATGCGTGTCAGCTTGACGGCATTTCATCAGCAAAGTGAAAGTGGTCTTGGCACTCACCACTCCAAAGAAATCCTGGGGTAGAGGCTCATGGGAGAGGAAGTGGAGCTGTGTGGAGTGTGGGGTGAGGGCTGGGTGGGTGGCAGGCGGGTAGTGGAGTCCCGCACCCAAAGATAAATGCTCTCCCAACAGCTCTACGTCATTCTCTATCCTTTGTAAAGGCTGCAGCAAGAGGTAAAAAGAAAAATTGCATGTTCACATATTTCAGATTTTTTATTTTACCTACTTAAATTGATGCAACATTATAATTGCATGTGGTTTTCAGTAAAAACACATGGTCACAGACTACCACCAGACATCTCATTTTGCAGGTGCATGTAAACACCAAAGACTAGAAATTAAGTAAACCAACAAACATTTCCTTGATTTTCTTCTTGTTCAAACAGGGGACGACGATCAAAATCTTATGGCCCCAAATAACTTGTCCTTTCTACTTACTGAACGCGCCTGCTGTGTGGTGTAGGGTCCAAACTGTCCTGGCTGTGGCAGCTGAGCTGGATGGTGGGAAAGGTGTGTGGGAGGATGTGGGAGGTGAGGAGGTGGGGGGAGGAGAAAGGCTGGGTCACTGGACAGCAGAGATGGGAATGGGTAGGGCATGGGGAGGTGCTGCACAGAACAAGTCTGCAGGACCTGAGAAGAATGATGAGATTTCAGAATATAAATGTCTGGGCAGAAATATCAAACAAAACGTGAAGAACGCCTAGATGGAGACTGGGTAGTATAAACTTAGCTCCGAAACAATAAAACCCACAGGAGGAGCAACGCTGCAGACGGGATAGTGCTGTCCACTGAAGACTACCGAGCATGCTGGGATTTGCTGCGGGCCTGAACGAGGCGGCAAACCAGGTGGAGCACCCGGGGGGGACACCGTATACGATACTGGAGCTGAACCCTAAACACAGAGAACAAGGATAGTGACCAATGTTCAGTCAGCCATTTTAAAGTGGACAGGAATAACAGATCTATATATTTGTACTTTCATGAAAGGTGTTCTGTATCGCAGCTCAATTCAATTTTAGACAAACCAATCATTTGGAAACGAACCGATGAACGGATAAATATTCATGCCATCACTTAAACTCACCTGTTCCTGGAGGTCCAACACCCCGCTGCTCTGTTGTTGCGATGGGTGTGGGTGTGGGTGCTGCGGATGCGCCGCAGGGTGCAGCAGTCGTGGAGACAGGTTTGACGACGGATGAAGGAGCCTTGGGGAGGGATTCGGGGGATGGTAAACTTGGCGCTCTTCCAACCCGGGCCCCAGCCCTCGAGGGGGCTGCTGGCCATACGGAGGGTAGCCCTGAGTGGGGACTGAGTGACGGTAGTTCTCGTCTTGGTGGACCGGTGACAGCCCGTGGTGGGAGTGCAGGTTGTGAGGGTGGTGGTGGTGATGGTGGTGAGGGTGAGTGTTGGGGTGGTGATGGTGGTTGTTGCTGTTGTAATGGTGGTGGTGATTGTGTGTGTGATGATGACGCGTCAGGCGGTCTCTGCGCCCACGTGGGCGTCGCATTGGAGGGCTGGGAAGGGAGAAGAGGTTGCGGTATAAACTACTATATGTTGCACTTCATAAATATGCAGCACTAAATTAACCAATAAATGTTTCTTTAACTAACTTTATAACAGAGCTAGACATTGTTGATTGAGTCTTTGATGCAAGAATTAGTCAACTTTGATTTTATTTTTCAAAATCAACTCATGTCACTGCAGCTCTAAAATCACCCCCCCCCACCATCTTGCATAACAGATCATCGCATTTGCACGTGCCGTGGTGGCAGGCGCACACCTCATGCGCCACCAGCCTCTGCAGCACAGCGTCATGCCATTGTGACATGGCAGCACATCATGAATGGGCCGATCTGCACACTTCATTGTACTGTACTAAGTGCAGTGTAAAAAGACCTTTACATTATTACAATTCAATCGCAACTTGATTTCTTGTATGGGATTAATAAAGTCAATCTATCTGTTAATTACAAATGCAAAAAAATGCATGCGAGTGTGCATGCGTGCATTACCTTCTTCTATTTCGGACAGGAGTGTGGCATCTCTCAGGTGCGTAGTGGGCATGTGGCCTGCGACCCGGGGGAAGCTCCCAGGGGCGAATGGGAGAGGAAGGGGTTGGAGGGGGGGCGGAGCTTAGATCTAAAATGGACTGCTGGGAAAGACGCTGCCTTTTTGGGCTTGGGCTGTCTTCTATCTGTAAACCATGGACCAAGAAGGAGTAGTGCTTGAGTGATTGTTCAGACAAACATACACTATATAAATAGAAGAATCATATCTACCGGTAATATAATTAAAAATCATTACAAAGCTAAATGACAAATTCTTATTTTTTAAATGTAATAAATTAACATGCACAAAGACACAACCCCCCCCCCCCCCCCATTACCCCCGACACCCCTCGCAATCGAATTGGGATCAGTTCTCAGGGTACCGGTCAATCGCGATCGACATATTGGGCACCCCTGCTGTACAGGATAAGAAGTGTCCAAAATGACATGCCGTAACATGACATTAGTAAACTGAAGCCAAATACAGAAATCATATCCCATGGCTTACTTTGTCTCGATCCTCACTGAACACATTATCTGGATGAAAGTGTAGCACTCCTCCTGCAGGCAAAAGAAAATGGGAGGGGGATAGGGGAACATAATTAGATAAGACGGTGATGAGAAAAACATCATCACAAGACACAGGCATACACGCCTGTTAAGCCAGAACGACAAACCGGTCGCCTCAATCTGATTTTCCTGTGGAGGATCACAAAGGATATGAAACAGTGATCGCTCTGTTACCCTAAATACAAATGGACGTCAGACTTTGACCTAATCAATCAGTGTTGTGCTTCCTTGGTCTGACAGGCTTTTCCAATAGTTGCTTAAAACAAAGCAGAAGAGGGTCTCAGTGGAAAACGCCACACTGGGTCTTTTCCTCATTTGTAGCCAAAAAAAACAGCTGCCACCGCATGCTTTTCCTTGTTCAAAGGAACTCTCAACTCATCACTGGGCAGTCATATGGTATCGACTTGACTCAGTTATCTGTATAAATTGACAAACCAATGAAAAATGTGTCACAGCAAAGTGGCATGCAGGCTGAACCCACCCTCAAACAGCTGTGGCATTTACTTTATACAGTACATGGAGTTAATTCCCAACAAGCACTAGATATGATATCTTTATAGAATATGAATGCTACTCGCTTGCAGAAGAACAGAAATGTCATAGAGTGCAGACAGATCAAACTTGGATGGACACCAAACTGCAAAGATTCATGACCAAATTATGTCAACAAGATTCAACAATTATTCACAAATTCTCCTGATCTCCTCGATTTATTTTGGGTGTGTTTCGAAGGAGAACCACACGCTCAGGTTTGGGGGAACCAGCGCTTTAGAGGTGGCCATCCTTGCAATTCTGAAAACACGAAACCTCAACAGACGTGTTAAAAAAAAGTTCAAATATTTACATTTATTAAAATAATGTGATTCCACTAGACAAAGGAGTGGAGTCCATATTTTTCAGCCATAGTAATGTTGTTTTTAAATATTTTTGCCAATTTTTTGAAAGACTCCAAAAGCATGTTTATTTCCATTTCCAACTTTTTTTTTGTCCCTGCCCACTCTCCAAAAGAACACATCAAAATCAAATGTAAATTTTGCAGAATCCTGTTAATCAGACAAACGGCAAAGAAACCTCTTTGGAGGGGGTAATAATCAACAAACAGCCCAGTAATGTAATAAATATGCAGTGGAGAAAAACAATAGGAGGCCGCCTGCTTATCTGACAGGGCACATGTCCAATCTGGATGCAGAATATGCACACATAGTTTTATGCAAAAAGAAAATATGTCCTTCAGTGACAAGAATTTAGCTTATTGGAGGTCACAAAAATATGTCATAACTAAAAAGAAAAAAAAAAATTTCTGCCTCTACGCCCTCCATTCCATGTCTCCCTCATCAAGTGAGTCTCCTCAAAAACAACAGATCTGAAAGCAAATCCCACCCCTTTGTTGTCCTTTGCAGAGCCACTCTGGGGCCATGTGAAGTCTGCGATAGTAACGGCTCAAAGGCACCCCGCTAGCAACTGTGAAGAACAGACGCCAAGACGGCTGACTGACCAGCTGACACTGGAGGCAAAACGCTGCCATATATCTTTCTCCATCAACTTCGAGACCTCACTGGGTCTTTTTCCCCTCTTGTGTTTTGTTGAGAACTAGATCTTGTCAGCCTGGAGGGTCAAAAGAGGGCACACTGAGGCAGACTGATGGCGCTCTGTTGGAGAGAAAACAACCTTATTTCCTCAGAATAGTGGTGCTGTTGAAGCATAACATACCATTCTTTTCATTAGCATTAGGATTACTAAACTTTGCCTTAAACCAGTGCACAGTTTTGACCTCCTGCTAAAACAAAAACTAGTGTGTTTGACCTGCAAGAACGACGAAGTATGAATCGAATGTACCTATTTAACAGATTGTAATTGTTATGGCAAACCACACAGAATGAGATCGCCATTAGATGCCTCATACTCTCAAAAATTGACAGTATTCTGCAACTTAATCATCCGGAAATACGCTTGTCTCAATAAAATAGTTCTGCGGTGCACGGTTGTCTAACAATGCGACCCATGACCAAAGGATCCTTTGTTTGATCCCAGTAGCTGGCTTTAGGGTTGATATGGTTTTGAGCTGCAATGAGATGGTAAAACGGCCTTAATTTGAAGTCTTAATTGACAACAATAGCTACTTAAACATTGTCTTGTGATGTTAATGAAATGCAAACAAAAAGACAAAAAACTGAACAGGGTGCTGCTAAGCCCGCAGCAGCAAATGTGTGTGTAATAGGGACAGTTGGAATAACGCACACCAACACTATTAAGTGACATGTCACACCTCTGACTGTGGAACATTGGCTCACGATCTAAAATTGCAGACGGGGGGAACACGAGGACGGTTGTTTGGGTCAGTGTAGCTACAAGACAGTATAATGGGACTGCATCTTTTTAAGGTGTTATTGTGTAAAGGAGTTCAAAGGGGCTACAGATTATTATGGGATACATTCACAGATGAACCTCTTACACCACACACTCAATAGCAATTCTTTGATGATAAAAATCCAGTGGGATAAGTTCCCTACGAATAGCAATAACTGAAAAAATATTCAAATCACAGAAAACCAAAAGCTTAAAGCTTAAATGTAATCAGTGCAGAGACCTTGCTGACTCCCAAGCATTGAGATTGCATCTTTTGTTTTAGTGCATACAGAATTAGTGTACATGAGCAATGTGTATATATTTCTACATGCGTTGTTCCACCATTAGTAATCAAATATACATTGCTTAAAAGGGTTATATCACTGCGACACAATGCTATTCAATAGCCTGTCGATGGTGTTTCCATTTATGTGTTATGAAGCATTTAGCTAGCTGCCGCTATTACAACACTGTCATTTTACATGTGTAATTCTCTTCATGGCAAAATGATGTGGTTACTGTATTTTAAATACATAGCACGCAAGTCTTTCGTTAATTTGACAGAAAAACGTCAACTGTGTGTGTGCCCTGCGATTGGCTGGCAATTAGTTCCGGGCGTACCCCCGCCTACTGCCCGAAGGCAGCTGAGATAGGCTCCAGTCCAGCACGCCTATGACCCTTGAGAGGATAAGCGGATTAGAAAATGGATGGATGGATGGATGGATGGATGGATGGATGGATGGATGGATGGATGGATGGATGGATGGATGGATGGATGGATGGATGGATGGATGGATGGATGGATGGATGGATGGATGGATGGATGGATGGATGGATGGATGGATGGATGGATGGATGGAAACTTAAACTATGAGTGACAAATAGTTTTATGAATTCTTTTTTTTTTTAACAGTTCACTATTTGCCAACTGCAGCGTGTTGTGGAGTGAGTTGTGTTCACAGCGCATATCTCAAATTTTTGCACACAAGATAAAGTCAATTATATTCTACGAATGACGGTTCTGGCTCCAAACAATAAATAAAATAAACCCCATAAGTAGGTTTATTTATATATCAAGGGATCACTGTACATCCATTTCAACAATTGTATACATTTGCATTCATAAAGATATGGGTTTTCTTAACTGATACTGTCAGAGATGTATTAAATGTATCACATGCATAGTTTAACACAGGCTCAAATTAGGGATGGGCAATAATTGAATATCAATAGGATCCACGATAGACAGGCGGAATAGTGATGTAGTAGTTAGCACGTCCACCTCACAGGACAGAGGTCCAGGGTTCGATTCCGGCCTCGGCCTTCCTGTGTGGAGTTTGCAGGTCCTCCTGTGCCTGCGTGGGTTTTCTCCAGGTACTCCGAATTCCTCCCACATTCCCAAAATATGCATGGGAGGTTAATTAAACACTCTAAATCGTCCCCAAGTGTGGTTGTGAATGGTTGTTTGTCGATGTGTGATTGGCTGTCAACCACTTCAGGGTTTAGCCCGCTTACTGCCCGATGACAACTGTGACAGGTTCCGGCATGCCTGCATCCCTCGTGATGATAAGAACTCAGATAATGGATGGATCATGATAGACACATGATCAATATCAATAGAAATTGCACTCAATATAATACTGACTGTAAAAAAATAAATAAAAATATTAGGAGGCAAACCTCAATCCCATCAATGCTGCATGCCGTAGGCAGAAGCTACAGTCTGATGTTAGATTTGTGCCACAATTACCTTGACTTCAGAGGAAATTTGGAGCACTCAA
Source organism: Hippocampus mohnikei (assembly GCA_026261675.1). Classification (NCBI taxonomy): domain Eukaryota; kingdom Metazoa; phylum Chordata; class Actinopteri; order Syngnathiformes; family Syngnathidae; genus Hippocampus; species Hippocampus mohnikei. The sequence continues at coordinate 24,291,532 of JAKGUB010000557.1, forward strand.
GCATGCTTGAGTCCCAGATATTTTGAATGGTATTTTTCCTCTCTCGATAGTTGTGTTTTATTTAGCTGATATCTTTAATTAATTGTATCTTTAATTGGTTTGTTTACATATTTAAAATTGGTATACACACACACACACACACACATATGAAATATTTGGATTGTGACACACTTTTCAACCATATCGCCCAGCCCTAGCTCAAAAATTGTATCTTTTTCCCCCCCAATTGTAACTGTTTTCTTATCGTCAATGTCATTCTAAACGCAATTTGATTTGACCTGATCTGATTGAAGACATTAATCGTCAACAACTGGCGCACACAGTGTGAAAACACTGCAAAACTTGCACTAAAACATGATGAGAGCTGTTTCTAATGTTGAACTAATCAGCTGTGAGGAGCAAATACCTCAACGTTTGATGTGGTGAAGCACACATCCATTATACGAACTGCGTATCCTGTTAAATAAATACCTCAACCAATCCAAACAATTAAACATTATCATTGAAAGAACAGAATTTGCCACATTGAAGTACTGTCCTGGATCTTATTGGGCTGTGGAGGAGAGTCCAAACATTGGACAAACGTTATGCTCCACTACAACACAAAGGGTTTTTGTTCGAAGCACGTCTTCTCGATGAAGCCCAGAGGCTGCCTGACAGTTGTCTTCCCGTGAGCTATCGCATACAAATGTAAAAGAGCATCTGGCAGGCTCACGCTACTTACCGTTTCCAGGGTGGCGGTGAGCTCCGTGGCGCTGCGTCCCTGCGGCCAGGTACGTGCCTGGTTGTTGCGGCTGGCTCTCCGGGTAGCCGCCGCGGCCACTGTGGTGCGGCCCCCAGCCTGCGTTGCTCTGCTGCGGGAAGCTCATCCCTCCTCCACCTCCTACGCCAGCGCTCATCATGCTTCCGTTACCGAGCACATTACCGCCGCTGTTACCTCCTGCGGGATTGCTCACGGCGAAATGATAGAAACCGGACCGGGACCGAGAGCGTGTCCTCGGGGGGTCCATGGTTGGCTTCAGCGGACGCGGAGAGGGGCGGCGGTGGTGGTGGTGGAAAAGTCGGCTCGAGACTCAAAAGAGAGGAACCTCCTTCGTCGGACAGCTTCCCAGTTTCGCTTTAAGCGAGTTAGCTCGGAAGACGTTATTAATCCGATAGTGCTATATAATGCATTTGAAATGTGTGGTTTTGACAAGACAGTTGACACTTTTACAACCAAAAAGTGATAATCCTCCCACCACCCCAAAAAAGACCAAACAAAAAGAGGTCGACGCTCGTCTTTTTTTTCTTTACAGGGTGAGCGCTGAAGTCGACTATGGCCACTGAGATTTTCACACAAAAGTCAACACATTCGGTTTAATACGAACTGACTTATGTTCGATACAAGCTAAATTGTTCGTGCATGTACCAGCGAGATTTACTGGACGAGTTAAAGCCCTCACAGTAGCAACATGGCTAAGCTACCGGGCGTTAGCGAAAAACAAGAGAACCAACGAGTGCGGACTGTGACACTATTGCCGCATTAACTTTTCGATTTTAAATTACACAAACTAAGAAACCTACCCGCAAGTGGTACAGTTCCACCCGCGGTGATGGCAGGCTATAATAGAACGTTCATTGGCATAATGTCGGAGCTAGCACAAGCTAACAGGAAGCTTGCTCCGGCAGGAAAAACAAGTCAAACCGTGGCGACGTTTAGCGGGGACAAAACGTCGACGTAAGACCGCCAAACGGGTTTTCACAGGCGTGCGGCGTCTTCCCCGGATACCATATGTTGAAAATATTACCGGGTTTTTTTTCGCGTCAATTAAATCCCCTTCTTGCGTTCGATATCAAATGTTTTCTCCGGTCAGCAGGGAGTGTAGTTTAGATCAATCAATGGGAAGTTCATACTATGTCCAGTCACTATCAACAGATCACAGAAAAACTATACAGCGCCTACCTGCCTCGTTTTGGGGGCAAATATACCACATATAGTGTCTACGTAGAAGTAAGATCATTCAAGTCCGTACGAAACTAAAATAAATGCGACAAAATAATACAATGATTGTTTGCAACAGGGGCGGCCCGGTAGTCCAGTGGTTAGCACGTCGGCTTCACAGTGCAGAGGTACCGGGTTCGATTCCAGCTCCGGCCTCCCTGTGTGGAGTTTGCATGGGTTTTCTCCGGGTGCTCCGGTTTCCTCCCACATTCCAAAGACATGCATGGCAGGCTAACTGGGCACTCTAAATTGTCCCTAGGTGTGAGTGTGAGCGTGGATGGTTGTTCGTCTCTGTGTGCCCTGCGATTGGCTGGCAACCGATTCAGGGTGTCCCCCGCCTACTGCCCGGAGACAGCTGGGATAGGCTCCAGCACCCCCCGCGACCCTAGTGAGGATCAAGCGGTTCGGAAGATGAATGAATGAATGAATGAATGAATGTTTGCAACAGCAATGTTGTTTTCGGGTTCGATTAGTAATGCCTAGCAAGACCCTTGCAGGCAGTCGCCCAGTTCGTTAATAATTCAACAGCTTCAAACCTGAAATACTACAGTACTAACCGTACAAGTAAACGATACGAACGCGTTTGGGTTTCGTGTTGTCATTTCGAGTATCAAGAAAAAATAACCATACATTTTATAATGGCACCTAAGAGCCGTCATTTGTTTACAATTCCAAACTGAAGCACCAATTTGGGAGCCTTTATCTATAATAAAATTACCAACAAGCATTATATCACTATTTTCGCTGATTTGGAGGAAACATTGTTTCCAATGGCATGTTTAATTTTACATGGGTTTATTATACCCATGGATGTGTATATTATACTGTGCGGCCCGGTGGTTGGCTAGTTAGCCCGTCGGCCTCACAGTGCAAAGGTGTACGCCCTTCCTGAGTGGAGTTTGCATGTTCACCCCATGCATGCGTGGGTTTCCTTGGGGTATTCCCACATTCCAAAAGTGTGTGTGGCAGGTTAATGGAACACTCTAAATTCTGCCTAGGTGTGAGTGTGAGCGCATGGTTGTTCGTCAATGTGTACACTGCGATTGGCTGGCAACCAGTTCAGGGTGTACCTGAAGACAGCTGGGATCGGCTCCAGCACGCCCCACGACCCTTGGGAGGATAAGCGGATCACAAAATGGATGGATGGATGGATGGAGTGGGAGCCCATGGAAATCTTGGGGTCATAGGCAATTGCCTGGGTTTCCCTGAGAGTACGCCCCTGATTATTTTTCCCTCAAAAAAGATCACAAACAGCTCTGCGAATGCCGCGCAATTCTGCACCACTACAACAGAAGGGACTGCGATTGGCTGGCAACCAGTTCAGGGTGTACCCCGCTTACTGCCTGCCTGAAGACAGCTGGGATCGGCTCCAGCACGCCCCACAACCCTTGGGAGGATAAGCGGATCACAAAATGGATGGATGGATGGATGGAGTGGGAGCCCATGGAAATCTTGGGGTCATAGGCAATTGCCTGTGTTTCCCTGAGAGTACGCCCCTGATTATTCCAAATTTAATCATCCAGTTGACACAGGTTTGTGTTTTAATATTTATGCCTTTACATGTATTGGTGAGAAATCTCACAAGTACATGTCTGCATTGAAAAACAAGCACTTGTTCAATGATTAATCTGGCTTATATTTGAAGGCTTCACACGGATTCTGATAATGTGGTGTATGAGGTAAGAGGGTTTTTCTTTTTGGGAGGTGTTCAATTATATAGACTACTTCCTTATTTATAAATCACCCAAGTGCTTCCTCATTCTCACCAACCTGACCACATGATGACCGAATGAAAAGGGGGGTGAATGAGCTTGAATCCATCACTATTTTCAGGAACACCACAAGGAAAGCACAGGGAAGCAGCTATGCGGATGCTCTGAGGAATTTCTGGACTGCATTGAAGTGAATTGAGGTCGATTTGGATTAAACCAGGATTGCAGAAGCTCCAAGAACGCCTAGATTTCAGAATTATGTCTGTGCCCCCCAGAGTGGTCCACAAGCGGCGGGCCCATATCACAGCTCTGCCTCTCTACTACTCAGGGCACCTGCTCAAGAAACACTCCTACGAGACGGTAAGGGCAAATGATGAGAACTGACTTGGGGAAAAGGAAGGCACTGTGAAGCTCAGTTAACCTAATGACATCTATCATCTTCAGGATTTCAAGAAGTACTTCGCAGAGCTACGTGGGGACATCTTATTTCTGTACAAAGATGAAAAGCAGGATACAGTGAGGCCAACTAATGCAATCCCATTATAGTGATTACTGATTTGTACCCCTCCTGCTCAAAGTCAGCTGCGATAGCCTCCAGCTCACCCATGACCCTGAAAAAGATTTGTAGTTTAGAAAATGGATGGATGGATGAATACTTTGACATGATGTCTACTTGTAGATTCAGTGAAGTGATTTTAATGAAGTCCTCCCTCTGTCAGTACACAGAGAAGCTGAATCTGCTGCAGCTGAGGTCCATGCAGTTAGCATCTGCATATCAAAGGAAGATGTCCACGATCTTCACCCTGATGATGCACACAGATGAGGTCCACTTGAAGGTGTTATGCAGTTGAAAAACGAGGCTATCATGTGATAACTGCAATTTATTTGGGGCTGGGGGAGAGAGAGAGAGAGAGAGAGAGAGAGAGAGAGAGAGAGACGTTCATTTATTCCTTTATTTTTTTGGGGGGGGCTGAACAGATAGAAAACCCTGATACAGGAGAAGAGTGGCGGAGTTACATCATGACCATTGTCAAAGTGAGTAAACTAACACTTTTAGACACTCTAATACTGGGGAAATTGTTTAGAACTCAGCAAGCCATATGCAATGTATGGCAATATTTGATCATCTTTGAAAATCCCTATGTTAAAAAAAACAACAACAAAAACAGATGACTCTATTGTATTTTAAGAATGCATATGATGCAGTCATAAAACCATTGCTCAAAATATCACGTCATGGGCACTTGGGGGAACAGGAGTAGCATGGATGAGCAGATGAATGGCAGGATTGGATGGATGGGGATTTTGGAGTTCCTTTTGATTGACATAATCACTGCCAGCATGTGAGGGAAGAACACACAGTGCACCCAAACCAAGGACAATTTGTACATCTGGTCAACAATTAACTAACCCATTTAAACACAAACTTGCTTTGAGTTTTTGTTTTATTTTGTGCACGGTTTCAGTTTCAATGAGACAATAGTATCTTGTAAGGCATGTGAGCACTTTGGATCAAACATAATGAAGGACGGGTAGTAGTAGTTTCCTTCCTTCTTTCCTTTCTTCCTTCCTTCCATTCATCACTCATCCATGTTTATACCGTTAGATGTAAAGTAAATCCATGTCATCCCATAGAAAGAGATTCCCAATCAGATACAGCTCCTGCCAGGCCAAAGGTTGCTGCTTGAAGATGCTCTGGCTCAGGAGAAAATGAGAAGTTCCCAAGTAAAGAAACCCCCACTCCCTCCTCGACCGGCCCACCTTCTTGGAGCCCCTGCATCCGTCCCTCCACATAAGGACACGTCTGACCACAGCAATCCAGAGATGTTACAGTGACTACGATTTGTTTCTTATATATATGTTTTGGGTTGTTGTTGTTTTTTTGTCCACCCATTAAATTTTGACTCTGAATCTTTCAGGTGTTTCTTCAATGTGACTCGACAGGAAGCCGAGCAAATGTTGAGGCAGAACCCGGAGTATGGAGGCATCATCCTCCGCCCATCCACCATGGCCAATAATTATGCCCTCACTCTCAGACAGGTCACAGCCAAGTAGGTGACCGAGTCTTATTAATAAGTACGTTAGTGTCAGATACAAGACCCGCAATTGCTAAGAGTATTCTAAGAGTATCCTTCATGCTAAGAGTATCATAATAATTTTCAGATTGAAAAAAAAACAGGCAATGTTCGACAGGGACAAGTAAAAAATATATACTGTATATAAACAATTCTAATCTTATGAGTTTTAATGTATGTATATTATCTTTTTAGTGAACAAGTTTGAATAGGCATTGCAGTAATAATAACTTGTGTTTTAGGGGGCCTGTCATGAAGAACTACAGGCTGATCTGCACCAAGTCAGGATTTATCATTCAATTGGAAACAGCAGTATGTTCTTAGAGCTTTCACATTATTACCCTAATTTATTATAAATAATACAAATTCAACCACAGCTTGAATGGTGTAAACTTACACTTCAATGGATTTAGAAAACAGAAATACTGAGGGAGCACTTTATTAGGTACCGGTACACTTGCACAACCCAAGAGTTACATCCAAGAGCTGTATGAAAAATGTTGCCTTTACCCAAAGATGATCAAATTCAAATACAAAAGTTCATACTGTAATTGTTTTTGTGACTACACTAGTAGTAGTGATACATCACCTGACACCAATGTATCGTATTTTTCCCTCAAAAAAGATCACAAACAGCTCTGCGAATGCCGCGCAATTCTGCACCACTACAAACTTCAACCACAGAAGCGAATAATTAGAGCACAATAATGTTGTAATAAATATGCTTGACATTGTAGAGGACACCGTGGTTAATTACGATTTTGATCTGACTCACACAGTCTGTTTCACTTCAGGTGACAGTCTCCTCCCTGCGGGAGGTACTGGAATATTTTCTCGAGAAGACAGAATACAGCCTTCATCCTTACATGCCGGGTGACATCTATGACACTCGTATCGGTGAGCACAGCATGGGCTCAGTGACAACCTAAAACAATTGTTCCAATGACTGAAATGTGCTCATATAATATTTGAAAATACGTATTAAATGAGTACGCAAGTGTGGAGCTGTCAATTTGCAGTAAAATTATTTAGACTGGCAAATACGTTCAAACGTACGTATAGGCCAAATGCAACAATGCCAGGGGCTTTTAACTTCCACATGCGCAACCCCGTGGCATTTTGGGATAACAATGACAAATGTAAATCATACATTGCAGGCAAAATACAACCATCAAATTATGAATGAACAATGTTCATTAATTTTTTTTTTTCATGTATTGGTTTAATGTTGGCAAAATGATACCCCCCCTCCTTTTTTTCTGAGTCGTGCATGCGCAACCCAATCGTTCAATCGTACGTATGTGAGAGTATTTCACTGGCGAATATGAGTAAAATATCAATTTTGTTGCGAATGTGAAAGAAAGCATTTCAGTAAGTGTGAGGGTCATACTTAATTATGTCATCTCATACTTACAGAGGTGACACCTCCTTGCTCAACACAGAAAAATGTACCCAAGGCACAAGTGGCACCCGCGATGCGTTCACGGACCAAGCCTGGGGAAGGAGAATATGTGCGCCCTGATGATCACAAGTTGAATAAAGGTGCAAATAAAAACGTGCCCAAGTATTACCATAACTGTTTTGTGTTCAAATGAACTGACAGTCTAAAATACTTTCGAATAGTTCAGCTGGATGAAGAACTGTGGAAAGTTGTATGACTGCGTCGAACTACAATCAGAAAACCCTCACTGGCACAGCATCATTTCACACGCCAAGTACGTCCGTGTGACATTTATATTGTTTTCATTTATTTTGTAATTGAGAGAATATATCTTTTCTTTGAGAATGTCTTGCCTGGAGCTATTTGTTTGAGGACGACAGAAGGTAACTGCAATGTAAACCAATTTGTCTTCTATGATTCCAACTATAATCGATCATTTTGGTTTATGGACTTTTAAATACAACAGTTTACTACCAAAATAACAAAAGTAGTTTTATAGAATTTGTCACTTCATTAAGATGAAATAAGATAAAGTGGACTCTTTTAACGTTACAGTTCTGAAGTTACATACAGTTTATTAGTATTGGGTGTTTGCCAGAATACATTACTAATGGTAATTCTTATAAGAACTGGAGTAGTAAAAAAAAAAAGATTCCAAGGATGATCTTTTTTTAAATGATTTCATTATTTAATTTTCACACAAACACAAGCAAGTCAAATGTTTCAAATGTTCTAATATTTGTATACGTTTTATTACGGGTCTCTTCGTTGGTACCATGGATCATGTTATAGGTTTAAAGAATGTACACCATCCATCACTCTTTAAAGACACCAAAACTCAGCAAAATATATAATTAAAAAATCCCTTTCATCTCTTCCTTCATTGTCATGTGAATCAGAGTGCTAGTTTGCACATTTTGTCACTCATTCTTTTTTGTCATACTTTTTAGGGATGCTAATCAGATGAAGAAATAAATAAAACGTCTCTAATAACTTAGCATCTGGGGCTTCCAAAAGAAAGAGAAAAACAGAATAAATTAGGAGTTTGTGTCCCCCAATGAAGACCCGCTTGTCCATTCAAGTGACATTACTTCTCGGTGAGTGATAACTGCAGGATCCTCTCGAGCTCCTCCTCTTCGTCTTTACGCTTCCTGTCAAATGTTAGCAAATCATCAGATTCAATAAAACGTCAACTCAATATTGATCTACAAAGATGTCTAGATGGCAGCAGTCTACATCATGTACATCTGATCTATAAAGCTCCTAGGTGGCCAAGATGCGCACACCAGAAGGTGCAGCACAATATGCCCATTGAATTGAAGGAAAAAATGTACTCCCTCTTTACATTTTATTAAGTACTGTATGTCATTACTGTAGTACAATATTAGAGAGGTGTGTGTATATATATTAGAGCTGTCAGTTTAGCGCGTTTTTATTGGCATTAATTTAAATGAATTTTATCGGGATCAAAAATGTTCTCGCGAGATTAACGCGGCAGACGTCACAGCGGATGTTACGTTGCTTTATAAATAAACCAGAATCAAAACATCAAGCGCGCTGCACAGGTCCACGCACGTTTGTTTTGCCAGCCACGGCAGCGCGAGACACCGAAAACAGATACTTAAATAGTTTATGAATGGAAAGTTTACTTTTAAAAAGTTGCCAGATTGTTCCACTGACAAGACCAAAGTTACCTGTATGTTTTGCAGTCGTAAACTGAGCTATCATCATAGCACGTCGAGTCTGAAATACCACTTACTGTCCAAGCGCACAGCTGACGTGAGTACTCCGCCCCCCCCCCCCCCCTCAGACAGACAGCTATGGATCATTTCAAAGCGAAGAAAATGGATGACACGACGAAGAACAAAGTTGCTGAAGCAATCGGCAATTTAAACAGCGTGGGCTAAAATGTTGCTAGAACAGGGGTGTCTTTATTTAGCTCATTTGTGCATAGTTGTCATGTTTGTCCGTCTGCAATCTGACGTTTAAACGAAGTAAATTGCGTTGCAGCTGGGGTTAATCAAGCCGGCGCTCCACTTCCGGGATTGACTTTTGGGACTTGTAGTTCTTTTGTTCGATTCGACTTGATATGTTTGTGTTGTATGGTTTCTTATGTTTAAAACAATGAATAATGATGACGAAAATGATACATAGTGAAATCAGGGTTGATTACATTATTTATTAAACGTATTGTTAAATAAAGGTATTAATTAATGTCAATTATATACATATTTACATTGTGATGCAGAAAGATAGATATATACATTTTTTTACTGCATTTATGTGTAGTTTAGGTTATTACCTGCTTCTGATACTTCTGTTACAACTACTACTACTACGACTACTTCTGCTGCAAAGTGCTCCAATAAATGATCAAAAAAGTACAGAACGAAAGATCCTTCCATGCTGACCGACAATCCCTATTCAGGGGGCCGTGAAAAACGGAATTAACTGAACAACTCCACTACTGATTGCCAGCGAGAGCCTCCATTACAAGAATCCGAAATGATGTTGACACAAAACCGTAGAGAGACTTCCGAGCAAGAAGGATCAACAGAATCAGCATAGCCTGACTGCTGTGTTCAAAGCAAATTTAAGAAAAACGAAGTATGCAACCATTGCTTAAATCCATTATAGGCTGAGTACTAGTTTACCTTAGATGTGCAATTTATAATGTTATATTGCGCTGTTTTGATTCCCTAAAAAGAGCTGTTCAAGCAGCTGTTGTGTGACAAAATATTTTTTTCACTGTTGTCGATGGACAGTAATATTGTGTGAGAGATGAATAACTGCTCCAAGTGAAAAATGTTCATGTAAAATTGAAAATCTAAATTGTTATTTCAGTAAATACTGTATTTGCATTTTGCACATAGAAAACTGATCCATGATTCCATGTTGATGAGAGCATTAAAATGGGGGAAAATAGGACAAAAAATATAAAAGGAAATTCAGAAACGATAAAAAATGCGTGAGTAATCACGATAAATTTTTAGTTAATTTGAGTTAATTATGACAGTTGAGTTTTTAATTAGATTAAATATTTTAATCGTTTGACAGCTCTAATATATATATATATATATATATTTTTTTAAATTAAAAAGTTATTTAGGTGTCTTTAGCGGAACAGATGATTGGCATTGCTATTCATTTCAAGAGGAAAAGATTATATGAGATACAAGTCTTTGAGCTTCGAGTGTGGTGAAGGACCAAACTAAACTCAAGGCCACTGTATTCCATCTTTCCGATTAACCAGGGCTTTGGCACCATCTTCTGGCATTTTAGAGCATGATAGAAGGAGCACAAAAAAGTGGGAAAGTGAGTTCCTTCGGCAGAGAGTTAAACATTTCATAGAAAAAAACAATGGGTTCTCTGTAACTATGTGTACTGTGTATGTAAAGGGAAACCAATGAAATTTGCGGTACTGATAACTGTCTAAAAAGCAAATAAAAACTAAAAGCTAATAAACTCTTCCTAGAGGACAACCTCACCTGTCTATCTCCTCCTGCTCACGGCATGATAGCTCCATGGCGATGCGCAGCTGCTCATCGAAGCTGCTCGCCCCACCCAAGTGTTCTGATAACGGCGGCTCGGTCGCTGTGTTGTAAGAGAGAGGACAATTGGTGGTGGGGTTCAACGGGGAGTCTGGTGGGGGCCGGCTGGGGTCCTGTGCGTCAACTCCCCCTCCTCTGCGAGCCAACGAGATGCACAAAGACTCCTGAATGGCCCTGTTTAAAAGAGGCACAAATAGTGAGGAAAGAGAGAAAGACATCACTGCTGGGCCTCAGTACAGGATGATTGGGAGTAGTAGCTGCTTCCCAAGTGGGTTGAAAGGAAGCCCTAATGACAGAGTTCTATTCACAGATGCTTAATTACATTACTTAATTCCTTTCTTTCACCAAATTAGGCAGGGACCATCATGTTTTTAGATTGGGGGGTGTCAGTTCACCTCTCAAGCTGAGGATCTTCCTCATAGAGAGGCGACTGAGGTCCTGGACGACTGTTGGTCAGGGCCTCCCAGATGGTCACCTAAAAAAAATTAAGATAAAAATTAAGAATGTATCTGTGACAAACAACATGCTTCATTGCTTTGGCCAATGACCATGTCAGAAGATACCGCAAGAATACCAGGATTTCATATAAAAGTACGAGTGATCATGACATAACTAGGCGGTTAAGGTGATCAGCTTTTATGTTTTTTTTTTTTTAGTCCAACATGTCTTCTTTATCGTGGAAGAAAAACTTGAAGGGCTCCAAGATTTCATCCTTCTCATGATCTAGTCCCTTGAATAATTCAACAAGTAATTTTTCACTCACATTAAAGCTATGTTAAAAGATATAATTCTGAAATACTGCTGCTGCAAACCCAATGCTTGAATTAGATCCAACCACTGAAAGTCTTTGCAGTGGACAAACAACAAACCCAAACTATTCCTCTACAACTACGGTGCGGTCCAATGATTGTTCATAGTCTTCAACTTTTAAAAATTCTTAGTTTACTGTAGAAGAATGACGTTGTGAGAATGCAAGTGCCGATTAGTTGAAGCGGTGACTGAAGTTGCGTCTTAACCTGGTCACTCTCTGTGCCCGCGTCCAAAAGGCTCTGCTGGATGGCAAACTGTAGCAGGTTGTCATCCTCATCTCTCATTGGCTCACTGCGCCCTGGTCCGAGCGTGGTGTAGTCTGCTGGGGGCTCAAAGACCAAAGGGTCCACCTCGCAGTGGAAGGGAGCGGACGACTGCCCTGAGGAGACAGTTTACAACAAAATGGAAATGGAGATCACTACTCCATGCACATTTTACTGCTCAGGGTTTCATAAATTTATGTGATTTGGCTAACAAGGCACACGACTGAATCACATAAAACTTTGAACAATGCCACAGAAACTGATTTTGGAAAATTCCTTTCTGACCACCTGAAACGTCATCAACAGCCACTTATAACTTTGACTAAATTGTAGGCAACTTTTTCACTTGCCAAGCTAATGTAGCGACAGTGTGATGTGTGTATTTCTTTGATGTTTTAAGTTTTTGTGAAATTTTACAGAAAAGCGTTTCCAGCCTAAGTGGAATCTTTTTGGAACAGTCTAGCGTGATTGATTTTTATGTCACTCTCTCTTGGTACCTGGAAATATAATTGTTGTTGTGAAAGATCATGTGATAGAATAGAACATCACATTTTGGAAAGCCTGTTGCATCTGCAACCATGCATTTCCGTTCACCTGTGATTCAAATTCTGAATGGCCGCAAAACTAGTTGCTAACTGTAGGTCACTCATGAAAAAAAAAAAAACAGGTGCTAAAGCCTTCACACTGGGCCAGTGGCGTACGGTTTCGTCGCTCGGTGTGCAGCGCGATGTACTAGTTGTATAACTCATGAGGTGGTATTTTACACTATAAATGTATGAGATGTGTAATTCTTTTATTAACTCACTCCACCTTCTATGAACCCCAAGTTTGAAATCACAGAATAGACCTTTTTATGTTTGTAAACAATATGCATCAATATACAGTGATTGACCACCAGTGACTTGAACTGGAAATGATGATGGGCTTGCCCAGTTAAGTGATGCAGACTAATTTTGGGAGTGTGAATTAATAGTTACCTGTTTCTTCCGAGCTCTCTGGTTTGTGAACCGTCACTGAGCTCACTGGCTCGTCACAGCCGCACAAGTTACTGAAGGTCACTCTGGCATTCAGCACATGAAAGAGCGGAATCTCTGAAGGGCAGAGGCAATTGAATCAGAAACGCAAATGAGTTAAGTGATGATCAGCCCCCAAACAGGACTTTGCTCTCACCTATTTTGACTGGAAAACCTGGAGGCAAGCGTAAGGTGATGAAGTCGCGCAACTTAGCAAAGTGAGCATTGGAGATGGCCATGAGATCGATGATGGGCGTCACCTGTTCGGCCAGTGACAAAGGATGAGTCTCACTCAACCACAGATTCGCCTTGAACCTGGAGATGACGTAGACAGAACAAATGTTGAGTTCACTCCTGCATGGTCATGTCACGTTGTCGCAGCTCAGTCATACCTCTGTACTTTGCTGGTGAGCTCGATGGGACGTCCAATGTCTCGGCCGTTGAGGTTGAACTCTGGATTGAAGTATTCTTCAGCCGTGATGGCCGTGGGGTTGTGTGGACTGGCACACTGGGACACGTTACTCTACATGACCGTAAGAGAGACACTGAAATGTCAATTAATGCAACAGTAAAAAGTAGAAAGCACAGTAGATAGCACTGTCTCCTCATAGCAAGGTGCCATGTTATCTCTGTGCCAGTGTTGATTTTATGCTGCAGTCAAAAACGGATTTCAGCCTAATCCAAGACTCGAAATCTGTCTATAGGTGTGAATCCAAGGGCTATATTGGATCATGTGCACATTTAACATGTTCAATAAAATAGAGAGTAAAATATTTTTTTCAGTCAAGGACAAATAAAAGTGTTATTCTCTTCAAGGAGGTGGGATGTGCTATAGGTGGGATCATTTGATTCAGTGGTGCTTACCCCATTGTAAGCTGTGTGCTGTTCAGCTATTCCCAGGAAGGACTGCAGAGGAGTTTTGGACCCTGAATGGGACATATGGCATCAAGTGAAATGGACATAATGTGCTCTAGAGTTTTAAGGGTTTAAGAATGTACAACGTAATTTGGGGTTTGGTCTGACATGAAATTGCTCTGTGACCTCACCTTTGCTCCGGGATTTATCCTGGTCTGATAGATGCTCCGTTCTTGACCGAGTTACCAGCTCCACATTGGTCGCACTGTAAACCTTGAACAACGACACAAAGCGTTTCATCTACATAAAAAAACATTTACAGAAGGTACTAGATAGTCCAACTTGACAATAGTACATTTATCGTGTACAGTTGGACACCAACAAGACAAAATGCCTTCAGTCGGTCATATTTTGATTTCAAAAATACCCGACAGTAAATGGATGTCCAGTTACTTCTCCGGGTAACTGATCAAAAATGAAGTCATAAGTCTCACCTTGGCTTCATATCCACTGACCATTTCACTCTTCTCAGAACGCCAGCCCCAAATCCCAGACTTGTTCCTAAAAACAAAAGTACATCGTGGAACCTCGACCTTTGAACATCCCTGTTTATGAACAATTTATGAGCTATGCACATGGGCACATATTTTCAACATACAAACAGTCTTGTCATGGACTAACAGATGGATCTATTTTGTGCTTCTTCTCGGGCTGCATAACCTTATTGACAATGTGCATTGTTGTAAAGTACTGAAAAACAGTTGTATCCCTCTGTAGATGGGGAAGTCCATTGTAGGCAGAAGTTCCCCATCTGCATTCTCAATATTCCAGTCACAAATGAATGTCGTGGTAGCCACAGTGAAGTCCCCAAGTCATTTTATTTTAGTCTCTTTAATTGAGCAATGAATGTCAGTGTAATCACGTCAAAATAGCTGTCCACGCATGTCGCAAAGCAGAAGTTCCACCCAAATTGAATACATTCACACAATCACAGATGCCAGAAGCAGCGGTGTCCTTTCCAAAGAAGCACTGCCTTCTGTAAATAGAACATGCTCCCTGTTGATAGTGTGAGCAAGACAATTGAAAATTATAAATACATTTGATAAATATTTTTTTTTAAAACAAGGATTGCATTTGCATTGATTTCAATGAGAAACATTACCTCGATTTATGACTGTTTCAGGTAACAAACAGGCTCACGGAACCAATTAATGTTATCAATTGAGGTTCCACTGTATTTTAATGCAACTTTGACCCACTCCTTCAGCTTGCAACCTTTCATTATTTCACTTGGGACAGAGACTAAAGGATCAGCGGTCTAATATTAAAAAACGTCAAAAGCATTTCCTCACTAACATAAGATCCTCTGGTGGATCTCACAACACTAAAAAGGGGGTTATTTAAGACAGTACATGTGCCTTACCGCTCAAAGGCAATGTTGCGTGTGTTGAGGTGTGTGGAGACGATCGGCGATGTGAGTCTTTGCGCAGTGTTCTCTTGCGAAGGCTGCATGGCGGCGAGCAGGGACGGCGCATCACGTGGAGACAAGACAAGTGGCTCCGTGTACACCACCTGCTTCTCATGGTCCACCTCCATGACCACGGCTCCATTGTCTACAAAGAGGATGGAGGGATGACATTGGAGCACAACGAGCTTGGCAGGGAAAGATATAGAGGGCACGGTCAGACTTTTGCACACAAACCTCCACCCTTAAAGATGTAGCTCCGCCGCCCTTTCAGCCAGGTCATGTGTTCAAAACCCAGGAGGGTTGTGTCTACGCGGAGACACGAGCCACTCTTCCACACCCGGTACACGTCACTTGGGCACACCTTGGACACCAAAGGCACTGAGGGAGAATTGGTAGAAGTGTTTTTGAACAATGAAGACTGGAGGTGTGATGTTAACATCACAGCCATAGGACTCAGATCATCTACAGTGTAGATTCTACACTGTCTTGTGATGTAAAATACAGATTGCACACGAGGAGAAAAGTAATGTTTTAAAACCATTTGCTGTTAGAGTTAAGGCCATGTTTAATTTACCTTTTTACAATTCAACATTCACTCTACATCAATTAAAAATGTTAGATGATTGCACCTGAAATTGATTATTTCTATTTTTTGCAATCCAACTGAATCAGAAGGTTATTTGGTTCGAACTTTGAGGTTCCAGTAATACTGAGGGTTAGCTGGCTTCATAGAAGCCTTAGTGCTTAAGAGATGATTAATAAAAACAGTCACCCCAACTGGTGAACTCCCATTTCATCTCCACATAGAAGTCTCGCGCCTGGAATACAGAGATGAAAACAGAAAGATCAGACAACTTAGTGTTTCGCCACGTTCAATTGACCCTCCTGCACACATTTTACATCAGAAAATAAAATGTCAAAGCACGCAAACATGTTACAAAAAGAGCACACACGAGTTAATTGCCATTTATTGTCAGAGCAAAGAATTGTTCTGCCTGTCTCTATACTTTACTGGCATAGATAGATGAACGAAGATACATCATTTGTAGTCAATAAAATAAAAAAAATAATTTCCCATCGCATGGAATCACTGAGATAAATGATGTGTAATGTTAGACACCATGCTTGAATCAATTGTGAAAAAAAAATATGAAAATGCAGCTTCAGAGAGGTGAAGCATTTCGAGTTGTTTTTGTACTTTTTTTTTACCTGTCTTAGTTTGCTCAGCAGCTCTGGGATGCCTGCCAGCCGCTCAGTTGCCCGTTTGAAGTCTCTGTACTGAAGCACCAGTTGAACCAGCTCAGGATCCCCAGTGCTCACTGCCTCCTGCAAGACTGTAACCCAAACACACGACTGTTCATCAGTGATGCTTTGTTTACCCCGGCAAGAGAAAACAGGAGGCCACAACGGAGCACCCACTCGTCCAGCCTTGTGCGTTGCAGTGTGTTGGGTCTGCCGTGTATCTGAGCAGCACTCGGGTGGACTCCAGGTGGCCCAGGGACACTGCGAGCTCCAAAGGGGTGCGCCCCCTTGGATCCGCTTGCTCCAGGTCCTGCTGCGGTGGCACACATGCAACAAGCATCTTCAGCGCAATGCAGTACGACACTTTAGACAGAAAGATGTCAAACAAACCTACCTCTGCCTTTTGCATCTCTTGGTCGAGCTCCTGATACTGATTGTTCCACACCAGGAAATGCAAAGGAAACTCTTCTTGGGCCATGTTTGTCGCTTGCTTAACAGTCCAATTTATTTTTTTCTAAGCTCTTTGCGATGGGATTTAGCGACTTCTTGTGTCTAGCTAGTTGGTTAGCTAGCAGGCTAGCTGTGACAAAGCAACAGCAAAATACATAATCCAATGACGAAAGGGGAGGAAAAGGGGTTGCTGCGCTGGTACAAACCTGTCACGGAACAAATATATCCGCGTTGCTAACGCGAGGAAGTCAACGAGCCTGAATGTCGTGTGTACCTTTTTAAATTAGTGGGCTGAGTTGCCTGGCGGACTCAGCCCACTAATTTGATGTAACGGTTAAGAACTAAGGGCTAGTGAGCTAGGCTAACATGTATAACTGGGCTTACAGTATAACAACTGTGTTTCTTGCTCCACCCTTCCATTATGAAGGAAAAACACCCAAGGTGGTGAACACCTTACATCCACGGCCGTACATTATCGTCCCTTAAGTGAGTGGAATCCGACCGATGTGAAAGCTCGCCACCCACATCCCTGGTGTATTCGCAGGACTTTGTTCAAATATATGGCCTTTCCTCGTGTTGGACATCCACGAGTCCTCCGGCGTCCGGTGTTGGTGACAGCTGCTGCCGCCCACGCTCAACTCTTGTCCACTTGAAATCTAAGCGCCATCACTTGTTAAAGTCTGTGGAATTTGTGTGATGACATCTGTGGCTGACACGCAATCGGACGGCAGATGCTAGTTTATTTATCCGTAGAGGTAGGCGTCGCTTCTCTTCCTGGTTGTGGAGGGTGGAGCCGCTCATCAGCTGACTGGCTACAGGTCACTCGGTTATCGATAACGATCGTGTGTATCGTTTTCATTGGAAATTCAGCTAATGTAGAGTTATTTTGGCATGGGGTAATTACTTTTGGTTAATGCATTTATTTACGAAATGTAATACAGGTATATGGGGGAAAACATCAGTACTCAGTGAGATTCATTGTTTTTTTTATTTTTGTTGAAAAATACATAAAGTAAAAAAAACAGAAATAATTATAATGCTACAAGGATCCCCGTTTTTGAACACCTAAAAGAGGAAAACATTTACACAAAAGTATTGTGTGTATATATATATATATATATATATATATATATATATATATATATATATATATATATATATATATATATATATATATATATATATATATATTCTCATTTGTAGACATGAGGCCACAAGAGCAGTCTCTGCCAGGAGTTTGTATCAGGAAAAAGTAACTTGGGTGCAAAGAAACAGACATCCTATCCCCATTCATGCCCCCTCCCTCAAATAAACAAATTATACATTTCTACAATGAAGTGCGTCATGATATTCGGTGAAAATTTTTCATCCCAGAAAAATATATCAGAGTTGGGGAGAAAGTGTTTACCTAACATTTCTCTGTACAAAATCAAAGAACAGTTTGGAAATAATAGCACCTGATGTCTAATGGTGGTCGAAAATGCACCATTGATGACACCTGCTCCTTGGCTTGTCATTCTACTCTTGGGGAACACTGTTGCCCTCCTCGATGGGCAGGATCTAGTTGCCGTATTGATTAGACTCATCGTTCTTATGTTCGTGCATACTTGCAAAGTAAACAAATTTACAACTGGAGACATTGAGGTTCAGATCGTATTTAAGAATTTGACTTTAGTTTAAAAGAATATCAACCCACAGCTGCTGCGAGTGAAGCAAAAAGGCATCACCAAAATGGAAGCAAAAGGTGAATGATTCAACTTGAAGGTGCTGAAATTTTGGGGGATTATGTACTCTAACAACAGCGAATCAATGACCATTTTCTCCCCACTGCTCAAAAGTTAAGACAAAAACAACAAAAAAGGACTCCTGAGTCTCTTTTTAGGTAAATTGTAAATAGCAGAGGAGTGAGCAAGCACTCTTGATGAGGTCCTCACCCCTGCGCCACTGCGGTACAGGTCTACATGAATGTCCTCGCTTTGCCGCATCACTTTTGAATCCGGCTTTAGGATATTCTCTGAATCAATTTTTCATCCGACAGGCAGTAGAGCGTATTGACTGATAGCTCGGAGATAAAGGACTCGCACGCTTTGCGGGAGACGCCTTTACAGCCTCGCAGGTCGAGTAGTGATATGCAGGACAGGCGGCGGAGATACATCAGACATGTGTCTGTGAGTTTACTGCTCCCTAAAACAGAAACAGACACACAAATCATCATTAGAACTGGTCAAATAAAACAGTTTAAGAATCTTTGCTCTGCATTTTAAACAATCTGTCTCTCACCTCCTAGGTTGAGTTCTGTTAGTGTGTTCCGGGTGGACGAACCCACCGCAGTCAGCAGATTGATGGAGTGGTCTGTAAGGCTGTTGCAGTGAGAAAGGTCCAGTTTTGTCAAGTGGGGCATGTGGCGAATCACCAGACGCAGGGTAGAGTCACCAATGTCCAAGCCAGCAAGTCGCAAACACTGCATGGACCTCAACTGACTGCGGTTGTCACAGCCTAGAACACCACCAAGAAGGAAATACGTCAGTTGCTTCAAGAATCACAAAATGTCTAGTTAGAGTGAATATACTATCACAAAGTGACAGATGAAGTGTTTTTCTATGACATTTTTAGTCAAGAAAAATAATTGCAAAATATGAGTATACAAAAACAACTGTCACATAATGTTCATGTGTCTTCAGGAGGTGTGGCCTAGTGAGTGCTCTCCAGAGTTTTGACTCTCCGGTTGAACCATTTACCAGAACCCACGGTTTGTTTAGTGTTAGCATCTTGTTCGTGCTCCTTGCAAATGTTATACTTTTTGTAGTTATCGACTGTATCCTGTTCAATAGACGGCAAAGTCCGCAACTGTTGCTCTCCTTTTTGTTTTCGAATCACTCAAGTGGCAGCAAATCTGAATCTTGCTCTAATTCAAATTTGAGCTCGCAACAAGAAGCAATAAAATAAATATAAATCAATACTATTGACCAAGCAACAGCTCATGACTCAAAAAAAAACTCAGAAGATGGTCCATTCAGAACTCAAGGTACTATTGTATTAAAGCAGAAAACAGGCACCTGGAGGAGTGACCAAGTCCCTGATCTGAGCATCTTTGACCCCGTCTGCATATCGTACATCCAAAGTGCGGAGGAGAGGGCAAGCAGAGGAACAGAGTGCTGAAATGGATGTCCAGGAACAACCTGCCAACATCAGATCCTTCACACCTGAAAAACAAAAGATTAGCGCTTTGCTGATTTAACTTTTTTTTAATTTAACACAAACACCCAAATGTAAATATATCTTTTTTCATATAAAGCTTTCACAACGGAAGCAGTTGTAACAAAGCGCTTTACACAACATTTATAATAAAACATAAAAAAGAACACATAAAAATAGATAACTAGTAAAACAACCTCATTCTAACGATTAAATAGGCAATTCTGGAGGCATGGCGCTTGTTTCTTCCTTTTATAAGGTTTTTATAAAAGTTGGCTGTTTTAAAGCTTTTGTTTGTCACTGCTCTCAAATGAGATGACTGGGGACGCCTTTTGAGGTATTGGGATTTTCAGAGGTGGGCATTCCGTCAGTTCTGACGGAGGGGACACCCGGTTTGCTGGTGAATGGCGGGATAATTTGAAAAACAAACTGACCAATCACAGATCTTAGTGGGTTTTCGTCTGTCACCGGAATTGTCACGACATCTGGAAACACGTGATGAGTGTCTTGCATGTGGTTATTCACGGGGTGTGAATACACTGCGCTGCTTCTAGCGAAGCAGAAAAGGAGCTCCTTGTCCTCCAACATTAAAAAAAATAAAATAAAATCACTCCATTCTAGTGATTGTGGTTCTTTCACCAATCACCACGCTCCGTGTGTCTGCTTTTTTTATGTAAATCGAGAATCTTTGTATGAGTCTAATATTTTATGTACATGTATTTATTTGCATGTAAACCTTTATGGTTTAATTTTTTTTGTTAAAGATTGGCAAAATTATTTATTTTGAAAATATTTTGTGAACGATTACTTCCCCGTTTGGGTCAAGTACACTGGATGGTGCGAGAGTCGGACAGAGAGAAAACACTGCAGAGAAAGTGCGCAATATCGTCGGATGGACTTTTATTCACTTCGATGCTATCTACTAGTGGTTTACAAGGTGCACACGGTGCATTATTTTGTTTATTTATTGAAAGTTTGATTCATGCAGCATGGTGGCTAACTGGTTAGCACAGCACAGAGGTCCAGGCTTCAAATCGGGGCTCCGGGCCTTCCTGTGTGGAGTTTGCATGTTCTGCCCGCGCCTGCGTGGATTTTCTCAGAGTCCTCCGGTTTTCTCCCACATTCCAAAAACATCCATGGTAGGTTAATGGAATTGTACCCCATCTACTGCCAAAGACAGCTTTGGACAGGCGTCTATGGGCAGTATATTCTGAACTGGTTCGCAGGCAATCGCAGGGGGCACACAGACAAACAACCATTCACAATCACAGTCACACCTAGGTACAATTTAGAGTGTACCATTAACCGACCCTGCATGTTTTTGGAATGTGGGAGGAAAACAGAGTACTCGGAGAAAACAAACAGAGGCACCAGGCATGGTGAGAACATGCAAACTCGACACAGAAAGGCTGGGGGCTGGAATTTAGCCCATGGCCTCGGCACTGTGAAGCAGCCATGAATTAGTTATTTATGTTTCTAAATCATGCTACTATTGTAACAGACATACTTTGTGACAGTGCAATATAATATCTCTATACAGGTAATTATAAACTCTTATATTTGCCACATGCAATATTATTATATAATATACAGTATGCCATATAACATCTACTACCAAAAAGAGGTCAAGCAGTGTGCATTACAAGATTACCTCATGTACATCAGGGCATTTTATATGGGGAAAATGTGTGAGGACAACACAAGAAATAAAAGTAAACTGGGTAGAAAACACAAACATGTGGTGTTCAGTATTTTTTGTGTTTTGGAACATCGTCCCTCAGCGACACTGTCCGACTTTGCTCTCATGAAAGCGTTTGATTATTCTTCTTTTTTTACACACTTAACAGAAAAACATACTATTGTCTTCTAAGTGTCGAAGCGAGGGGAATTTACATAAACAGTCAAACTTGATTTGATGCCTTGTCTCCCAACTAAATGGTCGTTTCAATGTGTCACAGTCGCTCACCCTGCTTCGTTTTTTTTTCCAACACAGGACGGGAGGATTCAAAGGTGGTTTGCCCGACTTGAGAGCAATGATGTTGGTTTGGGCTTTCTTCGATTCAGGGTTCAAGCAAACGGGCTGGATATCTTGCTAACCCTCGCCACTCTGCCGCTGGCATATGTATACATTGCATCAGTGGATTGACAAGTGGTGTGGTTTTTTTTGTTTTTGTTTTTTGAAACTTTGTTGAACCAGCAATGTTGCCTTATTACTATTACTCAAATGTGTAACTGGCAGCTAGAAAATTTGAGGATTATTTGCAGACGGACATTTGCATTTTGTACTGCAGCAATGGCTTTTAACATGGGTTTTGCCAGGCCAATTTTGATGGGACAAACTGGGACTTTGCCATAGTGGTGAATATGGGAAATATTTACCACGCCATTCCCCATTTCAACTTGTCACTGGTGACATAGCAAACGGGGAGCGTAAACCTTGCTATATGAGCCTGGTGGCTATGTAAAAGTGATTACCTGGGAGGCGGCCAACAAGCCAGCTGAGTTGTTTTTTGGAGATGTTGGTCCAGGAAAGATCAAGTGAGGCAGGTTGTCTCTTTATGATGCCAGTTAGCGCTTGAGGCGTTACGATGCGTTTGACGCTCAGGTCGATCTGCGCCCAAAGCCGCTTGTCGAGGCACCTGCACACGAGCAAACATAAACCATAGAGTATTATTATTTATGAGCAACAAGCTTAAGCCACATTGTATGCTACACCTAACAGCAGAGGGTGAATATTACTCTTATATACAGTGAAATAAAATGTCAAACACTTACCATTTGTACCAGTTCTTGCAGACTACCATACATACACAGAGATCTGCTCGACTTAAGTATCGGAAGACAGACACCCACACTTCCCTCTCGCAGTCGGGCCCACTCCCACTGCCTTCCCTGTCAGCTTCACTGCCTTCCTCCTGCAGGGCAGACAAAGGGACGCGATGGTGTGGAAGCTCAGAGGAGCAAGACGAGGAGGCACCGTTGCTCAGCTTTGCCCCACCGCTTGACTTTTTTCTTTTGGCGACATTGTGCCCCTCCATGTGGTGGGATGTGCACGTGTGTCCACTGCAGGTGATTGCTGGCACATGACTGTTGGAATGTTTATTTGGATTTCTGATAGGTGGTCTGATGAGGGTTTTATTGTGGTTGTGTTTTGCCGGAGCAGCAAATTGAGGGGTGATTGCCTCTAGTTTGGGAACAATTGCTGAAGGCTCCTGCTTGTCATTGGTTGGCCTTTGTAGTGTCACTTTAACAAATGAGCCATCAGTGCGCCGCTCCATCTCATCGCCATCATCTTCCCCACCATTTTGGTTGGTGTCTCGCCGCTCTTCCTCGTCTCTGTCTTTGGCTGCTTGTCCACCTTGCCTCGACTCTGGCCTGTTCTCTTTATTTCCGACCAGCCTGCCATTTTGTGCCCTCTCCTCCTCTTCATCATCAGAGCTGCTGCTGTGAGTGCTGCTACTGCTACTGTCTTCACACTCGACTTCTAACCCCTGATGGTACCTACTACCCGTCATTCCTCTACCCGCACCTCCTCCACGCAGCCTCACCCCTCTCCCATGCCCTCTGCGGGGCTCTCCCTTGGGTTCAAAGGTAAGACTGGAAGAAGACTGTTGCTGGAGTGACCCAGTGACCCTAGAAGAGGTGCCATGAAGGGTGCCACTTGGCCAGGAGGTGCCCCGACCTCTTCCCTGAGATAGTGTGCTCACTGGAGAGCGCAGGCGGGACTGTAACCTGGCACGCTCCATTGCTTGCCTTTGCTACAAATGAAAATAAATACGTTTCAACACACAAGACTTTACATACAAGTTTATTGCACACATAAGAGTTTAACTTACTGCAAGAATTCTGCTGCGCTCTAGTTTTATCTACAATTAAAAAAAAAAGAACAAAGACAGCATTATTCGCACATTACATAAAACATATGATTACATTCCTGCCACGTTGCAGTAATTGCATATAAAGGCAGCAACATATTTTTACAGGTGTAACGATTGCTTACCCTTTTCTTCAGTCGAAGCTCCAGTAGACTCGCTCTTCTGCGGTTCTGCCGATGTTGCAGTAGCAATTTCTGAGAGGGTGGCGGGGCTGTGGGTCGAGCTGTGGGTCTTAATGTGGGTCTGCCACGTTGGCCCCGCATCACACTTTCACCTATGCCGACACCTTCCCGATGGCCAAATTTGGATGGAGAGAAGGACGTTGAGCTCTCTGAAGCGTCACTTTCCCCTTCACTGGAAGACTTGCATCAGGAAAAGATTGATCATGTTATTGTAAAGAGAGTTATTGGTTAGGAAGTAAAATATGCACGCATACCTCTGACTCAGAACCTTTGCTGTTATAACACCTCGGACATTCCCAAAGGCTCGGCAAATCTGTATTAATTTTCCCCTCGCCAGGATCCTTAGAAAAAGCCATTGAGAGGTGCAAGCATCCACCGGGGGTGGGGTAGGGTATATGTATTAAAAAAATTACCCATTGGAAAATGATGTACTTTGTTTAAAGCACTAACCTTCATGCAACGCCGATGGGTGATTCGTGAACAAACAGAGCACTCCATGAGTGTGTGAGTGCTAGGATCGGATTCTTCTGCTTCCCCTTCTTCACAGATGGCACATCGGGCGGTATTTGGCAAAGCAGGCTACAGAGATAAGAAATGTTTGGTTTGAGCACATGCACATTTTGACAGACGCTGCATCTCCAAAAAATATATACCGGTATATTTTTTTATTCTAAAAAAAAATCAGGTCCTTCACAGAGACAAACTCACCATGAGACATTGTCTCATGATGCAGCCCTTCTTCATTCTTCCAGGCCCGCCAAACTTCCTCATGTCCAGACAGAACTGGCAGTCACCACACTCTTTCCTACAGCAGCCAGCACAAGTCTTGCACCGCACTCGCCGACGCCTCAAAGCAGAGAGCCGTGAACGTTTGTGTGATCTCTGGCCCAGTGGTTTGTGGAGGGGAGGGGCCAAGCGGGGACGGTGAAGTGGCACTGGTGGAGGTGATGGGGGTTGGTACCATGATGGCTAAATAAAAGAAAGCGAAAGAACCGTCAACTGAATTTTTGGGGGATGAATTTGTGTGTGTGTGCATACACACACACACACACACACACACACACACACACACACACACACACACACACACACACACACACACACACACACACACACACGGAGTCGAATTGAGGTTGGTGCAATTACGATTTTAGGCACATTATTGCATTTTAGTCCCTTATGTCATCATATTGTCAAGATAGAATTGTGGATTGCTTTTGTATAACTTAAATTAAATCATTTTACTTACTCTTTTGGGCCACTTGACAATGGGTTCTCCAGTATAGGACAGCTTGGGGATATCTGTAGCATGCTCTTTCAGAACAGCCTAAACATGAACAAGAGTGAAGGAAACTATCACTCTGCTCTGGCTTACCATAAAGATGAAGATATTGAGACACCTGTAAATTATGTTTTGTATGTCGTTATCAGGTGACCTAAGCTAAATACCCACCCTCATGTCTTCTAATAAAGCTGCAGCATTCTCGATCCCTGAAGGGACGCACTTTTTGTTCGCAGGCAATTCCTCCAGCTTCCCCACGAGATTCCACAACCCTTCCAGCTCAAAGGGTGTCAATATGTGCTGTGGTCTGATAACTTCGGTGTTCTCTTCTGTTTGGACATCTTCAGATTCCTTCAACTTTACTTCAACATCTTTATCGACGACATTGGAGGTACCGTTGCCCAAGTTGTCATCGGTTTCAAGGTCCGCCCGGGTCAGGCCTTTAAAGAGACAGAGCTTACTGTAAGTATCAAATAGACGGGAGCAACTTTCAAGGCTTGTGTTAAGAGTCCCAACCTATTCCAAGGGAGTATTTTTGGAACTCAGGGGTAAGGTGGGAGATGTTTGTCAGGCAGTACAGGTATCTCTCCAGAACATACCAGCACATCTCATAGTAAAATGGATAGCGAAACTTGGCTGGGACCTAAAAAGAACAGACAAACTACATGAGAAAAATACCAAATTTCCGGCAGTAAAAGATCCACCATTATATTGCAGGTATGGAGGAGCAGCAGGAGCATAAAGGTCCGAGAGCAGTGAATGCTTGTGAGTGTTTGCGGATGTAGATAATGTTTTTTGCGCTAGGGTTCATTAAATGTTGTAAAAGGTTGGAATCAGTTTTTAATGATGGCAAACCGTTTTTCTTGTTGCGAGCCAATTTTGAACATGTTCACAACTTCCTGCCACCAAATAACGCTGTGTGACAATGTGCTGCAGAGTTAAAGATCACGTTGCTCACCCGAGTGCGATCTTCAATGCTGTAGATGTTGAGCTGCATGGGAATATTAAAGCTGTGAAGGAAATTCCCCCCAAACACCAGGGTGTCCTCAGGTGTGTACACAGCATGGATCCAACCTGCAATGACCCATACATGATGGTGCTATACATTCTTTACACCAGGGGTGCCCAACCAGTTGATCGCAATCGACCAGTAGCCCGCGGACTGATCCCGAGTTGATTGCGAGGGCTGAAAGACTGAAATTTGGCGGGACGGGGGGTATCTCTGTGTGCGTGTTAATATTACATATTTTTGTGTTAGTGCACACTGCACCATAAGCATCCTGTCAATTTCACTTGTTTGATCTGCAATTCACCAATGGCACTGGCAAAGAATGGGAATCTGGAGTGCCAGGAGAAGCATTTTAAAACAGTACACGTGAAGTTCGATCGTGATCTTCCTTTACTTAAGATGTTACAAAAGTGCGTCTCATGCCTCCGCGTCAAGTCTCTACTAAGGTAGTCAGTGCTTTTCTTTTCACAAACTCTTGCATCTACTCTATTTTTCAGTTTCGTTCATGTTAGGGCCCATAACGGCCGATAGTCATCGTGGAGTGCGTGTGTGCGGTAAGGGGTCGAACGTGGGAGGTTGGTTGCTTGAAAAGTAGATCGTTGGTCAAAAAAGGTTGGGCAGCCCTGCTTTACACTGTACTGTAGCGTCAGTGTATTTATTGGTGACAGACCTGAGGGAATCATGAAGGTGTTGCCCTGCTTGAGCTCTATCCTCTGGCAGTCGTGACACTTGTCGCCCAGGAAGATATCTCCCTGTTTTCCAGATAAAACCCAGTTCTCATACATCTCCAGGTTCTGAGGGCTGGGTGGAATCAACCAGAACACCTGCAGAAGACATGTGTAAACGCGTCACGACAGGACAGTATAAAACACTGGCACGACAAAAAGACGCCCACTTGTAGGGCAGCAGAAATCGAATGTTTTTAGAAATCGAGTATTGTACTATTTGTTCTACTGATGAATGAGAGAAAGGTGGTTTTGCAGAATTAAACAAGACCAATGCAATTTTTACATGACACATAAGGTGCTGGTATTCAGAGTTCCCCAGTGGCCCGGGGCCTCAATGTTCACTTATGCTACACTGACATTGCAAGTCGGGTTAAATCCTTCCAAAATGGCCTGAACAAGTTAGGCCAGAACATGTCAAATGTTAAAGATTCTGTTAGATTTCTTACTGAGGCGGAAGGAGGTGAGAAAATGACACATACACACATCTTTTCTTAAATGCTTCTATAATATTAGAAGACTCAATATAATTCTATATATAGGATTAAGATGCTAAATACAAAATTATCATTGAGTCTTATCTTCTTACATCATCAATATACAGCGCCGGTGCCAGTTCTGGCAGGGCCAGCACAAGATGATGGCCTGTTACTCAAAAAGTCTCAATGTAGGACTCTCTGTATTATTTTGGTGCACTTGGCGTCACCATCTTCACGTTCTACAGCATATTATCTGACTTTGAATGTGTGGGGATATAAAAGGCGAGGCGTCAAAAGGTGAGTGACATGCGTGTCAGCATGCAGTCAGCTCTGGTTTTGCGCATTGAGTCCCTGAGCGTCAGTTGCGGTCACAGGAGCTTGCGTATGAATGTGAAGCGTTTCTTTAATTTATTGTCTTTATTCAGTACAGCCATTATAGCTCACTGAGAGCTCTGTCTATCGCTGACTATCTTTGCTGGAGCATTTCAACACATTCTAACTAGCAGTGATAGGCGATATTAAATTGGCTAACGTCAATACAGTGACTTGTGTTGGCAATCGTAGACATGCTTGCAATGCTTGGCGGTAGACATATCATCTTTTTTTCTAAGTGTGATATGATCGCCAAACTTTGGATCGTCTCTGTCTTTTGCAGACAAATATTACCTGTGAAGATTTGAGGCAGACATTTTGCTTCAACGTTTTTTTGTAATCGTGCTATTGGATTGCTTCAACTTTTTTTGTAATACAGTTATTCGATTCATGGTTTCAGCCCGACGCACGAACCTTTCCCCCTCGGAGTATATGGTACCAGACTGAAGTGCCTCCAAAGTCAATATGGAAATCTGTGAAGCAGCCCTGCACACTCATCAGACAGTACCTATAACAAGTGAGATCCGGATAAAACATTTTTAAAAAGGGGGTTCATTGCAAATGTTGCAACTATGTTTTTTTTCCCCTGACGATTTGGATCAACTTACTTCTGTACTTTGGGATACTGCATGTCAATGATGGCATTTGTAGAGTCCCTCTGCCTCTCCTTGAGGTGGCGAGGCCACATGTTGTCCACCCAGTCAATTAGATCCACCTGAAATAAACAATAGCAAGTACCATCAGTATATAATACTTTAGTTTCTCTCGAAGGGTGCTTCCTGTATGTAATGTAAAGCTATACGGCAAAAAAGTCCGTGTGTTCTTACTGAAGCCGGTCGTTGGACCAGGTTCTCCAATCTGGTGTGGCTAAACTCCAAGCTGATAACATTGTAAAGTTTCTCTCTTTCGGAAGGTGGCGTCTCATAGTAGCGCCGCCACTGTGCCATTGACATCTCGATTCCCTTCTGGGTGTTCACATCCATCACATCAACGATGCGGCGACTGCCTGTGATAAAATAAACAGCAGTTCAGTTAGTAAGGAGACAAGTTAGATTATGTGTATTTTATATTTCTTGAGCTTAATATTCAGCAGAGGGTGTTTCGTGATGGAGAATTAACAGAATCTTACCAACAAACACCTTCACATCACTCACGCTGAAATCAGAGTCTGGCATTCTGCAAGAGTAAGTGTAAAATTAAGCTGTTTTAATTTCACATGTAAATGATTAACATGTGCTTAAATGTGATGTAATGAAGAGACTAACTGTATCCCAAGGCCTTCATCTTTTTCAAAGATGATGGGATCCCTCAACCCCCCTCGTTGGATGTATTCAAATGTGAAATCTTTGGGAAAAAAAACAACAAATTAGTCTTAACCACCTTTGAACAAGATAGCAAGTGTATATGGAGTGTCCTGTCTGACATGTATAGGCAACAATAAATCATAGATTTTTGCAGACATGATTGAATTGCTTGTAAACTCACACCAACCAAGAGTGTGTGCATTCTATGCCATCTGTTGTGGAGCCTTTTGGTGTGACTGCTCTTTATGAGGGCTTGCCTGTTTGCTCATAAGTTATAGCTCCACAATGGCTAAGAGTCTGCCGGATATTAAACTGTGCTCACTTTTCTCTCCAGTTGCCCAGCTAAGAACTAGTCAAATAAGTACAGTAAAAACCCGAATTTTATTCGAGTAGTTCCTGATTGTCATGAAAATCACTTGTCGAAATCAATTCGTATTTCAAGTAGGTCTTCTCGTATTGTCTGAGAAATGCATCTTTCTTTTTCTTCTTGGGCATCGGCTTTTGTGTTGAAGCATCACTTAGCTTTTTCCCCATTGCAAAGAAACTTTCCAAATACATTTGGGTTTTTTTAAAACTAATTTTGCTAGCTTGCGTTTTTAATATTAACGTTGCGCGACCGAGGTAATTAGCATCTCTCCATACATTAAGAGTTAGAATACAACTCATAGGTTGACCAATGGTTTTTGGTGGAATGCTGCTAATAGAGTGTGCATTTGTGCAATATGATGTTAAGTTCAGAACACAAATGCAAATAATATTTTCTACCCTAACTTATCCATAGATGTAAACATTGAGAGCTCACCTTTTCCTTCCATGTGTTTGACCAATTGAGATCCAAACCTGCTGCACTGCAACTTCTCATCTAGGTCAAACATGCGTCTCCCTTCGATTTCATCATCAGAGATTCCGTCATCCTGGTACCGCCGACGCGTACCAGTACGCTGGTGACATAGAAGGAAAATCAATCTCAGCATGAGTCCCCATTAAAAAAATAATAATAATAATAAATAAATAAAAGATGATAGAGAGCAACGGTATTATAGTTAGCGAAAACTAATGAAATAGCGACAACTAAAATTGACGCCAGACTGAGATGCCATTGAGTCGCAGCAGCCAGCCAGAGTGACGTTTGTGTCGGAAGCTTCTCAGATAAGTTTGTGTCCCATGTTACGTGGCCGATGCAATAATGTACAGTTGAGTTTATTATTATGCCATAAAGTTAGACGTTTCAGAGGCTCCAAGCTCTGTTTTCAGTTGATCTACAAAATAAAATAAAAACTAGTGTTTTTCCAAATTAAAAGGGGCAAAGTGACTCCTGTCCTGAAATTTTAGAGGTGCAAGTAGCAAATTTAGGGGTGAATGTGCACATTGGACTTGTGTAAAGGTTCAGATTTTCACTCAGTTAGGAGTATGTGATATGACTGAGAAGTATATCACAATACAAGGATTTCATATTGGTGAATATAAATGTTCATTGATTTTTTTTTTAAGTATTGAAAATAATGACCCCAAAAAAGGCTGAATTTAGGTACGGTAATTTTATTTTAAAAGTCAACTCAATGAAGAAAAAAACAATCTCATGCGATAATCCCTCACTATAACACATTTCATCTTTCACAGCTTTGCTGATTCAATGACTTTTTTTGGTGCAGTTTTCGTTTTCTTTTTTACAGTGTGTTGTGTTCTCCACCCTAATTGCCTTGGGGACTGTAGTCACCGCGCCTCATTGCTGTACAGCTTGCCAAATTTTCTCCACGACAAAACCCACAATCTCGTTGAAAACTTTCCCAACTGTATTTCTAAAACTGTCAGTTGTAAGATCTTTATATATATATATATATATATATATATATATATATATATATATATATACACACATACATAAACACACACACACGCATGGATTTCACTTACCACTGGTTCTTATTGGAACATAACCCCCACGATAAATAAGGAATTACTGTAAACTGGTCAAATTACGGACTAAATAAACACCTTTTTAAACATAACGTGCTTATTAAGTATTTCATATTGGTCAATATTGACATTTGTATAACCCTATTTAATTTTCTTTTTTTAAACAATTACTGGTAATTGTTTTTGTGTAGAGTGTAATGTGCATGCTTATTTGCATTTGAGGGTACCCCAAAGCAGTTTTGTTGTAACACAATACAAACCATGATGTTTAAAGAAAATTCAGCGGAATAAATATCCCATATTTAAAAAAAATACAGAAAAAAGGTAGCATTTTCTTAAAAAAAAAAAAAGAATAACAATTAAAAATCCATTACTATCATAACCATAGAGAGTGACCACATAATTTCGGTTTGTAATATAGCTCCCTTAACCTTAACTTTAAATTACTGAAGATATTTTGGTATTACGACAAAGATGGGCAGACAAGTGGGCAGCCTTAAACTTACAATTTGTCTTGATGATGTGCTTGAGGGTTAAAAAATGACACTTACGTGCCAGAACTGATACCTGAGATAATCGCTACAATCTAATAAAACAATGGCTTAAAAATATCGTGCCAGAAACAGAAAGGATAAATTCAATTAGAACACCATTCCAGTTCATGAGGGTCCCAAACAATACAGCACCACAATAGAGCAGGGGGTTAATCTTCCACACATTGCCCCGCTTGAATCCCCCCCTCCCACCCCTTGCCACTCACCACATGCAACACTGGTTGGGTAGACAGATGGATCAGGCTCTAAAAAACGCGATCAGATATTGCCACCCCCATTCCTCTCTGTATGGAAGTAAACTGTACTGCTATTAATTTAAACTGAGGGCTTCAAAGCTCTACACAAACAAATGTTCGTTATTGTTTATACAATGGCGCAATAATATGGTCCGTGTTTTATTTACATTCTTCCCCCCAGAAAATGCAGTGGGCATTCAGTGCTAATATTGGAGTGTTATCAACAAATGCTGTTCGGTTTAAAAATGACTTCTCCAGACATAAATTCTCACAAATGGGATATCTTTATCCAAATGATAATTTAATACAACTAAACAATAAATAACAGTTCGGACATCAGAAAAGAAGCTGATAGTGGGTGTGAAGCAGCTCTTCGCAACACTGTCAGGTCAAGACAATGAACTTGACCCTCTTTTGAACCTGGAGTCGTTCAGACACATTCAGTGCTCCCGTTTTACAACGCACACCCGAACAAACAAGAGTTCGACCAGAGCCGCAGCATCAAGTGCCACACGAATCAAACGAATTACATTAATCCTACTTTGTAAGCGATCCTAAACTTGTTCAGATGTATCACGAATCACGATCAACTGCTTTTGGCGATAAAAGTCAGTCAGGAAGGAGTTTACTTACCAGGCGTTTGCTGTATCGTGTATGAGGATCCTCCATGGTCTCTAAACGACAGGCAAAGTCTCATGAGAAGCGGAAAAGAAAAAAAAAGTCCATTGCACTCCAATGTTGTGGCTCTTTTTTGACACTTGAGTTCTTCTCGGTGGTGAAGCTAGCTAAACATCTCAGCATTAGCCAACAGTGATGTTTAAGCCAGGAAGCTATGGCTAGCTTTTCGACTAAAAAAAGGATTAAAAAACAATTAGGTCGCGTCTATTACTATCGACTAGTGTCAACTAAATGGGAGTAACTTAAAAATGATAACAAGCGATGGTGTTTAAGTGTTGATAATTAATTACACGGCGCTGTCGGCTAGCCCCGTTCCAATGTCTTTGATAACTGACGCTAGCTACCTAGCCGATGTTAGCATCGGCAGTTGTGAGCTTTCCAAGCATTTACCTCTACGTAGGGACGCCGTTTCGCCGCAGCAACCCGAGTGACGTTTCACAAGATGAGCGTGGGAAGCTTCTCAAATAAGTTCGTCCCCATGTTACGAGGTCGAAGCACTGATGTATCTTTATGTTTGTTATTATGCCATAAAGTTAGACGGAGACGTCGTTCAGAGCCGCCATTTTCAGCTGGTCAAACAACACACATATTCACCAACCTACAGGAGAGAGGGCGGGCTGGGGAACGAAGGGAGGGAGGGAGGGGAGAGAGGGGGGGGGAGAGAGAGAGAGAGAGAGAGAGAGAGAGAGAGAGAGAGAGAGAGAGAGAGAGAGAGAGAGAGAGAGAGAGAGAGAGAGAGAGAGAGAGAGAGAGAGAGAGAGAGAGAGAGAGAGAGAGAGAGAGAGAGAGAGAGAGAGAGAGAGAGAGAGAGAGAGAGAGAGAGAGAGAGAGAGAGAGAGAGAGAGAGAGAGAATCACATTTACCACACCCCCTACTTGCAACACAAGTCGGATATATTTGCATAGAAGCCCGCTCATTGGACGTGGCCTGTACTATTGTAGCAAGATTAGAATAGGTGCCGCGTTTGATTTGTACATCGGTTTGCACCATACAGTAGCGTTTCTAAGTGTAAAAATTTGGACTGGTCAACACATTTTAATAAATATTTTAATGAGAGATGCAAGTCAACTTTTGTAGATGTTTTTTTCATCTGATTCCCTCTCTGCCCTCGTTTATTTTCTGTAGCTCATCATGTCTCTCCAGCGTGTCCTGGGTCATTCTTTGGTAAGTATTTTGTTTTATCAACGAACCCAGTGGTTCTCAAACTTTTCACACTGATTACCACCTCAAAAAAATGCTTAATGCCCCGCACCCCAAGTACCACCATCATGTCCACCATTAACATACAGTAGCGGAGTAGGCCCCAGTGTTCATTAAAGAGGAAAAAAAAGCGAGAATTGCACTAAATTATTCAATTCAAATTCACAGCACACAAAGGTTACATGGGGCGGCCCGGTGGTCCAGTGGTTAGCACGTCGACTTCACAGTGCAGAGGTACCGGGTTCAATTCCAGCTCCGACCTCCCTGTGTGGAGTTTGCATGCTCTCCCCGGGCTTGCATGGGTTTTCTCCGGGCACTCCGGTTTCCTCCCACATTCCAAAAACATGCATGGCAGGCTGATTGAACACTCTAAATTGTCCCTAGGTGTGAATGTGAG
This sequence comes from Hippocampus mohnikei, assembly GCA_026261675.1. NCBI lineage: Eukaryota > Metazoa > Chordata > Actinopteri > Syngnathiformes > Syngnathidae > Hippocampus > Hippocampus mohnikei. The sequence goes on from JAKGUB010000557.1 coordinate 24,325,798, forward strand.
CGTGGATGGTTGTTCGTCTCTGTGTGCCCTGCAATTGGCTGGCAACCGATTCAGGGTGTCCCCCGCCTACTGCCCGAAGATGGCTGGGATAGGCTCCAACACCCCCCGCGACCCTAGTGAGGATCAAGCGGTTCGGAAAATGGGTGGATGGACAAAGGTTACATATAAAAATATTTCAATAAGTAAATGTAAGTGTATTTTCCCTAAAAGTTAGATACAATTGAACTGTACTTAACAAATGTACTATACTGGGTTAAAATATCCTAATCTTCTGAATTACTTCATGTAGTTATGAATATTTCAGTGATTCATTCTCATATCACTGGTGGTACTACACTTCGAAAACCACAACACTAACCGATTGTTTCATGAGATTAGATCATAATTTGAGTTAATCAAAAATAATTGGCTAAATGAATTGAACAATTATTGAAAGATTCTAATGTAATCAGTGTCAGAACTCAAGGCTGAGGTCCAGATCAGGCAAAGCAAATAAAGGGCGATATAATTGTTAGGAATTACATCACAACAATCAAATACAGGGGATATTGTGTATGCCTCTTATTATGAAGGTATTTGGATGGTTTTCAAAGTCATCAAGGCCCTCCGAGTGAAACAAGAGCGACGAAAACGAGTGGCACCGTGCTTGAAAAGTTGTAAATCGGTTCCTCCCAGGTAAAAATCGAGCGCACCATTCTCTGAACCCCGCCCCTCTATGATGACGGCGAGGGTTGTTCTCTTCTTTCAAGTCAGAGGATGAGGGATAAAAAGACAGTTTGGTATTTTACAGTATTGATATATAGCATTACATATTTTGGGAGTCGGGAAAACAAGAGAAAATGTTTAGAAATTGTCGTGATGTATAAAGAGTCCAGTGAGAAAGAGTTCACGAAGAAACGACACGCACACCAGCTGTTACAGCGCACAGCCATCGTTTATTGCATAACACGCTTTTCTGGGTTGACAGGCTGCCAGGGAATGAGTGACAACTCGAGGCGAAAAAGCAATGACGCGCACTTTGAGAGCACGCCACGCACAACACGATCACACGCGCACACACACGCACGCACACACGTACGCACGCACGCGCGCACACACACTCACACACACACACACACACACAGACGCGATGACCATCGTGACATCAAGTCTTAAAATAATACTCCAACCCGAGTAGTCATTTGAACACGTATAATCTGCATTTTAAATCCTACAGAGGATAACTTAATCTCCCTCAACAGTTTTACAACGCTTGGAAAATATTTCATACAGTACCACGAACCCTTTTTACATTACCACCAGGGGGTGGTGTGGTGAAGCGTGCCAAAAACACGATTCTTGTGGCAATACAACGATTAGAATCAAACAATATGTCAAGGGGGAAGTACAGAAGCACACAAGGACACATCAATTACATTCACTCAATACAATCAGGGTAAGGAGACGTTTGTTTTACTTCGTGATATCCTCTTTGAAGCAAGCACAAGACAAAAACATTGTATATTTAGACTTGACTTTCTTTTTCTTAATAATTTCATGTTTTGATGAATGATACCTTTTATGAGAAGAAGCTGTAGAGATAGGAGAACACCACGATTCCAATGATGGCGCAGCACAGAGTTATCATCATTTTTTTCTGTAGGTACGGGACGTAAAATAATTATTCCAGCATTTTAAACTCCAAATGCATGGGGGCACAGTCAATGGGATAAGGAAAACCAAGGGAAAGTAAGTGTGTGTGTGTGTGTGTGTGTGTGTGTGTGTGTGTGTGTGTGTCAAAGAGTACTGGATTATCAGAAGAAGGAAAAAAAATACCTTTGTGGACATTTCTATCACTTTTGAAAGGTGCTTGATATTTGTCAGCAAATGAACCAAATGGCATCAGATTATAAGGGAATGCGGACTCAGCCAGCCATTCACAGAAAATGTCTTTCATTTGCATTTAAATAATTGACTTGTCAACATAAAACAGTAAAGTCAAATAATTTAGTCCGCTTGTTGCCCGCCGTTTTGCCTTTTTTTAAAAACACATGAAGTCTACGTACATTGAAACATGTCCGTCTTTGAATGGCAATGCCTCTTGAACACACTGCAATTGTTCTACTCATGGATTGCAGTCCCTGAGCAGGTTCAATGCAGAGAAACCCAACTGCGAGACTCGGAAATATAAACCATCAGAATTCATTTGATTATTTTTGCTGTCCTCCGCAAAAAAACAAAACAAAACGAGAATTATTTATTTCAATTGTGTTGCCTCACATTACTTTCACAACATTATGCATGGGAGGAACAAATCATTTTTCTGAAAACAAACACTTTGATGATAGGAATATTTGATATGGCATTTTATTTGCGTGAATTCATGAACTTGAATAAAACAGCACTGTTGGGTGGGGGAAAAAGCCACCAGCCAGGTTAGTTTTGAATGATGTCCAGTGTGTTGGTGCAACTTTATTAGCAAGACACATCCATCAATTAAAGTAAAAAAAAAAATCACAAACATTTGGGGTATCATTGTTACTCGTGGTACTACCTGAGGGCTTTTTAGCCCTTGGCATTAAAATCTTTCATTAAAAATCTTTTTTATTATGGCATGCTTGTTTGCTCATACACTTGCAATGAAGAGCAAGGACTTCACATGTGCACTTTTCAGCTAAACAGGCATATTTAAGGCTTGAGGTTGGCGACAAAGAGAAAACCCAACAACGTGAACGTGACAAAACTCCCAAGAACCTTGCAATTCCCAGTTCATTGTGAAATGTGTCAAAGGCTCATAGAAGGCAAATAGTAAAAATAAGGAGGGAGGTGATGTGCTTCGAGCAGACAGTCAGGTCCTTAACCTGTTTAATTCTGATTACCGTAAGTCATTTTCCACCACTTGCACGACAAAATGGGGGAAACAAAAGACACTGGAGTGGCGCAACATTGTGGCCCATCGCCAGTCTTGCTTCTTCATCTGAAGCAGAACAAACTGCCTTTAGCTTCAGGGAATTAAGCTCATAAATCAGTCTATGTCACAAGTCATTCCTCCAGATGTTCAACTAGATAATGAATTAGAAGTACCCAAGCGACAGTGCTGTCAAAGTCTGTTCTTTGGTTTGCACGTGGGTGATGAATGGAGTGAAGATGATCATGATAACCAAGGTCCTGCTATAGAGTCTGTGAGAGGATGATGGCGAGGAGGATGATCACGACCACTGCACAGATGACACCGATAATGATCATCTTCTACAAAGAGGGAGAACAATAATTAGCGCAAGATCAAAGTCTCTACTTGCACAGGAGAGGAAACACGGTTGCCACTAGCACCACTTTGTTCGTTTGCTCGACTAAGTGAGAGAAAACACCCACCCGCCCCAAGCATCACACCACAAACCCATACAGTAAGTCATTTACACACAAAGCCTTGGTGGGACAGCAAAGTCATGCAAACCCTTTTTAAAAGAAGCCTGAACACCTCCACCCTTTGTGAGAGGTTATTTGCTCCAGAGTTACTCACCCTTAGCAATCGTCTTACTCAAACATCTCGTCAGCTGCGCGTCAGGCCCACTGACAACCCGATTATGAGAGCTAGCACGGCCAGCAAGACCAGAACAATCAGCACTACTTGCACCCATCTCTGTTGGGAAGTACAGATGGGACCCTTCAAGAGAACTTTCCGCCAATCCCATGCCATCCTGCATGACTCTTATTTGTGTACGTCACAATCTAAGTTTTTGGGCGATTGCGCAGTGCAGCAGTAGACATACCGTATTTCCTCAGAGTGTGGCCTCCATTATAACAGATGGCGTCTCCCAATTAAATTGATGGGTGTGTAATCCACTTGAACAAGTGAACAAATACATGTCACATTTTCAGAGATTCTACAGGGAAGTTGTAATTTGCTCATCATTCGTCGAAAAATTCAGGCTAACGTCAATACAGTATATTACTAAAATACAGTCTTGAAATTAGTGCTTGCAACCAGCTGTGAAAGTCAGCCTGTCTACAATTTCAGCAATTGTAGACAGTTATTGTCCCTAACATGGACAAGTGAGACATTTAAGAGTTGTACTTTGTAATTGCAATATCGTGATACTGTGTAAGCGCAATATTTTTGCTCGCGGTTATCAAACCTTCAGCATCGGATACCTGCTCATGGCCTACTTACAACATGCCAACACCTTAGTCCGTTTTCCTCGTCTTGCTTAAGTGCAATTACAGTTTTCAAATTCAATCTCAATGCTGTCTTACTTTTTGGTTGTGTCTATCTTATTAATGAGAGTATAAGTGTCAATATTACAGCTTTGCAAATATCTATCTACCCATCATTATTTTATAATCCTTTGGAAGCAAAATATGTCCTGATCGTTTCTGCCATTGAGGAAATAGACGGCAACAATATGAGGAAATTCAACACAGATTCAACACATAAACTCATAGAATCAATGATAGTGATTGTACTCATAAATTGAAGTCAATAGAAGGAAGTGGGTCAGTTCCACAAGATGAACTTGAACTTTGTTGCTCTTCCTTCTCAAAGAACTACACAGTCCATATCAAAACTCCCATCAGAGCTTGCTTGTGACATCAAATACCAGTTACATTACACGTGCTGTCAAAATCAACATTAAAATAAACATTGCTAATGTTGACTAAAGCAATCAATCAATATTGTTACCAATGTTGACTTACCTTGGCAGGTCAATACATATTCTTAAAACATGCAAACTGACAAACACAGAGAGAATCAAAAGTATAGAAAGGAGTATGTTTGTGTGTACGCGTTCATATATAGGGCCGTTCACACGGGCAGATTTATTCCGGACTTACTGCGCAACTGCTCCTCTCGAGCGTTCATACGTGCAACTTTGTTCCAGACTAGTGCCCGAAAACAGCTTGTTCCGGACCAAATTTAAACCACCTCAGGGAGGTGGTTTAAAAATTTGGTCCGGAACAAATGCTCGTTTGCGAAGCAGTACCGAAGCAAATGTGCGCGTATGAACGCAACTGGGTTAAATTTGCTCCAGAGCAAATGCTCGCTTGCAAGGGTGGGGGGGAGCCTCGCTGCGCATGAGAAGAGTTGATTACGTACGGCGAGAATGCGTTGCTTTCGTGCTCTGTCGGACTTCCGTCAGGTTTTTGTTTAGTAACGACACAAGACATGGCTGCTAAAAGTAGCAAAGCACCTCTTGGGTTATACCATCTCAACTAGAACGGGGGGGTTAGTCCCCAAACGTCATCTTTCCTTTTGTAGGAGACTGGACTGTCTCGGAGTTGTTTGTGTAGTTTGTTCCTTTGTTGTGTGTTCACAACCCCCCGCCCTCCATAGAATTTATTTTGTGATTTCATCTCTTGATTTTTGTGTTTGGCGCATTAAATGTTTACTTTTCTGAGTGTCGTTGAACTCATCGTTGATTTACGTTTTCGGGGCGGTCACTCTCTAGCAGAAGGCACGGAGACACAGAAGGAGAAGGACGTGCCTGTACAGTAGTTGCTTGAGTTGTGTATACGTTTTAAAAAGAACCAACACGACAGCTCATTTGTTTTCTGTCGTTTTGCTCCGCAGCAGAAACTGCCCGTATGAACGCAAGTGGAGCTGTGCCGGAGCTGTGACGCTCAGCGGTTTTGTACGTGTGAACGCTTCACAAAATTTGTTCCGGTGTAAAAATATGTCGCAACAAAATACTCCGGAGCAGCGCCGAAATAAATCTGCCCGTGTGAACAGGGCTTATGTGGTATAGATGAGTCTGGTTTAACTTTACTGTGGTTGGGGTGGTGGGATCACAGAGGAACAGACAGGATTACAGTGAGGGTCCGGGGATGGGTACTGATCTCCCAAAAGCATACTTCAAGAGGAATTTGTTCTCTGTGCACCTGCCTGTATTTACAGGATATTTTTTAAAGAAACGGACATACAGTGGAAACCCGCATACTTGTTTGGCATCCTCGGAGTCGCATATTCACCGATTTGTTTTGAATTCTTTCATTTATTTATTTTTTGCATTTTGGATGTTCATCAGCATTTAAAAAAACACATTTTAATGGGTATCAATGATTACAGATTTGCGCTATTTGCTGACCTGCCTGGTGCCTCTCCCCCACATTAGTAGGCATTCACTTGATAGTGACTGCATGTATTTATACTGTCATGCTACAAAATATTATTAGTAGTAATTAATGGCCCATTGCCACTAGGGAAAAGAAAAGCAAATAAAATTTGGTGGTTACCAAGTTGTAAAAGTGCAGTGTGTTCCTGAACCTGCGACCGAGTTTAGTGGAGTCAGTCATTACATTTTTCACCCTTTACAGTTATAGTACAAAGTATTAGAAACGGCTTGTAATGGAATTACATGCCGGAAAAAACTGAATCAATTAAAATCTAACAATCTCATTGTTAAGGCAGAATTTGTCATACAGCTCTTGTATGAGATCTCACTGGAAAGATTGAGTTGAGCTGAATGCTTCCTGATAATTAGTCTTCAATTAGTCTCAACTCAAATAGCACAGTGTTCTGGATACAATGCTAATGCTTGATCACATTTGATACATACGCCTTATTGTTGCGCTGTAGCATAAGGCCGCTTTCATTTTATCATCGTTATAGGCCAACTACAGAAAAACAGCGCTGAAACGCTCAGGCCTTGCCATGTTGCAGTTTGAGGAGACAAAATAAAATGATTTCCATGCTTTTGGGAAACAGAACCACTGATTTCCACGGTAGTAACTCACACGTCGGGCCTCTTGCTGAAACTTTGCGGCTTTCTTAGTGTCTGCAACTGCTCGCTCAACGAAGCCCACCGATTGGTCCATGTTGCTCTCAATCCTGTCAATCATTCCCCCCTTTTGTGGTGCATGATGTCCAGAGCAGTTTTGAATTAATTAATACATAACAAAATACATAACATAAGAAGGGGCATGTTGAGATGAACGGATTGTAGTTGCTGTGTGTGTGGTTAGGTGTGTGCGTGTATGTGTAGGGCCACAAAGAGTGGGCAGTCAGAATAAGTGAGAAAAAAAAACAGGAGGTCAAAGTAACTATCAGTTGAACGTATAACATTACCTTGCGTGCTTTGGTCTGGTACCTTAGAGCCTTTTTGGTCTGCTCTTTAGCAACCATGATGTGGTCCTCTGACTTGGAAACATTCTGCTCTATGTTGTCTACTATGTCACCCTGTAAAAATATAAGTAGGTCAATTGAATAAAAGACCATTCACAAGAAAAACAAATACACCAGTGTTTTAAGATATGAGTTAAATTCAGTTAGTGACCATGCGCCTAATTTAAAACACTCATATTTCAAATTGTCTTACTCTAGGGGGCCGGCCATTTTGCCACTTGCCGTCAACCGAAAATGGCACCAATCAGGGCTCAGCTGTTTTCTGCGTTTGATCATGTGACGTTCATAACAACAACCACTCAAAAAATGATACATGTAGATACTAATTGTTGTTGCCCATGTTTAACAAATAATGGAAAGATGTTTATTAAGATTATTTCTGAACCACATAATCGAAAAACACTCATTTGCATTTTTGAGGCCAAGTCAAACAATATACAAGGACGATTAGACAGAATGCAAAAAGCATTAAAACCTTGAATCAATGTGCTTTGTTGTATTTTTCTAATAGGGTCAGGTGCCGGGGAGGCTGGTCTCTTTTGATGGCTCCCAAAGTTGGATGCTGAGGACCGTCGCGCCGTTGTCCCCACCCCCGCATGCCCTGACTTATTGGTCTAATTGAGACCTCTTTTATTGAATTGTGTGCCATATCGTGTAATTGTGTGTTGGTATGGCATAAAATTCCTTGCACCCCCATTTTTGAGGTGTTGCTCATTATCTGCCATTGAAGTCAATTGAGTCAAATTTATGTTTGGAAGTGGAAAAAAAACCATCTCATAGCAATGGCTCATAACTAGAAAAACTCCGAAGTTGGGTCACTCGCATCTCAAGGCACCACTGTAGTTTATTTGAGGGGTTAAATGCAAATAATATTTGTTAGTGTTTTGTTAAATGCACTTGTATCCAAGTTGAAATTAGAGCGACAGAAAAGAGTTTGTAAAGAAACAGTGCAATTAGAAACAAGTGTCCCTTACCTCAATTGAGACTTCCACTCAGAAAGCATGTTGCAAACAAATATAAGCTATTATACCAGGTATTTACATGCAAAAAAATTCTGGCTGCAAAGGCTAAGAGAGCAATTCTGATGCTTTGAGTCCTATAAAATGCTTTCATGTTGACTCATAAATGATGAGTGATGATGAGCTGGAGGTGGTATAAGACAGTATTGGGAAAAGGGAAATTTTCATGGCGCTGGAAAAGACAGAAGGAAGACGGACCATCAGAGATCAACACAGGCAGCACATGAAGATCAGAAAGGAGCCGAATGCGGTCAGGATGCACACAAATAAGAGGGAAAGAGGTCAATGAATGCCAAGTGTGAAGTCCAGGTGACAAGCGTAACGATGAAGGTGACTAACCAGTTTATGATTGGGAGACATGATGGACAAGTGGATTGGGGAATGGGCGTACCTGGTTCTCCACCAGCATGGCGATGTCAACAAACATGTCGTGCAGCTCCTTGATGCTACTTTCCAGACGAACAATGTCTTTGTGTCGGGCTTCAATCTCACTCAAGGCTTGTTTGGAAATGCCAGAGTCCACAATCTGCAGAGTTGGTGCAAACATTTTAACACACACTCCCCTTTTTAGCCCTCCAACGTCCCTAAGAAAAATAATAAGTCTCAAGTCATAAACGCTGTCACATACCAGCTTGCAAATGTCACAAGACCAAACTCAGAAAACAGGTGAGTTGTGATTGGTCGCTACCTGAGCCTTGAGTAACTGTGATGTCATTTTCACTTGACAGAAAGTGGCAACAATGCCTGCTAACTGAAATAGAGAAGTACGGGTGAAATTCACTGCTTAATTAATATTCCACAAACGCAATATTAATCAGAATGCCAGTGTTTTGACTACTGGGGGAACACAATGTATTTTCGGAAAGAAAAATTGAGTTAGCATTTAAGCCAGTCGAAAAGCGGGGTCTTCTTTCATGTAACATTTTTGGTTTCCACTTTAAGTTAGCAAGCATTTTAATAATGTTGGTAATGTAAAGTCTGAGCATAACTGGTGCACAGTATCGTGTCAGTAGTGCGCGTCGATGACTCATCAGTGGTATCATTCAAGTGCACGTGCATGCAAACCTATTGTCATGATTGGTCCCAGTCCGTTTTACCGGAGTGGTGTGATATGATGTTCATTAGTGAACGCGTGTTGTGATCAGTAATTTAGCGTCAGTCCAACACGTAGCACATCGGATGAGTGTGTCAAAGAGAAGTGATGTGCTGGCTGCTTAAACATTGCTAACTTAACAGTATTTGGATGAATCAGCTTCGTAAAGTGTACCTTTTTATCTTATGTTGTGTGCACTTGCCTACTGACCCTTGTTTTCTCTTTTCTCCTTGTCTTTTAGAAAACGCACGCACACAATTGTTAAGCATGTAATCGAGAGAATTGCATTGAAGAGAAAACTCAAGAAAAGGAGGAAAAGCCACACATTTGTCCAAATGCATTCATTTATTGCAGAGGTGTCCAAACCCAGTCTTGGAGGGTTGCTGTCCTGCGTGTTTTATGTCTCCCTACTCCTACACACCTGATTCAAATGATCAGGATTTGTTATAAGTCATGGAAGACAGCGGCCGTTGAGTAACCTGAGCTTGGACATGCTTGATTTATTCTGATCCCTTCTCTGTGTCAGCCTCAAATGGTGTTAGACAACACAGGAAACATATTTCAACGCAGCAGTCAGCTGTGACAACGATTACAAATGTTTTCTTCCTATATTGAGATCAATACATCATCAGTGGAGGGCAATCATAATGCTCACCGTTGCCATTTGTGCAGTAAAACTAACAGTGACATTTCTCGAAGGCTTTTTTTCCAGGCTAGATTTGAGGCTGAAGAATGGCAAGTGACTTTTGAGCTCCCTAGACTAAATCCAAAGCTAAACATTAACCAGTTGTTTTGTGTTTTAATGAGACACAAGTCTGTTAATGAGGAAAGAAAAGTGCAACAAAACGGCGACACACTCACCCCTGCAGTAAACACAGCAGCATTGCCGCTCTCCAACATCTCCTCAAGTTCTTCATCTGTTGTCGCCTTTCCGGCTGGAATACACAGCAAATGAATTGTTGGGAGACGAAACCATATGCCTGTCACACGTCTGCCTGAATTCTTTGTTGAGAGGCATCACTCACTGATCTCTAGCTGTCGCTGAATACGTCCTTTACTCCTCTCCCTGAAATCCACCTGAGCTTCATTATACTTTGTCATTACCTCCACGAACTTCCTAGACAACACTGCATGCTGGGAAACAGTAACATAAAATGATTGGGGGGTGGGGGGGGGGGGGGGGTCACGATTCATAATCCAATGTCAAATCATGTTTTTAACCTGTGATTTACGTATCCGCATGTCAGCTGACACCCTCTCCTGTTCTTCTGACTCCAAATTCCTATCGATGGCTGCAGAGAAATTCAGATTACTCAAACAAGTTGGACTTAAAAGCATTCAAATGTGGCATTAATGAAAAAAAATCGAATTAATTAAAAATAAACACAAAAATGAATTAAATCCAGTTATGACTGTATAAAGAGTACGCACAAAACCTCAAACTAAGTCACTCTAATGCCAATGAACGTGTGTGTGTGTGTGTGTGTGTGTGTGTGTGTATATTGAAGGGTCGAGGCTCACTCTTGAGTTTGTTTCTGGCGTTGTTTGCCATTTTCTTGATGTCATTGGTGATTGCTTCCAAGTCATCCTGTGTTTCTGAAAGGAACAGACATGTTTCTCACAAATAAATTCAAATTTCTTTACCTTTAAATTCAAATTTCTTTACCTTTAAAACAACCCGTTTTCAACCCACCCTACATTTATGATCATGGTAATATTGAATTAACAAATGTGTGTTTCCGTGTGGGTATGGAAAACCTGTGGCACTTTTAAGGTAGTGTACAGCACTCACCAGACTCAACATTAGTTATCCTCGCACGGTCTAATACAATCCAATAGAAAATCTGTCTAAAAAATTCAGACTTCCTAAAGAGAAAAACTCTCCTTTGTAACCAAGCTATTAAACTGAGTTGAATTTTAGCTCATTGTTTCTAGTGCATTTGAAGTAAACTGCATTATTGTATACAGTACGGAGACTAATTTTTATTTAGGCGTAGAAAAAAAAGTAGTGTGTTTCCGGTAACATGAAATTTCAGCATAGGGTCGGTAGGTCGGACAAAGTTTTTTTTTTCATCTTTTTTTCTCCCTCCCTCCTCCATCAAAAACGTAAACAAAATAACCATAAAACATAAAACAAGGAGACATTGAAACCAGTGCCGGATGCTCGTCTGTCAAAGAGGGGAAGCTCAATTTTGGTCGACATCATAAAATGTGTCCGTTTATTTATACGCGAATTCTACTCTAGCTCCGTTCCTTTTCAAGAAAATGATCCGTGACCCTGTCATACCAACAAAGCGTCTTTTCCCGGTACTTAGTGTCCTACAACTATAGGAACTACAATAAAACCCACCAGAAATAAAAGATTAATTTGTCGCTAGTTGTTTGTTTACAACAAAGAGTGTCGCTAAAATGATTAGGAGAAGTCTCCAGCTCAACTCGGAACAGAATGCGAGTTGAAAAAAATGCTCGCACGAATGTCTACACTAAAAGCTCGGTGATTGGCTCATTTCAATGTCAATCACTAAAAGCTCGGTGATTGGCTCATTTCAATGTCAATCGAACTGGCACACAGGCATCCAATCTGATGCAGAAAAGCCTGGCGTCCGGTACCCTCCCACTGCCATCCAGTCCCAGAGACGCCGAACTCCGTGGGCGGGACAAAAACCAGTTTGTATCCAATGACTCGTCTCCGTTCAACGCATTGGGACAACCTACCCTGAACTCACTACCGTTTAAAGCACAGCGAAGCTGCGGCATGAAGAAGCTGACTCTGAGCAAAAGTTGAGCACGTTGTAGCGCATATTTAGTCAATGACATGTACACACAATGAAAATTTACATTCATATATTTGATCACTTATTCTTTGACATTTTAGGGGAAGCCGAGCTTCCCTTGCAGTCCGAGAGCAATCGCCACTGATTGAAACCCCCGCTCGGCGGCGAGAGAGTTGGGTACCCAGCGGCTGGGTGTTAGAGCCATCTCGTCCCGCGTCCTAGACGGCCCGTGGTGGTCGTGGCCCGGCCTGAACTAGGGTGCCGTAAGACTAAGGCGGACGGGGGGTCGACGTCAACGAGCGCGCGCCGCGCGGTCGGCGGGGTGGGCGGCCGGGAACGCCGACGGGCGCCTGACCGGGTAGTGACGGGGACGGGCGGGACGCGGAGGTGTCGCGGCGCACCGACCGACCCGCGCCCGACACCGTCCCCTCCCTCCACGACGCCTCCCGCCGCCGTCGTCCCGCCGCTCCGCGGCCGGCGCCTCCGCCGCCTATTTGGGTTTCGCTCTCGCTCCGGGCTCGGGAGGCCAGGGTGCGCCGCCGTCGCGGGGTCGGGCCGCGGGGGCGGGTGCTGGGTGTTCGTGGCGGGGGGTAGAGTAGACGACCGGCGCGCCGTACCACCACCCCGCCCGTCCCACCGTCACGCCCGCCCCCGCCTCTCCCGCGTCGCCGTCGAACGTCGCCGCCGCCGTCGCCGCCGCCGTCGCCTCGTTGAATCTTTTCGATACAGCAGTGGATGCTATTTTCTTAATATTATGGTGCGAGCATGCGACTGCAACACACAAAACGCGGTTTAAACTGTTGTCGGAGATCGTGGCCGCCGCCATGATTCAACGTGAATATCGCGAGAGTTTGCACCAATGTAAACGCTCTAAATTCATCTTTCCTTTTATTATTTATAATTATGGCTGTGGTTTTATTGTTCTTGTTTTGATTGTAAAGCGTCCTTAAGTGTTTTGAAAGGCGCTTATAAATGAAATGTACTATTATTATTATTACACAAAAATGTAGAAGGTTTGAAAAAAATGCCGACCGTAAAGTTTTTTTTTTTAGGTAGAAATTCTCGGTCGGTCGGGTTACCGGAAACACACTACTTTTTTTTTCTACGCCTTAGCTAAATGAGTTGGACATAACTACACATATATACAAGACACATCTCAACGATATTAACATTTCATTCACATTGTGTGTCTGTATGTGTGTGTGTGTGAATAGTGACAAAAACATCTAAAAATATATAACATTTAACCATGCATAAGTAGGAAAGCTCGGCAAACAAAAAATTGTCTTAACATGACATTGCGGTGCTGAGAAGTCTCACTTTGATCTGACGTGGGAGCAGACAGAATGACTGAGAAAAGCTTTTTGACCTCAGCCACATTGTTGTCAATTTTATCGATGCTGTTCCTGATGTCCTCAATCTGAAACACACAAGGCAAGTTAACTGTACGTGAATGCCTGAAACCCAGTGATCTTGAAATTTTCAAAAGCTCACCTGGGAGAAGAACTCATCCATAAAGGCTGCGTTGTCCATAGCAATCTCCACTTCATCGTCGTCTTGATTACATGTCTGAATCCGCAAAAGCAGAACAAGTGTCAGCATTTCACAGCCAAAGCAAGTGTGTGGCCATTACTTCACTAACTAAATGAGACATTCTATGCAGTTATTCCAAGAAATGATAGCAGCTCCCATCCATATAGAGACCAGTAAAAGCACTTGTATTTTTACTCATGAAAGTGGCATTTTATCACCAAACCACCAAATTATACTGTGGTGCAATGAAAACAGTGACACTCATGCTCTTCCCCTTGGCACCATAAACTAACAATACTGTATGTTACATTTATCAGATGCTATCTGTGTTAGCTACTGTTTATCAAACAAGCAGCTTGGATAGTTTTTGTCTGGCACAGCCATCACTTCCATAGAAAGAAAATGGATCTTCGCCCAGTTCAGCTGCCAGGTCAATAATGGCTTAGATTTACCTTGTATACCGCCCCTGGTGGAGAAACCCCATGTGTGGGCTGCAATTTAGAAATTAACTGACTTCGGATGTCATAGTCAGGAAAAATTCTGGACAGCTTGCTTACAGACCCATTATTGGAAAGAGACAGATCACAAATCATTATTTGGTTGTGAAATTTCACACTTGATGGTTGGCCAGGTGTTGCAGACACTCAATTATTTGAATACAAGCAAATAAAAACTTAATTATAAGAGGCCCCAGAAGTTTGATTTATTCCCATGTGTGTATATTTGTCTGTGGCGGCACATGGGTTTTCTTTCAAAAAGTTACAAAGCTGTCGTAATCAGTCACCTTTTCCTTGAGCAAGAGGCAGATAACAATCAATTCACCGAAATTGTGAGACATCCTGTCGAGCAAACTAACCTGAGGCTAAAGTAGCTGCAAACAACTCCAATGTACACAGACAGGCTGGTAAATTAGTTTAGAAAACAAGGGGGAAGTTCAAAAATGTATTTCCTACTTGGGGAGGTGGTTGCATGAGGAACCCTTTTAAAACGGTGGAGTAATACAAGTGGCAGAACCCCACAGAGATGTATTTTCGGTTTACTACAATGAGTTTATTTTAACCCCAAAATGTTTTGAAAAGTAATTTCATCTAATACAAGATGCAAACCTTTCTTAAAAATGTGAGGTGATTAAACCAGTTCATACTGTATGTATACTCTTGTTCCACGTTGAGAGGGAAGCAATTTCATCTGTGCTGTATGTTACACATACAGTACATTTGACAATAAAGTTTATCCAATCCAATCCAATGTATAGTGTACAGTACTCTTGTTTGGGCATGCAAAAACTGTGTGGAAAAAAAATATTTCCAAGTAGTCTTGAAATACAGTTTGGATGCTACAATTTTCTTGCGAAGGACTCCACTAGCCGCACTCTCTTCACAGAATGATGTCAGTCAAAAACAAATGTCCTCCCTTTATTAACAGTCTGATTAACAACAAAAAAATGGATGGGCATCTAAGTACAGTATTGGTGTTCCTTTGTGCTGTATGACTTGCTCAGTAAGGGCTGCGAATTGATAACGTGTCAAGTCTTTATTACGCTAGTCACCTGCCGCCATAAAATGGCATAGAGAAGGAGCGGAGTGTGGCAGAAGTTGTACACAAATAAGTACTTTTAAGGACTTTTGAGGGCTAATTTACTACGCCAAGGCTGCCCTTTGTCGCCGATTCTGTTCATAACTTTTATGGACAGAATTTCTAGGCGCAGCCGAAGCGTTGAGGGGGTCCGTTTTGGTGGCCTCAGTATTGCATCTCTGCTTTTTGCAGATGATGTGGTATTGCTGGCTCCTTCAAGCAGGGCTCTCCAGCTCTCACTGGAGCGTTTCGCAGCCGAGTGTGAAGCGGTTGGGATGAGGATCAGCACCTCCAAATCTGAAACCATGGTCCTCAGTCGGAAAAGGGTGGAGTGCCCTCTCCGGGTCGGGGAGGAGATCTTGCCCCAAGTGGAGGAGTTTAAGTATCTTGGGGTCTTGTTCACGAGTGAGGGCAGAAGGGAGCGAGAGATCGACAGGCGGATCGGTGCAGCGTCTGCTGTGATGCGGACGTTGTATCGGTCTGTCGTGGTAAAGAAGGAGCTGAGCCAAAGGGCGAAGCTCTCAATTTACCGGTCGATCTACGTCCCGACCCTCATCTATGGTCACGAGCTATGGGTCGTGACCGAAAGAACGAGATCCCGGATACAAGCGGCGAAATGAGTTTTCTCCGCAGGGTGTCCGGCTCTCCCTTAGAGATAAGATGAGAAGCTCGGTCATCCGGGAGGGGCTCAGAGTAGAGCCGCTTCTCCTCCTCATCGAGAGGAGCCAGATGAGGTGGCTTGGGCATCTGATCCGGATGCCTCCTGAGCGCCTCCCTAGTGAGGTGTTCCGGGCATGTCCCACCGGGCGGAGACCCGAGGACGACCCAGGACACGCTGGAGAGACTATGTCACGCAGCTGGCCTGGGAACGCCTCGGGATCCCCCGGGGAGAGCTGGAAGAAGTGGCCGGGAGAGGGAAGTCTGGGTTTCCCTGCTAAAGCGGCTGCCCCCGCGACCCGGCCCCGGATAAGCGGTAGAAGATGGATGGATGGACGGATGGAGAGCTAATTTAGCCATTTTTAACAGACCTTTTCTGTATTACAGGTAGTGAAATGAAAAGAATTGAATTCATTCTCAAATAAAGTACACTAAGAAAAATTTAAATTGAGAAAATATAAAACCAATTTATTTTCGAATAAAAATACATTTTTAAGGATTTTTATTGATTTTAGAAGCTTTCCCTGCAAATTAAGGACACTTTTTTATTAGAATATATAATATATAATATATTGGGCGTAGAAAAAAAAGTAGTGTGTTTCCGGTAACATGAAATTTCAGCATAGGGTCGGTAGGTCGGACAAAGTTTTTTTTTTTTTTTAATCTTTTTTTCTCCCTCCCTCCTCCATCAAAAACGTAAACAAAATAAACATAAAACAAGGAGACATTGAAACCAGTGCCGGATGCTCGTCTGTCAAAGAGGGGAAGCTCAATTTTGGTTGACATCATAAAATGTGTCCGTTTATTTTTACGCGAATTCTACTCTAGCTCCGTTCCTTTTCAAGAAAATGATCTGTGACCCTGTCATACCAACAAAGCGTCTTTTCCCGGTACTTAGTGTCCTACAACTATAGGAACTACAATAAAACCCAACAGAAATAAAATATTAATTTGTCGCTAGTTGTTTGTTTACAACAAAGAGTGTCGCTAAAATGATTTGGAGAAGTCTCCAGCTCAACTCGGAACAGAATGCGAGTTGAAAAAAATGCTCGCACGAATGTCTACACTAAAAGCTCGGTGATTGGCTCATTTCAATGTCAATCACTAAAAGCTCGGTGATTGGCTCATTTCAATGTCAATCGAACTGGCACACAGGCATCCAATCTGTTGCAGAAAAGCCTGGCGTCCGGTACCCTCCCACTGCCATCCAGTCCCAGAGACGCCGAATTCCGTGGGCGGGACAAAAACCAGTTTGTATCCAATGACTCGTCTCCGTTCAACGCATTGGGACAACCTACCCTGAACTCACTACCGTTTAAAGCACAGCGAAGCTGCGGCATGAAGAAGCTGACTCAGAGCAAAAGTTGAGCACTTTGTAGCGCATATTTAGTCAATGACATGTACACACAATGAAAATTTACATTCATATATTTGATCACTTATTCTTTGACATTTTAGGGGAAGCCAAGCTTCCCTTGCAGTCCGAGAGCGGACTGCAAGAGAGTTGGGTACCCAGCGGCTGGGTGTTAGAGCCATCTCGTCCTGCGTCCTAGACGGCCCGTGGTGGTCGTGGCCCGGCCTGAACTAGGGTGGCGTAAGACTAAGGCGGACGGGGGGTCGACGGCCGGGGGAACGCCGGGGGAACGCCGACGGGCGCCTGACCGGGGGTAGTGACGGGGGACGGGCGGGACGCGGAGGTGTCGCGAAGCGCACCGACCGACCCCGCGCCCGACACCGTCCCCCTCCCCCCGCGACGCCTCCCGCCGCCGTCGTCCCGCCGCTCCGCGGCCGGCGCCTCCGCCGCCTATTTGGGTTTCGCTCTCGCTCCGGGCTCGGGAGGCCGGGGTGCGCCGCCGCCGCCGGCCTCGCGGGGTCGGTCCGCGGGGGCGGGCGCTGGGTGTTCGTGGCGGGGGGTAGAGTAGACGACCGGCGCGCCGTACCACCACCCCCGCCCGTCCCACCGTCACGCCCGCCCCCCGCCTCTCCCCGCGGCCGCCGTCGAACGTCGCCGCCGCCCGCCGCCGCCGTCGCCTCGTTGAATCTTTTCGATACAGCAGTGGATGCTATTTTCTTAATATTATGGTGCGAGCATGCGACTGCAACACACAAAACGCGGTTTAAACTGTTGTCGGAGATCGTGGCCGCCGCCATGATTCAATGTTGTTGACAGACGACAGGACAAACGACGCAACGTGAATATCGCGAGAGTTTGCACCAATGTAAACGCTCTAAATTCATCTTTCCTTTTATTATTTATAATTTTGGCTGTGGTTTTATTGTACTTGTTTTGATTGTAAAGCGTCCTTAAGTGTTTTGAAAGGCGCTTATAAATGAAATGTACTATTATTATTATTACACAAAAATGTAGAAGGTTTGAAAAAAAATGCCGACCGTAAAGTTTTTCTTTGAGGTAGAAATTCTCGGTCGGTCGGGTTACCGGAAACACACTACTTTTTTTTCTACGCCTTATAATATTTTTACAACTTCTTTTTTCATGGATTTTTATTAACTTAAAGGACCCGTGGGAACCCTGCATGTGGATGAGGAGGAGCCAGTTCATGTTTTTCTGCCCCTAAACATTGCTTGTGCGGAGAAAGTCATCTAAAGTAAAGTGCCTGAGCATGTCACTATACACAATCAATGCTGGACAAAGTGTTGCTTGCAATCTTTGCAAAGCACAGAATGGGAGCAGCACGGAGATGGTACAACACTTGAAACTATATTTACTCTGCTTTCTGCTGCCAGGTCGGAATTGCAAAGGAAGATAATCTGTTCTCAATTACCTAACCAGGATAAATAAAGGTTAAATAAATGTTGAAGTTATACGTGAGGAGGAAGCGCGCTCCAAAACAGAGTAGATCATAACAGGGTGGATGTGTGCAGTCTTGTAGTAACAGATTGCGATCCACTCCTCCAAATGAGGCAAAACATTCTTGACTGCTTCAAGCTGTTTATTCACTAATTCCAGTTGTAGTTTACTATAAAACAGACATGCATTCAAGTCAAATTTATTTATAAACCCAATTTCAATGAATGTGGGATGTTGTGTTAACCAGAAGTAATTACAATGTTTGCAAATCATGTTCATCCTATATTTAATTAAATACACTACAAAGAGAAGATAGTTGATGTTCAAACTGATAAATTTATATTGATTTCAGCAAATCATTAATTTTGAATTTTATGGCTGCAATGCGTTCCTAAAAAGCTATGACAGGGTTATGTTGACCATTGTGTAACATTTTCTATTACTAACATTCAATAAACGTTTGGGAACTGAGAACACTAAATGGAGAAGCTATGTGGGTGGACCCCCCCACCCCCATTCTTGCTTGATGTGGAGAGCTGTGTTCTGATTATTGGCCCCATACGCAACCAAAGCTGTTAAATGTGTTGACTGTTGCGTCAAACAATTTTTGTTGACTCAGCGGTTAAACGATTTGAACCCCCAGCCCGTGAGAATGTAACCGTGATGTCTTCAGAGATAAAGACACAGAACAGCAAAGCAACAAATGAAAGGAACATTTCATATTAAAGAGCAAAAAGCAACCATGACATTTAATATTGAGAATTTGCTTGTGTCAGCAGGATGCACATCAGCGCTCCCCCTTGGTGATTACACTGCCGAGGCAAGGCCGCATCACATTGAAGATCAATGGCTAAGAACAGTCACTGTGAGCAGTGGTATTCCATACGACTCTGACACCTTGAGGGGAGGAATGTCAATGTAGGTGTGTTGCGGATCAAGAAGAGGCGGAGCGTTTGACGGGTCATCAAGGGGCACATACCTGCCGACCCCTTTGGAGGAGAAGACTCCACAGCCAGGGGGCAGGTATGGGTCACCAACTGCACACCAGAGAGGGAAGCCAGACTGGTGGACCAACCTCGAGACACTTAGTCTTCCCTATGCCAGCCAGGAGGCAAATTGAGTAGCCTCACCGGCAACAGCAACTTTCCCCATGCTTACAGCTCAGACTTAATCTGGTATAATAACTATTATTGAAGAAACGTGAAACAACAATGCTGTACAACAAATACAATATGTGGGTCTACATAGTATGGGAGTGAGAGGGTGGGGTGGGTCACAATGAAATTCCGGAAGGGACAAATTTGAGCTCTCTCCAACATGTGTTGCATTACTTAATGCACTTAAAGTATTATAGAGATACAAATCCATATTATGTTAAAACATGTATAAAAGAAATTGTAAACTGTAAAAATAAAAATAAAAATAAATCAGACATATCAGTCTGAATTTTTTCATGCCGCAAAATTGATTATACAATCATCTCATTTATCGATTGTTAAAATAATATTTAGTTGCAGCTGTACACTCAATTATTGGTTACACGGAGCACCTTGAAAAAAAACCTCCATTGCCGTACTTCGCTGAAGCAATACGGAAGGAGTTGCCTCCTCATTAGGCGTGAAAAAAAAGTAGTGTGTTTCCGGTAACATGAAATTTCAGCATAGGGTCGGTAGGTCGGACAAAGTTTTTTTTTTTTAAATCTTTTTTTTCTCCCTCCCTCCCCCATCAAAAACGTAAACAAAATAAACATAAAACATAAAACAAGGAGACATTGAAACCAGTGCCGGATGCTCGTCTGTCAAAGAGGGGAAGCTCAATTTTGGTCGACATCATAAAATGTGTCCGTTTATTTATACGTGAATTCTACTCTAGCTCCGTTCCTTTTCAAGAAAATGATCTGTGACCCTGTCATACCAACAAGCGGTCTTTTCCCAGGACTTAATTATTGTCCTACAACTACAGGAACTACAATAAAACCCACCAGAAATAAAGTATTAATTTGTCGCTAGTTGTTTGTTTACAACAAAGAGTGTCGCTAAAATGATTTGGAGAAGTCTCTAGCTCACCTCGGAACAGAATGAGAGTTGAAAAATTGCTCGGACGGATGCCTACACTAAAGGCTCGGTGACTGGCTCATTTCAATGTCAATCGAACTGGCACACAGGCTCAGACAGATCATCCAATCGGATGCAGAACAGCCTGGCGTCCGGTACCCTCCCACTGCCATCCAGTCCCACGACGAGCATCCGTGGGCGGGACAAAAACCAGCTTGTATCCAATGACTCGTCTCCGTTCAACGCATTGGGACAACCTACACTGAACTCACTACCGTTTAAAGCACAGCGAAGCTGCGGGATGAATGAGAAGGGAGTCGCGTCGTAACCAGTAAG
Source organism: Hippocampus mohnikei (assembly GCA_026261675.1). Lineage (NCBI taxonomy): Eukaryota > Metazoa > Chordata > Actinopteri > Syngnathiformes > Syngnathidae > Hippocampus > Hippocampus mohnikei. The sequence goes on from JAKGUB010000557.1 coordinate 24,346,747, forward strand.
AAGAAGCTGATTCGGACGTTGTAGCGCATATTTAGTCAATGACATGTACACACAATGAAATTTACATTCATATATTTGATCACTTATTCTTTGACATTTTAGGGGAAGCCGAGCTTCCCTTGCTGTCCAAGAGCAATCGCCGCTGATTGAAACCCCCGCTCTCCGCCTTTGGCGGCGAGAGAGCTGGGTGTAACAGCCATCTCGTTGCCTCTGCGCCCCGCGTCCTAGACGGCCCGTGGTGTTCGTCAAATAGTTCGTTGAATCTTTGATACAGCAGTGGATGCTATTTTCTTAATATTATGGTGCAAGCTTGCGACTGCAACACACAAAACGCGGTTTAAACTGTTGTCGGAGATCGTGGCCGCCGCCATGATTCAATGTTGTTGACAGACAGGGCAAACGACGGCGCATGCTCAACGTGAATATCGCGTGAGTTTGCACCAAATGTAAATGCTCTAAATTCGTCTTTCCTTTTATTATTTATAATTTTGTCTGTGGTTTTATTGTTCTTGCTTTGATTGTAAAGCGTCCTTGAGTGTTTTGAAAGGCGCTTGTAAATTAAATGTACTATTATTATTATTACTACACAAAAATGTAGAAGGTTTGAAAAAAAATGCCGACCGTAAAGTTTTTTTTCGAGGTAGAAATTCTCGGTCGGTCGGGTTACCGGAAACACACTACTTTTTTTTCTACGCCTTAGCAGCCTTGCGGCAGATATACCAGTCTGACCCTGATCACACCCAATGTTTTGCGCGCCTCAAAAAAGTCACAAGGTCAGCAAACACAGATGGTGCGGCAGCTTGCACATAGAGCTTTCTGCAATGTTGATGAATTGCATGGCAAAAGTGGCAAGGCTCTACCCATTTTAACAAAAAGTCAAACACTCCTGACTCACGTGTCTTCCCCATGTAGCAAAATTATGTTGGTGTATATGAGATGCTGATACTGTTGAGTAGAATCGGATTTCCTACATGACATCAATTAAAACATGACTGATTCACCAAACACCTGGAAACACACGCTGTTTTCTAAAACCTTTGAGTGTCATATTACGTACGCTCTGTCCAGCTATTCGGGCTTCCAAAACCGTGCATTTCAGGTCATTTCAAGATTCTATTCCCGCAAACGTGAATGGGTCATTCCTGGCTCTTGAAGAATTTTCTGTCTCCAGAATGTATATGTTCAAATTTTATTTGAAATAAATTAAATGTCTATGATAAAGTGCTTTTGTAACAAATACCTTGGTAGGATTAACACAAAACAATGCATGCAAACTCTGTTTACTGTACTATTAAATAACTATTTTTGTAACATGTGCTCCTTTTTTACAGTGTCCCCAAAGCAAATTTTATTTTTAAATGAGGCATATAATTATTTATATAAATAAAAGATACAACTGTAACTTCATTATTGTATAAATCATACTAAAATCTCTCTAAGTATACTGCATAGAACAATTTATTGAGTGTCCTCAAAGTCGTGTTCCACCAGTGTTTTTCCCCTTGTAACTAAAAATCCGACAGCTTCCATAATGCCACAATCAGTGTTTGCAATCACACTTTTTGCAGGCATTTCAAAGAACATAGAAATTTAAGCACCAACCTCCTCTCTGTCTTTGTGATGTCATGTTATGCTGAATTGATACGTTTGATACCTATATTAAAGTACTGGTACAATTGGGGTGCAGAGTGAGCTGGCTAGAGATGGACTGCATCACAGAGCTATGGCTAATTTAGTTAAAACAAAAACAAAAAAATTACCCACCGTTACGTTCCACCCTAAGGCAGACAAACATAAGAGAGTGGAACATGAACCTAACAGGGTGTAAAATCAATGACAAAATGTAAAGGAGTGCATATAAGTAATGATGTATACATATGCAAATGATGTTTTGACTGTGCATGCAATTTACCAATATGTATAAAAAGGTTTTACACTTTATAATTACAAACATTTGGCTTAATTTGTCATGCTGCAACACAGCCGTGATCAAATATATTGATCAAAACCTTGCGTGCAATCAGAGTGCATTTAAACAGTAATTATTCTAAAGTACAGCATTGTCGATACAATTTACATGATAATATAAAGTGAAACATAATATATTTGTTAGGAAATGGTTCCAGCACTAAGTCAGGACTCGTGAGGATATTAGATTGGAAAATGGCTGGCTGGATGGATGGATAATATGCAAATAGTTCCTTGCTTTGCCTCACCACCTGACTGAGATTTTGGTGTGTTTTACTGATGCTTCTCTTCTCCTCCCTCATATCACCGCTCGGGCTCACTCTCTGAGCAGGGGCGCAAACGACGCAGGACTTCAAAATAAAATAGTTAATCCTGTCTTTCTGTCATGCCTTGATTATTTTAGTTTGAATACACACATGTAGCCAAGTGTCTACTTTGGGCAGTATTTGATTCCTAAATTACCTAATTATACTGGCTCGTGCTTACCATGCCTAACCAACTACCTATTTCTATTGTTGGTAGCAATTAGGCTGCCATTATTTGGCCACATGTAGAAATGAAAGGTTTTGATGGGACCAAACTGTTTTTGCATTCAATATAACACAAATTTCTCAACACTTTAGGCGTAGAAAAAAAAGTAGTGTGTTTCCGGTAACCCGACCGACCGAGAATTTCTACCTCAAAGAAAAACTTTACGGTCGGCATTTTTTTTCAAACCTTCTACATTTTTGTGTAATAATAGCCTTTCAAAGCACTTAAGGACGCTTTACAATCAAAACAAGAACAATAAAACCACAGCCAAAATTATAAATAACAAAAGGAAAGATGAATTTAGAGCGTTTACATTGGTGCAAACTCGCGATATTCACGCTGCGTCGCTTGCCCTGTCGTCTGTCAACAACATTGAATCGTGGCGGCGCCACGATCTCCGATAACAGTTTAAACTGCGCTTTGTGTGTTGCAGTCGCATGCTCGCACCATAATATTAAGAAAATAGCATCCACTGCTGTATCGAAAGATTCAATGAGGCGAGGGCGGCGCGACGCTCGGTCGGCCGCGGGAGAGGCGGGGGCGGCGTGACGGTGGACGGGCGGGGTTGTGGTACGGCGCGCCGTCGTTGGTCGGTCGTCTACTCTACCCCGCCACGAACACCCAGCGCCCGCCCGCTGCTGGACTCGCGAGGTCGGGCGGCGGCGGCGCACCTCGCCTCCCGAGCCCGGAGCGAGAGCGAACCCAAATAGGCGGCGGGCGGACGACGGCGGCGGAGGCGCGCGGGGAGGGGACGGTGTCGAAGCGCGGGTCGGCCGGTGCGCCGCGCCACCTCCGCGCCCCGCCCGCCCCCGTCACTACCCCGATCAGGCGGCCGTCGGCGTTCCCACGCCCGCCCGCCCACCTCGCCGACCAGCGCGTCCGCAGGCCGTTGACGCCGACCCCGTCCGCCTTAGTCTTACGGCACCTAGTTCAGGCCGGGCCACGACCACCACGGGCCGCCTAGGTCGCGGGACGCAGAGGCTATAACACCCAGCCGCTGGGTACTAACTCGCCGCCGAAGCGGGGTTTCAATCAGTGCCGATTGCTCTCGGACTGCAAGGGAAGCTTGGCTTCCCTAAAATGTCAAAGAATAAGTGATGAAATATATGAATGTAAATGTCATTGTGTGTACATGTCATTGACTAAATATGCGCTACAACGTGCTCAACTTTTGCCTCGAATCAGCTTCTTCTTATTACTGGTTACGACGCATTTACACGAGTCCCTTCTCCTTCACGCCGCAGCTTCGCTGTGCTTTAAACGGTAGTGAGTACAGGGTAGGTTGTCCCAATACGTTGAACGGAGACGAGTCATTGGATACAAACTGGTTTTTGTCCCGCCCACGGAGTTCGGCGTCTCTGGGACTGGATGGCAGTGGAGGGTACCGACGCCAGGCTTTTCTGCATCAGATTGGATGCCTGTGTGCCAGTTCGATTGACATTGAAATGAGCCAATCATCGAGCTTTTAATGATTGACATTGAAATGAGCCAATCACCGAGCTTTTAGTGTAGGATTCCGTGCGAGCATTTTTTCAACTCGCATTCTGTTCCGAGTTGAGCTGAGACTTCTCCTAATCATTTTAGCGACACTCTTTGTTGTAAACAACTAGCGACAAATTAATCTTTTATTTCTGGTGGGTTTTATTGTAGTTCCTATAGTTGTAGGACACTAATTAAGCACGGGCAAAGACGCCTTGTTGGTATGACAGGGTCACAGATCATTTTCTTGAAAAGCAACGGAGCTAGAGTAGAATTCGCGTATAAATAAACGGACACATTTTATGATGTCGATCAAAATGAGCTTCCCCTCTTTGACAGACGAGCATCCGGCACTGGTTTCAATGTCTCCTTGTTTTATGGTTATTTTGTTTACGTTTTTGATGGGGGAGGGAGGGAGAAAAAAAGATTTAAAAAAAAAACTTTGTCCGACCTACCGACCCTATGCTGAAATTTCATGTTACCGGAAACACACTACTTTTTTTTCTACGCCTTATGCATTTTATGAGTGACTCCAAAAATGCGCTGGGCGCAAGACGAGTGGGAGGCAGGGCGAGATGGGTTAGGACAGATCACACAAGATCGCGTTTGCATCCGCAACGTTATGAAGCATAACAGTGTTGATCATATTTGACTTTTTATCCCACTTGAAACATAAGGCATAAAGAGGATGATGGGAATATTTGAGCTGCGGGGATGGCTGATTCATGACATCAGTTAAGTATATGCAGTCTCTGGCAAATGACGTCACCTAGGAAGAATCATCTCATTTTCACAATCATTTGTCCCTCCGACCACCTCGCTCCTCTGTTAATCGCCATGTCGCCTTGGTAGGATTTCTAGTGAGAGGCGCTGACATGGAAGAGCAAGGAATGAGGATTTACTAAGGTGCAAATAGAGAAATGAGGTGAGCCCGCACAATGGGGTCTCCCTGGACACTCTGGAGGAGGTGGGCAACAGGAGGATGCTAGCCTTCTCCCTTTCATGATTTTTGCTGCAGTGAATTGGGAATTTCTCCATTGTGAGACGAATAAAAATGTTGTTATCTTTTCTTATCTTGTATTTACATGCATCAAAGCTGCACTACGTTAAGGCGTGTTTTGTGCACATGGGTGACACTAAACAGATGTATTCCAAGTACAAGTACCGGTACATGAAAAGTTTACCCTTATCAGATGTTTCTATTTTTACACCTTTCACATTCAGCATATGACCTCTAATTTGGATTGAGAATTCCTGCTTTCGATATTTGACTTTGACCGAACTGCAGACACTAGTTACAAGTTTTTCTTTTCTTGATGCCTCAGCAACTCGTTCCCAGAATATGAAACCCAAAGGATATCAGTCTGAGGCGTGAGCGAACTTGATAAGAGAATTCGCTAACTTCCTTCCACTACCATTCACTCAGCAAATTGAAGTCAGGAAGCTGATGATGTACAGTACACAACAAATGTAACTTAGTGGTGGATAGGTACAACTAAGAAGCCTTGCTCATGTAAGGACTCAATGTAGACAACTCTTGACCACTTAAAAAAATATATATAAAAATCATCCACCTATCAGTAGTCTATCTCATCATTTGCGACACTTTTTGTCTTTAGGCGTAGAAAAAAAAGTAGTGCGTTTCCGGTAACCCGACCGACCGAGAATTTCTACCTCAAAAAAAAACTTTACGGTCGGCATTTTTTTCAAACAACCTTCTACATTTTTGTGTAGAGGGTTTACATCGGTGCAAACTCTCGCAATATTCACGTTGAGCGTGCGTGTCGCTTGCCCTGTCGTCTGTCAACAACATTGAATCATGGCGCCACACCTTGTGACGAATGTCTTATTCATAAAGTTACCATGCTACAACCAGTAAATTATAGAATAACCAATACTGTTTCATAATATTTTTCACAGCGATTTTATGCATTTTATGAGTGACTCCAAAAATGCGCTGGGCGCAAGACGAGTGGGAGGCAGGACGAGATGGGTTAGGACAGAATACACAAGATCGCGTTTGCATCCGCAACGTTATGAAGCATAACAGTGTTGATCATATTTGACTTTTTATCCCACTTGAAACATAAGGCATAAAGAGGATGATGGGAATATTTGAGCTGCGGGGATGGCTGATTCATGACATCAGTTAAGTATATGCAGTCTCTGGCAAATGACGTCACCTAGGAAGAATCATCTCATTTTCACAAACATTTGTCCCTCCGACCACCTCGCTCCTCTGTTAATCGCCATGTCGCCTTCGTAGGATTTCTAGTGAGAGGCGCTGACATGGAAGAGCAAGGAATGAGGATTTACTAAGGTGCGAATAGAGAAATGAGGTGAGCCCGCACAATGGGGTCTCCCTGGACACTCTGGAGGAGGTGGGCAACAGGAGGATGCTAGCCAAGCTAAAAGCTATGATGGACAGACCCTCCCACCCCCTCTGGTCCACCCTGACAGCACCGGGCAGCTCCTTCAGCCAGAGACTGATACACCCACGCTGCAAGAAGGAGAAGTACTGCCACTCGTTCCTGCCGACTGCTTTCAGGCTATTGAATAGACAGACCTGGAATCACCCCCACTCACTTATTTTAATATGCTTATATTTACTTATATGCTTTTTTGTTCTTCGACTTCTCCCTTTCATGATTTTTGCTGCAGTGAATTGGGAATTTCTCCATTGTGAGACGTATAAAAATGTTCTTATCTTGTATTTACATGCATCAAAGCTGCACTACGTTAAGGCGTGTTTTGTGCACATGGGTGACACTAAACAGATGTATTCCAAGTACAAGTACCGGTACATGAAAAGTTTACCCTTATCAGATGTTTCTATTTTTACACCTTTCACATTCAGCATATGACCTCTAATTTGGATTGACAATTCCTGCTTTCGATATTTGACTTTGACCGAACTGCAGACACTAGTTACAAGTTTTTCTTTTCTTGATGCCTCAGCAACTCGTTCCCAGAATATGAAACCCAAAGGATATCAGTCTGAGGCGTGAGCGAACTTGATAAGAGAATTCGCTAACTTCCTTCCACTACCATTCACTCAGCAAATTGAAGTCAGGAAGCTGATGATGTACAGTACACAACAAATGTAACTTAGTGGTGGATAGGTACAACTAAGAAGCCTTGCTCATGTAAGGACTCAATGTAGACAACTCTTGACCACTTAAAAAAAAATATATAAAAATCATCCACCTATCAGTATTCTATCTCATCATTTGCGACACTTTTTGTCTTTAGGCGTAGAAAAAAAAGTAGTGCGTTTCCGGTAACCCGACCGACCGAGAATTTCTACCTCGAAAAAAAACTTTTTTTCAAACAACCTTCTACATTTTTGTGTAGAGGGTTTACATCGGTGCAAACTCTCGCAATAGTCACGTTGAGCGTGCGTGTCGTTTGCCCTGTTGTCGGTCAACGACATTGAATCATGGCGTCACACCTTGTGACGAATGTCTTATTCATAAAGTTACCATGCTACAACCAGTAAATTATAGAATAACCAATACTGTTTCATAATATTTTTCACAGCGATTAGCCTACAAATCTAATGACCAATTTACCTCGTAATCGTGCCTCGCGTCGTATCTCGCTCTCGTGTTCTGTGCATACGTCACACGTGAGTTTAGTGATACGCCCTTCGGACGATTCATACGAAAAATCAGACTGGCATTCCCATTTCTTAAATGTCGTAATTAGTAGACCTTTGTGAGTTTTTTTTCGCCGCCATCTCAAACTTTCATCAGCGTGATTCCTCAGTTTGCGGACTTAAATCGCAACCCGCATGCGCACATAACGTTATCTGTTGCGTCCCCCCCAACACTGAAAACAAAACAAAACGAAAGTAATTTAGAAGAAACACACTCACACACCACACCACAAACACACAGAGGCACAGTGAAATTGTGTTGATCACACAGTCAAGTCGTGTGCGGTGACTTTAATGGTTAAACTATTTTTCGGTACCGTTAAAATGAGGCCACGGAAACGACACGCTACTGGTAACTATTGTTACCGTGAAATCCTCAGGCTTGCTGTAGTTTTTTTTTTGTTTGTTTGTTTGTTTTGACTGAGAAATTTCCTTGCGTCCCAAAAACGCACATTATTTGGAACTGTGCGTCCCGTGGGAAAATTATGCGTCTAGGACGCGGGACGCAGAGGTAACGAGATGGCTGTAACACCCAGCCGCCGGGTACCCAACTCTCTCGCCGCCAAAGTTATGTTTTATGGTTATTTTGTTTACATTTTTGATGCTGGGGTGAGGGGGGGGATTAAAAAAAAATGTCCGACCTACCGACCCTATGCTGAAATTTCATGTTACCGGAAACACACTACTTTTTTTTTCTACGCCCTCTTCCAGCCACAGCTGAGCTGAGGCCTTTCACTGATAACGGATATGAGAACATCCTGTCCACTGGAATCCAGTTGACCAATCCGGTCCTTTCGTTTAAGATAAGATAAGATAAGATAAGATATGAAAACCTCGCAATGGAGAAATTCCCAATTCACAGCAGCAAAGTTATGAAAGGTAGAAGTAGAAAACAAAATATAGGAGCTGCTGGAAAGGCAGCCACTCTCACGGCACCATTTTGAAGGCAAAATAACAAAACTAACACAACACAAAACTGGGAGTCACGGCTTGGAGTTGAAGCGGATTACGTGGGACAGGAGAAGTGAACTAATCTCTTTTCGTCAATGGACGCTATAGCTTCGTCGTGCAATCTTCACCACTTTTCTGCATACACTTTGTTGTCTGAAGCAGTTATAGATGAAAGAGGAGAGGATCAAAGTGTCCTTTCACGAGTGGATCAGAGACGTCATGCTGAAAACGTGCACACGTCCGCGACAGGCCAAGTTTTGAAAGCAAACATGAAGCTGTAGCGTCCATTGACGAAAAGAGATTACCGGTAGTTCACTTCTCCTGTCCCACTTAATCCGCTTCAACTGAACAAAGCGGGGCAAGCTACCCATTACAGGCGCGACTCCCAGTTCCACATCCGCATCGGCGCTCTGCGCTAACGCTTCCACAGTTGCTTTTATTAACAGTTCCACAGTTGCTTTTATTCATTGGACAGGCAATTCAAGTAATGTATTCATATTTTCAACTGTCGTGCATTTTATATTATATATATATATATATATATATATATATATATATATATATATTCATAAATTGACCTATTTGTATTTTTTTCTTCCATGGTCAAATCCAATTACAAATTCAACAGCAGAGAGAAACACGACACAAGCAACCATCTCCAAGTCATAACTAAACTATGGTTTAAACTATTAAAATAGGCAATTATAATTACAAACTTAAACTTTTAGTAACGACTCAATCCTGCCCCTCGAGTAATTGACGTCCACTTTATATGCAGGATGTTACATCTCCAATGTCTTGCATGCCTTTACATTTGCTAAGAAGCAATGCAACAATGATGACAAACATGCTCTACCAATGAGTGACAAGTACCGGTAGTTTTATGTCACTGCTATCGCTTGAACCAGGTAGTTGTACATGGTTTGAAGACTGGAAAAGCTTTATGCGCATGTCATGGAAAAGATATAAAAGACAGAACAGGTAAATGTCAGGTGACCTCACAAAGCTTATCACATGAGCGATACACAGCCAGAAAGTAAATATATTAAGATACGGAACATTGCACTGGTAATAAAACCAAGAGCTGAGTTCAGGGGCAGGAAAAAGAGAATAGAGATGCATATGTGCTCCAGTAGGGTCAAACCTATTAACTTCCCAACATGCCTCAGCTGATATTTGTTCTTCATTTCCCTGAAAAACAGGCCAGCTGTGGGAGACACAGAAGCCTGGGGTGATACCACAGTTGAACAACTTCAAACACAACAAATATTTGGCCAGGACTTCGATGTAGCTATGGTAACACATCCCGAATTGGTACATGACACAATAACATTTGGCCTCACCCCATGTTATATTGTCTCATATGATTCTGTCAATGATAGTTTCAGTGAATGCTAAAGAAAAGGCAATACGGATCTGTATTCAATACACCTTTGGTGTGTAACCATATATTTAGCATTCTCTTTTAACAGGTGCTGTAATAATAATCAGTCTCTGCTTGCTGATTTGAAATTAACAGTCACTACCAGGAAGGAGCATACCAAGTGACCTCCTTAATTGATAGTAAGAGCCCAAATGGCTGTAAAGCATTAAATATCTGGCCAGTTGTGAACCAACCAAGTTTATTTAATTTGATTACTCACTACAGACACGAGGCAATCAGATATCACGGCCACAAAAGAAGATTAAGGGATATACCATATAGATCACGTAACATGCAAATTGATTACAGCAATTCGAATCAGTACTATATTTGAATTGTATCGTGTCTGCTTGACACATGGCACTAGAGCATTTTAAACCACCGCAGCCGTTAGTTTCTAAATCTAAGTGTTACCCGAAGGTTCGTTTAATATTTAAAACATGTTCGGAACCCCAAGTGATGATCATTTAAATAACGTCGGTCAGAAGTGATGTGCAGATATCGTGATAAAGGACATAAGTAGAAGTAAAACGTTGCATTCTTAGGACTCACCGCTCTTAGTTGCTCCAATCGGTCCTTCATATTTCAGCGTGTTCAATAAACGCCTCGAACACAAATAATTGGGCTCAAATAATTTGAGAACGCTCGCCTCGGTCTCTCTCCTCCTCAGACAGCTGTCGAAGCTAGCTGTCCGACATGAAACCCACCGCCAGTGGCCTTGAAGAAAGTCAAAAGTCTCGTCAGGGTTGTTGGACCAAAGACTCAACTTTTATGTTTCTGAAAACCAGAGTCCTCTCTTCGTTTTTCCATACAATATGGCTGCTGGGTTCGAAGCCAGTGTTTTCTCCTGTGCAAATCTCCTCGCTCAGGGGATTAAAACAACAGTTGCGTGGAGCTGTATAATCTGTCTCTCCGGTGGCCTCCGCCGGTAATCATTCTCAACGCACTTTTCACACTCGGGCATGCGCAGACAAATGCCAAAGCACAAGGATGAGGCCACGCCCACAGCCACCTGCGCCGCCGGTGCATTTAGGAGTCGTGGGATGAAAGACATTCTAATGTGCTCCCGGTATGACACATATTCGTTAAAAAAACGATCGGCAAATGTTTCAGTTCCACCAAATAATCTATAAAGGTTTAATCAAATTGTTAATTGATTAAATGCATTTTTGGATCATCTTGACAGACTACAGTAAAAGATGTGTGCAACTGCTGATGCGTGATGCAAAGTAATATTCGACAGCCCATAAAGACTACATAACATATACAAATGTACTTTGAGCGGTCATGCAAATTGCATTCGTAAATCCTGATCAGGGTTGCAGTATCTTGGTGTCAGTGGGGACAAGATTATTACGTAACAAAAACGAGAAATATTGTAGACAGCTGGACTCTAAACATCAGTGACCCCTGGTGGTCTTGCGAATAAACACACTTTACGGTACTATTTGATTTTTTTGTGTGGCAGAGGGAAGGCAAAAAGGCAAGAGCCAGGCTGGTGTTAACACAGAAACCCTTCATTCTTCTGCCTTAATTTACCACAGTGTGTATTGAAATAATTTTAACAAAATTAACTTGTGGCAATCCTGGGCTTCTTCAAAGCATTGAAACCCTACGGTGACAATAACGGCCAAAAAAAAAAAAACTGAGCATGTCTTGAGAACATCTTTATTCAAACTTTCCTCCCTTAGTGCCTCCAACACACCGTACAACAGCATTGCAAGCTATCTAAGTGCAGTGGATGGTGCCCAACGAAGAGAAGCATGTTGTCATGCTAATAACACTAAGGTGGTTGGTGTCTATACAGTGAAATTGAACAGCAACTTATTCCCACCAGGATTTTCTTTTCCAAACTGAGTTTTAAAACAAAGCAAAGAAAAAAAATAAAAAAAAATCTTAAGGGTTTTTACAGTTATGGGGGCAAAATTCCAACAACTTGACTTCCACAGAGGGGAGGGAGAGGAGATCAGGAGACTCTGGAACATGTTAGAGGTCATCATCTTCATCTGGGAGCGCTGTTCTTGATGCAACCTGGACAAACAACAATTAGATGAACAATCTTCTGAGGTTTAGAGTAGAAATCATCCATATTCAACTTACTTGAAGCTCCTCCTCGTACTTGGCAGCCATGGCTGGGTCCATTGCAACTTCTGGGGGAGCGAGAGCGGGCATTGCCACAAACTCCATGTTGGGATCTCCGGCTAATTTCTTTGCGAGCCAAAGAAAAGGCTTCTCAAAATTGTAGTTACTCTTCGCAGAAATGTCGTAGTACTGTGAAGATAGTCGTCAAATATATAGAATTCAGGATCCACATGGCTTACGTGTGATGTGAAGATGTTTGAAAATATTACCTGCAGGTTCTTCTTGCGGTGAAAGACAATACTTTTGGCTTTGACTTTCCTATCTTTGATGTCAACCTTGTTGCCACAGAGCACAATGGGAATGTTTTCACAGACACGCACCAGGTCACGATGCCAATTGGGCACGTTCTTGTAGGTGACTCGTGAAGTGACATCAAACATGATGATTGCACACTGGGCTGTGGGAGAGAACCGTTTAGGTTTGCTTAAAAGCAAGTCTGCTTTTGTTTTTAATTCATTTTAATGCCATGTGAAGTATGACAGTCACCTTGAATGTAGTAGCCATCTCTCAGGCCTCCAAACTTCTCTTGTCCAGCTGTGTCCCACACATTAAACCTGATGGCGCCTCTATTGGTGTGAAAAGTCAGCGGGTGCACCTCCACCCCCAGAGTAGCTACATGTACAAGAGAGAATACAGATAGATATACACATAGTCATCACGACCACTAATTGCAAGTTTACGGATTGGCAAGGATCCATACACAATCAATCAATTTTTCCATTTGTAACTTGCATTTTCAATTGATAATTGAAATTCAGAACAGCGATGAAAACTGAAAAAAAGAGTCATGAGACAGAGTTTGATTTTAGTATTTAAATGGTGGATTTGCGAAACCCTGAGGTTTGGTAATGAGCATTAGTAAAAAATATGCCTGCTTGTTTGCCATCACAATCATTTCAGACCACAATTCTGCAGCCATATTGTAACATGGACTATTCTGGACCTTTCGGAGAAGTGTTTCTCCACCTTTTTTGAGACAAGGCACATCACCAAAACAAAGGTTACATGGGTTAATGATGTACCTCCTGCCATCTAGTGGAAGAGCATTTAATAGTCCTGCTCTACTTCACTACTTTCAAACTTAGCATGTATGCCAAATGCGTGGTCACGCATGCTCGACATCTTCAGCGGTGAAAAGAGGGTTCTAAACTCCATTTATAGCTGCATGCAAATAAGAACGGAGATGGTGCTAATGATCGTGTTATTTTTCTTGTTTTATGTAATGTTTTTGAGACTGTTGTCAAGCTGTAATTGATGCTCAAGGGCACATGACGAGTTATTGAGATGTTTAAGTTTTTGTTGCGGTGTATCCACCATTGTAAACTTTTGTTTCAATGAATTGTTTGAGATGAGGAACTCAACAGTGCATCCTTCTACTTAAATGTCCTCTTCTCATGAGCGTTTTACATTTTACATTAATTTCACCTGAAAATCAAATATCCCTAACTTTTTTGTGAGTAGTGTACATTGCACTTTAGTTAAATACAACTGAACTGCACTCAACAAATGCAAATATATATATATATATGCAAATAAGAACGGAGATGGTGCTAATGATCGTGTTATTCTTGTTTTATGTAATGTTTTTGAGACTGTTGTCAAGCTGTAATTGATGCTCAAGGGCACATGACGAGTTATTGAGATGTTTAAGTTTTTGTTATGTGTATCCACCATTGTAAACTTTTGTTTCAATGAATTGTTTGAGATGAGGAACTCAACAGTGCATCCTTCTACTTAAATGTCCTCTTCTCATGAGCGTTTTACATTTTACATTAATTTCACCTGAAAATCAAATATCCCTAACTTTTTTGTGAGTAGTGTACATTGCACTTTAGTTAAATACAACTGAACTGCACTCAACAAATGCAAATATATATATATATATATATATATATGCAAATAAGAACGGAGATGGTGCTAATGATCGTGTTATTCTTGTTTTATGTAATGTTTTTGAGACTGTTGTCAAGCTGTAATTGATGCTCAAGGGCACATGACGAGTTATTGAGATGTTTAAGTTTTTGTTGCGGTGTATCCACCATTGTAAACTTTTGTTTCAATGAATTGTTTGAGATGAGGAACTCAACAGTGCATCCTTCTACTTAAATGTCCTCTTCTCATGACGTTTTACATTTTACATTAATTTCACCTGAAAATCAAATATCCCTAACTTTTTTGTGAGTAGTGTACATTGCACTTTAGTTAAATACAACTGAACTGCACTCAACAAATGCATCGCACCAATACTTGTGCATATTACTAGTGGTATTAGAACCACGCTGAGAAACACTGCTTTAGGAGGAAAAAAATCACCTACAAACATATTTGTATTCTCACAATCACTGTGTAATGAAGTGAGGAATTGTGTGTATTTGTTTTGGTTGACTGTGGCGGACACTTAAACACAGTAACGATTTTTTTCTTTTTCAGTGTTAAGATTTTTTTAAAGCTAAAGGACCCTCATTTTTTTTTTAGATTGTAAACAGACAATGGAAAGAATATAACGGTTTACACGGTTTGTTTGCCTCATGTAGTTGGGTGGTTTTCTTTTCAAAAGCACTCACCAACATATTTCTTTTCAAACTCTCCTGTAAGATGTCGCTTCACAAAAGTTGTTTTACCGGTGCCTCCATCGCCCACCAGAACAAGCTATCAAAGAAACAAAGCAGTTGTAACTGAATTAATTCATCTTTACACCCCATGTACGATAAAGATGTGGAATAGCTGAATACACGTACCTTAAATACGGCCGCTGCAGATTCATCCAGGGACATGTCTGCGAAAACTAGGAAAACAATGCGGGATTATTCGCACGTTTGTACCCCATCCTCGGCTTCATGCCGAGATCGCCAGGAAAGAACGGCGTTGCGCCAACAACAATGGACTTGAGCCAAATGTAACTCCCCATAAAAACAAAAATATATATTTTCTTTTATGGAGCTATTTGCTAGATGACGCCCGATCACGTTACAGCGCCCGGTTCTAGTATGTTCCATGGTAGCCTAGCTCAACTTTCGACATACGCACTTTAGCCAATTAAAGATTACGCTATGAAAACGTGGTGGAATTAAAAATGACCACAATCGAGTTAACTGGCTGACGCGCGTGTCTTTACTGTGAGCCATTCCAACGCGCAAGTGCACTTTTGCTGAACAATCGAAGTGGAAGAGACTACGAAGTTTCAGGCCGTATCAGAAGTAGGACGACAAAAGGCTCACGCCGCAATATCTAAGGGGATGATTGGATCCTAGCACACGGTTTTTTTAAATCCTCGTGATGTTTAAGCGAACAAAGCAACGATAAAACAAACAAATTCTGTTGCTAGTCCTTTAGCACGCAGCATGGGCGCCATTCTTTTAACGCCATGCTAACATGCTAACCCGGCTAGCATTTACACAAACGGCCAACTGAAAAATATTCCATTAGCAGCACGAAGGACGACCGACAACGCCACACAGACCCTTAGCGCGCACATTTATACTTAGCGCCTGGTTAAAACGTACGTCATAGATTTCTGTGAACACCTCAAACGTGGAGAGGCCCGCTAGGGAACGAGAAGGTAGACTTACCAGTTGTGCTGCGAAGCAAGGAAAGAGTAAATGGCTGCGTACGCGGGAGATTCAGCGTGGACTATGAGTCAGTTTCCGCCCTTATCACGTGACCAACACAGCGGCAAAACTCCCTCCAAAGGCAGCAACGACGGTTGTTGTGACGTCATTGTCCTTTGATCCACTTCGTTTATGACTTGAAAATTAAGTAGACGCCGTTGCATGTGACGCTTGAACGTTTTGTTTTGGGTAAAAAACAGGGCAACGTTGGTAGGGCCCTTCAGAATAGTGTATAGTATTTCAAATCACACCCGCGCGCGCGCATACACGCACACACGTTTATACCTCTATATATATAGATCTATTTATTATATTTATCTATCAATCGCGTGTGTGTGTAGGGGGGCAATGTGGAAAATGGCTCCCAAGATGTCATAATAATTTTATGAATCTTATTGAAGTTCTAATTGTTCAAGAACTATGGAAGGAGAAGCAAGGCGAAAAAGTATCAGAAATAATTCTGGTGCAGAGTTAACATGTGGCAATACTCTTAACCATTCACACATCACAGAAGCAAAATATCCTTCCAAAGACAAACTTTTTTGCCGTTTCATGTGATGTTACATGCTCTTTTGGGGGCCATTAAAAATAATTGTGAATGAATGGTCACCACAAATACATGAGAGAAAAATATACTTTTTTTGTTTGAACTAAGAACAGAGTTGACAATGCAATAACATATGATCTGGCGAGCCGATAAAAATAAAATAAATAATAGAACCTACAAAATGTTCATAATATATAATGACACACATTACCTTGTTGTGTCACACCTTTTTCACATAAATTTAGTTTGGCCATTAGATTTTATTGAAGTGCATTTTCCAATTTATCTTTATCCATCCATTATATGTAGTGTACTGTACATCTTATCCTCAGTAGGGTAGTACTTGTTTAATGTAACCCTATAAAACTACAAGATATCACTTTTTCAAAATGTGTAATTTTTTTCCACCATCAACCTCTTCTGAACCTCTAAAACAATCATATAGCCTTAACAGTATTTCAAAATTAATTAATATGAACCATTTGCAGTCACTGTCCATAAAGCATAATATGAATACATTTTTTTCTTTTAATTAAGCCAACTGCAGATCACTAATAACCAAACAGTAATATAAATACTGCAGTCAAATTTTGAAAACCTACTTTATTTCAAGATTTTCATGGCATCGGGAAAAATACAAACATAATGCTGCCTCCAAGTCATGGCTGTAAAACAAACAAAATAAAAGTTATTTATTTTTGTAGCTGGAAACATGTGCATATACTAAAGGCTCTAGCCGGACTTAGGTGAAAATGTTTGTGATACAACAGTCACTGATGACACACACAGAAAGCTTGGCCAGGCAGCTACACCCTAGCAGTCTATCTGTACAGGTAGTCAGCTTGGATATTGGCTGCAATCTCAGCCTCCCATTTGTCTCCATTGTTAAGCAGCTTCTCCTTGTTGTACAACAGCTCCTCATGTGTTTCTGTTGAAAACTCAAAATTCGGACCCTTGGGGAAGAACAGAACAGAACAGCTGTAAGTCTTCAACTGCTTTCCGCGTATGGACTAAAGGATTTAACACGCAATTAATATGCTAATGTCATTGCCTGCGTTTACATAATTTCCTTGTCTAATAATAGCCAATTTTCACTATGACCGATTCAACCCCCCACACATTCGAGATCAAATTCAAGGGCAACATCAAATTCTACCTGTGAAAATACAACTCTCATTTTTGATTGACAAAGTCAAAGACATTCAGGATTAATGGCAGCAGTTCAGCGCCACATTGCCTCACACTGCTGTTTCTAACACAGATGGACCAAATATCTAAAACACCTTTCAATATGACTGCCACAACAACTAGAAATGAATAGTCATAATCGACCACCCTGTATTCCCTACTCTAACTGAGCATCTCTTATTTTTACAGTTTGACTCGACTTTGGTACTAAAACTTGCTCGATTTTGCAAATGTACCTCATCATATTTCATATAAGCCGTAAAGTTCCCACCTCAACAATGGCATCCACAGGGCAGGCTTCCTGGCAGAAACCACAGTAGATGCACTTGGTCATATCAATGTCGTAGCGTGTGGTCCTTCTGCTGCCGTCAGCTCGAGTCTCAGCCTCAATGGTGATGGCCTTTTTAGAAAAGGAAAAGAAAAATGTTGATGTCATTCATGAATTTCTGAATTCAAATTATAAGGAAACACTACGGATACAAAACTGTGTATGATCATGTTCACCTGAGCGGGGCAGATGGCCTCGCAGAGCTTGCAAGCAATGCAGCGCTCCTCCCCGCTGGGATAGCGACGGAGGGCATGCTCCCCACGGAAGCGAGGTGAGAGCGGACCTTTCTCAAAGGGATAGTTGATGGTCGCTGGTTCACGGAAGAGGTAACTCATGGTCATACCCAATCCTGAGGGAACAAGGGGCACCCAGCAACATAGCAGTCAGGGTATTATACCATCAAGAGTGGAGTGTCCTTCAGAATTTGCAAAGAAACGCTGTCTCGAGGGCCCAAATAGTTTGAATTAAATAGGCCATGTTATGTAAAAGTTTCTTTTCAATTGCTTGTAGACAAATAGCTGGGTCTCTGCAGTGCCTGTCCACCCAGCAAGTGGAACAACCAGCTAAATATTTTGTTAGCTTGTTCATGGACAACACAAAACATCCACTGCACAGCACCATCTCCAAAGGAGCAGCTTCAGCGACATCCTGCTATCGCTGCCCTGGTCCACAGACAGACAGAGGAAAAATGTCCTCTCCCATTTTTATTCCTACCCAGGGAGGAAACACTAAATTGATTATTTTATTGTCTCAACTCTGGATGGTCAACATCGATCTTTCTAAATAAAATTCAAAAGGTTTATTTTATTTTATTTTTTTTAATGGGGGGGAATCATGTAAGCATATTAGGATATGAAACCTCTGAAGAGTTCAGTCCATAGTAGAGTCGTTGCAGCACGGTCAGTGATGGACTTGAGGTCTGTTGGCTGCTCCACAGCATTAACATACTCTGTAATTAGTGAAAGGCATTTAAAACATGGCTTGAATGCAGATGCAATACTGTCCATGAATCGGTTAACTGGTTGAAGGACTCACTGAAGCCACTGCGTTGCACACCGACGCTGAAGAGACGTACACTGGTGCATCCCAACGTGCCTCAAACACACAAAAAATGGTTTCTGAGTTAAATTAATTATGTCTTTATTTGTACTTAAGAATGTAACAGTTGAATAGGCAGTACCTGTCTTGGAGTAGCAATAGAGAAGACGTAGCCCCAGGGAAGCAGACATCTGAAAAGCAGTTTTAAATAAGACCTTGGCTGCGTTTGGAATCATTCAGTCACTTCCTACTCATTATATTGGGATTTGTATCCAGTATATACTTCACTCATTAGCCAAGCAAATAAATGATTTTGGAACACTACTTGGGTGCACTATTAATTACAATTCTGTAATACAATTAGAATTTTCTCAGATCATCATCATCAACATTATAATCTGAGTGTAATTTACAAATTTTAAATACTTAAATCGATGGCACACCACAACTGTTAATTTTCCCCAAAATCCAATAATACCCCAGAAACGGAAAATGGGATATTGTATATTGCTTTTCTTGAGAACGGGGAAAACCTGTAGCTTGCAGTTTGAATTTTCAATATTTTTGTGCCGTCAGTCCTTGAACTTTCCTGACACAACGCGTACTGCTGTGGCAGCGCCATCTGAAGGCAATCCCTGATTCTACGCCAAAATGGTGCCGCATTTAAGGTACGTCGGAAGAATGGTGGAAAAACGTGTTGGAAGTATTCACGTGTTATTTCTAGAGCCTCGGCCACAACATTGGACTAATCACTGTGCCAAGTCTTCAACTCGCTAAATGTGCCCCACCATGGCAAGGTTAAAGCCACCGAGGTATTATCTAAAACGTCGTATCAGCTCAATTATATGAACGCACTTGCAAGTTAAGTAATCGTGCGCACATTGAGCTCATTCTCGTTGAACAAAAATAATAATTAGGGCACATTTCAGAAAAAGGAGAGTGATTTACTAGTACGATTGCGCTTCTGACGTTTGATTAACACCGTCTTGCAGACATCATTCGCCTATTTATCTGACAGGCTAACATAACAGCTAATTTAGCAAACTAGAGGACAAGCTCAAAAAGCACTGGACGTCTCATTTGTTCTCGTAGCTCAAAAGAGTGGTCATTAGTCCCTCGACAGATGATGGGTTTTTCAGAATGAACAAGCGCTAACTCATATGTTGCGTATGTTGACCTTTGAAGAAGCTTACCTCTGCTGTTGCTTTCGGTTGAGCTCCTACCGGAAGACAACGTTAACCAACATGCGCACTGCAGGCTAAGATGCATTTCATGACCCTCGGTAATTTGTGATTTGTTTGAGACTCGCAATACTGTATCCATTTTCTCAACCGCTTGATCCTCACGAGGGTCACGGACGTTCTCGAGCACATCCCATCTGTCTTCGGGCATCAGGCCGTTACACTCTGAAGCGGTTGTCAGTCAATCGCAGGACATACATAGAGAACAATTCGCGCTCACAGTCACACCTCGGGACAATTTACAGTGTTCAATTAACCTACGATACATGTTTTTGGAATCTGGGAGAAAACCGGAGTACCCAGAGAAAACCCAGGTAGGCATGGGGAGAACATGCAAACTCCACACAGGGGCCATGATCCCATGATTTCTGCACTGTGAATCGGACGTGGTAACCAGTCAACCACCGTGCCGCCTGGGACTACAGTAGCACTAATAAAGAAATACACGCATCACATTTTCTTAAGGCATCCTGGTCTTCCCAGGTTGGATTCTTCCTGAGAGGTAATTATTGAATGCAAAATTAGCATTATCTGAAGGGGGGCATTGTTACGCACAATGATGTCATGATGAATGTGTCATCTTCCAGCAATAAATATGCCTCAGACAAGTTTATTTTCCATGAAAGCCTACGTTTTTTAGTTACAGAGAAGTAGATTTGAAGCAACACCATGAGTCAGTAACAGTGGGAGATGGCAGCAGAGAGAAGAGGAAGTTGTTCATTTTCCACCACCACAGAAACTCACACATGTTCAGTTCGGTGGTGGTGATGAAACAGGACGGACATGCGAGAAGGTAATTCCATTTAAATGTATGTCAAACAAACCTTTTCAACCAGATGTTGTTTATTTAGAAGGTGAGAAGAATCTAACGTTACATGTGTAAAGTTGAATCTTTATTTTTATTTTATTTTGTTTTAATGCAGCTGAAACCAGTTTTATCATTTCTCATCTCACCTTCCACTAAAATGCTGAGGACATCAAGTTCAAAGATATCCAATGATGAGGACACTTTTGGATCTAATGCGGGGTCAGAGGTCAGTCCTGAACTTCAGACAGACCGCTTTGGCTTCATAGTGTCAAATGGATCTGAAATCCGGTAAGCAGTTCCCCTTTGTGATTGTGGGTAGCTTCACCTCCGATTCACCGTTCATTAGATATTGATTGATGGTTATGATTTTCATTGTGAAACGTTGAAATTGAGGGCAGCATAGTGATCTAGTGGTGAACACGTCTCCCTCAAAGTGGAGAGGTTTGAGGTGAAAATCTTACCTGTATCTTCTCCATGTGTTTGTGTGTTTTCTTTGGCTTTCGTCCACAATCCAAAAACATGTTTGTTCAGTCCACTGAAGACCCAAAATTGTCCTTAGGTGTGAATATAAGTGTGAATGGTTGTTTGCCTCGATCAGGGATGGGCAACTTAAATCCTGGAGGGGGCCACAATTTTTTGATAATGGGGGGGGGCCCACATAGGACCACGCACTTCCTAAACAGATGTATGAAAAAAATACCACTTTAAATATGGACGAGGTACGTTAAAATATGTGTTCTTAATACATTTACTTTTCCCCCAATACATTTCTCAATGTATGTATAAAATATTCCCTATTCAACAACAAGGGGTTTAAAGCAAACAACGAAGTGACCACACAGTTTTTTTTTCTCTAATGCAAAAGATTTTCTTGCAAAAAAATTACCATTGAGGACGGCACAAAAAAACTGATGAACAAGAAACCAACATTAAATGCAAATTTTTATTTTGTGCATTTTTTAACAAAAAAATCTCTAATTGTTAATATGAAGTGCTATGTTCATCCTGTATGTCAATTCTGCCAAAAATGATTAGGCCTACTCACTTTGTCGTGTCAGAGAGTGCCGATATAAATAAGACCTGTGCAAGTGCAACCAATCTGTCTACCATCTAGTGGTCAATATTGACATTACAACTTAAGACTATATAGTAGAACCTCTGGATTCACGGGGAATAGAGATCATATATATATAAATCCCCAAAACAAAGAAACAAAGAAACAAAAACAGTGAATAAGTGAATTTGCCGGTGCTGAACGCAAGTATTTGGGGGTCAACTGTAGTCGAGGAAACATGATTACACCCCTTCCCCCTCTCGACCCACACATACATTTTGGGGGGGGCATTAAAAATTAATCAAAGGGCACAAAGTCAGCGGGATGTGGCTCCTGTTCACCCTTGACCTGACAAGCAGTTTTTAGGTTGGTGGATTGACTTTGAAATTCACGTTGTCCTCTTATCATCATTTTTACTTTACATTTTAAATAGTTACATAAACAAACTGCTATTGACTCCAAAAGGCAACTAAAATGATAAACATTTAACAATAAAATATGCATTTCAAGGAAGTGAGCAACAAAACTAAAGGTCAACCACGAGATGTGGAACCGAAGTTGAACTTGAATGCAGTCTATATACTAGAAATATTTTGTATTTGTTTTCATACTCCTCACTGACGACACCCTAACCTGTTACCATGGAGCCAAAACACCGCCGCCGTGTGGTTTTCCTGTTTCCTGTCCTGCTTTTGGAACACTCAATACTGAAAGCGTAGATAACACACAAGTCCTGCATGCAGCAACTCTGCACAACTGTTTAATTACAAACATTGTGTACCATGCTTCCTTAGTTTAATACCATGATTCTCAACTAGGGTGACTTGGACACTAGTGGGTCATAAGATATCATAAGGTACAGCGGCAAATTGTCCATTCTCACTTAATTGGTCAGAAAGTTATTTATTTCATGCAAATACTGTACCTTTGTTCATTTATCCATGCCACTGACGTATAGTGACAGGCAGACCGATTAAATCTCTTCTACCAGATAGCAATAATCCACTTTTTGTGACTTTTTCTTTTTTTTTTTTGGTGGCATACCATGAGATTTTTTTCTCATGTGAAATACATGCCTTGGCTCAGTAAAGGTTTGGAATCACTGCTTTAATGGGATGGCATTATCTATATTCGACTGTAGAAATCTGCCCTGCGATTGGCTGGCAACCGATTCAGGGTGTCCCCCGCCTACTGCCCGGAGACAGCAGGGATAGGGTCCAGCACCCCCAGCTGTTCGGAAGATGAATTAATGAATGAATGAATGACTGTAGAAATCATCAAAATGTTTTTTATGATAATAACATTTATTGCAATCACAGCTTATATAAGAAGGCGCTAAGTGCCATAACAACAGAAAAAAATTGAAATCAACCATTCATGGTCGTGGTAAAAATTGGGGTCTTCCACATTGTGTTCCTTCTACTAGGCTGGTGTAATCGAGGGCTAGCACAACAGCGGTGTAGTGACATAGGTCAATATTAAGTCAACATACAGATTTAAAGGTATAGACTGTAGTGCAGGGGTGTCAAACTCATTTCACATGGTGGGCCACATACGGCCTCGGTAGAAGTCAAGTGGGCCGGACCATTAAAATGATACCATACTTTGCTCGAAATAACCAAAACAATATGTCTTTCCTTTGTTTTGGTATAAAGAAGCACAAGAACAATAGGAAAATATTGAAATTTAATGAACATATCTTTTACAAAACATTTCATGAAGCACCTTACATTTCCTTCGACAAATGTGCTATTTATTTATTTATTTTAAATCCGCAAAAATCAGTGTCTAAGTGTTGTTTACTATGCGTGCTAGTGTGTGCGCACTCTGCTCAAGCGCGGAAGGTCCACGTGGGGCACATGTGTGTGGTGCACGCATGGGCATGCAGGTGAGTGTACGTGTGTTGCTGAGAGAAAGAGAGAGACAGAAAGAGAGAGAGAGAGAGAGAGAGAGAGAGAGAGAGAGAGAGAGAGAGAGAGAGAGAGAGAGAGAGAGAGAGAGAGAGAGAGAGACTTATAAGAACAAAAGCAGGTCTCTCCATCCTTAATTGTCTAAACAACCTTAATTGACTAATCATAAACACGTCTGCTGCACACCGGAGGGATCGCTGGCCCGTGTGTGTGTGTGTTAGTGCGCTGTGCTCAAGCGCATTTTTTAAAAATATATATGTTAATTGGTCGCTACTTCACGGATTTTCGTTTATCGCGGGTGGTTTTGGTCCCCATTAACCGGAAAACGAGGGATTACTGTACTGTTTTACATAATCATCTCGCGGGCCGGATTAAACCCCTTTGTGGACCGGATCCGGTCCACGGGCTGTACGTTTGACACCCCTGCTGTAGTGCATAGTCCACAAAACAGTGGAATCAATAGACAGTGGAATATCACTTTAAGAATGACCTGTTTTACGAGTATTTTTTTAAATCTATCAGGTTTGCTACACACTATTTTCGGTTTACAAACAGTCTTCCGCACGGCCTTGGAAGGCTCAGAACTTTGTGCTTTTTTTGCGCCTCAAATACAATATTGGCTCCATCCTTCAAGTGTTGTATTTTTGTTTTTGTCCTAATTGGCCACCACATCCCACAATGCAACACAATGCAAAAGCTGCACTTCATTGTGGGATATGGTGGCCATTTAGCGCTCGTAGTTAACAACAATGAACTTAAACATTACTGGATTCTAAAAGTCCAAAGATGCCAGAATGTGTAATTTTTCTGTACCGGTAATATTTGGTGATTATGTTTTGATTGTTAACAAGTTGGCATTTTATGCTATTGCAGAGGGAAGTGAAATTTCCACTTGCTTGTTTTTCATCAGGATGGTGGGCCCACATCCTCAACTAGTGAGGCAGAGGGAAGCCAAGTGGATCAACATCATGGACCAATGGCAGACCATCTTGTTAAAGAAGACTAACATGGTGTGTTGGTGTGATGAAATTTTCCAAATCATCAGAATGAAGCAGTCATGCTTATCTTTGCTCTTGTAGAAAGTTAAAATGTCAACAATACTGTGGCCGTCAAAGATTATTGTCTATCAAAACACATACATACAACCTTTCTGCAGGTCAAAGTGCAGTGTCAAAAAGGCATCCCGAGTTCTCTCCGAGCCAGGTGTTGGCCTCTGCTGTGTGGTGCCACCAATAGGATGAACCACAACAAACAACTTTTCCAGGTATTTAAAAAAAAAACATGTCAAACTAATCTAAACAGACAAAAGTTCGTGCAACATGCAGCAATGAACAATTTTCATTGCAAATCCTAAAAACGATGATGAAACTTAGCCATGTTGCCATGCTCCACCCACATTAGCTTGGCGATGGCGTGTCGTCTATTTGTCGGGTATTCCTCCCTCTGATTGGGGCTCAATTTCCCTTGGAAGGGTTTGTCAAGCTTCGAAACCTGCATGGTTCCGTCCAAAATTGCTGCTTCAGCCCAAGATGGTAGACTTTCTGATCAATTTCAGGCATGGGTCCTTGAGACCTGTTACGAGAGACATTTTCATTTCTAATTTCCTGGGGGAGATGGCTGTGTGAGTTTTGGGCCCATGTGTGGGACCCCTATAATGCTCCCCATGGGGGTTGAACCCATTCGTGAAGGAGTCGACTTTACTACTCCCTATTGTCGTTAAAAGCTTGTAATCGCTTAATTGCGAATCACGTTTCTTGGCATCTTGTCAATTGGCTAATTTACAAATTACTTTTGACTCGCTTTTCTAAATTTTTCTCTCAAAATATGTCATGAAATGTGACTGTAGCACAAAAATTTGGGGGGAGCGCTCTAGTGTGCTGAAAAGACAAAGTCATCACTGCTTAACCAACTTTTGACTCAGTGTTCAACAGATTATACTCGATCCCCCAAAATCTTTAGTTTTTTAACCCTTAGTTCACCATATGCCACGCTTGGGGAAACATTAAACCTGGTGCTTGGCCCAGCGAACATGTATTAGATCTAAAACCCACTTAAATTCCCTTAACATTGCAAGTCACACATACTTAATCACTCATTAATTTATCTTTTAGTTGATCGTGCTATTATTCAGTTGATTTTACTTGGCTTTTTTGTTTTTGGTCAGTCTCTGGATTCACAGGCCGCTCTGCAGAAGTGGGTGGACATTATCGACAAGGATTTGGACCGACAATTTCCTTTCCACGAGATGTTCCTCTCCAAGGATGGACATGGGTATGGAGAAAATACATTAATGCATGAAGGCTGTCAAAGGCACTTTTATTAGACCATAATCATGTCTGATGTGTGTTTAGGCAGCAAGGTCTGTTCCGGGTGCTCAAGGCATACACTCAGTACCAACCAGAGGAAGGCTACTGCCAGGCACAAGGGCCAGTGGCTGCTGTTCTCCTGATGAACATGCCTGCAGAAGTAGTCACAATTATGATTGTCTAATGTACACAAAAATGGTCAAATGTATTTTTGATGTCATCTTATGGAAGCTAATCTTGGCAGGAAGCCTTTTGGTGTCTGGTCCAGATTAGCGAGTACTACCTACCTGGCTACTACAGTCCTTTATTGGTGAGTGTGCTCTGTTTAGCAGTCTTTCCCAATCGGTCGTGAGCTAAAACACATACTGCTGAAATCATGGTGATGTGTGGTGGTGATGGAAGTGTATCTAAGTGTTTGGCCTCTCACTATATGTTGCTGAAAAAGATACAGGAGCAAATATACATTATTTGTAGTACATAAATAATACTTATCAGACCAATTTGGACATTTGATATGAACTGCAAGTGTGATGCAGGAGGGAGTCTTGTTCGACGCGAGCGTGCTGACCTGGGTGTTGAAAAAGACGTGTCCATCTGCGTACAAACACCTTCAGCGCCACGCAGTGGAGCCCCTCATGTTCGCCACCGATTGGTTGATGTGTTTGTTCACGCGACACCTGCCCTTCAATGTTCTCCTCCGAGTGTGGGACTTGTTTTTCTGCAATGGTAAGTCCCTGTCTCACACTGACAAAAACAAAAAAAGGTGAACACCAAAACACTTGCTGGATTTTTTAAATTAACTTTTATACAAGCAATTGGGTCTCTGGACTAAATTTTAATCCAGTGAACCCCTCCCATTGGCCAAAAAGGTTTATAATTGACTATAGATGCCACAAGCCGATGGTAAAGTAAAACTCACTTCAACATAGTTCCATGGCACCAGGATGCCACAAGCAATTCTTTTTGCTTTGGCCTTTAGAGAAAGCTTAATTCTTGATGTTTGAGTTGTTTTATCAAAATAATGTCAAAGACATGTTTTTGAAATGTTATCTCTTTAACAATGTGAAATAAATGCATAATCTCATTTGTGTTATGACTAGATTTTCTTCTAAAATAAGACACTTAAGATGACTTTCTGTGGCCACCCATCACACCCACAAGGGGTGAGAGTGCTACTGCAGGTGGCAGTGGTGCTGGTGCGTTGCGTGTTGGGTCGGGCAGAGCAGAGGAAGCGGTGTCAGGGCCAGATGGAGACTCTGCAGAGGCTGAGGGATGTCAGGTGTGAGGTCCAACAAGAGGATGACGCCTTCATAGCAGAGGTATGGCCAATACACGGTCATTCCTAGAAAGACATAGTGTCCCATCGTTGGTGAATGATTTTTAGATGGTCCTTGAGGGCTACCTGGTGCCGTCGGGCACAACATTGGTGTAAATTAATATCTCTCTGGCTGTGTTTGTCAAAACTAAATCTGACTCTTCATCTCATTAGCGTGCTGCGAAACAGGAGTTAATGTGATGTACACTTCATCAACAAACATTTTTACCCTTACAAATGAGATATAAACATGTTCATATTGCAGGTGTGTGCTGTGCCACTTACCTCCCGTGATCTGGAGAAACATACAGAGAAGGAGCTGGTAAAGTGGAGAAAAGACAGACCCTCGTCCACCTTTGACCCACGACGTCGCTGCCATGGATACAGCGTGGCGTGGGAGAGGGTTCAACTCAACCGGGCGGAGCTGGACAGGGAAGAGAGAGTGACGGGAAACTTGTCTGTGCCTCTAGCCCGCTCGGCATCCTGCCTGTCGCTGTCACCTTCACTGCTTCACAAGAAGTGGAGGAGAGGGGAGAACGACAGAGTACAGAAAGCCGTAGGTGGAGTTTCGAGGCATCGCTCACTGGGAGCAAATGATTACAGAAGCTGCAATGAGGTGAATTTGCACATGACAATGGAGGACAAAGGTGTTAAAAAAGGTGCGATGAGAGAAATGTCCCGCGGTACAGTTGCTCAAAATATTCTTTTGGCTGCTGAGCACGCCTCTCACCAAGTCTCGGAAGATGAGCTTTTAAATGACCACAAAGACGAGTGTGAAGACTCGATAGATGAGACACAAAGTCAGATGGAGTCAGAACCTCCAGAAGAGGTAATAACCTTAAACATAAATACCACAAAGCCAGAGTCAGAAGTGAAAAGCGTTACTAAGATAGACACAGTTGATGAAATTGCAACGTCTAAGCTCCAAACAAGTCCAGGATTGGATCAGGACAAGTCTATTGAAGCTGTCAACAGGCAGCTGAATGTTGTTACGGTGACTGACAGGAGCTTGTCCCAGGGAAGCGCTTCTCTTTGCTGTCAGACAGAAAGTAACAACACAACTGAACAAAAACAAGCACGTAGGAAAATAATCCCCATCCTGAAACAAGCCTCTGTGAATGGGACTCCCCACTTGTCTGGTGACGTTTGCATCCGTAAGTCCTCCACCAACCGCGGCTCAAAGTTAACACGACACCTGTCGGAAGAGCTCTTCACCGACCCCGGTCAAAGCATTAGCGATGCCGAACCTCCAAAGCAGACCGATCATCAGACCGAACCTCTCGAGCCTGCTAAACATTTCAGTCTTTTCGGCAGGCAGCCAAAAAAGTACACAGAGAGGGGCACGGCCAAAATCCAAGTGCCCACTATCTTGATCCAGGATTTTAGTGATGGGATGGAAAAACTGGTTGTGAAGGAAGAGGAGGAAGCGAACTCAGGGAGAGGAGGTGGTGGCGGCGGTGTGAGCGAGAACGGCGGGAGGAAAAGGAAGGAAAGGTGAGGAAGAAGAGAGAGAAAGAGGTAAAGAAGGAAAAGGAAAGAGAGAGGAGGAAACCCCAAACGAGAGGAAAAAGTTTCCAGGTGCAAAGAGACACAATTAAATGTTCTCCTTCTTATGCTGAAGCTTACTTTTAATACTGTACATCCTCTCTTTGCTTTATGTTCCATTGGGGTTGATGCATTCAAATCCTCTGAGTCATCTACTACAAATAAACAAAACCATGTTTTCTTCATTTTGTTTGGTTTATTCAGGGGAAAAAATATGCTTCTTGTATACAAAACAAACGGCAAGTGCTTCATGCTTCAACATGATTACCAAAGTTCACAATGTAACCCAATAATAATATTAATGTTAAAAAAAAAAGTTGATATTTTACACTGGCAGGTGCTATCCTCTGCATTATCTTCTCAGAGAAAAGAAGAAAATCTCAGTCCATCACTCAAGAAGGGCAAAATGAACATGTCTTTTTTTTCAACCACTGGTCAGTCAGTCTATTTGTGTGTCGTCATCACTGTCACTGGCCAGCACTTCCTGGCTGCTCACCGGCTGAGTGCTCATCTGAGACGACAGCGGAAGCACCGATCCAAACAACAAGGAGCAGAACTGTGACAGTACACAACAGGAAAAGAGCCACTGTCAGAATTTCAGTCGACTTTGTTGGAGATAAATGTAATTTTCGAACTATTCAATGTTATTTTTCAACTAAAGTAGTTCCTTGAGATATAGCAAATAATTCTTAAAAAAAGAGGCTGTTTAATGCCACGCCCCGTTGATGTTTACTGTCAAAGTAAACATAAAACCACAAGCTACACGTTGTTTATGTAAAACAAAAACAAACCTTCGCCTTAGGAAAGTCTGCTAATGCTAACAAACATTCCAAATCGTATACAGGCTAAGTAACAGCATCTGTGTGGTGTGGTTATAATATAACTGAAGATGTAAAATAAATTAAACTCGTATCTCAAGGCAGCATTTGTTTTTATGGAAAGGGGAAAAATGAACCTTCTTATTTGGTGGCCCATCTTTTTCTGCAGTTTCCGCTTCTTCCTCTTCTTCACTGTGCAGCCTCGTCCTGTTATTCGCCACCGCCTGCCGCTTTGAACTTGTGGAATCCGCTGTGGATGGACCCGGCGCAATACTGGTATCCATGGCGATGAGGTAAGAGTCCATGTCGTCATTCATGAAGTCGTCGGGAGGCCGCGCTGGAGGCATGTCCCCTCTGGAGGAGCAACGTTTGGAAAGTTGATAAAAATGAGGACATTTGAAAAATGGTTTTGGTTGGCAATATTGAGAGTGATATAGAGAGTGATCCAAAAGTCCCAAAAATAAGAAAGAAACAAATAAACATTTATAATTTCTTTATTTATTTTTTTTAAACCACGAATAAGTGAATCCACGGGTGATGATCTACAAGTCTGCAGAGGACAAGTATCCTGGAGTTATCAAGAGACCAGAGGTGTGACAGGGAACGCACAGGATGCGAACAAATGCAGCACGTGAGCAAAAAATTTCAGAGGCAGCTAGCGAAGACTGATAACACTATAAAAGTCAACAATATATTTATAGTGCTATTTCAGTCCATTTTTGTACACAGTTCACAAACACAGGAAGAATGTGTGCAGCATTAAACAAAAACAAAAAAAAGTAAGAAGGTGTACACTTTACAGTGCATGCAAAACTGTATGCAAAAAGGGTTACTATGTTGTCACAAACTATTACGGAGAAGCATTTCCCTTTAAGGAGTTATTATCCATCCATTATCCGAACCGCTTATAATGTATTGAAAATTGAATTAACAGCTGTAATTGTCAGCTACCGGTACTGGGCGGGTGGAAGCATCAAAGAATGATGTCGGCTTTTGTGGCAAATCTATTACTGTGTTGTGACTCAGCGCATGAAGGCTAATGACATGACTTTGGATCGCGACACGCGACGCACTGTTTGGTCTGAAATGCTTTACCTATATAACTTATTCAAGTAGCAGTCTTGAAAATATCTTGGGCAGGATTCATTCATTTGCCTTAGAGGTATCTCTTGGCTCTATCTAATTTCAAATCATTACTTTCCTAAATAAAATGTCATGTAATTCAAGTTTTATATAAATGTTTCACAGTTCATACCGCAGATGTGCCCAGATAACATGCGATCTCCGTTTTCACAGATCATCTACAATGACTAAGAAAGGTAGAAGCGTTTGCTGATTCCATGTCCTTGACTGTTATATACTACATACAAGTATAATCGATGCTATGCTGAGTTGCCTAGCAGATGCCAACAGCACATCATTATTATGATTATTAATAGCGCAGGAACTATTGGGTAAACAGTGACGTAAGCAGTGATGTTTGGACGCTTTACAATGATGAAAGCGTAGCTCCTACTTGGCTCTTTGCCGGTGGAAAACCAAACAAGTTCTACATTCTTGTTCAGCACCAACTAAGCACAGCACTGGCCCTGGCACCGAACGAGCAGTTTTTGGGGGTGGAAAAGAGGTGTGACAAGCTGGTTAGTAGAAGCACAGCACTTCCTGCTGTTAGGCAGGACCTAACAATTTGTTACCAACAGTGATGAAGACTTACTTTTTTGAGAAACCTTCACATTGGTTTTTCTCTCTTTCCTCCTTCCAATCGATATGACCATTTTAACTTTTGCAATCAGGCATAAACCAGGCCTAGTACCAAATGTTAGAGGTGCCAACCTATAGTAGTCTTGGCTACACAAAGATTGGCTCCCCCAGCTTCTGACTTTGTCTGCCCCAATTCATTATGAAGGGTTTGAGGGCTGCTCTGATCCCTTCAGCTAGGGAAACTCTACTCGAGAGTCCCCATCCAGTGCTGAATTCAAGCATTTTACGAAGCTCAATGAAAACTACACCCCTCAGTAGCAGTGACAACTCGATGAATGAAAATGAACGGCGAGAGAACGCCATTCACAACAACGCTCCGTCTACCAGTGTCGTGTTACCAAACACATAGCCTGTTGCAATTCTTAACTATTTTTGCTCGCTTTTAACATGTTTGAGCCATTTCACCCTTTTTTGGGGGGCGGGGGGTAAATATCTGGAACAAGCAGTGTTACGGCCTAACGAGCTTGCCTTCTGTGATTTCCGCAACAAAATACGATCAGTAATATTTGACAGCTTTGGAAACAAGTTCATTATTTTAAAGAGGAAGGAAGCAGATGTTCATCCAATTGATGTTAGCTGGGGCTGTTAGGCCCAGTTCTTCCTCACAAAATCCATCTACTCATGCTCAAGGACCTCGCTGTGTGCACAGGGCCAAGTCATGCTGGAGCAAAAAATAAACAACCCCACATCGTGCCCACAAAGTTGGAAATATACCAAACCAAAAAATCAGATTGCATAACTCAAAATTTTAAGAACATATCTACCATGCATGCTTATTGTTTGTTACCTCCTCTTTCATCTCAAACTGCTCTAAACAACAAAGCATGTGAGGGAAAAGTGGTTAGGACTGCACGATTGTCCGTGTTTTATGTTATGTGTTGTGTTTATTATTTTACTTTATGTTAACTGTTTTGTTAAGCGCTTTGTTGCAGCTGCCGCTGTTGTGAAAGCGCGATATAAATCAGCATGTATTGTATTGTATTGTATTGTATTGTATTGTATTGTATTGTATTGTTACCTTCTTGTGTCGTTTCTGGTATTATCCGAAAGTGTGGCCAGCACAAAGTTGCCTTCCAGGACGCTGTCTGATACCGAGAGCACAAGAGGGCTGAAAAATACACATGCACAAATAAACACACAGATACAGGCCAATAAACGGCAGTGATGTCCATTCACTGAACGTTGCTTCTTGAGTGAACATGCATACCTGCCCGGCTCATCAAAGTACATCGAAATAGGGAGACCTGTATTCTCAGCAAAAAATAGCAAACCCTGGAGGAGAGACGACAAAAATCAACTCAGCAATCGGGAGTTCTCCTCCAGATGAGCCTCCTTTAAAAAAACTCTTTCGTTCTCTTCTCACCCGCAGCTCCTTTAGGCAAAAGGTAATGCTGATGTGAGCTTGGACAGCAAAATGGTCAAACTCGTCGGAGACCAGAAACAGTTCAGTCAGCATGGCCTTGGACTGCACTGAGACGGGGGAAAAAAAACATCACATAAAATTGAAGTGAACACAGATCCATTTTGACATTCTTTTTGAACAAGAAAACAGCACTGAGGAATCACCTAATTCGTCATCCACATGATTCCTGAGCCACATTCGTTCATCGCTGACTGAAAGTGTGACTTCCTCCATAGATGGTGGGAAATGTGCCACTGTGTCCACCAGCAACCTCAGAAAGACACGACATATCAGCAGTTCATGAATTTCATTTTGTGTGCTTTGTTGATTCTTTTAAAAATGTTTATGTACCACGTATAGTTTCTGGACAATTGAAACATGAACATGCTCCACAGGAAACCCAACAAGTGTTATACAATAGGGATGCCAAAGCTCTACTGTACTAGTTGTCCTAGTTGTAAAACAGCTCCAATACCACTACCCTCAATACGAGCCTACCCTTTATGTTAGCATTACTATGCTATTAAATTAAAGGCAATGTGTGCTTACTTTAAGCTGTTAAAAAAACTAACCTAACATTATGAAAATAACACGTTTAAGCAAAAACAAAACTTTGCAAACATCCGCTAGCCCAATGCTAACACACAATGCAAAACACAATAGATGGGCTCACAAATAACATTGATTTTGCAATATAAACCTTTTAATAACGAATAATCAAACACAAATGGTGCAGCAACATACAATAGTGTACAGAAGGACGCTACAACAATAAAAAGGTATATAATTTTGACTTGAGTGATGTTACTCCAGTTTAGTTATGATCAACATCTCCATCATTTTATTAAAAGTGTGTTTTCTGCATGTGTGTACGACATTGCCTCCTTGGAGGCGAAGAAACAACATGCATTATACCCAGTAGCGGGAGTGTTCGTGAACTTCCGTCATTCGCCAGTCATTCAAGTCCGTCATTATTTCAGGGTGGTCCAGTCTATCATCGTGATTTCTAACGCGCCTCCCTCATCGCTAAATAAAATTTTGTCGTCGCTGTTTTAGGACTGTCAGTAATAACTGGACATGGGTAACAGCACCCAATTTTATTACCTAATTTACAAACAGTTTGGACCATTTTACACACCCAGAAAGATTTCGTAAGCTGTTACTACTGCTCCTCCTGCTTCTCATCCCCAAACTGCCCCTCCTCTTTGCTTTTCCGGTTCATGGGGAAGTAGGGTAAGGCCAAAAATCGCTTCCGTCAGCACTTATTCCGTCAGTTTTTCAAAGTTACCGCCAGTCGTCAGCCCACCAGTCCGTCACTGACGGACTCATAACGTGTCCGTCGGTACTGACGGACAGGTGACGACGACAAGTGTAAATGCCCACCCATCCATATACTGTACCTCAAAGGCAAGTGGAATAGGATTATTCCGTGTGTATGAGAAGTGTTCTTTTTGAGTGAAAGGTATTTCATGTTCAATAAGTCTGTTTAACAATGTTTGTATAATAATGTATAAGTGTGAGTGAAAGCAATGCCGTGTTCAATTAAAGGTTGTGTGTGTGTGTTTTTTTTTTTTAATCTGATGAATATCAAATATATTTTCATCAAAATTGCAAAATCTATCGGTGGGTACGCAAATGTACAGTAAGTTCTTGTAGTCGGTCTAGAAAAGTGATGAAGTGGTATCGGTGACAAACCTTGGATTGGCTCGAAATACGTTTTTGCAGCTGTTCTTATCAAACACGGCCTGTAAGGTCTCGCTGTCCTGGAAAGACAGGTTATGAGTCCTCAAGAGGCCTAGAGCGAACAAAACAGTGATGGGATGTCAATAAACAAATACTGTGTCCATGCGAAATGAGATTAGACATGTTTCGAATCCCTCATGTGACGTAATGTCAGCCGACGTGTCGGAGGAGGTGACGTGGCCATACCATATTTGCAATGCAGCGTGAAGGTGAGGCGATCCTTTTGCTTGTCCAGATGAATGTGACACTTTTCCACTGTCTTCTCCAGAGATGCCAGGGACCTGAACACTGCCTGCACACTCTGGATATTTGCATATGAAAATACACACACATGCACGCACACACACACGCAGACACACGCAAAAGGGTTAAGTAACTGTGGACTGCAACATGAGGATCATCATTCAGTCAATTACCTGCTGGTTTAAACACTATCAGAAGCACTGATTTATCTTCAGAACACAAATTCTAATTTTTGTTCAATGAAAGATTCATTTGAATTAATTTCTTCCAACAGTCTATTCTGTAGCACAGCTTCTCCGGGGCCGTCGTTTAGATTTTTGGGCCAATCATATCTCAAACTCAAGTATTTTATGAAACGGTATGAAGGTAAATGAAGTATTTTCCAACTGCCAAAAGAAAGTAGAAGAAGTAGTAGCAGTAGGCATGGTAACTGATGAGTGACGTATCACTAGTTCAGTATAAGGCTTCCTTGACGCAACAAAAAGTATTTACAGCACCAAAAGGCCCAATAACTGACCAGGATTTTATCTTTGGCCACAATGTGATGCAGTATTATAGTTAAGGTAAGCCATTTTAAACTAAAGAGAAAAACTTTTCCTTGGTTAGAAGCCAAAGTTTTATCCAACCGGAACGCGTTCACTGCCATCAAT
Organism: Hippocampus mohnikei; assembly: GCA_026261675.1. Lineage (NCBI taxonomy): Eukaryota > Metazoa > Chordata > Actinopteri > Syngnathiformes > Syngnathidae > Hippocampus > Hippocampus mohnikei. The sequence goes on from JAKGUB010000557.1 coordinate 24,382,404, forward strand.
TGGGGTGTGTGAGAGTGTGTGTGTTCAGAGAGGCAGAGCGCACTTCCCTCCCATTAATTTCTGAACACAGCTTATGTTCTAAACAAATCAGCACCTGTTTTTATATGCCAACAACAATAATGACAGGCAGAACAATAAAATGCTCTTCCACTAGATGACAGAAGGTTCAGGACTCAGTTAACCTGTGTATACACAGTTTTTGTGCATCATTTGCTAAGGGGTGTTTTTCTGATGTTAAACATGTACCTGGGCTCAACAAAGGTTGGGAAACACTACATTAGGCCACCGTGCTGGGACCAAATTCTAGATGCAATTATAATTTCTTAACACACCTTTATTGACATCCTGCAGCGGAAGGCATGCCCATTGGGGACAGTGTACCTGCATAAAACACAAGAGAGATGGGCACTAGGTAAAATATCCCACGCAAATCCGGACACATGCCCACAGTATACGCTGCACACACAGTCAGCACCTGCTGAAGAAGAGAGGCGAAAACAGGAAGCAACCATACGCTGACCGAGAAGAGTTCACACACCGCAGGGCTAGCTACAACGGGGAGGGGGGAGACAACAAGAACAACACTCATAATAAATTGGCAGTGCCCCTCTTCGGGAAGTGTCATCACTCTGAGAAATTTACCCCAGGATCCTCCTGAGGCTCGATGTACAGCTCATCGCCGATTCGGGACAAGGAGTGGATGGCTTTGGCCAAAACTGCACCGTACACACGGACATAGGATATACTTATTGCTTGCAAAATAACAACAGCAAGACATGAAATGAATGAAAGGAGGTGGGGTGGGATAGAGTCTACCTTTCACATTTCCACCCGTCACAACGCAGTCCATTTCTGCAGCTGCAGTTGCCAGTTAGTACTTTTACTAGCAACTAAACGAGCAGCTATCCGCTAATAAGGAAAAGCGGAGTTTTACATCGCATGAGCGTGTATTCCATTTGCCGTAATCACGGTCCGTTTGGGGAAATATTTACTTTTGCTAATCGAAGAATGACCCGTATGGAAGAATCACACTGTACATCATTGTTGTTTACGCCGCCACAAATCTTTTCCGCACTGTGGACCAATCGGAACAAAAGAATATCGAAGAGAGGCGTGTTTTACTACACGCATGCGCATTTTTTAAAAAATCACGATAAAATTCGATCTTAATGAGAAATGTCATTTAAAACAGAAACCGGACTATATTTATGAAAAATAAAAAATGTATGACACCAAATGCAATAAACATTATTCTTCCTTTTCTATTTTGGTTTTAAATGTAGGCACGAATCCTCAAATGTGTGTAATACACTGAAAACGTATGCTGCCTTACTAATACAAAATTGAAGTGTATTAACGGTTAACGGTTTTAACAAGTGCTAATAATTTTTAGATGTTAAATGCATCTTCTTGGTTTCTGTTGTAACTGGCAAACACAAGGTAGCAAAATCAATCAGTTAGGAAGGTTTCCATCAGTGCACTCTGAAGAAATAGCCAATACAGGCTGGTTTAACCCTCATAATCAACAATAAAGTCCATCAGGAGGCTATTTATACTATGATTTCTCAAAACAGCAGTGCCTTTAATGCATACTCCAAAGTTGGCATTTTGTTAATAAAATAAATAACTCACAAGGCAAATAGGTAGCAGATGCTCCCCCAGATGCTCTCTCCAGCACTCAAGTGGAACGAACCATGGTTACAACTATAAAGAAAATAAAGTGAGAGAACTTGGAAGTTGCAGTCAAGGCACAATCATCTCACCTCACTGGTCTTTCTTGTCAGACGACTTCGGCGTTCCACCAAGCATCAGGAACGTTGTGCACTGTCTCTCCACCCATCACTGCTGACATAAACGACTGCTTGACTGGAGGTTATGCAGAAAGACGGACAGTTTGAAGGAGAAGAACAGGCAACAAAGCGAGGAATCTAGAGAAACTGGAGCTTGTCTCAGCTGATATTTCTTCAAAAAATGCTGAGAATCTGGAAAAAATATGCACCGGATGAGATCAACTTTGACAAGAAGCATTCACTTGTGGAAATGTGGACTTAGCCATTCTAGCTGAAGAAATCTTAACATGAGGTGAGAAAAAGGTAAAGAAATCATGGAAACCAACTGCAACATGTCCAAAGTGGATAACAACCCTTCAGCGATCCGTTTTAATACAATTGACTCTGTTTTCAACCACTTTCCTTAAAGAACTGTGTGAATGCCTTTTGTCCGATGTACTCTATCCTAACTCTTGGACTTAAAGTCTTACAATTTTGTAATTAGATGTCTCAGTCGAGCAATCAACCAGACGGTCAGGCGTTACTGCAGTCTATGTTGGAGAGACTGAAACTCCAGCCTGGAAGAGAGAGGCACGCACGCGAACATACGGATGAACCGCTCCCCCCTGTCCCCACATGTGGGGCAGATGGAGTGAAAGAAAGAGAAGATGTTACGAATGGTTATGTGCTTGGTGTTCCTGCAAAAATATTTGAGGTATCTTCTGTGGATAACAGTTTTAGCCCGAAAAATGAAGAGAGACTTCAGCCAGTTCGTGGCTTTGAAAAGTACAGAGGTCACTTTTTCTTCCCGCCCCAGAGAGACAACAGCCCCATGGGGGTAAACATGGTGTCGGGGAATGTCAATTCCCCTCAGATCTCCAATGCTTCAACGGGGGAATATTTTTCGGCAAAAGCTCTTCCTTCCTTAGGGAGAATTAATTCTGGGGTCCAACAGGATAACATATCTGGAAATAAAGACCTGGACCATGGCTTTAAACACAATGTCCTTGACTGGTCATGGGGAAGCACTGATTTTACAGCAGACAATCAAGGCAATAAAGCGTTTCAGGCTGAAAATGGAGGCCTCGGAGATTTGTCTAAATGGAAAGACATGCAAATGATCTCTCATAAAGGCAGCATTACCAAGAGAAAGCAACGATCGTTTGAAAACAAAGGAAAGAGATGGACTCACAAACTCAAGGAGAGATGGCTGGAAAGGAAAGGAAAAGATGAGTCCAAGGAGGACGAGACAAACACGGTGAGTTTTACAAAGTGAATTCATTTCCACTCATAAGATTAAAATCCTCTCTATGATTCCAGAGTTCAGCACAAAGCCATCTTATCAACACAACATATCAAAACGCAGAAATGACCGTCCCATCGCTAGGCAGCAGTGAGAACCCGACAGCACAATCCGAGGACGACACGACTGACGCATCTATCAGGTCATTAATCTGCAGTACTGTGCTTGCACTGACCTGAAACTATTGCAGGAGTATGCAGAAGATTCCCTGAAAGTTCTTACGGATATTGAATCTCTAATGTGAAATGTGTAAGATGCTTCTGAGATGTTTCCAAATAATCACTTTGACTGAAGTTGGGCTATTTTCCTCCACCACAGTCTTTGATGAGTACCACACCCTTGACACTTACAGTCTCTTAATCAGCCATATGTCAAACAAAAATCAGCTTTTAAAAGACTGTCATTCATCACTCATACAGGCAATGATGAATGTAAAATAAATTAATGAATAATAAAATGCAGGAGGACACCGAATTCCTAATTGCACAGTGCTTACTAAAGTTACAAAACAAATAGCTCTACATTATAGAACCCGTAAGAAAGTAAAACTCTGGTATTTACAGCTTGAAGATAGTCAAAGGCATTGTGGGAGGATTCAAATTCACATTACTGTCAGAGGGAGTGACATTGTCGTTTTCAGCGCCTGACTGACATGCCCATAAAAAGCAATGGAGGAAGGTGTCAGAGAGGTTGGTGTTTTCAAGCTGGAAGCACAGTCACTATTTGAAATGGGTGTCAGCTAAAAACCCAAATATTAAGGCTTAGCGCAGACTCTGTGCTGTCTAAAGAGGTTTTGTAACTTCAATAACACTACGTTCCTCCAAAATACTTGGATCGCACTGCACCATAACATTCATTCAAGCGTAAAGAAAAAGTCACAGCAGTTTGTGAGTGCAGGAGATCCCCAATTGTCTCTCACCCCTCACTCCACTGCCATCCTTGTCCACAGTCTTGTCACCTCCCGTATTGACTATTGCAATTCACTTCTCTTCGGTGTCCACAACAAATTCATCCATAAACTTCAATTGGTCCAGAATTATTCAGCCCGTATCATCACTGGAACCCCCTCCTTCCATCACATCACCCCCATCCTCCAACAGCTCCACTGGCTCCCTGTCAAACTGAGGATCAACTTCAAAATACTCCTCTTCACATTCAAAGCCATCCATAACCTTGCCCCCCATCTGTCAAACCTTCTTCAAATTTCCGTTCCCTCTCGTTCCCTCAGGTCCTCAGCCTCCCTCCACCTCTGTGTACCTTCTGCCTGTCTCAGCACGATGGGGTGCAGAGATTTCAGCCGCTCTGCCCCCAAACTCTGGAACTCACTTCCACCCGACATCCGAAATATCGACTCTCTTCTCATATTCAAAACTCATCTCAAAACCCACCTATTTAAAATTGCATATACAGTTTAAACTCATCACTTTTTATTATTTATAATGTTATCTGTGGTTTTATTGCTCTTTTTGATTGTAAAGTGTCCTTGGGTATTTTGAAAGGCGCTTATAAATAAAATGTATTATTATTATTATTATTAATCATTATACTCACAATCCATGTATGTTATAAGTGTAGGGTATTACAATTATAACACGAATAACTGAACATGTCAAGGAAACTAACTTCCTTTATTTTGGATGTGACTTAAAAATGTAATTTATGTTATGTGAAGTCTAGAAAGACTGTCTTTTACATTTAGTTTAACAAGCAGACACTACACAAATAATTCTGCTAAATACTAGTGGTTAGCAAGACGACTTCACATTCGAGAGGTTCTCGGCTAAGGCCCTTCCATGGGTAGTTAACATTTTCTCTCCATTCCTGCGTGGTCTTTCTTCAGTTATTTGGGTATACCAACTTGCTCCTACATTCCAAAAATATGCATGTTTCAAGGATCGGCTGGGAGTTCACCAGCCACTCAGGAAAACACAGAGAAAACAGATGGATGAATGGATGGATAATAATTTTGCAGGGCAATCAACTAACTTACTAAGGGCATGGAATCACTCAATAACTAGTTGGGTTTCCGGTTTGGCTTCGTTTTTAATGCTTAGAATCACAAGGCATATCATTTAAGTCTCTTAAGCTATGTGGGAAAATGGCCCATGTCATCTATTTACGACTAAAGTGACCTCTATTTTGATTTCCTTTTCTTTCAGATCAAGCGATGACTTTCAGTTTAGCTTCAGCTCAGTCAGCTTGTTGGAGGAGATTGTCTCGGGCCAAGAGTGGGCCAAGTTCCTGAACACTGACTCGTCAGACTCCTCAACCAACCAGAAAACACCAGAGAAGACACTGAGCAGCCCGGATGTCACACCTAAACCAAGTCATAATGGTCCATCCAATTTTGCTACCCACCAGACAGGAGGTGGGAACAAACAGTGGAGCTTCAAGGCCAGTGAGCCGCCGCCGGTTCCTAATGATCCTGTCAATGCAAACTTCCCGGACGAGCCTGCACAGAACAGCACAGCACACAGAGAGGCTGATCAATCGGAGCCAATGGAACAAGGTCAAAGTCAATCATATGTGCAACTGAAGCAGAGTGGACTCATACAACCAAAAACTTCCTATGTGGAGGTTAGAAACCACTTAAGTGTTAATGGCACAGCCCAAAAAGAATGAATGATGTTAACATATAGGTATATTAACGTGTTTCCCAACCTTTACTGAGCCACGGCACATACTTTACAATATACCTTCTTCCACCAGCATTTATTTGTTCTGCCTCTCACTACGCTTTGCTGGCAGAGGCACACCAACAAAAATATTTTCTGCAGTAAATGAGTAATAATTTTGCGGGTAAATTCAATGAAGTCAGATAATTTCTCACCACACCCCTGGTGATCTCTCACAGGATGCTAATGGCTTGTGGCACATTGGTTGGGAATCACTGCATTGACAAACAAAAAGGCAAGAATAATACTTTGCATCCTATATTCTTGTCTTGCAGCGAGCAGACATTTTGGATGACTCACCGCCGTCCAGCAGAGGCAACAGGAAGCGACAACATCACTCAGCTGTGACGTCTCAAACGGGCTGGGGTGGAGAGGGACAACAAAGACAAGGAGGTCAGATCTAAAAAATGACCACAAACAAAAAACAAACACAAATATAGCAAATAAAATGCACGTAAATAATTCTTTCTTGTGTTTCAGAAGAGTTGCCAAACAGTAATAAGACGGACGGTGCAGAGCAGAATAACACCCCAGTCTTCTTTGGCCCGAATGGGTCTTCAGCAGCTCCTGTTCCCTCCTATTTTTCTCCTCGTGGTTCTGTGCCCCGGAGTGTCCTCAGACACTCCACATCCCGCAATTCTGATTCCATATGGGGAAGCAAAAGGGTAAGTAGTGTGGAATTGTGAGGCGAGTGACCCATGCAAGTCTCATTGCAGACGATTCCGCTCCTGAAGCCACTCGTCAGAGTCAATTTAAGATTTCGAGTTTGTGTTTACAGTATTTTAAAAAATCATACTCACAAAAAACACTGACTTGAAGCAAGACATTTCCAAGTCAATGATCAGATAAAGGAAATAAAGAGATCCATATCTTCTTACAATATATTTGGACATGTACTCTGACTACTTTGACGAGAGCTCTTGGTTCTGGATTTTAGATCTATATATATATATATATATATATATATATATAGCATTTCAATGAAGATGTCTTAAAATACAAGTAACTGTTAAAAAACTCTTCTACAACTCTTTAGACCAGTGTTTGCCCCCAGTCTGATCTATTCTTCACATGCCACAATGGTACATTAGCGTATAATCACCAAATGTATGGTTACTGATACATTTAAAAAGATAATGAGGATCATGGTGAATGATTGATTGGACTGCTTGTGTCGAGGCATATACTGTATTATGTGCTATAGGTCCAGTCTTACTAAGGTTCTGGCTTCATTTTTTTGCGCTCATCTATGTGAGTGAAGCTTTACTTTTTTACCCACATGCCTCTTTCTTTGCTTCAGAGACGAGTGGAGCCCAACAGGCGGGTGCATTTTGCGGAGACAGTTCAGGTGATACCACCGATTGAAGTAGTTCTTGATACTTGGGACTCAGAGGAGGAATATGGAACAGAACTGAGGATTGGATCAGAGGAAGAGGAGGAGGAGGAGGAGGAGGAGGAGCGCATGGCAGCAGGGGAACAGAAGGAGGTGCCGGCACGCCGACCTGCTCTTCCTGCTTGGATACGGGCCCTGAAGAGAAAGAACACTGGCAGGAAGCACAGATAGTAATTATGCCAGTGAAACCTGTCTTTTGCTCACGTATTTACACTATTTAAACACACTTGTCTATGGGAGTCCATACAATATATGCATCAAAAATTGTGCCTTCACGAAGATAAGAATGCACAATTTTGATCGACACAAAAATGTATTAGCTGAACAATGTTTTTTATTATGGTTGTTTGCAGTGGTGTAGAATTGTACTGCAGCACATTGAGAGCTGTGCAGTATTTTGGTTACCTCATGCAGTTACTGAAGTGTTACATTAGTGAATATCCCTTGTGGGTGAATAAAGTATCTATCTATCTATCTATCTATCTATCTATCTATCTATCTATCTATCTATCTATCTATCTATCTATCTATCTATCTATCTATCTATCTATCTATCTATCTATCTATCTATCTATCCATCCATCCATCCATCCATCCATCCATCCATCCATCCATCCATCCATCCATCCATCCATCCATCCATCCATCCATCCATCCATCCATCCATCCATCCATCCATCCATCCATCCATCCATCCATCTATCTATCTATCTATCTATCTATCTATCTATCTATCTATCTATCTATCTATCTATCTATCTATCTATCTATCTATCTATCTAGCTATCTATCTATCTAGATAGCTAAATGGTGCAGTACAGTACATTTCTACACCACTGCGAACTATGACGGCCTTAATTAACACCGATCAGTGAACAACCATTTTAACTGAAATCATGGATTGGTTTATACAAAGTAAATACACGACACATGTATTTGAAGATAATTTCTGAAAGCATTTGCAAAGACTGAGAACTATGTAGTACTGAACTGCAGAGATATATCATTAAATTGTTTTTCACCATTTCAGTTTTCCTGATTTTTTGGGGGGCATGGTAGTATAGTTAGTATTGTTCACCAGGATGCCTCCACCCAAAATGGCACTTGTATATGTGACGTACTGTTTATGCAGTAGCATGGGGATTTCTTATTCTTACAGGGATTTATACTGAAATCTCAGAACTCAAGTATCCTTAATAATTTTTGCTATGTCAGTGTTTACTTTACATGAGGACTCACTGTTCATTCAGAGTACAAGTTTAAAAGCTCCAATTAGCTTTGAAAGTGTCAGTCACGTCATTATGGGAGTGGCAGCCCATGTTAGGGGTTTTTTGCTGGTAGAGATGATAGTATTGCTTCTTATAATTGTGTTTCTGTCACGTTGCGTGGTGGTGGTGGACCCCAAAGAGCAGGCAGGAGAGGAGCAGGGTGAACTTGACGAATTGTATTTAATAAAACAGAAAACTAAGTCCAAAACAAAGTCCAAAGTATCAAACAAAACGCATGACTGAAGATAAAAACTCAATAACAGAAACATGACCAAAACAAACCTGACAGCAGCAAAAAAACAAACATGACAGTGGCAAAAAGCTACAATGACCCGACACCGAATGCTTGGGGTGGGAGTCCTTTTAAAACACTAATTGCCAAACGACCAACAGGTGTGCAGCTCAGGGAGAGCCCTGCTGTGCCACCTGTTGGTCCCAAACCGAATCATGACAGTTTCGTTCTTTATTTATTCATTAAAGGTATTGTTTCATTAGTTGTACCTTTCTCAACCTTTGCCATGCACTAATTGAATTACTTGGAAATTGAAATATTTAAACCCACATGTACTTTTTTAAAAAACTTCAAACTGTAACTGAGGGAACACAGTAGCCTAATAGTTAGTATGTCATGTTTACATTCGAGAGGTTGTAGGTTTGAATCACAGCCCAGGCCTTCCCGTGTAGCCTTTGCATGTTCTCCCTGTGGGCTTCAGATACTCTGGCTTCCTTCTTCGTTTCCAAAAACATGCATGGTAGATTAATTGAAGATCTAAAAATGTCTAAAGGTGTGAATGTGAGAGCAAATGGTTCTGATGTTTGATGTGCCCTGTGATTGGCTCACAACCAGTTCAGGTTGTGCCTCGCTTCTCCCTAAAAATCAATTGGCAGTGGCTACAGCTCACCTGCGGCCCTACTGAGGATAGGTGGTATAGGTATAGAAAATGGACAAAGTAGCAAGTACCATGCACAGTCTTGAGTAAAGACGCTTATTTTCCAAAATCTGCAAAGTCCACATTCCCAGCATGAAATGTGACGGTAAGACATGCAGCCTGACTTTTATGTATAACGATTGAGTTGAACAATTATGTCTGGCAGTCACACCCACAGGGTGGAACTGATAATTTGAGCCACACCTCATGAAGCAATGAAGAACACCTAACCCTTTTAACACTGTACCTGTCAGATCTGGCCAATTATTAAAAGATTAGATAAAATTAGATTAGATTGATTTAGCCCCACAAAGGGGAAATTTGCATTGTTTCACCAGCAATATATAGGAAGATACAGGAAATTAAAAAGAAAAATCCTGCCACACCTTGGCTTCAAACATGCGCAGCCACCATGTCACCAGTTGTGAGGCAAGAACACTAACGGCTAGGCTAAAACCCCAAGATGCCAATTTATCCACCATTGATCTCTTTAAATGGGAAATCAAGTCAATATTGTCCGTATTGTCCCTGTGTGTAATTGTGAGCGCAAAAGGTTGTTTGTCTTTGTGTGCCCTGCGATTGGCTGCCAACCAGTTCAGGGTGTAGTACGTCCATGGCTCTCGCGAGGATAAATGGTTCAGATGGCTGGATGGGTAATGCAAATTTTAAAATTGAGAGACCCCACACAATTAGGACAAGAAAAGCATCCACCAATGTGTCCTGTTATATTGTGTGGTAGGCTACTTGAACAACTGTTTTTCCGAGCAGATCATAAGATAAGATAAGATAAGATAAGATAAGATAAGATAAGATAAGATAAGATAAGATAAGATAAGATAAGATAAGATAAGATAAGATAAGATAAGATAAGATAAGATAAGATAAGATAAGATAAGATAAGATAAGATAAGAAAAGAAAAGAAAAGAAAAGAAAAGAAAAGAAAAGAAAAGAAAAGAAAAGAAAAGAAAAGAAAAGATTAAATAGTCTCACAATGGAGAAATTCCCACTTCACAGCAGCAAAGTTATGAGAGGAAGAAGTAGAAGAACAAAATAAATAGGAGCTGCTGGAAAGGCAGCCACTCTCGCGGTGCCATCTTGAAGTCAAAATAACACAACAAAACACATAAGACACAGACAGTCGTGCAATCTTAATCACTTTTTCTGCATACACTTTGTTGTCATGGAGGAATTATAAATTTTTAAACAGCCCAAAAACACGATAATTGGTTTGGATAATCTTTTACAGACCAAATATGAGTGGGCCTTTGCTGAAACGCTCAAATTACAGTATGTCTTTAGATCACCTACATTTTTTATTTCAGTACAGTAAATCCTACAGTAATAAGTTTATCGCGCAGGTTACGTTCCAAAAAGAACCAGTGATACGTGAAATCCGTGAAGTAGTGAACTTAATTTTTCTACAGTTATTATACAATACCTAACTATATATACAATGAAATCAAAGACCAAAACCTGTTTTCAGGCCCAATTACAAAAAAACAAATGTTTTCAACATATAATAGTTTTTGGAAATACTGTACTGTCGGCACGCGGCGCCGCCGATGCATTCTGATTTAAAGGGTTAAAAGCATTAAAAGACTGCACACAAAAAAAATCCATGAAACAGCGAAGCCGCGGAAAGTAAACCGCGTTAGAGCGAGGGATCACTGTATATGGAAATATGGTTCCTTGCCCTTTATAGTACGACAACCATCTACAATCCAAACGATCTACAGTGAGGGAAAGCTGAAAGGTCATTTAAAAAAAAACATTTATTGATTTTTAGGTTTGTGTCCTGGCCTTTTTGGTTGTCTTCAGATAATGACCATGAGAAAGCATTCAGTCAGTTAGAGTAGTTCATAGCCATTTCCATTACATGCATGATATTGATTGCTGTGATCAAATTAGTGCATCAAACCTTGTGGCTAACTGCTGTCAATTCATCCGAGACCTCCCTTCACAGTCACTATCTTGGCTAAATCCCAAACAGAGCCATAAAGAGCCTCTTAGCTGATCTAATAGCCGCTTGGTGAAAGGAGGAGGGCTCCATTTCGACGTTCAGTGTGTCTATAACTGGCAATTCGGTTAGTATCTGAAATGAAATTGTGGATGTGCAAAATAAACAGAAATTCTCTCCGTGACAATACATTGGAAACGGAAATTGGTACACGAGAGCTCAGCTAACCAGAGAGTGACTAATAATGGTCCATTTGGAAATCTCAAGTGAGGCAAACATGTATCATAATGCGACCACGCACACGCATGCACACGTACACACACGCACGCACAGAAGCACAGTCGAAAGAAGTGGAAGGAGCTCATTCTTGTGTATACAATATCTGTCATGACGCCCACACGATAAAGACGAGGACAAAGACACTTACGGTACTATTTATTTTGTACGACGGAGGGGAATTACTACAAGTATGTGTGATACATTTCTTCTCACTATGGCTCATGTAAGCAAAGCAAACAAGAGACAGCTGCAATATCGTGGAGGTTGCGGGGGTCCATCATTAACTGTGGTGACAAAATGGGTTAAAAAATGGGTAGGTGAAAATTAATGTGTACGATTTTGTTCTTCGTTTATATTGTGAGTCAACAATTAAAAAACAAAAAATTAAATGAATTACGCTAATGTTTCCACTCTGAGTTTCATGACTAGACACAAGGCTAACGAGAATCAACTAAAGGGCATAACACTGCGGCCGTCGCTCTTCAATGTTTACTTCTAGATCTGCTTATCATAAATACTCCATGAAGTTGCTCTGCAGCGCAGTCCGTCTTTACGCAATTCCTTAAGCTTATTGAACAAAAACTGCAGAATCCACAGTCAGAAAAAGCTTAATGATTGGTGGGAACAGCAAGAGGTTCCGTTCGATCATCTCCGTGTCACACAGGTTGGTCAGCAGTGGCTAGAGAATGGGCTCCAGAGTCGCACGATCTTTTCATAACTTCTTTGATGGACATCTGGCTGCTCGGGCTCGGAGCGAGGGACGCTTCAATCTGAGCCTCTATCTGAGCCTCTATCTGAGCCTCTGACACCTAAAGACGTGGGTGAAAAAAAAATTGCAAAACAGTGGTTGATCACAGGACATTGTGAACTCAAGGGAATGATTTTACCTCTTCAAATTTCTTGGCTTTGTATTGCTCTGCTCCTTTCAGGAAGTTCAGGAGGATGAGGTCACAAAGAACGGTACCCTACCAAAGACAGAAAATGAAGTGAAGATGATGGTAGCGTAAAAACAAACATTTAAATCATTTTCATGATTGGGAAACTTACAAGTCCAATAGAAGTGAAGGCAGCGACCAGGTTGATTAATGTTGGGATTGTGTCAAACTTTCCTGCCTAAAAGAAAAAATAAGGCATTCAAAGTCTTACACAGTTGAACTTTTCTGGCAGGACTGCTGAGTGGCACACAAATAATCTTGGGAACATATGAAGTTTAGTAGCGCAACATCCTCTAGTAAAAAGGAAGAGGGAGGGGGGAAAAAAGGCAATACACAAAGTGTCATTCTCTTTGTTTTATGTTTAGTTTGACAGGAAAATTCAACTGGGGGGGGGGGGCATAAAACAGATTGAAGCTGATACTTTGAAGAAAGTCCCAAGGAACGTGAGATGACTCATTGTCCGAGCACCTCAAATCTCAAAACTCACAAGTGGGGTCATTCGTATCACAAGGCACCACTGTATAAAATGAATGTCTAAAAATAGACTTGCACACTTGCACAGTCCCGGGTCACAGTCCTCCTTCAAACCCCGGTGATCAAATGTGAGTTTAAACAAGAAACTCCACCCTTCAACTCACTTTGCCGGTGACCATGACATCAAAGCGGATGGCGAAAGCTTTGTGGAGCGTCCGATATTCAGTACCGTCCTGCATCTTAAAATATTTGGCAAACCTATGCAAAGAGAAAGACGGCATGAGGCAGGAAAGGCAATGACAGTGGGAGAGAATGAGCAACCAACCAACCTGAAGTTGAACCCCTTGGAGACGGCGTTCTTGGCAAAAGGAGCATCCAGTCGGGTGAAGGAGTACTTGGGTACACAATACTCAATGTCTCGGTCTAGATTACACTTCCACTCAATGTTTATTCCGATTTCACCACCCTGGAAAGGAGAGAGCAGAAATACTGTAATTACTGAGGACCTGTAAGTGCATTCAATGCAAATAGGATCAGCGCAGAAGCAGAGCACAACTGAACACAAATACTGCAAGCAGGTGCATCTCAATAAATAACAAAAAGGGAATTTATTCCTGAAATAAAATTATATGATACCCAGATTCATAAAACATGCAGGAAAATAATTCTCAGAAGGCAAATTGCCACAAGCACAGGAAGAAACAGACAAACACCACAGAGGAAGTCCGGAGCCCAGATTCAAATGTCCAACCTCAGAACTGCAAGGTGGATGTGGTAACCACATTTCCGCCGTGCCGCATTTGAGCACCGAAAGATCGAAAGAAGAATCTAAAGAAGACCTGTGTAGCCAGGCCGGCCACATTCTGTCCAGTGTATTTCAGGATGTCGCCCACACGAAAGATGGGGCAGAAGGGGTTGGTTTCGGGGTTGTATTTACACTTCTTTATCTCCTCAGATGTCATGGTGGATGGAAAGTTTCCTCTGGGGGAGAAATAGTAAACTTGGTTACGAGGCAACAAAGCCGGATAGAGTCTGTGGCGAGTGCGTGCGACCTACCTGGTGATGTTGAAGAGAGGGAAGCGGATGCTGTTCTTGATGAAGATAGTAAAGTTTTCCGCGTCGAACATGGGTTCACTGCAGGGGCAGGAGCACAGAAGGGGGATGAGAACGGAGCGAAGCGTCATGTTCGACTATCGGCATCTGAGTGACATGTCTCACATCTCGATTCTGTCGTTCTCGACCGGACACCATCCTTCCACCTCACACTGACCTTTGGACTTGTTCTCGCCGTGAAGACAAAGACCAGTGATCCTCCCTGGCGCATCAAAGGGAGTGAGAACAGCTCCAATTTTAATCTTATTTCATGCGCTTAAAGGGGCACTTTTCCCATGCAATTTTCATGAAAGTCACTTCATAGTTGTTAAAATTGTCAGTCTGACCTAACAGTATGACATTAGCAAAATAAACTGTGGAAAAAAATAGTTTGTCCCTCTCAGGGCCAGTCTTGGAACTCTAATGAGATTTTTAAGAAAACACTGCACCCGAAGAAAAACAGCCAACAGTCGGGACGGACGAGATTTTAGTCGTTTGCCGTGCTCTCTTGGACACAAGCGGAGCGGGCACACCCGGCCAGCCTTGCGCTTACCAGGAGCTTTGCTGATTCTATGTTGGAATAGCCACCTCTGTAAAAAAAAATCCTCATTTGCTTGTAAGTGGGCACATGGTAAAAAGAAGCAGAATGAAAAGGCCTCAGGCAGCTGAGGATTCTGAAGCGATGGGAAATTAGCAACATTTCTGCATAACAGGTAAGTTAATAAACTCCTTTCAATTTTCAATTGTCCATCCCCTATAAATAAAACTTCAAACTGAACATTTAGTATACACTTGGATAATGGCATGCCATGATGAATGACCATGTTTGAGAATCACGGACTTGGTCAGAGACTCGCGGGCGGAGGGATTCGTGAAGCGAAGCTACATTCAAATCTTGGTAGCCGTATTAAAACTGAAAAAAAAAGAGAAAGAAAATCCCCTTTAAAATATTAAAGGAAAAGCTTTTGCTGTGGCAAGAAATTGAGCCGGGAGCACTTTACATCCCAAATCTCCGATAGGAAAATTGTTTTGAATTTAGAAACAACTTTGAAGGCAACCACCATCACAAAATCGTTCGGGCTCGACCTTGAAGGTCACGCTGTCGTCCTTCCCACAAGAAGAAAACATTCATATACCGTTTGTAAGGATGGAACCAATATGCTGCTCGCAGTCGTCATCTGTCTCACAGCTATACCTCTTCCCATTCTGAAACACGGAAAGACACATTTAGTTTGGTTTCATTTAGTCAAACCAAGCAAATTTATTTGACAAAAATAGCACAGAAGATCACATGGGTTGAGTTATCTGTCAATTTGTTGTGTCTATTGATCATCTTGATTATAGACGGCTGCATATAACTGCAATGTGGCCCGCGACAAAAATGAGTTTGACACCCCTGACTTTGAGCAGCTCTGCTTTTAGAGCATGAATTGAGAAGGCACATAATCGCATAATGGCCACATTAAATCTTTTTATTTATTCGTGATTTCTTGTCAGAGAAAAATGAGAGATGCAGACTCAGCATGAAAAAAAAATATCTAAAAAAAAGTTTACTTTTACCTCTGATTAAAAAAAAGGAACATCAGCGTTATTATTGTCATTTTAGCCAAATTCCACTTCCATAATTGTCATCAGACTATTCTCCGTATCCTTCTGGAGACTTAATGTAAAAAAAAAAAACGTTTTTGACTTTTGAGGTTCCATTCAAAATGTGTCGATGATATAAATTAATTATATTTGCATGACCTGAAGCATTCTGAGTACCTCTGTTTGGGCTCATCGGGCACCTTGTCATTCCGAAAGAGTATCATGAGTACAGATTTCAAGACACGACAAAGTGAAAACAAATTGATGTCCCACCTCTCCACATTTTCCCTGGAATTGATTCTCAGTGATGATGAGTTTCGTCATGATGCAGAACACGGCTGCACCCTGCAACACACACACACACACACACACACACACACACACACACACACACACACACACACACACACACACACACACACACACACACACACACACACACACACACACACACACACACACACACACACACACACACACACACACACACACATTAGCTAAACCGGCACCCATCCAAGGGAAATAATTTGAGCTTTATCAAACGTTTTGCCTTCCCATAAAGTCATGTTACAAGCTGGGTGCTCTTTATACCTGTTGGGGGAAGACGTAATCGGCCACATCCATGAGTTGGTTTTGATGGGAGCCGAAACCTTTCACTTTAGTCATGACGGATGATTCTATGCCGGTGTCAAACACTTGGTAGGCTTTCTCGTGGATGAACACCCAGCTGCACAGAGCATGTTAATCAATGTTCAAACACAACAAACCACATCACTAATGTAGCACACCGACCTGTCACAATCTTTTTTGTTCACTTCATCAAACCGTCTGTCTATCTATTTTCTATAGCCCATGTGCACTCCTCATTTAGGAGATGAGCTGCTTTTTAGATATTTTTTTTCCTCTAAACATTTCAGGCCTTATCAGTCCCTATCCTCCATGAATACCAGGGGTCCACTGTATACAACAGAGGTGTCCAATTCCAGACCTCAAGGACCTCCAGCCTGTTTTCGATGTCTCCCTCCTCCAATGCACCTATTTCAAATGATCAGGATCGTCATCAGGCTCCTCGGAGCTTGCTGAAAAGTTGATCATTTAAATCGGGTGTGTTGGAGGAGGGAGAGAATGAATACAGGCTGGATAGGGGCCCTTGAGGACCAGGCTAGGGCACCTCTGGTACAGGGAAACAACCATTAAAATTAACACCTACAAAAAGTCAGGTCGATGTAAGAAGACTCGGACAAAATATCATAATATTACTGTACATATGAACAAAATGTTTTTTTTCTTTCCAAAAATACTGCTAAAAATGACTGAGGCGATTATGCTGTATTACTGTACTATACTGTGGGCTATTTCTAATATATTGTCCGTCACACGTACCGTAAAATGTTTAACTATGATGTAGTGCACTGCATATCGTGACGTGAATCAATCTCCTTCATGTTTCCATCCATCCATCCATCCATCCATTTTCCGATCCGCTTTATCCTCGCAAGGGTCGCGGAGGGTGCTGGATTCTATCCCAGTCGTCTTCGGGCAGTAGGCGGGGGACACCCTGAACCGGTTGCCAGCCAATAGAGACGCAGATAGGGCACATAGAGACGAACAACCATCCGCACTCACAGTCACACCTCGGGACAATTTAGAGTGTTCAATCAGCCTGCCATGCATGTTTTTGGAATGTGGAAGGAAACCGGAGTACCCGGAGAAAACCCACGCAGGCCTACGGAAAACATGTAAACTCCACACAGTAAGGCCGGAGCTGGAATTGAACCCGATACCTCAGCACTATGAGGTAGATGCGCTAACCACTGGACCACCGGGCCTCCTTCATGTTTCCCTACTTTTTTTTTTAAACATCATTTAAAGTGTATTTTCAACCAAAGGACAAAAAATGTGAACCTATGTTGTCTTTCAGTGTCCACAACATAATTTTGATTAAAAAATTGATATGAGTTCCAAGTACAAACTGTCACATAAGTGACGCGTTGCGCTTCTCTCACTTTTTCAAATGTTATTTTTCAACATGAAATGACAATTTCAAATGTTATTTTTCAACATGAAATGACAATTTCTCTGTAAACTTGCTACTCCTGGTGACAGCACACCAGCAGTCACTCACCCGACGAAATAGGCGATGATGAAGACTTGCACGATCCTGTTGATGATGCCCACCGACCAGCTCTTGACCACCACGGATTTGGTGGTCTCGTAGGTGAAGAAGTCCGTAACCCAGCCCCACACCATGGCGGTCACGCCAGAAGCCAGCAATATTTCTCAGTGGAGGATTTCTATGGAAAAGATGCGGCTTGCTACAAGGAGACTTTACGTTCAACACTGACCCGGGCTCAGCTGAGACTTGAAGATGTGGCTGATGGTTGTCCCTCTACTTCTGCCATTCCATTGCTGGACCTCCCCTTCCTCTGTGCAAATGAGGGGAAGAAAGTGTCCCTCCCTCTTTGTCCTCATTCTCATTTTCCATTCACCACAAATCCCCAGTGGAAGTGTGTGCATTTGCACAGCACACATTTTTCATATATGTACAGTATACACACACACACACACACACACACACACACACACACACACACACACTGAACCGTCCATCCATCCATCCATTTTCCGAACCGCTTGATCCTCACTAGGGTTGCGGGGGGTGCTGGAGCCTATCCCAGCCGTCTTCGGGCAGTAGGCGGGGGACACCCTGAATCGGTTGCCAGCCAATCACAGGGCACACAGAGACGAACAACCATCCACGCTCACACTCACATCTAGGGACAATTTAGAGTGCTCAATCAGCCTGCCATGCATGTCTTTGGAATGTGGGAGGAAACTGGAGCACCCGGAGAAAACCCACACAGGCACGGGGAGAACATGCAAACTCCGGTTGCCAGCCATATATATATATATATATATATGTGTGTGTGTATATATATATATATATATATATATATATATATATATATATATATATATATATATATATATATATATACACATATATACACATATATACACATATTTATTTTTAAATATATAAAATATATATATTACTGCTGTCAGTTTAGCGCGTTATTAGGGGCATTAATTTAAATACATTTTAACGTGATTAATGCGGCAACACGTCACAGCCATGTTACTTTGCTCTATAAATAAACCGGAAATAATACAACAAGCGCGCTGCACAGGTCCACGCCCATGTCTGTTTTGCCAGCCACGGCAGTGCGAGACACCGAAAACGGTTACTGAAAGAGTTTATGAATGGAAAGTTTACTTTTAAGAAGTTGCCAGATTGTTCCACTGACAAGACCAAAGTTACCTGTATGTTTTGCAGTCGTAAACTGACCTATCATCATAGCACGTCGAGTCTGAAATACCAATGGCCGAGCACACAGCTGATGTGAGTACTCCGCCCCCTCGTCTAAGACAGACAGCTATGGATAATTTCAAAGCAAAGAAAATGGATAACACGACGAGGAACAAATTTGCTGAAGCAATAGCTAAATGTATGGCTACTGCATGAAAGCCTGTCAACATTGTCCACAGCTAGACTCAAGCTGAAATCATTCGCATTGCATCTAACGACTCCACTACGGATTGCCAGCGAGAGCCTCCATTACAAGCTATGTACAGAAATTGTACGTAGCAGAGAAGGCCTAGGTACACCAAGCGGGAGAAGACACTGTTTTGGGAGAGAAACAAGGGACTACCGGTAGGTTGATGAGCCTCTGGTGATTTTCCTGAACGCAACGATTTTCCTGAACGCAACAACCAGCCGAACGCCAGCAAGCGTCAGAACGCCGAGACGTTAGCACGGAAGCTAACCGCGAACAGACGCTAAGCAGCTGGAAACCACCACCAGAGACCCACAAGCAGAACGCCAGCGAGCGTGAGAAAGCCGAGAGGCAGCCAGCAAAGCCACTTGCCACGTCAGCAACACCAAGCAGCAAGCCCACTGGACACGTCACCAACTAGCATACAACCGGCTAGCAACGAGACCCGACAAAATGCCACCCAAACAGAAGCAAGACACAAAGCACGATGAGGACTTCCTGACCCTCACTCAAGTAAACGAATTACTCCAGCAACAAAAAGAGCTTTTTTCGGCGCTCTTGCAACAACAACAGGAAAATTTCAAAGGATTTGTTAAGATGATAATAGACTCGACAAACTCACGACTTGACACTTTTACCAGAGAAGTCCAAGAAATAAAAACCAGCATCAACTTTACCCAAAACGAGGTAGACGACATTAAAAAAAACATTTTCTGTCAAACTGGCAGTTCCAAAGACATGCAAACAGAAATCTACAAAATATGTGACAGCATGCTAGTATTAACAGACAAGATGGACTACTTGGAAGGACAGTCAAGAAGAAACAACTTGGTAATTGATGGAATTGAGGAAACACCGGGAGAAACGTGGACTGAAACAGAGGAAAAGTTCAAAAATCCTCAAGGAGAAGCTGCTGTTACAGGGGCAAATCGAGGTGGAGAGAGCTCACCGCACAGGTAGACATGAACCTGGAAGACCTCGACCGAGGCCAGTTGTGGTGAAATTTCAAAGATACAAGGACAGAACAAGGATCCTACAAAAGCAAAATACTTAAAAGGCTCCAACATCTACATCAACGAAGACTTTACAGATGCCGTCGACAAAAAAGAAAAGAACTCCTCCCAAAATTAAAAGCTGCACGTGACAGAGGAAACTGCCTACTTAAGACATGACAAACTTATCATCCACCCCGCACCAGTACTCCAACACAACAGGCTCGAGTTCAACACCATCATGCGGCATACTGAGAACTGTTCACCACTCGATGACAAAAACTCTGACCCGATTGAAGCAGGAAATTCACATACCAAAAACATGGACTTCAATCCCTTTGACGACCCTTCCAACCCTTTGATGACTTCCAACCCTACTGACTACAAGACATTTGACCCTGAGAACAACTTGGACCCGGACAACAACTTTTTCAAGACTGACCGACCGCGAGGAAGCCAGCGACGACCGATCATGAGGGAACCAGTGACGACCGCGAAGAAGCCTGAAAGCGACCGCAGGGGAGCCAGCGACCGCGAGGAAGCCGGAGACAACCAGCCAGCGGCGACAGCAAGGGAGCCAGAGATGACCGAGAACAAGCCAGCGGCGACTGCAAGGGAGCCAGCGACCGCTAGGAAGCTGGGAGACAACAGCGAGGAGCCAACGATGACAGCCAGAGAGCCAGCGAAGACAGCGAGGAACCATCGACGACCGCGAGGAGCCAGCGATGACCGCGTGGGAGCCAGCGGCGACCGCGAGGGAGCCAACGGCGACCGCGAGGAGCCGGCGACGACAGCGAGGGAGCCGGCGACGACCGCGAGGGAGCCGACGACGACCGCGAGGGGCCAGCGAGGACGCGAGGGAGCCGGCGACGACCGCGAGGAGCCGGCGACGACCGCGAGGGGCCAGCGAGGACCGCGAGGGAGCCAGCGACGACCACGAGGAGCAAGCGGCGACCGCGAGGCAGCCAGTGGCGACCAGCGAGGCAGCCAGCGACGACCGCGAGGGAGCCAGCGACGACCGCGTGGGAGCAGGAAATTCACATCCCAAAACATGGACTTCCAACCCTTTGAAGATACTGACTATAAGCCATTCGACCCGAGAACAATTTGGACCGGACAATAACTTCTTCAAGAACAAACAAAGGGTAACAAACTCCGATTATTACCTGGATGAACAATTCAATACTAATATTAAATTGGAAAATGCACTTTCAGTAATACACTTAAACAGTAGAAGTCTCTATAAAAACTTCACAAAAATCAAAGAATACCTGGCTAAATTCAATAAATTTAAAATAATTGCCATATCAGAAACTTGGCTTGACGATGATAAAATAAGTGAAATGGAAATAGAAGGTTATGAAATGTTTGCAATTAATAGGAAAACAAAAAGGAGGGGGTTGCAATATATGTAGACAAAGCACTTAAATGCAGTAAAATCGAGAGATTGACAAAGACAATAGAAAACCTAATGGAATGTCTAACTATTGAAATAGATAATAAAAGGCATCAAATATCATCATAAGCTGCATCTATAGGACACCAGGATCATGTATTGATACATTCAATAAAATACTAACAGATATGCTCAGCTACAACAACGATAAGAAAACACGAATAATGTGTGGTGACTTTAACATTGACTTATTAAACCCAAATGGACATAAAAACATCTGACTTTATAAATACTATGTACAGCAACAGCCTTTTCCCAGTAATCCTGAAACCTAGCAGAATAACAGTCGAAACGGCCACATTAATAGATAACATTTTTATAAATAAGATTGATCAAAAATGGAAAGTGGACTACTCATTAATGATATAAGTGACCATCTACCTGTCTTTGCAGTTTTACATAACTATTTTGATAGAAAAACAAAGTCAACAACTCACATATCAGAAATAAGACTAAGAACCCAACGCTCCATCGATGCTTTTAAACAAGACCTAGAAAAACAAAACTGGACCGAGGTCTACTCAAACGAAGACCCAAATACAGCGTTTGAAGTATTTCAGTCGACCATAATCTCCTTAAATGATAAACATTTTCCATTAACTAAAGTCTCCAAAAGTATAAAGACCCAAGCAAGCCGTGGATAACGAAAGGCATAGAAAACGCATGTAAAAAGAAAAACAATTTATATAAACTGTTTTTAAAATTGAGAACTGAAGAAGCAGAAAAGAAATATAAGACCTATAAAAATAAACTAGTAAATATAATAAGAACCAGTAAAAGAGATCATTATCATGCACTATTAGAGCAGAATAAAAGTAATACACAAGAAATATGGAAAATACTTAATCAAGTAATCAGAAATAGTCCTAAAAGTGGATTATCCAGAGTATTTTATCAAAGGCAAAAACACAATTCTGGAAAAAACTGCAGAAATAGCAACTGAATTTAATGAGTACTTTGTCAACATCGGCAGTAACCTAGCAAAACAAATTCCTGACCCAACAAACTTGTTTGAAATAGAAAGATACGTGAAAAGAACTCCTCCACGATGTTCCTTACTGCTGTAAAACAAGAAGAAGTATTAAATATTGTAAAAACCTTTAAAAATAAAAAGTCAACTGATTGCTTTAATATTGATATGACAATAATAAAACAGATTATAGAATATGTAGTGCGACCTTTCACGCACATATGCAACCTGTCATTCAAAGCTGGTATCTTTCCATCAAAAATGAAAATTGCTAAAGTTATTCCAATTTATAAAAGTGGAGAAAGACATCTGTTTACAAACTATAGACCAATATCACTACTACCACAATTTTCAAAAATATTAGAAAAACTATTTTCTCGCAGACTTGATAGCTTTATACAAAAACATGCGCTGTTAAGTGAGAATCAATATGGCTTCAGGGAAAACCGTACCACCTCAATGGCAGTTATGGAGTTGGTGGAAGCAATAGCCACTAATATAGACAACAAAGAATTTACTGTTGGGGTTTTCCTAGACCTAAAAAAAGCTTTCGACACAATAGATCACAGTATATTATTGAAAAAACTAGAAAGATATGGCATTAGAGGTATAGCGTATAAATGGATAAAGTTATTTAAAGTTATTCTAAAGTTATTTAGAAAACAGAAATCAGTATGTGCAGCTCAATAATAAAAAAACGAATCAACTGAAAATCACTCATGGAGTTCCTCAAGGGTCAGTGCTTGGTCCAAAACTATTCATCCTATATATAAATGATATCTGCAAGGTCACAAAACAATTTAAATGTGTCCTATTTGCTGATGATACAACTTTCTACTGCTCTGGAATAAATCTGAAACAGCTCCTGACAACCGTAGAAAACGAATTAAACAAATTAAAAAACTGGTTCGACAGAAATAAATTGTCACTTAACCTGAAAAAATCGAAGCTAATTGTTTTTGGCACAAGACCAATCAAACACCAAGCTAAAATTATGGTAAACTCAATTGAGATAGAAATAGCGAATGAAACCAAGTTTCTCGGATTAATAATAGACTCAAAACTATGTTGGAAGCCGCATATCGATAACGTAAAAGAAAAATAGCCAAAACTATAGGGATCCTCTACAAAACCAAGGAAGTGCTAAATAAGAGATCCTTGTACACATTATACTCTTCATTATTATTACCATATATGAACTACTGTGTGGAAATATGGGGAAATGCTTGCAAAACAAACACACTCCGATTCTAAAACTACAAAAAAAAGCAATTCGAATTATTAATAGATTAAAATATACGGAACCCACAAATCTATTATTTATCAAATTAAATACGATGAAATTTTATGACCTGGTTGACTACAAAATTGCACAATTAATGTACAAAGCACACAATAACCTGCTCTGCCAAAACATTCTAAAGTTCTTTGAAATTCGAGAAAGCAGCTATGATTTAAGAGGTACCAACTTATTCAAAAACTAAAAACAAGAACAAACATCAAGCAAAGAAGTGTATCTATCAAAGGTGTTAATCTGTGGAATAATCTCGAAACGGACCTGAAAATGAGTAAATCGCTTGCTGAGTTCAAAAACA
This sequence comes from Hippocampus mohnikei, assembly GCA_026261675.1. NCBI lineage: Eukaryota > Metazoa > Chordata > Actinopteri > Syngnathiformes > Syngnathidae > Hippocampus > Hippocampus mohnikei. Next base: position 24,406,636 of record JAKGUB010000557.1, read on the forward strand.
AATTCAAAAAAATAGTACAAACAACCTACATCAATCAGAGTTAAAATGATAAGTTCTAAACGTTAAATATAATGATAAATTAGAACTAAGTTGATAAATAGGGAAAGGTATGGAAATATCCATTATGAATACAAGAAAAAATTGACACAAGAGTGCCAGGGTGTGTATATATAAATCCGATACACACCAAAAGTAGTAAAAATATCATGGCTAAGGGTAAAGCATGAGCCTTAATAGAGACTTCTATCTTCTTATTCACTTTCTCTTCTGATTGATATAAAAACTATTTATTAGATATAAACACATAACACGGGGTAGGACTAGATAAGTTCTTTACTTCTTCCTATTCCCTTGAACATAACTGTTTTAATGATGACACACACACACAAAGTATGAGTACCCCTCAAATTCAATTGAGCACCTCTAAAAATGAGTTACAAATGCCCTTGAGTTGCAATCCTCAGAATGAAATAAAAAATCAATTCCTGTTTGTCCATCTTAGTATTGAGAAGAGTTTCCTGGAACATAAAACCTCTTTAAATGGATCATTATGACAAAACCAAACACTTCAATTAGCATCATTAAACATCACTTGTAACACATCAAGTGGAGTTCAGAGATGCACAAGTACAAATAAAACAAATTGGATTCCAAGTGTGCAGGCCCTCGCAAGCCCTCGTTCTCAATGCATTGTACTGCATTACAAAGTGTAGCATAATTGGCAATAACAGCGACATTCGATACGGGCACTTCTCATTCCACTCATGAGCACCAGCAGCATTAATGCTTGAGATAATGTGACGCAAGTCTGTGAATATAGCGTATGTGTGTGTTCAGTTGGACTGTGTCATTTCTTAAATGGATCCATTATGTTTGCGGTCAGTTCATTGTAATGCGATCCGTGACCAAACACATTCGTGCTGATAGAAAGGGTGGCCGAGATCCCCAAGGTAGACCATTAGACTTCCTCTTAGTGACCCAGTGAAACCTATTACATTGATGCACACATTTGTTTTTAGACTAGATTCTGACTACAAGGTGAGAATTCTCACTTTTAAGTCAGAATTATTAGATAAAAGTCAGAATCTTGCCATTTTTTTCCCTTCGTTGGCCCTAATCCTCTTCCGTATTTTCCTTTCTTTTTTTAATCACAAAAAAATAGTTGATAAACAAATTAATCAACTCAAAATTCTGACTTAGATGTAGTGGTTCATCTCAGGCTTGTTTTTTTTCCCACATCATGGATTTTGTACTGAAATTCTTCGTGGCTTTTTAGCATTACACCTATCAACTAGACGAGGAACTCAAGGTCTGGCATTCACGCTGATTGAATGTTAATTGGGGAGGATGCTTTATTTAGATGCTTGTTCAATACATTTACATCGTTATTTGTCGGCTTGTGCAAGCTAGAAAGAAGAGTCCACGCTGCTACGTAGTTATTGGTTACGTGCGTGACTTTTCTCATCTTGAAATCACACTACTGACGTATGACCTCTTTCAATGCAACCAGTGGGGAACAAGTTTACTTGTCACCAAATATACAATCCAATACAATCCAATTTTCATTTGGAATATTTTCTGACATTGTTCCGGACCAAACAGGTATCTAAATAATAATAATAATAATTTTTAATTTAATTTGCATTAATTTCCTGTTTTTGAGGAAAGGGATATACTGTACATGAAAACATTTTTTCAAATCGGATTCATTGATGAATCAACAAATTAATTGATAAATCAAAAATAATTTTAAAAATCGTTTTTACTTCATCTCATAAAATATTTTTGAAATACCACTCCTGTTGCTCTGTCTTGTAGATGTCATTAATGGTGAGAAGAATTATGAGTATTCATACATTTTGTTTTCATCACTAAAATCTAGCATTTGAATAGGGGTATGAAGACTTTTTATATCCACTGTGTCTTGACACGATTGAGGTTGGGAAAGACTGCACAAGACCAATGTGCTTTCCCCATAGAATGCTGATTTTATTGAATTATCCTTCACATTATTTTTCATGTCTTTCTTCTGAAATGAGCCATGAAAGTGGAGGACAGCGGAAGTCAGTGTGATTATGTGACAAGAGGCAGCCAAAGTGATGATAAACAGGAGGAGTCCACTCAAGACATCAGCCAACAGGATGTGCAGGAAGAGCCACTCATCACAGAAATTGGAGTCAGCACGGTGGCAGGCCAACCACACACGCGGGAGAGTCTGCATCTTCAAAACCAATCTTGTGAACCTTGAATTAAGCTGCCTTTTAACAAACCTCTGTGTACGTAGGGATCATCAGCCTCCCGTTTCAAACCAGACCTCTCCACCACGGCCAGTGTCGCTGGCAGACTTCCCGCCGTTAGAGCACACTCGCAAACCGCCTGCCTGGTTAATATGGCCTGATGCGCCGACGCCATAGTGCAATGGAATCCCGCGGGATTTTTCCAAAGGGTAGGAACTACAGCAAGAGCTATTTTGTAATGGAGGCAAGGGCATCTCAAGACATCAATTACCCGGATGTTTCCTTTAATGTGGTTTAACATTTAAGAGCTGCGTTCGTAAAAAGTGAAGATCAGAAAGGAGGGTGGGAATCCCAAATGTGATGGAACAGTCCAAATGGTTCGTGTTAACTTTGGAAAGAATGCAAAATGACCGCCAGCCGTCCATTTTATAAAGTGCTTGTCCTCATTGGGGTCACAGCTGGACTGGAGCCTATCGCGGAGCGGCACATCTTGGGCTGGTCACCGGTCAACCACAGGGCACATTTCGACAAACAGCCAGTCACTCATAAGCATGTTTTGAGATGTGGGAGGAAGCAGGTCTACGGTACTTGGAGAAAACCGGGCAAGCACGGGGCAAACATACAAACACCACAAAGGAAGGCACAAGCAGAGATGGGAAACGCAAAACCTCAGAACTTCGAGGCAGATGCACAAACCACTAACTCACCGTGCCACCTACAAAATGATCTGATCACACATGAAGATTCTATGATAAAATGACTTGATTGTTTTTATTATTGCTTTGTACTTTACATTGCTGTACAGACTAATGGCATCATATTGAGGTGTTTCAAATATTTTTTTTCATCTTATTCAGCTTGTGGAGATTGAACCCCGCCCGACCATATTCTTAGTAAAAAACTGGCAAATTGAAACTGAACGTAGACTGACTTAATACTTTAAGTGACAAGATTTACATTGTAATGTCGGCAGGTGCAACGACAGGGAAGTGCACGTCAATGAAGCAATACGGTCCAGTGTTTACAGTACAAGTCCACGCAATATAAAAGAGGTCAATTTAGCATCGCAGAACACGGGTGTGGATGACTGATTTGCCAATTAAAGAGATTGCCATAGCGGTTATTTCCTGCCATGTATGTCATTGATTATGAACTGAATTACAGGGAACAGTAAAACTACTCAATTCATCCTCAGAAAATGGATGATGGATGTTTCGGTGCAGCTAAAGAACATTCACATTTTTTATTAAAAAAAATATTTTTATTCAAGCCTGGAAATATGACAATGGAAACTATGAACTAAGAACCGCACCATCAAGTGCTACAAAACTACAACAGATATCCTCATGGAAGGACAAAGGGAGGGAAAAAAAGAAAACATCAAATATGCGAATGCTCATCTTTGAGGAAAGATCTCGTAGACTGAAGAGTCGGGCACGTCGTGCTGAGTCTTAAAGCCAAATTTACAACTTTGCGAATTAGCTTTGTTTTCAGTCTGGTTGTGAGAAGTCAACATGAAGAGTGTAATTGCCCGGTCCTTGAGCGAATAACGGAAATGGGTTTGTGTGAGAGAGAGAGAGAGAGAGAGAGAGAGAGAGAGAGAGAGAGAGAGAGAGAGAGAGAGAGAGAGAGAGAGAGAGAGAGAGAGAGAGAGAGTGAGATTAATCAGACTCTTCCTCTGAGCTCGCAGGTGTGGATGCAGCCTCCTCTTCCTCTTCCGATTCCTGGGTAAAAAAAAAAGGCAACAAATGACATGTGAGCAACAATGAAACCAAAGCAGCTAGTCAGCACCAGAATGGTTTATAATCATAAACCTTTTTTTTTCAAAGTGTGTGCGCCAGTGCGACAATAATTGTTTTTACATGTACGGCGGGGATCTTGCATTATACTGCCCCTGTGGGTAAGGTGGGCACAGCAGAAGAGCGGGAACGCATTAAGGGCTATTTGATTCATTTCAATAGAGAAAGATCGAGATATGAGCGTGGTCACTGAATGAATTAAACTCAGACTGAAAGTCAAGGCACGGCTGTACTCTGAGTGGCGAAGCAGTTAAATTTGTGATCCGAGGCCAAGTTGAGGTTTGCTTTACCGGATTCTGTTTTGGCTTCATGGGCAGTAACATTACTCTGAAGCGATTTGGAACCGGAGACGATGAAGATGATGTGCAACAATTTGTTTTCGACCGCACAGGTTGCCGGTATGCTTCCGCGAAGTGAAAGAAAGCCACAGACGAATTGGATGAGATAATGTGTGTCGCCATAGACGCTCCTATCCACCTCCTTCTTCTTCTTCTTCTTTTTGGACTTGCTCTTGTGGTCCGAGTCGGACGAGCTCTCGCTGGTCTCGATGAACTCTTTGCTCTTGAAGCTCTCGTTGCCGCCACTGCGCTCCCTCTCCTTGTCTCCTCCGGAGGACTTTCGCTTTTTGTCGTCCTTTTTGCCTGCAGACTTCTTGGCCTCCCTGAAGGGAGAAAGGGGTCATATGAGGAAACGTTCAAGAAAGTAGCGTGACTGCCATGCTAGGTTATAAGTCGTACCTCTTGGAAATGGAAGAATCTCCTCCACCGCTTTCCCTGTACTCCTTCTTTGCAATGTCATATTGCCGTTTGGCTTCTCCCGCCTTCGCATCCCACTCCTGAAGAACAGATAACATTCTTACATTTTGTGAGCAATGCTCAGTTAAGCTTTGACTTTTCTCTCTCGAGCCAGAAAATGAGCTTGTTTTAACAAAACCAACCAAACCAAATAGTAGCGCAGTCGACGTATCCTCGGTCCTTCCTTCTGATTTTTACCTCTTTCTCATCTTTGCCCAGTTGCCTCCACATTTCTCCGGCTTTCTTAGAGATCTCTGTGACAGAGATTCCGGGGTTTTCCGACTTGATTCTCTCACGGCTGGAATTAAGCCATAGCATGTAGGCACTCATCGGCCGCTTGGGGCCACCTTTGTCTTTCTGCTTCTTCTGCGGCGGTTGGAAAAATGTTTGTGACTGCTGCTGTTAAATGCTAGCGCGAACACATTTGTCAGCATTCCAACTTCCTGCTTCTCACCTCTTTGCGTGGCTTCCTTTCCTTTTTCTCCTTCACCACTTTGGGCTTTTCGACTTTTTGCTTCTTCTTTGGACTGTCATCCCCACTCCCCTCGCCTTCGTCGCTGCTGTCGCTGGCCGACGCCTTGCTGTCGTACCTGATGGCGGAAGGCAAAATGTTATGTCTGCGTGGTGAAAACAGCGAGATGCGTGTTCGCGCAGGGGTCGAGGTTTTCCTTACTCTTCTGCAATGTCGTCATCCTCCTCACCAGGGTTGAAAGACTCATCTAAAGCAGAAAAGGTCAACAAAAGTCTGAGTCCAACTTAATATTGTAACCCCACCGCCCCCCTAAAATATATATATATTTTTTTAAATGTGATGGGTGCTTATGAAGGTTTGCATACAAAACATATTGCGTAATAGTCAATAAAAATAACTATCACACGCCTAGCCTGTGAACAAACAGTGCATCTTAGCTTCTGGCTAGCAGACGTCGTGACTTTCCGTATGATATGTAAAAATGTAACTTTTAAACAATCTCTCATGGGCTCTTCAGATGGAACAAAAGCAGTTGAACCTGTTGACGTTTCATTTAAATGTAATTGAATAGGTCTCTATTTACATAAAAGATTAAGTTATAATAATATTTGAGTTACTACAAGTTAAATATGTTATCCTTTCAACTTCCGCCGAAAATATGCACATTTTAACTGGGCAAAATACTGCAACATTTTAACAAATAAGAAATGTCACTTTTTCACCCAAAGGCAATTTTTATGTAAAATACAACTGAAACAAGAGTGAGTGAGATAATGAAACTGAAACGATGAGCAGTTTCCTTTGTGTTTTGCTCCTTTTGTATTTTGTCTTTTTTGTTAACTTTTCTTTTGATGGCGGCGCGGACACCCGCAGCGGCTCCTCTTGTTTCATGTTGAGAGGGAAGAAATTTCATCTGTGCTGTATGTTACACATACTGTACATTTGACAATAAAGTTTATCCAATCCAATTTACTGTACTGGATGTGAACCAAGGTCCGGATGGAACGGCGATTTCTGCCATACAATTAGACCCCAAGCGATTACACATTTCTGTTTCACCGTTGAGCCCCGAGGGCCTCAATAAGTGTCTTGCAATGAAAATAAGTTGGACGGCCCTGTTCAAAACATCACGTGCTCGTCAACTCACCACTGCCGCTATCAGAATCGTCACTGTCGTTACCCTCCTCTCTGATCTTGCCCTCGGCCTTCATACGCTCCAAGTAGGCATCGTGCTTGTCTTCGTCAGAGTCGCTGTACTCATCGATCTTGCCCTTCATGCCCTGGAAACACAGTCACTGGTTAGAGAACACCTACAAAAAAAGGTAGACTCCCTACATAGTCCACCACTCCCATGGAGATGCTCCCACGCCCAAATGTTAAAGGTCAAAAGAGGTATGTGCATGAAAAAAAAAAAGTTCAGTTCTGTTACAATTATGCTCCTTAGCAAAAATGTCCTGAGTGCTTTTTCAGGTCAGCAATGTTTGTGCATAAAAACTGTAATGTGTCAGACTGCAGGTGTGTTGCTTGCGACCACAGTTGTGTTATTGCACGTCAAAAGCCCCCCAGGCCTCAAATCTGCACAATGCGAACACACAAACAGACATACACACACACGCAGTTATCTGCCACACGCCTGCAGCCCTCCCGGTACCAATGTTAGCAAAGAATCACCTCATGAATTTTTCCCAATCCAAAAGCAATGTTTGCATCACACCCAACCAAAATGTAAATCAACCATATGGGGCTAGATTTCGGTCGGCACGCCATGCAAGCACAAATCACGCCAACCACGAGACGAACATACGAACCTTCTTCTATACAGGGACAAGCACACGCGCACAAGTACAAGGAGAAGGGAGGGCGACAAGTGTCATTAAGTGAAATGGATTATGATTGACAAAAGAGCATCTTGACACAGAGGGCGACCGCGTTACCTCCTTGAAACCTCTGTTCTTGATGTTGAGCTTCTTGGCGTTGACAAAGTCAAACAGTTTGTCGTACTCTTCCCTGAAGAAATGAATGAGCCAATGTGAAGATGGAAAATGAAAGACGCATGGCAACATCAGGAGTTTGACGGTTCTTATTTCTTGTACTCAACAAGTGAGGGATATATGGCTTGAAGGTGATTTAATTTTTTTTTTAACAATGGACCTAAAATGCATTGTGACATTTGCACTTGAATTGAATTAATCAAAATTTTCAAATGCACATGTCCAACTGTTGAGTGTTTCAGTCGTGTAAAAGTTTTGGTTTGTCCTGAAATGTCAACCAAGAGCCCAGCACACATAACTTCTGGGGAGAAGCGTAGATTATTCTTGACTATTTGGAATCCCTCAAGAACTCGTGAAGTCACCTCTCAATGTTGCTGAAGGTGTACTGGTTGCCCTGCTTGGTCTCAATCTCAAAATCAAAGGAACGAGTGGTGGTGGTGCCTCGGGCAAAGTTGACGCAGGAGATCTCCTCGAAGCGCAGGTGCACGGGGGGCTTGTGGACGTAGATGAAGCCCCTCTCAAGGGGATAGAGGAGGCCCGAGGTTGCCTTATATGAGCAAGTGATGCACTGAGCACCAGAGTGGCTGAGAAGGAAGTGACAAAGGTAACATTTATTTTACTCAGTATTAAAAAACAAAAAATGTGACTATAGGAAGGGTGTGGTTTTGGTGCAAACCCCTGAAAGTTTCCAGGCACGGTGATCTTTCTGTTGACCAGGGCCTTCATCACCCTGCTGACCAGCTCGTAGAGAGACCCCGACATGTTCTTACTCAGTTTGCCCTCAAAGCGGCGCTCCACATCATCCCTGATGACAAGCAGGAGAATTGACTGTCAACCATGAGAACTGTGCTTCCCCCCAGTGGAAAAAACTCTTTCAAACAGCTGTGTGTACTGAGAGCCAGAAAGGGTATCACAAGATATTATTGTAGGTCATACAACACAATTTAATATAATGAAATCCAACGCATGAGTATGAAAAATGTGCAATATCTTTTTATACGGCTTTATAATACAATAGGATGCTATACGCCATTACTTATAGAGCGCTTTCACAACAGCTGCAGCTGTAACAAAGCGCTTTACAAAACAGTTAACATGAGCAATACGCGCTTCGCTGTGATTATGTTACTTGAGATACATCGCGGTTTTAACTATTTTTCACTGATAAAGTATTTGAGGTATTTTTTTTGTGATAAACGTTTCGTTATGTATTGGTAAATTATGTATGGGTGGGTACATGGTAAATGGATATGTGAGTATTGGTGTTTTTTTTTTCAAAGCTGTGAAGGAAATGTCATTGTGCTGATTCTTTTTTAAAGTGTGCAAAGACTATAACATAAGAAATCCTTTATTAGTCTCGCAATGGAGAAATTGCAAATTCACAGCAGCAAAGTTATGAAGGAGATAAATACACACACACACACACACACACACACACACACACACACACACACACACACACACACACACACACACTAAAGGTGATTCTGATTAATTTTTGTATTACTTATGTTTTATTGTTTAGTTTTGTGTTGTCACTGCCTGGTATTGACACTGTTGTCCACTTTGGGCATCCGTGAATGTGCGTTGCTTTGCGTTCCATACACAGCCGTATTGGTCACAGCCAATATCATATGTGCCGCTTAAAATGGAAACAGAAATTGACTGGAATAAAACTTGGGCCTGCAGTGTATATCATTTGGCATTTATGATATTTGCAGTGTTATGACGCAGTTCGTGTGTATCACGAAGTGTCTGTCGAGTGTAATTGCAGCACAAACTCACTCGCTCATGTTGAGGGAGAGGCTGATGTTCTCCTCTTTGGAAAAGAGCAGAATCAGGAAGTGGTAACGTGTCTGGCCCTGCTTGATGGGAGGATCCAGACTGATCTACACCCAAAAACAAGGAGCATATGTGAAGCTCACAAAGAAAAGCAATGTAAGAATATATAAGGTAGGCAACATCTCACCCCTGAGTAATTTCTATATTTCGGGGGAAGCTTAATTAGGTTGAAAAGCACTCGATAGCAAAATGCAGACTTACGACAAAAAACATCTGTCTTTGGTCCTTGTGTGGCAGCAGGAATAGACGAAGGACGGTGGTGTAGGGAATCTTGTAGTCAAACGTCTTACCGTGGAGGTGAAGGAAGGTTGGGTAGATGCGGATGTCGTATCTGGCACACACAGATGGGCAACATTTGATTTTTAAAATTGAGAGACAGCAGTCGTTTGTAGATGAAAGAACAACATGGGCCTTACTTTGCCCACCCTTGCTCTGAATGGCATTTGAGGCGTGTGGCTATTTTACCTTCCTCTGGGCGTGAGACACTGTAGTTCTTTGAAAATACACACAGCATCTCCCGTGGCCTGGATCACATCCGCCTTTGACAACACATTCTGGGCAAAGGCCTGAACAGGAGGCCGACAGGAGATTGTAGCACAGTTGCTAAATGGCTTCACGGAGAAAACGGTGGAGGAAAAACCCTCCCACCTCCACAGGGTCTTGCCGCTCATCCGCCTGGCCTGGCGGGACGTAGAAGCGGACCTCCATGAGCGAGACCTCGGCGTCATCGTTCTGATGGAACTCCAGGGTCACTTCATTCTTGCCTGTGGCGCACTGCGACACATTGGAGAGCGGGACCTCAAAGGCTGTAATGTCATTCACGTCGAATGATAACAGCGGGCCTGCAGTGGAAGAACAATTTATGCATCAATAGAGGAAAAAAATCTCTCTATTTTTTTTTTATCCTGGGCTGCCCGTACTAAGTGCGCCAAAAGCAAAGTACAAATTTGTTGCCAACTTAACTGCATAACTGATTTCCTTGAGAAAATTACATTTAAGTGTGCATATATATGCAAATTGAACGGGATTCATGCCCCGCGTTCTGTGCACTAAAACAACTGCAAATCCAGAATGACTGCCGATTGTCATGTTGTGTTTTTACCAGAAAACTTGGCTGTTCCCCAGTTCCACCCCTTCACACACATGTCCTTCTCCGTTAGCTCCACGCTGTAGTTTGCTTTGAAGAAGTCGGAGATCTTCTCAAAGTCCTGATGCAGGGAGACAAACAAACGAATAATCTGTAGTTAGAAAAGTCCTGGAGTGATGCATGGGTCAAAGCGTAGCAAAACATTTTCTTACCCACTAGAAAAAAGTGGACATGGGCTGGAGGGACTAATTAAACTGACACCGTTGAAACCATGCCTATCATTCAGGCCTTCCAGGTCCACAGGAGGGTGAGCATAATCAATCCATCTAACTACTTTGTCCTCCTACGCGGCTTAATAATGCACACATCCAGGCACTGTCCTCATCACATGTGGAAGTGATTGTGGCAGGCACGAAAGAAGAGAATGAGACTGTGGGAAAGAGTTTACACACCTGGATATGTGCTTGTCCGCTTGCTTATTACAACCCCTGTAATCAGTGTGTGTGTGTGTGTGCGCGCGCACACGAGACTCACCAGTCCATTTGTGAATGCTGATCAAGGCAAATGTTTAAAAGGAGAGCATGTGAGTGTTTCACATCGTGCGCATTGATGACCGTTTTCTTTTGACTGTTCATCCCTGTGTCGTCACCGTTGTAGTTGTTGTCCTAATAAACACACACATCTCAGTCCAGACTGGAGTCCAGACTAATGTCTACTGATTAAGATTCCAATGTTTGGATGGATGGATAGATAGATATGGACAGCAAGAAACAATTGCTCCACCTCTCCCTTCGTGTTGCTTTCAAACTAGCATGTGTGTGTGTGTGTGTGTGTGTGTGTGTGTAAGGTACGACATAACCAGGCCCCTCGCCTCCTCCTGACTGTGCACGTAGCAATGTGATGCTCCAAGCTCTCCTATCCAATTATTTCATTTTGGTGTAAGAATGGGGAAACCCAAGTTTTTGGAGCATTCAAATGAATGAAACCAGAGCTAACCGCACTGACACGTTACATTTCTGAATGCAAACAAAGTACTGCATTCGTGGGATTCAAAAAGAGAGACTGTGTGTAAATGTTCAAAACAGTTGTGATTTTTACTCGACTGTTTACAGGCGAGCTTGGTATGGAAGGGGGCTGCTCCCAGGCACACGTTCAACATCGCACTAAGGTTACGACACATCAGAGTGTACACAGCCAGAGGCCAAACAAGCAGTCATCGACCAATTACTGACATTGGCTGAGGGATACTAAACAATGACATCACACACCGGTGCTCAGCGACGCGAGGATTTATCTCTGAAAAGTGGTCTGATTAACCCCAGGAGACACTGCTCACGCCACCTCAGGTTATACCAGAGCCTTTTTTCCACTCATTCCCTGGCATCCTGACAATCTCTGTGCACGCACGGCAGCGAGGGAGAGGGAAAAGAAAAACACACAGGGAGATAAAAACAACAAAAAAGAATTACCCTCCACGGCAGTCTCTGCCAAATTGTTTCAGTGAACCAATATAAACACTGACTTACACAAGCCCATGATTACGCTGTTTATGCAGCACATGTGCGAGCGGCCACTTTCCTTCATTAATCCTATTAGGACCTGACACACACACACAAGCAGACTTTTCAACAACTCATTCACATGGGGGCAGCACAGTGGCGCTTCGGTTCGCACCGCTGTCTCAAAAACAGAATTCTAGGTTGGAATCTCAGCTAGGAGTTTGCATGTTCTTCTCTTGCTTGAGGGTTTTTTCGGTTTTGAGCTGTTACTTGTTCGAATTTTTTACTTTGTGTTCCAAGCCAAAATTTCACTTCTGACTTGGGTTGTCAGTGTCGATACCAAAATGACTTTCATACACTGATACAGAAATGATACCGCAGAAAAAGCCTAATTGTAACTTGTCTAAATGTTATTGTGTGGGGCGTGCTCACTTTCAACGTATAATTAATGCACATTTTCCACAAGTGACTGATAAACAGCTTAAAACAAGAATCCTTTGTTTTTTGGGGGACTAACTGCTGAATCGCACACAAGTAATGTGTAATATAAGTAATATGTAATGTAATAATAAGTAATATGCAAGTAAAAATATTTGCTATTTGGGGTGAACTATTGCAGGAAAAAGATTAAATTGTGATTTTTCTGACAGATACTGCGATTTCAATTCGATTCACTTTTTTGTGTGTGTTTCATTAAATCCAGCTCCAGGGCAATATTCATGTGGATGTACTGTGACGTTTCGAAATATAACAGAATATTACATCATACCATCAAAACATATTCACATGTTCGAGAGATTACTCAGATAAGATAAAGACACGAAGGCGACTGTATGAAGGAGGCAGTCCTTTCTCAAGTTTTTTTTTAAATAAATGAGGCAAGGTTTTGCGGTAATTTAGTTTTGGTATATTATGCAACCCCAGTTACGGGCAAGCTTCAGATATGCCGCCACTCGAGGGAAGGGGGGGAAAAACCCAACAGTTGCCAATACACTTTCACCTGTTTATGAAATGGGACAAATAGTAAAACAGACACAAAACACAAACACAAAACGAAAGCTTTCACACAGAGCATGGAGAAGATGCAAACACCGAACTAACTGCGAGGTAAACAGACAACAGAACTGAGTCCAGGCTCCTGACATTACTCACTTGGCCACCCCCTTTACAACTATATTATGGTGTGAGCCAAACTTTCAGCTTAATTACCATATTAAACCGTTAAAAAAAAAAAACAATAGTTTTTGTATTCACAATTTATAATACAGTATTTTCTTCAGTAAAAATGTAACAAAAAAATTGTGGCGTTATATTGGGGCTGTAATGGATTATCCATCCATCCATTATCCGAACCGCTTGATCCTCACTAGGGTCGCTGGAGCCTATCCCAACTGTCTTCGGGCAGCAGGCGGGGGACACCCTGAACCGGTTGCCAGCCAATCGCAGGGCACACAGAGGCGAACAACCATCCACACTCACACCTAGGGACAATTTAGAGTGTTCAATCAGCCTGCCATGCATGTTTTCGGAATGTGGGAGAAAACCGGAGTGCCCGGAGAAAACCCACGCAGAACATGCAAACTCCACACAGGGAGGCCGGAGCTGGAATTGAACCCGGTACCTCTGCACTGTGAAGTCGACGTGCTAACCACTGGACTACCGGGCCGCGCTGTAATGGATTAATGGGTCGAAATATTTCAATGGACTTGGTAACGAAATGAATTCCACTCTCAAGTCAAGGTACTGTACTGTATGTTGCCCATTCATTGTGCCTTTCTGTCTGTTTGTATGTGCCAGACCTGTGAATGAAAGGTTCACCAGGACCACCCACCTCCAAACAGGATGATAAGTATTAAATTAATAGAGGGATATTGACCAAGATCTTGACGGAAAAAATCCCTGAACCAAACGGCAACATAAGTAATTTTTAAGAATCCCCCTCGCTTACATCCCACATTCATTAATACAGACGCTCCCCAGGTTACGAACGAGTTACGTTCCGGACGATTGTTCATAAGGTGAATTCGTTCGTAAGTTGCTTCAGTGCTCTATTTTGTCTGGAATGTATGTTTAAGGCTTATATTGACATCCATATAATGGGGAGAGAGCTTTTCGTCACGTTCTTCAGGGCTCGAGGGTTAGCTGCCCGGTAAACTAGCAGCGGCTTCAGCGGGGGAGAGTAGACGACGGTCGTCGACCGCGCGCCGACGCCTCCCGCCCGTTCCACCGTCACACGCCCGCCCCACGCCTCTCCCGCGCCGCCTTGACGTCGCCTCCGCCGTCCTCCTCCGCCCGTTCGGCACTCGGAAAAAGGCGCGCAATACAAAATCGAACTTTTTTTTTTCGACAGACCCGTGAAAATGTTCGTATGTACCGTTTGTTCATAACTCGGATGTTCGTAACTCGGGGAGTGTCTGTACAGCACGAGACAAGCAAGCTTTGAGCTGTTGCTCAAGTAAAGTCACATTTATTTCATGGAAACATTTCACTATGGGGTTCCCAAGAGAGGAAGCGATGCCAAGCATTAACACAGAAACAGCTGTCAGACCACTCCTCTAAATGTAGCTGTAGGGCCTATAGAACTGATTCGCATATGTAATTGGACGCTCACCGTATCCCTGAAGCCGTCGTATTTGTAGATGTGTCCCGCGCTGGTGCTCAACTTGATTCCGTGACCTAAACACACACGTCGCCATTGAGCCAGGCTAAGTTCACCTGCCGGGATGCTGTCCACCTTTCCGGTCTTGCTGCTCTTGTACACCACGTTCTGCTTGCTGAAGCGCAGCCGGCCATCATTCTGCAGAGAAAACAAAAGGCACAGGGGTCTTTTGAAAAATGACTCAAGCTAATGTTCAACTCTTTTGGAGATCTTATGCTAGGTTTACACCAGACACATTTCATTATTCGGGTGTGTGTCGATGAAACCTTGAAAAAAACTGAACATTTGATTGGATAAAGGTCGTCTTTAACCAATATTAAGATAACAAACAGATCCAATCTATCAAGAAGAAAATAAATGGAAGCAGAAACCAGTCAAGTGCCTCCCTCCAAGGAAGAGGCATTCGGTAATTAATGTTAAATTTTTATTTTTGACAACTTTTGACCACATTTAAAAAAAAAGTTAAACCATTCAATAAATGCACTTAATTTTACGTCACTGCTCTTTCTTCCGCCAAACTAAAACGCAGTTAGCATATGTGCCTTTTGTTATGTTCGATATTTTGGTTTTGGCAAATGTTCAGGTCTGTTTCAGGTTTATTTCTGTATGCATCCGCAATGTAAAGAAATAATTTATTGTGCACCGTGGGTGGTCTCATGAACGGTCTCATCTGCATCACTGCGATTTTCGTGGGAATTGCCAAGTGTGCAGCATGCAAACCATTCAGTTGTATTGGAAATACTGCAGACGAGTATACATCAGATGTAGATTGCCAATATTAAATAAACATGTCATTGAGTATTTAATGAATTCATTCAGACTTGCCTGTGGTTGCCGTGTCTGTGTGCGTGCATGTGTCTGTGTGTAGCCATACTCATTTATCGATCTAACTGTACAGCTGCTGCCATCAATAATAATAATAATAACAATAAAATCCCATAACTTTATACAATGTTACATAGTGAATCGAGTGTGCGAAAGACAAAGAGCAACCAAAAAATTGGCATATAGCCTGATCGATCCAAAGCAATGTGAACAACATAACATTTGGGGTGACGTGGCCAGCATCATGAACTATGATGAATATTCTAAATGCCGTGGCGTTTCTACTGTTTAATATAAAGGAAGCCACAAAAATAAAACATTCATTTTATGTGGCTTCCACCCAACTCTGGGATCAAACATGAGTCTCCCCCAGTTGGGGAGCGCAGAGTGTTGACCGTTGAGCCCAACACCCTATTAAACGTTAAGGGAAGTGAACGCCGCACGGTGCAGCCAGCTGCTGTCATCGGCACAAAGAAGGCAGCAAAATTCATGTTCTCGATGGTCCGGCAGTAGGCGGGAATTGTGGGACAACAACATTGTTGCTGTCATTCAATGTTGCTTTTGAAATGAAGTGTTTCGTTTCCCTTTCTTTAAACAAGTAATTCTGCGCCACTTTTCTGGAACATGTAGCACAAGTGACACATGAATGCACAAATTAACACTAGTGATAAAATGCGCGCAAGGCACACAATGCCACAGCTCAATGTATGCTATTATACTCGACATTTGTTTTGCATATTGAGATGGGTTGGTCGATTAATTAGTCGGGCCCGAGTTTTGAACCACATTTCTCCCTTTAATTCAGTGGACATTGGTCATGCCTTGGCCACCTGGGGACAGTATAATATAGAATATACTACACGAAGACAGTCACTCCTCAGTAGGCCACGGTAAAATTAGTTGTTCTTTGCAGAGGGGAAATAAGATATATGACTCCAAGTATTATTAAGATCTGCGGAAAAGTGTTGCTCCACTATTTATGTTCCGTTGTTTCAAGGGGTATAACACTGTTATTTATTAGCTGGTCAATGGCATTTTGTATGAAGCTAAACTGACTTTACTAAGGCACAGCTACAGTATATGGTTGTTTTACATATAATGTGTGGTGTAATTCACATTATTTTCTGTTCAAATTTAAGTAGGAGGCGCACAAAACAGCGGTCCGCCTATTTTGGAAGGAATTACAGAGATGCCTTTGGAAAAAAAATCATTAAAAGTGAGTAAGTACGGCTTGGACTCCCGTAACAACTTCTGCAAACAACCCAGCCTAAATGTTGCTCCTCCTCGACAAGTAAAGCTTGTCGAGATGCATCACTTAAACATAGTTCACTGACACCAATATACTACTATTATATTAGACACTTCTTTGGAGCAGAAAGCATCAAAAAGAACACAAAATGCTAATTTATGAGTTTTTCAGGAAATAACTTGCGAGTAAAAAGATGCAAATTGGTGAATACCTGGATATGCAGGAGACTACGGCACTTGGAAACAAATACTTTGCAACCAATGTATGAATCCGTTCAAAGAGGATAACATCATATCAACGATCATATTAAGTCCGAGCTGTTATATCATGATTCATACTTCAAATCGGGTCCGGATTTTTGTGGTCGCACAAAATGTGTGACCATTCGTCGACAAGGAGACTTTTTACTACGGTACTTACCCAGGAGCCTTTGACTTCCTGGTAAATCTCGTTGAACTCCAGTGTGTCTCCCATCTCGGCAACAGGCTGATGCTATTCAGACACAGAAACGGAATAAAAATAAATACACAAAACGACGTGGGTTTTTTGACATGTTCACAGTAAAGGTCGTTAGGTAAATACGGAAAGAGGAGGCAATAGTAAAGAGGGAGGTATCTTATTGTCCACACATACAGTACTAGGGAATAATGACTCCGTAAACTTGCACTTTTCCTCAGGTACCCTCGTTTCTTACAAATGTTGGCCACTCATCGCTCTTGCTCTCTGACTAGTTTCACGTTAGCACTGTTTCCGAGCAACATGTAGCGTTTCATTTAATGAAGTATGCAAAGCTCATTAAACATACAGTATCGCTGCGACATTAATAGCTAAACTAACTTGAATTCCACGAGGTGCGCTTGTTTTAGGCTGCTGTATTGTGTTATAATCTCAATCTCAAAGCCTGCAGCCCTTATGTGGGTGAAAAGAAAACGACATCAAGCACCGCCTCATTTAGAAACCAAACGCTTTACATCGAGCGCTCAAAGTTAGCAAGGCCGGTCTAAGGAAACAAAGTGGAGTTGATTAATTTAAAACGGACTCGGGACAGACACAACGCGTCTTGTTACTTACAGATATTAAAGCTTTGCCTATTGTTCACCATTAACACATAAAATGAAAATTTCAAAGTCTTACTGTCAATCTGATGAGGAGGACCGCCTGTTTTCCCGCGTGTAGCGTCAGGCGCTAACCCACGTCACGGGAAGCTCTTGCAGCAATGTGTTCGGTATTACTTCCGGTAGTACGACCAACTGCACTGTGAAATCTATCAATATTTCATTAAATTCCAGTCGAAACACAGATTTTATAGTAAATCTTCATATTCAACCAACGATTTGTTCATGCAAAATATATATTTTAGAGGTTTGTGTTTTGATGGTCTAATGATGTAGTGAAGATTCTTTCCCACTAGATGTCACTAAACTCATCGATTGTAACCAGATCATTGCCACGTTCTCTTTGAAGACGTTCCACTTTTTTCTCAAATAAAATGGAACCACAAATTTGAAAAAAGAAGCAAATCACGAAGTTCGAATGGTGATGGAGGAATAAAGTCAATTGAGGCATGCAACGAAATGTGCAAATTCAAGCCTAGATTATAACTTGGATGATCAACTAAAACACCTTTTAATTAGGGATTGTCCTTTGAACATAATGCTGATATTTGTTATTTGCAAAAGGAATAGAATAAGGAACTTCAAACGCCACGGTTTTGTAGTGAAAACAGACATGTGATTTAAATAAATACAAACGGAAACACAGGAAAACCAGGGAAGATTTGACACATGCAACAACTACCGTGCAGCCTCTGTTTATAAAAAATAATAATAATTTCTTGTTATGCCAAAAACATGCACAAGTTATTTCCTTTCTCATATTTGTATAACTCTGACAGATTAAGTACTTTGCGTTTTTTTAGGAGGTCTGTGTGTGGGCTGGCTTGTTTCCAGCATGATTATAATCAGTGCTATTTGTCCATCTATGTAATGCAATACAAACCGGCCAGCGTTAAAGCACAGTTCGGGAATATATATCTTTGAGTTTGCTGCACGGGATAGGAACATTTGAGGCCTCACCATGAGCACATTTTGCAGTTCAATGAGAATGCAAGATGAATAAGACCTACAAAATCACTCTTGTGTGACAGCTGCTGAAAATCATTATAATTGTAAAGAAATGACCAGAAGCATTGAGAAAATGTAAACATTTCAGAAAAATGGATGCCAATAATTTTATCCCTGCATTGCTGTGACGTTGCAGACTTGAAAAAATAAATGACATTTTCCCGCATTATAGTCACTATTTAGAGCAGTGATTTCCAACCCGCAATTGATCATCCTGTGTGCTGCCGTGAAATAAAAAAGTTCACTTAACCGGTCCGAAAATTATTATATAAATAATTTGTCGTCTACTGTAGGCTACTTAAGACAGGAAGAAGAATTAAATGCTCTTCCACTACATGTAACAAGCATACTTAACCTGTGTATCCACTTTGTGTGACATTTTGTTTTCTGGTTTTCCTTGAGAATGTAAAATCCATGCTTTGGATAAACAAAGGCTGTGAAAGTGCTCTTTTAGAATGTTTTAATGATGCGTGTGGTCATTATTCTTTGTCTAAAATGTAGATTTGTGCGTATTTTATAATGTCTTACATGTTGTTTTTGAATGTTAATAACAGATTTATAAATCTGAACATTAATGAAAATGAGTGCGCCATTAATGCGCCCATGCGTGCATGCGTAAAAGGTGAACATTTTGCAGCCGTCTCATTGGATTAATGCTCCCAAATATTCTTAAACTGATGAAATAGGTGAAGGACGTAAGTGGCGCGGAGACATCAAACGATCACAAGTCAGCGTGCGTGGAGGCTGCGATGACGCGTGCGTGCGTGGAGACGGAGATGAGTTGAGACAAGTCCCGTGGTTCCGGGGCGAGCAGTGATGCGTCAAACCGGTGAATCAGCCATAAGGATTAAAAAGAAGAAGAAAGTCGGGATTCAGAAATGGGAACGAGGGGATGAAAGGAGGAGAAGGAGGAGGAGGAGGAGCGGGGAGGAGGAAGAAACTACAAAAAGCCTTCGTCGCCTCGGAGTGTGTCACACCGATCACAGAAGTCCGAGCAGATGCTCCATCCTGACGAGCAGCTTCTTCAGAACATCTAACATCACCTGCTTCGGACCTCCTCATCGTTCGCAACCTTTGCTTCAAAGGTGAAGGGGGGAACAAAAAGAGCGAGAGAGCACCTTGAAAGGCTCCACAGCTGATTGGTGAACTCCTGAGCACTGACGGGAAATAAAAGAATTTGGAGTGAGGAAAATGACATTTTGCATAGGTAAGTACAGACCTGAAACCATTTCAAAACTATTTCAAAAATATTTTTTCCCCCTCCTTGTAGTTGTGTGGAGGAGGTATGCCTTCATATTTGAAACCTGTCTTCTCAATATCAGAATATTAGGAACTCATATTTTATACATAAATGTTCATTTTGCTGTGTTTTAACAAAATTGCCCATGTTATTTAGGAGCGATATTCAAAAAGAAGGAAAAACACAAGTATATATTCCAACACAAGAGTCCCGTTGCCTCGATTAACCCTTTGTGGATTACTATGACTTGCATGACTACAAATCAACACAGACATAAAGAAGAAGCAAAACTTTTAGCAAGCAGATTGGTATTTTCTTTGATATTCGAAAACCGACAAAGAAAATTACAATCAATGTGAAGAGCTGTGAAATTTTCAGTGTTGTACACGTGACCATGGGGAAACCTTTTGTGTGTAAAAGTATTTTTTTTTTGTTTTCCTCACCATTATCCTAAATTGACTCTTGATCAGAAATTACTCCAAAATAGTTAAAAGGCAGAAAATAAAAAAAAGTGAAATTTAAGTAAAATGTTTACAATTTGTTCAACAAGTTCAATTAGAATGAGCTATTCTTTGAAGAAATAAAATAAAAACATGCCAGTCAATGAGTGATAATATTCATTTTGAGCAGAGCGAGGAGAACAAAGGGTTGACTCAATATGAGTTTTTAGCCCTTGTGAATTACCTTTAAAATGAAGATAAAGGTTTTGGGGTCATGCACAGCAAGCTTTAAGCGCCTGTCTCGTTAGCTGTCACCGATATGTGAAAGTACAGGATCCATGTTAGTCACACACACACACGCACACGCACACACACACACACACACACACACACACACACACACACACACACACACACACACACACACACACACACACACGTTCACACTGATTCCCATTCGCTTTTAAACAAAAAGTCTGTCCTCGGGCGATTAAACAAACTTAACATGCAGGCATAAACACAAAAAGTATTATTGTGATGGTTGAGTGGATGAGTGTGTGAGTGCGCACAGGCACACACACACACACACACACACACACACACACACACACACGAAACAAAGAACAATTGAAAGATTGTGCAGAGAGGTTGGGTTCACGATGATATTTGATTGGCCTGGCCTGTGTAGATATCAAGCAGCAACGGAGGGGTTAATTCCAAGCAGACTCCCCACTGACACAAGTCCACAGCACCCAGAGGGGAAGAGAGAGAGCAGTGGGGAAACAGGGGGGAACATATAAAATGAGTCGGTCACGCTTTGAACAGTTACACATGCTGTTTACATTTTTGCCAAATTAACATGGCCCCTCGGCATAGAAAAAAAAAACCTTACCACAACCCCCTTTTCAAATCCTTTCCACTCCCCTTCTGTCTGTCCTGCAACACTGTTGCAAGTCAACATACAGTAGGCTATACCACACGTTAAGTAGCTGTCACATGCTTTGGATGTATCCTTTGAATTACTACACGAGAGAAGGAGAGTTTTTGTGAAACGCGAACTAGGTGTCAGCTATCCTCTCACAATTTCATATAGACGTATGACACAATAAACCAACTGTAACTCAGTTGGTGGTAAAAATGTCAAAGGAAGACATGCTTGCAGAGCTGTCGTGAAAGCGCTAGATAAATCAAGATGCATTGTATTGTTTTATCAATTAACAGATTCATTGTTTCCTTGCAGCAAAAGGGCACAAACAGGGGAAAAAAAAAACATACAAACTTTTCCCATCCAAACTTGTCTTCGAAAACATTGAAGTAATTACATTACTAAACAACATGAAGAAATCGATCTTGAAATTCTAAAGGTAAAAGTGGAACATTGTAAATGTGTAAATGACTTTCTATAGTCTTCTTTAAATGTATACATATTCACAGTACTTTTTGACATGTTTGCCCAGTCTAACAAAGCAGGGGTGGGGGATGTTATAAAATAAAAAAAAAATACATACATAAATAAATAAAATAAAAAAACATGCAACCCACAAATGCTCCCAATAAAATGTGCTTTGAAGGCTGCATCATCCTCCACACCCTAAATTTAGGGCTAAATACTAAATACACACACACACACACACACACACACACACACACACACACACACACACACACACACAAAGAAAATCCCCACCCATGCTTTTAAAGAAGGGGGGATGTGAATGGGGGTTGTCTGAAAAAGAGGAAGCAAGGAATGAAAGATGAGGATGAAGGCAACAAGTGGAGCCAATTAGTCAAAGGAAAACAGAGCGAAGGCAATTAGACCGAAGCCTTAGCCAAGTTTCACTTTTCATTAAGATTTTGGAAGCAATCCGGAAGGGGGGAAGGCAGAAATTGACAGGTTGCCTGAACTAAAGCGACTAAACATAGATTAGGGGTGGCGCGGTCAAAAGTGGCAAACAACACGGATGCTCGTGTTTGACAGCATCTACTAAGGCACTGATGTTCAGAACCGTGGTAGTAAATCCAGTGTGGGTGTTTGGAGCAGTGAAATGTATGTGACGACACACGGCTTTGGTTATATGGATTATTCAGCCCGTGTGTGCGCGCGCGGATCTGCGCCGCCCTGGATGCATATGTGTGCGTCTATGCCTGCTCGTTTGTGTGTGTTGAGTTAGTGAAGGAATGCGCATTTGATTGGCTACAGGCTGCTCATAAATCTGGCCTCTAACTGTACATGCACACACCGCGCGCACAAAAACATACACACACTGACCGTGACCCCTCAACTGTCAGCCTTCCAGTGGCCTCACATGTGATGTGAAATTAGCCTTTAAAACGACACCACACTCAGGTGTCATGCATGGCGTGACCTCGAACAAGTTCCTCCTGGTGTTCTTGTAACCATGGCAACCAACCTATGACATTCCGCTAAACTCTAACCAAGTTCTAACAACGAGTCCTCGTGGGATTTGTGGGAATCGACTTTGCGTTGTGACGTTGCAGATGAATAAGGTGTGAACGCAAAGTAAAAGGAGGGTGAGGTTGTGTTCTCACAAGTATTTTGTTCACGGTACACTTTTGGATGAAGTGCGACGGCCGATGTTCAAAGCAGAACCAAGTCACTTGCGGCATAAACTTGAGACGCCGTTGTCCTTTCTGGCGAATTTGCGGGTGATCAAATCAAACCGCAATGGCACACATGTTAAAACTTTGATTCAGTGTTTCACCTCCCCTCTGATATTTGCTTTCATTTCTACTCAGATGTGCCGTATAATTCACCAATGTATGCAATTATACAATCCATACCTGCAACTAGTGATCTAAAGAACATGTAAATGCTCTTTCCCAAGATGGCAGCAGGTACAATTACCTGGCGTGCCCATCATTATTGAAGTCAATTGTTTATATCATTTGTGTGTCTGGTTTTATCTGCTGTGCCACCCCTCAAATCATATGCCCCTTTATTAGTCCAAAAGTTGCTGTACAGAACAGTTTCAAGGCATTCATTGATTTGTAATTATTATTTTTAAACAGTAGCCTCTGTGCTGACTGAATCATCCTGAATCGTCATGACAGTATTGGCTATTTTTTTAAAGGATATCTCCTTCAGATGCATTCCTCTCATTTTCATAGGGGTGCTTTCAATTCGTACATAAAAGATTAATTGATTAAACAACAACAACAACAACAACAACTAATAATAATAATAATAATAATAATAATAATAATAATAATAATAATCACAATAATAATAATAATAAGAATAAAAGTTTATCCAAACACACTACATGCCCGATGTGTTTGCCTTTTGTGACATTTTTGTTTGCTCGTGTGACATTGCAAAATGTGTCCCTTGGCTCAATAAAGTTTTGAAAACTCTGAACTATATATTACAGTTCCGACAGAAGTTACATGTGAATGCCACAATTAAGAAATGAGTTGATGATGATAAACTTTGGTTCGTAAAACAGCGGATAATAACTATATATACAATAAAATAAAATAGATAACAACAAAATTGGTAATTTAGCTCTTAGAGAGTTGAATATACGGTAACTCATTTTCAGATCACATTTGGTCCCACTTAGAAAGAGAAAAAAGTTTGCGCATGCTCAAAGTCAAATTTTCAGTTCAGTGTCCTCACTTCAGTGTCAAAAACCACAATGAATCACATCAAGACATTTGACACAGTTTGTTCACACTGTTCAGATTAGTATGATTACATTTGCATGTCATTAATTTTACGGTGTTACTTAATGCATCAAAATCATATTGTGCTATTTTACTATTATGCAGCATTCTTGAATTGCTGTGATCCAACCAATGAAATGGAAAGAAACACAAACATATCGTGCAATGTCACAATAACAGCATTGATTACTTTAATATTGTGAGTGAAAGTTATTTGCCTTCATCGTGACATCAGTGTTGACATAATTTCCGAGTGAGGAAAATAGTCCTAAATTTGCAGACACGACGAGGGAGAAAAATCTCACGGTTTCTGCTTTGAATGCTTCTAAACATGTCGAGTGATGGCCCAGCTTCAATGGGGGTGCGTCAAATGAGGGCAAGGATGATAAAAGTCAGAAGATAATTGATGGTGATGCGCGCCAGTTGGTTTGATTGTTTGTCTCGGCATTTGTGTGATCACGACATCAAAAGCGGCTCCTCTTTCGCTAATGGATTTCTTTCACTTTGATATTACAACACAACAAATCTGGGAAAAAAAAAACACTTCAAAGACAATGTATCTGCTGTCAATGAGGGAATCAATGCTCACTCGCACTGGGTCGGTAACCCATGGGTAACCCTTATGCTTTCATACACAATACGGTGATCGTTTTGAAAAGACTGAAAGACTTTCAGATTCAGATTCAGAAAACTTTACTTATCCCCGTGGGGCAATTAGAGTTGTGGGAGAGCGGCTTATTATAGAGACAGTCAGAGCAAAGGAAAAACATAGGATGAGAGGAGAAACACTTGAGGTCTTGAGGTTGTGGTTCCAGCAGCAAAGTAGTATTGCACATCGAACAGGATTGCACAGTAAGGACACAGTAAAGACAGTATTACTTGTTATTATTTTATTATTATATTATTGTTATTATATTATTATTTGTTATTTATTGTGTTTCCATTTATGAGTTTTGGCACGTTTAGTCCATGTACAAAGTCACGTTGACTCAGCATCAGGGGCTAGAAGAAGATGATGCCACTTTTTTTGTGTTTTGTCCGTAAGACAGTGTTGTGATCCGACGGCAGTATTAATGTGGATGAGCTGCTTCCGAATCCTGACAGAGCAGTGCTTTTATGGAGTGTCTCCCTGACTTCATGTTCCTGCCGCTTCCCTTGTTGCATTCCAGAAAACGGGGAACGTCTGAAGTTTCTGACCTCCGACTAGTAAAAATGCACAAGAACACCGCTCAGCAACAATGGCGATATCCAAAAAGTTGAAAACTTCAGAACACTACATACAGCATATTGTTTTGCCATTTAGCATTAAATACAGCAAATTGCAACATCTTTTCTGCATTCTCAAACAAAGCAAATCGCTGTGCTTATCAAGGTCCCCATGTTTTTTTTTTCACACGAATGGAATGTGAGGTCGGACCTTATCATTTTTCTGACATCTGTGAAGCCTGTAATGCAGCATCTTCCAAGATTTTATAAGAACCTATTTGTGTTATTTAGTGTGGAGTAACGATTCTCGAAGTGTTGGTCTAGTGCCACGAGGGGCAAGCGGGCTCTGTTTTGTCATGCCCAAGTACAATTCAACTGTATTTAACTTTTAATACAAAAAAATGGTTCCTTGAGATACAAATTAAATTCATTGAGTGGCCATTCTTGGAACAGGAATCTGTTCAATTTATCTTTCATTTTTTCAAATGTTTTTAATGAATGGAACTGCCATTAGTCCATTCTATCCTCGCTCAAAACAACTTAAATATTTGTCAAAGCACTCTGTAATACTATACTTGATACAAACATAAAATTCAACAGTTGTTGTGAACATTTTTTGCTTCAATTTAATTGACATTGTGTTTCTTGGGGCTATATAATACTGACATAAGGTTATACATGGAGAAGGTCACTAATCAGTCAGCTGCAGTAATGGTCGTTGTCCTTCATAGAGGATAAAGAATATGAGTGAGTTTTGTTAAAATGTCTGTCAACATGTGTTGCCCCACTCTTTATGGTGTAATATCAGTTGCTTTAAGGGTTATAACACTGAAGCTATTCATTGGCCAGTCTAAGGTGTTTGCATTTTTTCTTAGCATTTTGCTCAACTAGTTTGTGGTTGTTTTAAATACAAGTGGAATTCTTTTTGTTTTATGTTTAGTTTGACTAAACTTCAACTGAGCGTGGCAATTCAGTGCTTGTAGCCTTGTTTTCGAAAAATTGGGCTATTGGCCAAATATCTGCTTGCTGGGAAGTGAGTTTAGTACATTGAGCACTTGTATCTCAAATTCAAAGCTAAACGATGGCTTGTATCCCCCAAAACCACAGTACATTTGAATTGAATTTTGAATAACTGTTGGTTTTATTTACAATTTTCCCACTGTTAAGGGGTTTGTTAGGGTTCAAAATGTGCATGTCCTGTCGTAGCAGTTATGAATTTAATTTACTTTTTTTCAGGAATATAACCTCTTTTTTATGAACACTTTTCAGCTTACTATACCAGAGAGTGCTGAAGTTTTCTTGTTATGTTGCCCAGTCGAGCGGTCGTGTTTTGTTAGTGATTGTTTGTTTGTTTTCATATAAAAAAAAGACCATCGCCAAAAGGCAGTTCATATGTGGACAATGTGGGCAATGTGGGGACGCGCCAATGTGTGTTGCTATAATGCGGTTGTCCCAGAGAGAATGTTCTGGTTGGTGCCCTGGAAAGAAGGTGCTTCCACTCTCCACCAGGTACATGCATGCAGCCTCAAGCCTGCGGCTCTCACCTTGAAGTCTGGCCTTACGCCAGCTCTAATGAAGTCACTCATTATAACATTATATAACAACAACATGGAGCTGGCTTTTACGGTATGTTAGTTATGCGCGCTTGTACAAAACAGTTTTGTACAAGCGGTGGAGGAGGAGGCTTTGCAAAATGAAAATGAACCCCCCCCCCCACAAAACATCGTAATCACGATGAACTATGACCATCACGGACAGAACACTTTGGGCACTTTGTGTACCTTCCTCTGCGTGGGACTCTTTCCAAGCCAGTTTTTCCTCTGTAAAAGTGATCCATTTTGTTCCATCATGTGTGGATGCTAATGGATGTTCCACAGGAGGAACCTCCGTGTGACTTGATGGTCTTCAAACGTTCACATGTGGCACAAAGATGTTTATTGGTCCTGTCAGGTGACAGGGTTTTGTGGGATGAGGCCATCCGAGCAGGTTCTGCCGGCTCGCGGGCGTTGTTGTAGTTGACTTATTTTAAGGTGTGTGTGTGTGTGTGTGTGTGTGTGTGTGTGTGGGAGCGGCCCGGGACTACCGACGAGTTTTCCAAAATATTCCTTGGAGACACTTTGATGTGGGCGACCGGAGGCTCAACGGGTAGTGTTACAAGTGTTCAGCCCTTATTATGTTGCCGCATGTAGTTCTTCGTCAGACTAATTACAAGATATCCATCACTCAATTTGTCGAAAGCAGTGGTTGCCCAACTTTTGACAGCAAGTATCACCTGAAAAAATACTTAAATAACTATCGTGACTATAATTAAAATACAGTAGGTCTATTAATGTTCATTAAAAACAAGAATGAGGCAAATAAATACATAAATAAATAAAAATGAAAAAAGGAGAGACTTTTAGTATGACTGTAAACCACTGAAACATTATGCGCAGTTTGAACCTTGCGCTTAAATACGGGAAAATCAAACATGCACTTTGATAACGAATCCATTAAAATGTATTGCCAAAAATTGTATGCGTCAGAATAAATGGATAAAAACAGACAGTTGTAAAAGATTAAATGCAAATGTGCTGAACTTAAAAATGAAATACAGCTGAAGTGTACTCTTTCATATATCACACTGGAAGTGATCCTCCTCAACTTTACATACTTGTGTTAACATTTTATTTGTGGAATATGTAGTAGCCATGTTAACGTTGATTCCTTGAATAATCGTATCGATAATTAGTATTATATACAATTACAAATTAGACTATTGATTTGTCTTTTGAAATGAAGTGATTGCTCATCAGTAAGAGTACATGTTGCGTGTGCTAATTAGTTCTTTGTGTAAATCATTTCCATTTCAGTTTGGCTCACTCACAAATGAAGTTCGAATCTATGTGAAAGAACACATCGTATTGAATGTTGGAAGCATCACTCAAAAGCACATTGAGTTGCCCTGTGTATGAAATGTGCTCTATAAATAAAACTGCTTGTCTTACTCCCTAAATATTAAACATGGACTTTCATTCATCTTTCATCTTCTTGTCAGATTGTCACCCACAATTACTTTGTCAGCTAACCACAAATATACCATATATCAAATTAAGATGACAAAACAATTACAGTGTGTGGAGACTGGTTGACAAGAGAATGTGTTAAACTGTACTATATAATTAAATGACACAGTGCAAATTACACCCATAGAAAACATATTGTTCAATTAATACCGCTCTGTCCATGAATTCTGAGCATTATTTTCTTTGTAATGTTTCAATATCTTGTGTAACCGACTGAATATTTGATTTTCCCAACATAATAAAAATGTGCTAACACACCTGCAATAACGTGCATCTTCATTTTAATTTAGAATGGAATAGAAAGAATTGGGGCAAAACTACAAGTTTGTGCGCTCAAGAATAAACATTTGAATAAAAAAATACTAAAATATAATTTACTGATAAAACTACAATAAAAATACCCAACTTAATTGTTGTATAGTTTTTTTTTATGTTTTTTTTTTTTTGGTAAAACTCATTACAGCTCTCCAGAACAAGAGAGCATTTCTTGTTAATAAAATCATAGCTGGCATTGAAAGAATTTAATATGACCTTGCTCGTCCGCTATAACAGAACCATGAGGGCTGTGAGGGAAAAAGGGCCAGAGAAGGGGGACCAGCCGGGCTGAAGGGGAAGCAGGGAGAGGTAACACGGCGGAACAACAAAGGACGAGTATGGTGACGCAAACGGGAAGCCTCAGGTGTGTCAGTCTGACCAAAATTGACAGGGTAGCGAAAATCATTGTTTAACAGTGGCATGTTTTCGACCATAATTACATACATGAATCACCGCCTGCTGTGTCATGTGGTCCGAGAGAAGCAGTTTGCAAAGGCATGACAGAAAGAATATGTTCGTGTGTGTGTGTGTGTGTGTGTGTGTGTGTGTGTGTGTGTGTGTGTGTGTGTGTGTGTGTGTGTGTGTGTGTGTGTGAGAGTGAAAGCAGCATTATGAGAGGCCAGCGAACATGCGGTCCCTTTTTGTTGAAAACCATCTTTCAGCTTCAATTTTCTCTGTTGGAACCCAGAGTTAGAAGCAGTGCAGAGTTTTCTGTGTCCCCTCAGAAGCACACACATGTACGCGCACCAATTACATTACACAGTGGTACCTTGACTTGCAAGTTTCATGTGTTCCAAGACCAAGCTCCACACTCAATGTACTCATCCTTTAATACAGGGGTGGGCAAACTTTTTGGCTCGGGGGCCACATTGATTTCTAAATTTGACAGGCGGGCCGTGTCAGGACAAGATACGGTATATATAAAAAAAATGTATATGTTGACAGTCCATACCAAACATCAACAGAACAAAAGCATGAAAGTATTCCCATACCTTTTTTAAAAAATGAGAACAGTGAAACAACTATGGTATATGTCCTGTATGAAGGTTCAAGTATGTGAGCAACATACAAGTGACAACACAAGCAACAAAGTGCAACAATATATTGGCCAAAAACTGCAGCAAGCAGTACAGGTATATGACAAAATATAACAAAGTTAGGACTATTTGCTCCAAAATGAGACGTGTAAGAGACCTGGTGGCTTTTCTTTCGACTCACTCATTGTCTCTGACTTGACCTCCCCTCGATCACCACACATGACAGCGTTGCTCAGCTGATGTCGCGTAGCGAACTTTTGAAGCCAGACACGAGACGCTTCGAAGTCTTCTATGCTCATAGTTAGCGCTCTGGGACTCGCTTACTCTCTTTTTAGCGGTCCAGTTTGCAGAAGGTTTTTAGCACGATAGCAGTCAAACCATTCCAGGAAACGTTTATTTACTCGACTGTCCGTCGAGTCGCGAGCAATTCACTCTGGGCATGAAAATAGCCCAAATCGGACTGAGCACAAATCACGTTCTCGTTTTTCAAAATCTTGTAGATTTGAGTCTTTCAGACTCCAAGCGTCTCCTGAATGTTTCGTATTTTGTAATCCGCTTCGTTTAATCAGATACACTTCACTTTCTCTTCCGTGGCCATTTCTGTTCCTTTTCATTGCTCATGCCATGATCGACAGGACGTGAAAATGTTCGCAATTGCAGTAAAACTCACTGCAACAAAGAGGCACTTGCATGTCGCTGTTTTGGATCCAATGATTGAAAATAGCGGCGCGGACATACTTATTCCGTCGTATCGAGCGGGAGTTGCTTGAGTTGGCTATACTGCTGGCTTTCGTATCGTCTCCCCCTCCCTCCCTGTGCTCTGCAACTTCAAGTAACTGCGCCACCTGGCGTTGAAATACCTGTCATTACAAGTCCTAATGAAATGAATGCAATCATTTATATCGAACCTTAATTGTGTTGTGTACCAACCTTTGGCGGGCCGGATTAAAAAGCCCAACGGGCCGGATCCGGCCCGCGGGCCGTATTTTGCCCACCTCTGCTTTAATAGTATGTACTATCAAAACAGTTTTTTTCTCGATAAAATGAATGGAAGTGACATGTACTCATTCCAGACCCCACGCCCCCACTCCCTCAAATAGCACTGTATTGCATATAAACATGACAAAACATAATAAAAGAGAATGTCAAAAAGCAACTGTTGTGATTACTGTACGTAATGTAGCATTTGTGTGTTAGATGTATGCACGGCCGAGTGACAAGCATCAGGGCCGGTGTCAGATTGGCTATGTTCAGTTCAGCTCGTTACAAGTGTGCTCATTTTGCATTTGTAGGTTAGACAATTGGTCCCATTCGAAAACTGTGGCTCTCCTTGCCCACATGTAAGGGCATTAACATACCAAAGTTGCACCTATTTTTATGTCACTCGGGTAGCCCTTAAAAAAAAATCAACCAAGCAGCGGCCCATAACTTGAAAAACTCACATATGCGAGCACGTGCGTATCCGTGTGTGAACATGGAAGCCATTCACCCGACCGTCCCGAGCTACTAAGTGAGGTTTTATTTGAAGGTAGTGTAAACCTCTGAACGCCAGAGAGCCCAAAATAAGAATGGAAATGGAAAAAGCTTTTTTGGCAGTGTTAAATGAGCGCACTGGCAGTGTGTAAACAGACAAGGGCATTGTCATAGAGACAAAGAATTACACCGGAATATTGTAAGAGAGAAAAAAAATACTTTAAACAATGAAGAAGCAGCAACTGAAGCAAAGTTTGGAATTTGTCACATGGGGTCATTTCAGAGGCTGTGGAATCATATAATCTATGTTGTGAGTTTTAAAACTTCTGTTATTTGTCAATTGTTAACTACCAAAACGGTTGCCGTTGGAACATCATTTTTGAGTGTGCTGTCTTTACAGTTCATCAAATCCACCTCGTGCTCTTAATGTCTGCTGCCATGGTCGCCGTCGTGGGTTCGTCCCACAGCTTGGCCAGTGAGAGGAGTTCAATAGAGAGCACGTATGAGCTCACCAAATTTCTGGAATACCAGCTCAAGGAAATCAAAGACGTCTACGTGAGTTTTATTTTGCTTATTTTACCCATGTGATTTGTTGGTTTATTTGTGTGCTGTCTATTTCCTGTCTATAGTTTTTGAAATATAAAGATTAGATATTGGTGTCGCTGCACTCAAATCGATTTAACCCTCTGCAAATATCTGTTGCTGGCTTTCAAATATTTACAAATGTCCAAATTACAAAAGCGTAGCATTTTAAATAGTTGAACTCAACCGAGATTACCATTATTAAAATCCGCTATTTTTTCTTATTAATTTTCAGTGAATCCGTCAGTATTCCTTTGTAAATGCTCAAATAAAAATGTTGCAGATGTATTCGCACATACATTGGAAGAAACGCAACACAGAAAATCACATTTGAACTTTTAATCATTTTACCACATGAATTCTACAGACCATTGTTACTTCTGGGGAATTACTCATGGGAATTATTTTGAGTTCGACAGAGATTTATTGACATCAAATACCTTTGTGCCATTTCTGTGTCAGTTTATATTATTTGTAATAGTTTAAGCAGATATGTCAAGGTTGCGTTCGCGTTATTTCAAACATTTACTGCGCATATGTGTTTCTCAGACAATGGAAGCATTTTGTTTTTGGTGACCCTCCTGTGGGTCTTGTTCAGAGCAGGTCTGCACATCTGTTTGGTTCTGCTTAATGTGCTTGACAAGATCTCAAATTCTTGCAATTCAACATGGACCTTGCGTGCTTGTGTCTCTGCCCCCATAGTTGACATACCTCGGCCCCCCGTTCAACGATAAAGACTTTTCACCGCCAAGGCCCAATAGCACGGCTCTCTCCCTGCCCAGCGCCGCCACCCGTCTGGAGCTGTGGCACGGCCTGGAGAACCAGGCCCGCCTGGCTCAGAACCAGAGGGCCTACTCAGTCCTGTTGGCTGCTGTTAGAGATCTGGCCCGCTCCACAGTCTGCCCCTCCCTCAAGACCTCTCTGCTGCATTTCTGCACGGGCCTGGATGGCCTTTTGGGCTCCATATCGGCGCTGATGACCACTCTGGGCTATGCCCTTCCTGAAAGGAAATCTGCTGAGCTTCAGCGGGGGTTGGAGGGAGATAGCCCAACGCCTCTGATCAGCAGCAGCTCGTACAGGTCCAGAACCAGGACGAGGACAGGGAGACGGGGGCGAGGGGAGAGGGAGGGCGGCCTCAGCGTGGATGTTAAGCGAGGGAAAGCGAGGAGGCGACTGGAGGCGCCTGCCGACAGAGGAAGGAGCGGCGGGTTGAGGGAAAAGGTGAAAAGAGAGAAGAGGAGAGGGAGGCGGGAAGAAACGGATGCCTGGAAGTGGGCCTGGGAAGAGGAGGAGCGAGTGGTAGGTACGAGGAGATGGGGGAGGAGCTTGTTGAGCGTGGGCGAGGATCCAGAGGCGGAAGAGAGGCCGCCTGATTCCACCATCGTTGCCCAGGCGGGTGAGGGATACAGCTACAACCTTGACTTCCATTACACGGACACGCTCAGGAAGGAGGACGGTGTCATCGTGGATGGAAGGAAAAGCTTCTTTATGGACTTCTCCCCGTCCCATCATCAACGTCGGTCTCCTCGCTCCCTCCTCCCCCCTACGCTGCACCCGTCTCCATCCACCCTCTCTCTTCTCTACCAGCTCAGGCCAGGCGAGGAGCACGGGCTCGTCCCCACATCCCCAACACTGTCCTTACACAGAGGCCCCTCGCTCCTCTCCTCCGCCTCGTCATCGTCCTCTGTGCTCCTCTCCGTACGGCCAGCCATGAGCGACTTTGCCAGGAAGGTGGAAGGCTTTTGGATACTGCGTGAGTTGCAGAGCTGGTTGTGGCGTTCAGCAAAGGACTTTAACCGCCTCAAGAGGAGACTGAGAGGTTGAGAAGATGCGACACAAAACAATAAACACACACAATGGGCAGTATTTGCACTAGGGATGAGCATTGACTCCATTTCTTTGATTGACAATGGGGGAAATCAGCAATCAGTGAATCAAATACTTATTTAAAAACAAAAAATAATAATAAGGCCGGCTGCATCGTGCGCAAGCTGTTGGCACATCCGCCTCAGTGTTGAGGTTTAGAGTTTGAATGTGGGCTGTGGTCTGTCTTAGCACGTTCTTCAACTCTTGTTCCCACATTCCAGTAAGTTCATTGAAGTCTCTTAATTGTCCTTAGGTATGAATGGCATTGTCCTTAGGTATGAATGGCTGTCTTGTTTCTTTGCCTTGCAATTGGCTGATGAACAGTTCAGGGTGTGCCCCACCTCTGACCAAAAGTCAACTGGGATGGGCTCCATGTCGGTCCTCTTTATACTGCAAACTACACTGACAAGAAATATTTGTTGAATTTACTCAATCCAACTGAATGATCTTTGTTACGTCAAGTGGTCGCACAAAAAAAAAAATCGTCTGCATCCAGATTTTTTATTTATTGTTATTTTTTTTTGTGCAACCTCTTGACGAAATAAAATGTATTCAATTCAACACACCATTTTTTTTCGGTGTAGTTGCTAGTTCCTAGCATTGTTAAGTCACACAAATCAATTCTACACAAGCAAACAAATTCTTATCGGACTATGAGTACGTTATTCTGCCCATTGACTAGACCGCGAAGCTTTTAAAAAACGCATTCATGCTGAACGTTATTCAATATCCAGTTTTAGGTCCATGTACTAGTGTGCCTTTTGTCCTCAGCAAGGCTACTCAGTGCACCAGAAGAATGACTGTCTTACTCGGTATGTTTTTTTTTTTTTTACACTACTACTATGCCATTAAACCTTACCAGTTAACTACACAGAAAAAATTGGTAGTTGAAGTGACTTTTGGGGAATTACTCATTTTATAAGGAAATGCATAATCCATTAAAAAAATAGATCTGGATTCAGATTATTTTATTTTGTGCAATCGCTTGACGAAATAAAATATAGGAAACACAGTCCATTTTTTTTTCAGTGCACTGTGCTTCACTAGTTACAGTATTATGGTCAACTAGAGGACCTATGAGACAAACTAGTAGCCTGATGGACTCTGAACTAGCATGTCATTTGTCCTCATTAGTAGGACAGATTTGGCATACTCGTAGGACAACTCAATTTTCCTAGTGAGGAAAATCTGTGCACACTACAGTTGTCCTACTTTGGAGCAGAAATGTCACGCAGTAATGGAAGACAGAAGAGTAGAAATATGTTAGTAATAAGACACAGTCATTCTTCTTGTGCACCCTCGTCTTTCTACTAGTGCAAATAAGTTGTCTTATTAATCGGGACTAGTACATGAACCTTAAGATTATTATCAAGGATATCGAATAAATGCTCAGATGCCAGACTGCCATAAACGCATTTGTTCGTTTCATACGGGAATGGGAGAATGAGGGTCATTTGGCAGGTCACCACACACACACACGCACGCACGCACACACACAATCACTTGCACTGTCGCACACATTCTGAGACTGGCCTGAATTACCGGACTTCATGGCTCGTAGATCACCAGCAATACTGCTGCAGGTGGTTACACACACGCACACACACGTGCGAACAGAGTCACACACTTGAGGGTCAGCTGAGTGACAGTGCAGCCATTGAGCAAAAGCAGATTCAGTCACACAACTTGTGTGAATCAGCAAACATTCATCAGAAATGTTATGAATGGGGAGTAGACAAAAGGAGTGCGGTGGGAGAGGAGACGGTAGAAACCGCCGGATGGGTGAACAGGTCGCAGACGAAGGGGCAGAAGAGAAGAAGAAAACGAGATGAGTCAGTGGAAGAGTGCTGGAAAGAATGGCCAGATTGGGAGAGCAATGCTGAGTAAGCACAAGTCGGCTGGTCAGTTACAGTAACTGTACAACAGCACTGTACACTATAACCAGACAGTGGCGGTACCACACTCACACATGCGCGCGCAAACACACACACCCACCCACACACACACACACACAGTGGAACCTCTAAGAGTGAACATAATCCATTTTGGCATGCTTCGTGAATTTAGAATCCAGGTTTAGCATAGAAACTATTACAAATTGATGTAATATATGTAAGCACAAAACTGCCAAAATTGTACCAACATGTTTTTTGTATAATTCTCACATTAACTGTCCTACACATGCAAAAATAACTAACAATAAAAAACATTCTTAAGCTTAGCTTGCATAACAAGTGATAGACATAGTGACATCGAGGCATAAGGACATGATTACTTGTGCCGACTCTCCATTGTACATCTTTTATTGTTATCATCAATTTAGCCATATTTTACTGACCAGGCCAGAACACAGTTGTTTGTTTGATTCTTCACTCCGATGTTGCAGAATGTTCCGTTCCCACTTCGATGGCTTTTTTCTTTTGCCATCACGATCACTGGTATCCTTCTGTGGTGGTGTCAGACCAAAAATATGCAATAAGAAGTGTTTGACTTGACAGGTTCCACTGAACTTTAGTTTGCCGTAACACACATCATCCGCCATGCTCTTTTCTTCACGCATTCACTTCATAGAAAAAAAAAATACCTGTATTGTTCAAAGTGAATTCTTTTCATTTCTTGGGGTTCAGAACACCAGTTCCGCAAACAAGAAAATCAACAAAAAATAAAATAAAAATAAGACCAAGACAAATAAAGAGCCATCCGAAACTGTTCTCATGAGAATTAGAAAGGAATAACATAAATGCGTCTGTATTACTTTCCACCATATGAACAATTTTTCAACAAACCCCTGCAGTGACACACTTACAAAAAGGGTCCTGAGTTCAAAGTTACAAACATGTCCAATGCTCAAATAAAAGATGGTATTTTGCAATAAACATGCTGCTTACAGTTGGTTTATATATTTTTCCTTGCAAATAAATGCTGTGAATGTCAATGTTTGTACAGTAGCTGGGATTTCGGAGTTGTGTTGTAATTTTATTATATTTTAAAAAAATATATTGTTTTATTGGCCAGACACCTGTAAGTAGCTAAATCACAAAAAGTCATCATTTTGCAGTGGTCTCAGATTATCCTTTTCCAGAAGGTGTATGTCGTTTAGGGTCACAACAATAAAGAAATTCAGATAACCGAGAAAGTATGACAGCTTCCAACAAATTCCACCACGTTTGTGTAAAATGCAACAAATTCATTGCGAGAACAGGTTCCAGCACGGATCGAACACGGTGCAAACATCCCGCTCCGTTATTTCTCGGATCGTTTTGCGGTCATCAAATGAGAAATTTTCATTGGCTGGAGGAACATTAGGACAAGCCAAACACATGTGATCCAAAAGAACTACAACAACGCAGCCTGATGGAGGTTATATCTAATACGTGAGCAGGAGGAACTGGATGTTCCACTATTAATCCGAACTACCGCTATCTTTGATGAGGTTCTTGAAAACCTCTCTTCTCACCTGTAAATCCTCTCTGTGACTGCCTCTGCACGGCAGAGCGTTATGCACGTGTGGGTTTGGGCCTCCTCAGCACATTCGAGAATAAAGGACGGATTGCATCTATCGGAAATAAAAAACGGACAGCAGTTGGGTTTTGGAGAACATTTGCACCAGCGTTTGGTGTGCAGAAGGCAAAGCTTGACGCAAAGAGGACACAGGCCTTGCCCTCAGGAGCTGGCATGTCACACCCTCATCTGTGTATGCATCTGTGTATGTTTGGGACTCACATGTGAAAGTGATTATTTATGGCTTTTTAAAACCTCTTGGTTTTTTTTGTTTTGTTTCCCCGGACGGAATCTATGATTTTTTTCCAGCGTGTCTTTACAATGTGGCTTAAGGTTATGAGACAAAAGTCTTGGGCCATCATTAGATTTGTTGTTTTAGTAATGTTGTCATGACCACTAAACACGTTTTGTTATTAGGACAGAATCAGAAAGCACAGCACAAAGAATTGTATGGCACGATGTAAAGTAAATAAAATGTACATCATTACTAATAGTATGAGGGATGATGTTAGTTTTTATTTTGTGAAATGTCCGTAAATAAGACAAAATCTGTTCAGGCAAATTTCAAATGAATGTAAACCCGACTGCAAATAATGACAATGTTCCCACTACAGTATTGTGATGCAAGTCAAAATCACTGTTGCACAATGAAACAAGAAAGCCAGTGGTGGCCCCAAGACATTTGAACAGTACCTTATTGTATTTATTAAGAGATGTTTATTTATTTTTATCCAGTGTGGAAAATATTGTATCAAAAACTCAACAGAGAATAAATACGAGATTTTGTACACAATGGGCTGTTATTGATCATTGGGGAAACAATTTTACGTATGTTTTCAGGTGAGGCGTAGAAAAAAAAGTAGTGTGTTTCCGGTAACCCGACCGACCGAGAATTTCTACCTCAAAGAAAAACTTTACGGTCGGCATTTTTTTTCAAACCTTCTACATTTTTGTGTAATAATAGCCTTTCAAAACACTTAAGGACGCTTTAAAATCAAAACAAGAACAATAAAACCACAGACAAAATTATACATAATAAAAGGAAAGATGAATTTAGAGCGTTTACATTGGTGCAAACTCTCGCGATATTCACGTTGCGTCGTTTGCCCTGTCGTCTGTCAACAACATTGAATCATGGCGGCGGCCACGATCTCCGATAACAGTTTAAACCGCGTTTTGTGTGTTGCAGTCGCATGCTCGCACCATAATATTAAGAAAATAGCATCCACTGCTGTATCGAAAAGATTCAACGAGGCGGCGGCGACGCGTTTGAAGTCGACGCGGGAGAGGCGGGCGGGCGTGACGGTGGGACGGGCGGGGTTGTGGTACGCGCGCCGGTCGTTGGCGGTCGTCTACTCTACCCCGCCACGAACACCAGCGCCCGCCCGCGCCCGACCCGCGAGCGGCGGCGGCGGCGCACCCTGCCTCGAGCCAGCGCGAGCGAAACCCAAATAAGCGGCGGCGCCGCCCGCCGCGAGCGGCGGGACGACGGCGGCGGGGCGTCGCGGGGAGGGGACGGTGTCGGCGCGGTTTGGTCGGTGCGCCGCGCTACCTCGCGTCCCGCCCGTCCCCGTCACTACCCGGTCAGGCGCCCGTCGGCGTTCCCCGCCCGCCCACCCCGCCGACCAGCGCGTCCGCGCTCGTTGACGTCGACCCCCGTCCGCCTTAGTCTTACGGCACCTAGTCCAGGCCGGGCCACGACCACCACGGGCCGTCTAGGTCGCGGGACGCAGAGGCTATAACACCCAGCCGCTGGGTACCCAACTCGCTCGCCGCCGAGCGGGGGTTTCAATCAGTGGCGATTGCTCTCGGACTGCAAGGGAAGCTTGGCTTCCCCTAAAATGTCAAAGAATAAGTGATGAAATATATGAATGTAAATGTCATTGTGTGTACATGTCATTGACTAAATATGCGCTACAACGTGCTCAACTTTTGCCTCGAATCAGCTTCTTCTTATTACTGGTTACGACGTACGACGCGAGTCCCTTCTTCACGCCGCAGCTTCGCTGTGCTTTAAACGGTAGTGAGTTCAGGGTAGGTTGTCCCAATACGTTGAACGGAGACGAGTCATTGGATACAAACTGGTTTTTGTCCCGCCCACGGAGTTCGGCGTCTCTGGGACTGGATGGCAGTGGGAGGGTACCGGACGCCAGGCTTTTCTGCATCTGATTGGATGATCTGTCTGAGCATGTGTGCCAGTTTGATTGACATTGAAATGAGCCAGTCACCGAGCTTTTAGTGTAGACGTCCGTCGCGAGCATTTTTTTCAACTCGCATTCTGTTCCGAGTTGAGCTGGAGACCTCCTAATCATTTTAGCGACACTCTTTGTTGTAAACAACTAGCGACAAATTAATCTTTTATTTCTGGTGGGTTTTATTGTAGTTCCTATAGTTGCAGGACACTAATTAAGTCCTGGGAAAAGACGGCTTGTTGGTATGACAGGGTCACAGATCATTTTCTTGAAAAGGAACGGAGCTAGAGTAGAATTCGCGTATAAATAAACGGATACATTTTATGATGTCGATCAAAATTGAGCTTCCCCTCTTTGACAGACGAGCATCCGGCACTGGTTTCAATGTCTCCTTGTTTTATGTTTTATGGTTATTTTGTTTACGTTTTTGATGGGGGAGGGAGGGAGAAAAAAAGATTAAAAAAAAACTTTGTCCGACCTACCGACCCTATGCTGAAATTTCATGTTACCGGAAACACACTACTTTTTTTTCTATGCCTGATGGGCAAAGTTTGAGCTGTTGTCTGGAAACAAAAGCCAGTGCATATTTATGACTCCACCGCCCACCTAAAAAAAGCCAAAGAAAGGTCTGGCTATGCCACGCTGTCTTTGTCTGCTCGGGTGAAAATTTACGATCTTTCTCCTTTCATCTTTCGCACCGCATCATTCCTCCTCCCACTTTTATCTCATGTCACGATCTCTAGAAGCTCCTCTTCCCGCCAAACATCCCTCTGACCTGTGACAGCAGGGATTGACGTCAGCGCAGGGACAAACACACCCCTTGTCGGTCCAAGCGGGCGCCACTGCGCCTTGTTAACTAAAAACAACTCCGCAAATTGTTTTGGAGCAAACAAGTTGCCTGGTTTGGTGTGCTAAATAACATTGTTTCCATGCATGTCAATAATTTATATTTCCAACTTAGATTACTTCTTTATCCTCGAAAAATACAAGTTGTGTTTTTTTTACAGTGTAGTTCTTGATTTTGGCTTGTATTGGTGGGTTGTTGCGACATGATGGTGGTGGTATGAAGAGGTGGTTTCGGTCCGGTAAATCCTCACTGAAGTCCCAGCTGTCAAATCCACAGCCAGCCGCTGCTTCAGGGTTAGCATGTGTTTGTTTGTTTGTTTGTTTGTTTTGTTCATTATTTCGAGCCATGAATTCTCAAGATGTCAATGACATAAGCCTGTGATTTCAAAAGAAGGTGCATTTCTGTGACAAATTATTTATTATGGTTTGCAAATACAGCTATCCTGGTTCATTTGCAAAAATTCTAAAACTCACACAAAGGTCAGTTTCAGGAAACGTTTCCATAACACAACGGAAAAACATAGCTTGGTGATTTGTAAAGGCGCCCTTAAAAGCAGCATCAGCCGAGCAGGAAGTGACTTCTGCTGACACATTATCACACATTACTCATGAGTGAAAGTTGGGGATGTGGAGGGGTGGCGGGGGGGGGGGGGGGCAGTGCTGACTGGGACATGACACGTACATGAAAACACACTCTAGACATACGCTGTGTGTTTTTTACATTTAGTTAGCAATGAATGAGCGGCTGCCACCAGTCAACAAAGACAGCCTTGTGTGCTCCTGTGTGTATGTGTGTGAGCATGTGTGTGAATCATTAGCTACGTGTCAGAGCTCCTTCATTCAAAGCCAACCGGCTATTAATTACCTCATCACATTCGTACTGATACGTAATACAGTAGGACATGCGAGTATGACGTGTCGTACAGGCCAAAAATAACAGTTACCGCCCACACCGCCCCCCAAAATTTGAACTCTCACAATCACAAATGAACCTCTCACAGTCACTAAAAAACTCTCACGCTCACCTTGGCCACCCCCCTGAAAAAAAGACTCTCACATGCATTAGTAAGCTCAGACAAAAATGCATCAAAGCACCTCTCACACGCAAAAAATCTCCCACTCACCCAAAAAACGGTCACATTCGACAAATAACCTCTCATACAAACAACACACTCACATGCACTCCAAAACCCTCACCAAAAAAAACTCACACGACCAAAAGTCTGTTTCACACAACTCTCTCACAAACCAAAGTTTGACTTTTTGTGGTGAACGTGACAGTTTCTGTGAGTGAGAGGTTTTTTTGTTGTGTGTGAAAGTTTTTGGGAGATATCTCCGTGAGTGTTTGCGTTGTGTTTGGGTTTTTTTTGTGTGTGTATTTGAGCCTTTTCTTGTTGAATATGATTTTTTTTTTGTGTGAGGGTTTTTGGAGCATTTCATTTTTTTTTGTGTCGGTGAGAGGTTTTTAGTGTATGTGAGCGTTTTTTCTTATGTGTTCAGGTTTTTGGGGGGTGAGTGAGAAGAGCTTTGAGTGCTTGGGAGGGTGCAAGTTTTTTTTTGTGCGGGTAAGAATTTTGTGGGTGAGGGTTAGTTCGTTCTATGTCAGAGATTTTTTGGTGAACATGACAAATTATTTGATGTTCTCGAATGTTTTAGGAGGGAAATGTGGGAGCTTTTTTGGTGAGTGTGAGATGTTTTGGGTTTTTTTTCATTTGAGAGCTAAGTGTTATTTTTGGCCCAGACGGAACTTCAACCTTCGAGTCCCCCAGTAAGAAGACAGGCGATGAGTGACGAGTCATCAAGGTACAGTAACTGCCTCATTAGGCTGACGACTTGAGCTGCTGACAGATGAATGCTCCACAGAGGCTGATGATCGGGCTGAAGACGTGAAGAAGAGCTGATGCGAGAGCCATATTGTTTGAGGGAGATTTGGAAAATCAAATGTGCTCTAGGAAATAGCACCCCTAAACTTGCTGTATTCTTCATGATTTGGTTGTTATTTGTACTGGACTTATGATACACTGATCCATCCATCCGTTTTCTGTAGAAAGGCTACGCATAAAAATTTTAGCATTGGTCTCAAATGGGCGCCAGGTTGTTGTTTGATGCTCATTTTTTCCCGACCCACCGACCTGATGGATGAAACTTAAGATTTCCATCTGGGCAAGATTTTTCATTAATATGTCAAGATCTGTAATTTTAATATAACTGAATAAATGTTAAAATATTTCTTTTTCAGTTTTCAGTTTTTATTCCCAAATGACAACAACATAATCATATCAGGGCTAAAGAATGCAGAATACAGATACAAGATACAGTGTACAGAAAAGCAAGAAAAGTCTTTTTAGCATGTGTCATCTAATCTGTGTTTGTCAACGCACTGGGCTTTACTGAAA
This sequence comes from Hippocampus mohnikei, assembly GCA_026261675.1. Classification (NCBI taxonomy): domain Eukaryota; kingdom Metazoa; phylum Chordata; class Actinopteri; order Syngnathiformes; family Syngnathidae; genus Hippocampus; species Hippocampus mohnikei. Next base: position 24,449,059 of record JAKGUB010000557.1, read on the forward strand.
TGTTCAATTATGATGCATTGCCATCCCGTTCAAAATATTTGAATCTGTGCTGGAAATGCGAGCAACAAATCAGAATTGTGTCACTTGAACCATGTCGTGTAAATCAAGTTTTTGATTTTGGTGTCATTCACGCCCATTGCCCTTTGACTGACACAACCCTCAATGGATATCGAATTAAAACTGGTTGAACTCCGGAAAAATAAACAATGACAAAAAAAGAAACGAAGTAAACATGCTGCTGAGTGCTGCATTCTACACACACTTTTGAATATTTGCTCACACTAACTCTCAAATGGTTTTCCATGTGTGGACCCTCCTTCCGGCATGTCCTGTAGCATCCTATCTAAATGAATAATTTCCCATTTTGTCTCATTTGGTGTCATTTTTTTCTCCCCCTACATTTTCACCCCACGTGTCCCCTTACGGTCTGCTACAATCAAAAAACCTTTCACGCTTCCTTTCCATTCCCTCAGCCACCCCCGTGTTTCTCCCTCTTTTTCCATCTGTCCAGCGTCTTCTCTCTTTCTTGTCCTTTCCTTCCCTATCTGTTCTGCTCACCTGCAGCACATAAAAATTCCTCTTTTCCTTCTCCAGAGGATTGGCGGGTCGCTCGGGGATTTACCACATTCCTCCATGCTGTCTCCGTGTGTCTGTCTCCCCCATTTTCTCGAGCTTTGGCAGCACTACACAGCTTGTGATCCAGCCCATCTTCGTCTTTGTCTTTTTAGCACATTTATATCCCCCATTTGGGCTATTTTTCCCACCTCCTTCCATCCGTCTCGGTCTTTATTCTAACACGCACTAATCCTATGAGCTGTCAGTTTCGTGACCTCACCCGAGCCACCATACCTGCCCCACCTGGCCTCTCCTTCCAGCTTCCACAAGATGGAACATCCCGCCTACACTCTCTTCGCTGGAGGGCGCAGGGTTGGGCTGCAGCTTCTCATAGAGGTTTAGGGGGTGCACGTAGAGGGCGGCGTGCCACTCCAGGGCTTGGGGGGGGGCCTGTGATGAAGTTGATTTATGCGTCCATCTATTGTTCGCCAGTTGTTGGGAAAGCTAAATGTTTCATGTCGCGGTCTGAGACCTCCAAAGGGCTAAACATCACAACATTTCGAAAGGTAGCGCCGCTCGTTCCTGCCGACTGCTGTCAGGCTGTTGAATCCTGAAAACCTGGACTCACCCCCACTCAACCATTTTTAATACAGTATGCTTATATTTATATTTTATATATTTATATTTATTTGTATACTTTTTTGTCTTCTCCTTCCTCTCTTTCATAATTTTACTGCTGTAAATTGGGAATTTCTCCATTGTGAGACAAATAATGGGTTTAAAAAAAATCTCATCTTATCTTATCTTATCATTACCCCTTGTTGCTCTTTCAACATGTTTTCAAAGGCAATTAGAGGGAAATTGCTTCATTTCACTGTGGTGTGTGTGTGAAACTGAAATACAGAGGACTGTCAAGCCATGACACGAGAAGACTTATCTGATGCTGAGAAGCAGTAACAATACCTTAAACTTTTAACCTACCTCGCACACTTATCCTACTGTATTTGATCACTTGCATCACATTGCCCGGCACCTGCCTCACTTCCAGACAATACCATCGTACAGACGCTCCCCAGGTGACGAACGAGTTACGTTCCGGACGATCGTTCGTAAGGTGAATTCGTTCGTAAGTTGCTTCAGTGCTATATTTTGTCTGGAATGTATGTTTAAGGCTTATATGTTTGACATCCATATAACGGGGAGAGAGCTTTTCGTCACGTTCTTCAGGGCTCGAGGGTTAGCTGCCCGGTAAACTAGCAGCGGCTTCAGCTTGAAGCTCCCGATATTTCTGTTTATAAATGGTACAGATGGTCGAACGATTCATGTTGTATGCAAGCGCAAAGCTCACCATTTTCTCACCCGCATCAAGCTTCTTTATTATTGCCACTTTCATTTGAAATGAAATGGCTTGCCTCTTATTTACACTTCCACTCCCACTAGAAGCCTTTCGCTTTTCACCAACCATATTGAATAATGGATGCACGAGATATTTAACAACTGGGCAGAGGAAGCCGGATTCGGGGTGGATGCTGGGCGAGCTCTCACAGCGCCTCACGTCGGTATTAGCGGCGGAAAGAAGTACTGCAGTACCTGTACTCGGAAAAAGGCGCGCAATACAAAATCTAACTTTTTCTTTTTTTTTCAACATACCCGTGAAAATGTTCGTATGTACCGTTGTTCGTAACCCGGATGTTCGTAAGTCGGGGAGCGTCTGTAATGTGATTTCTACCAGCCATTCAGCAAAGAAAAGAACAGTATACGTACATCAAATTCCAAATATTGTAAATTAAATACAGTGATAGAAAAGTATCTTATTGGCTTTCGTTTGTATAGCGCGTTTTTAACTTGGGTCCTCAAAGCACTTTGCACTGTTACCTCATTCACCGGCTGATGACGCAGCATGAGGAGCAACTTGTCATGTTCTGCTCTGCCTTGTTTTTGTTTTTGTTTCAGCACCAGCAGGAGTGTTGGGCGTGACCCTGCAGTGGTGCACCTGTGTCGCGTCATGCAATCAAGCCGCATTGTATTCATGGACTTCTAGGAGGCGTAGCGCTTGTTGGATTATTGACCTTGTTCGTGGTTCTTGCCCAAGTGCCATCTTTCTAGACCTCATGCTCTCGCTCATAGTCACTTTTGCCTCGATAGATTTTGGTTTCGGAAGTATTTTCTTCGTCAAGCTATTCTTGATTAGTTTTATGTTCATGTTTTTGGACTCATGTCATTTAGTTTTGTGGACTTTCGGTTTTCAGTTTTTCCTTGCGCTTTTTGTTCTCATTTGATTTACCAGGCTTTTTGTCACCAGCGATTTCTGTTACTACTTTGTCGGTCTCTCGCTTTTCTATAAATAAAAATCTCTTTGTTATTGTCATTTAATTGAGTCTGCATTTTTGGGATCCACCTGTTCTCTGTTCAGACCCTGTCACAACTGGTGGTTCAGTATCTTGCTCAAGGACACTTCGACACAGTTGGGAAACGACGACTCGACCCTGAGCCGTCCCATAGTATCTTGCATTATTCCTGCAATGCAGCAAAATCATATCTACAGTAAACTCTCGTTTTTGGTGGCATGAATGCACCCCGCCTAAAAGATTTGTAATTGCCTAATAGTGTCTGAAGACTGTGGCAAAGAACATCTCTGTTTTAAATGACACTCCTTATTTCAACATACCGGTAGTTCATTGGCACTAAAATGCCGCAAGACAGATGGAAATGCCGTTAAACCACTCCGACCCCACAAAAATGGGCTTGACCATTACATAGCAGAGCTGTGAAAATAATTTATAAATATAACTTACGATATCAATGTAAAATGCTGGAGTGGCTTAACCAGGGCTCCACGGATTTTTGACACAGCTATAGCACCCCCTAGCCCTGGTGTAGCATCATCCCGGCATGATTGTAAAGAAAAATAGTATTCTACTGTAGCATATAAATGAAATAGAATGTAAAGAATGAATCAGTTTGCGCTCTATGATTTCATGATTCGATGACCTTTGCCATTGGGCACCCTCTGATGTGCACGTCTTGGCCACCAAGGGGCACCTTGCTGCACCATCCATTCCTCCACTTTCTTATTCGCTTTTCCTCACAGGGTTCGCGGATGTGCTGGAGCCTATCCCGGCTGTCTTTGGGCAGTAGGCGGGGGACACCCTGAAATAGTTGCCAGCCAATTGCAGGGCATACATAGACGAACAACCATCCGCGCTTACACTCCCATCGCAGGACAATTTATTTAGAGTGTTCCATTTACCTGCCATGCATGTCTTTGGAATGTGGGAGGAAACCAGAGTACCCAGAGAAAACCCATGCAGGCACGGGGAGAAGATGCAAACTCCACACAGGAAGGCCGGGGCTGGAAAAGAACCCTAATAAAAAGTGAGGTGGATGTGCTAACCACAGTCGACCACCGTGTCCGCCCCTTGCCGCACCGTCTGTGTTCAAATATGTGTTGCGTAAAGTGGTATAAATATCGCACCATCAATGCCAGTTATGTTAGCCTGTCTTTTGCCTTTTGCATTGTGTTAGCATTATGCTAGTGCACTTTATGGCCAACTTATGATATTTGGGAATGCTCCTACTTTTTTGTTGTTAACTTCTCTGCCACCACTTAGTGCTCATAATTCAAATTCCTGCATACAACCCAAGACAAAAAAAACCCTGCTCCAAAATGCAAAAAAAAACATCATCCGAGTGATGGTTCATTTAAAAAAAAAAATGTAAGTCAAGATGCCACTGCATTGTTTTTGATGATAAGAAATGCTTTTGCTTAATTTGGTAAAATATCCCTTTTCAAGGTTAAGGTTGGTTAAAGTTTGGGTTAGGGTTGGTGAGGGAAGCTCAAATTTGACGCGTTCAGGAGTTGGTCTGATGCAAACGTTGAAAAACCTGTTAAATATTTCTACCATCGACCCCAAAAAACAGCAAATAAGAACACTCACTCAGCTCTGGATTCACTCTCATGGCTCTAAAATGGAGTATGGTAAATCCAACATAACACTTAGGGAGCACCAGGGAGCAAAAAAAGTTCCTCGTCTCTTTCAAATGTAGCATGTGCTTTCTTCTTTTCTGGAATTATTTGATGTGTTTAATGCACTTTGTGCGCCTTGCTGTCGTCCTTTCTTGTTCGGGTATCTCTGTGTGTGCTTTTGTAGAAGACGTAATGAAAAGAGACAAGCGAGAACTGTTTTTAAGACAGGAAACTCAGAGTGAGCCGGGCCAGATGACACTCGGAAGATGACCATACGAGTTCGATTGAATGTGATTACGCTGATGAATGGCATGCAAACATAAAAGCAGTCCGCTTGAGGAAAAGAAGCATTCTGGTGCGCACCCAAATTTGGGAGCATGTCAGCACCTTATTTTAAAGGCATAACACAGCCTAAGATCATCAAAGTTGTCATGTAATAAATTGTTCATCACTTTTCTTTTGATCATTTCACTGCAATTATACAGATTTCTCCACTACGCTCATTTGTGTATGATTAATGGCCTCTTCCCTCTGGGTTTCAACAGAGTCAATGAAGCAGTGAATACATGGTCGACGGTACACGTTTGACGTGTCACACTCTGTCAGTGAAGGGGAAAAAAAATGCTTGTTGCAGGCCAGCTGTCGAGCTGCACCAAGACGACATACATTGCGGTCTCTTCTGCGCTCTGTATACACACAGGAAGAATGGTGCAAAAGGTAAATAAAAAGCTTTTAAACTGTCGACATGACACACAAAGACTGGAGAGGATAGACGACGCAGACTCCTGCATTGGTGGTGGCCACACACACTTGTTTGGCTGGCCACGAGATACACCTAATTGAATTACATGTAGTATTTGGACGGACACACTTTGGGATAAACACATTCAACACTGCCTGACTTGAAAGAACAACTCAGGTGTTATTGTATTCTTTGAAAACCAACAACCTTGTTTCTGTAACTCATGAAAAAAACTCAAGAATTTAGTTTGATGAAAAATAATAAACTTTTCGGGGCGAGAGGGATATTGTTCGGTTGGCCCAGTTGTCCAGTGGTTAACGCCTTGACCTCACAGTGTGGAGGTTGTGGGTTCGATCCCGGCTCCGGCCTTCCTGTGTGGAGTTTGCATGTTCTCCCCGTGTCCGAGTGGGTTTTCTCAGGGTCTTCCGGTTTCCTGCCACATTCCAAAAACATGCATGGCAGGCTGAGTGAACACTCTAAATTGTCCCTAGGTGTGAGTGTGAACATGGATGGTTGTTTGTCTATGTGTGCCCTGCAATTTGCTGGCAACCAGTTCAAGGTGTACCCCCGCCTCCTCCCTGAAGACAGCTGGGACAGGCTCCAGCACCCCCCGCGACCCTTGTGAAGATAAAGCGGATGGGAAAATGGATGGATGGATGGATGGGGAATATTTTTCTTGTAGCATGTTGAGCTGGGGCTTTTTCTGGCTGACTTAATGTGAAAGGCAGACTACACCTTGGCTGGTCAGAAAATATACAGAGAGAGAAAGTCATTCACACTCCCTGCTGTGACTTATTGAGCAATGAATTCAGACCAGTGACCCACAGCACCATCAGGGGCTGTTGATAAAATAACACTGTACCTTCAATTCAGTAAAAGATTAGTATTTGCTAGCGCAAAGCAATTTCATGTCATTATTTAGTTTTTAGAAGATTCCTCACAAAATTTTGAGGAACCAGTTCAGAGTGGGGGCAGGGGGATCAAGCGCGGCCACAAATAGCAAAATCCCACAAGTAATTGACGACACAAATGTTTAGAATTGCTTGATGGTGCACAATGGTCAAAAAGCATCACTTTTGTCTTAGTGAAAGTCTTCAGTTTGTTTCAACATGCCTTGAGATAAGAGTTTAATTTGTTTTGAGAACCTAACTCAAAACACTTCTGAAATCATATTTCCTCCTTCCAATGAATAAAAGGCTGTTCATCTGTTGAAGCCGCCTCCACCAAAAATTGTGGCTTTTATTCAGGATAATAACATTCTATAATACTGGTCTTGATTACAATGCATAGCAATAACAGGATTATGAAAAAATGTGAAAAAGTATAAATCAATATGGTGCTGGCATTTGTGTAAAATTCCTTCTAAATTATCATGGGAACATATTACTGGAGTCCGGGAGTTCTCACAAAAATGAATCTGTTGTCAAAACTCTGTGGTGGACTCAATATGAAAATAAAAGCAGTTGCCAAACACACACACACACACACACACACACACACACACACACACACACACACACACGCACAGACACGCACAGACGTACTCACACACAGACACAAACACACGCACATATGCACATGCACACACACACACACACACACACACGCACAGATGCACAAAGTAGAATAAGTTATGTGTACTACAAAAGGAACAAGCAGGAATGTTCAAGTGGTATGGGCACAAGTTTTCAATACATGTCATCAAGTTCTATGTAGTGTGGTCGACAGAGCAGAGATGACACGAACAGGTCATTTTGCCCCCCTGCTCGCATGCGCGTGACAGTCAACACGAATCTTCATCAAAAAGTTGGGCGGGTGATCTAATAAAAAGTGACGAGAATGTGATTTGTTGTTACGTGCCTCGACTTGATTGACACATTCTCGAATCAAATCAAAGCAAAGACAGCTGGGAGTGATTTCCCACATCTATTGTGGTTTAGGCACACAGAAGGAAGGAATGGGGAAGTTCCAGGGGGATGGCGGCGCTTTCTTCAATGTCACCGCAGGACCTCATTTGAAGTTTATTTGTGTCATTTGTTGATTGCTCAGGAACATTGTAAACTGGAACACATGAACGTCGTGAACAGCGAATTAAAGGCTAAAAGAAGACAGATATAGTTTTCAATGAGTGTGTGCATCTTGTGAGAGGTAAAAGGATCATGAAAGGCTCTCTTTATATGTATTTTAGACCTTAAAATTACCGCATTGGCCCGAATATAAGACGGTGGGGATTTTTGCATTGAAATAAGACAAAAAGTGGGGGTCGTCTTATATTCGGGATCTAGATGTTATACCCATTCACGACGGTAGATGGCGCCAGATAACATTGACGCGAATGCTGAACTTGACTCCCCAGGCCAAAGCAAACCCCTGTCACGAAGAATAAAAATAAAAATAGCGGTAGCACGAAGAAGAAAAATAAAAAATAGCGGTAAGAAAGAAAAGAGAAGAAAATAATAGAAGAGATAACAGAAAATGGAGAAACGTCGCGACAATCTGGACAAAAGTGGGTCAAAGATCGGCCAGGTTAACTGGCAGCTGAGGAGAAGTTATATTGTACCGGTAATTTGCATTTCAAAAACCAGAAGCCATTCAGTTACGAATGTGATTGCACTTTTTGTTTGTTTACATATTTAAATGTTCAGATATTAAGATTTGAATAAGGCAAAATAACATGCTTTTTCTCTCAAATATATTGTTATAATCATTTATTTCAGATGTACTGTAATTATTTTCTGTATAAAAATTAATTTGGTGTTCAAAAAGTATTTTTTTCAAACTTGAGTGTTGAAAAAGAGGGGGTCGTCTTATAATCAGGGCCATCTTATATTCGGGCCAATACGGTAAAACTTTTTTTTCACCCAAGCCCATTATCAGACTCCTCATGGTTAATGATTTTCCTCATAATTTACTTTCAAGCAAACAAGGATGCTGTGTTTTTATACAAGAACAGAGAAAGTAGAGTCAGATGAGATATTTCCTCAAACATTTATTTGTGTTGGCATAAGAAAGACACTAGACTAGTGGTTCTCAACCTGGGTTCAAACGAACCCCAAGGGTTCAGTTAATCGGTCTCAGGGGTTCGACGGAGCCTCTGCCATGGAGGTTAAGACACACCCGACTCAACATGTCAATTAGTTATGCTGCAGATGATCACATTACATTGCTTGTCCAATCAGTGTTGCGGGAACGTGTGACTGTCGTGATAGTACGTCATGAGATTTATTTTTTGGATTTTTTTAAATACATGCTAACTATGTCGAGCAAAAAAAGAAAGTGGTCGGAGGAATATGTACAACATGATGGGACTCAGCGTCCTATCTGCATGATTTGTCATACCAAGATGAGCAACTTAAAACTGGAGGAACAGTTCTTGAATCATACTAGTATGTTTCACCAATGAAGGGTTCGGTGAATGTGGATATGAACTGGTTGGGTTCAGTACCTCCCACAAGGTTAAAAACCACTGCACGAGACAAAGTAGCATCCATTTTCCAGGTTGTAGAATTGGTGTTTGATCAACATTACAGTGAAGTGTGATTTCAGCACATTCAGTGGACACGCCTTCTCATTATTTTGAACCCTCATTTTATGTACTGGGCAATAGTTTTTTCGATTCGTTCAAATGTAGCAGTGTTGTCAACACTCTTTGCCGTAATACGTTAAATTTAGAAGACGTGTTGGTTTGAAGGGCCTACACGATGGCCGACAGGTTAGCATATCTGCCTCAAAGTGCAGAGGTGCAGAGTTCGATTGCGTTCCCGGTCTTCCTGTGTGGAATTTGCGTATTCCTCCCTTGCTGATTTGGGTTTTCTCTGGGTACTCCGGTTTCCTCCCACATTCCAAAAACATGCACCATATGTTAAGTGAACACTCCAAATTGTCCCTAGGTTTGATTGTGAGCACGGATGGTGTTCGTCTCTATCTGCTCTGCGACTGGCTGTCAACCAGTTCAGGGTGTCCCCCGCCTACTGTCTGAAGTCAGCTGGGATAGGCTCCAGCATACCTGCGACCCTCATGAGGATAGGCGGATAAGTAAGAGGATGGGACTTTAATAATGTAGAATAAACGAGCAAAATGTCACCATAATTTATTTTCCAGCAAAACCTGACAGCCACGTGTGATTGTCGTGGAGCAAGTCACCCACAACTGATACGTTCTACTCAGGCAAATTTTGAATCAGAAGCTACTGAAAAGTTTTGAAAAACCTAGAACTATCAAGGCATGAATAATTGTGAACATTTTTCATGAATACTGTATGGCCTAAAACAACTTCTACATTCTTTTGACACTTTGTTGTATCACTTCCAGACAGACAACACCGAGCCAACCAATGACAATTCTTTTTAATACCAAATTTGACACAATGTGGTTAGTTATGAAACATTTTGTGCTGTAAATGTTGAATTATATTGTTGTTGCAGGTGAGAAATCATTCTTTGAAATGATGCCACATTGCAAATTTCAAATCAAATTAGCAGGCATGGGGGACCTGCAAGCATGTTAGCAGGGATGATGTGCCAGGATGTATTCCAAGCGAACGAACCTTCAGTCACAATTGAAAGAAGATGTGAGAGTGCAGTTTAATGTGGCCTGAGTTATGCTTTCAAGGCCCATTTGGACCTTCAAGGCACTGAGTGATTAGCATCCCGACTGCTGCTCTGCACGCTCCTGCTCTGCAGCACAGTGAGTCGAGCATGGTAGCAGCAGGGTTTGACTCCCGCTACAACTCCCTCACACTGAAATTGCATGTGCACACTACAGTTAAAGAAGGCAAAGATAGAGAATGTCGGGAAGGAGGTGCATAAAGATTCATCAACACATTTGATGCTACAGTCTGACAATGACATCTGACACTGAGTAGGGGCCGGGGTACAATCAAAGAGATCCCACAATGCTGGTGGGCCTGCTGGCTTGAATTATGAAATTCAGGCTCACAAGTTGACTAAGTGTCCATTGACAATGGGAAAAACACATTTGGATAAATATGAGATAATTACAAGACTGGGTGACAACCGGGGGGGACAGGACATGATGGATGAGGCGGGGAAAGACAAAGGGACCCAGCTACCACTGTAACACAAACTGTGGATGGAGGCTTGGGGGTGGAAGGCTAAACAAAAGATGAATGGAAGGGGGGTCTTCATGTCCCAGGCCTCCAGTATCGACCCTTTGCTCGAGCAGGCCCATGTCTCCATCAGGCACTATATGCAAAATTTAATTGGGGCACGGGCTCTATTTCTGCCAAGCCATTGTTGATTTTGCTCTTGAGGAATTAGTGACTATAATATATACAGTTAATAAATAAAATATACTACAAGAGCAGACGAGTGTTGATTTCCACAACATTCCAAGTGTTATACCACTGAGTGGGATAAATATACAGCAGCGCCAGCTAGGCCTAAAAATACTTCAACAGCAAAAAGAAAAACAAAAACAAATTGCTAATATAAATTTGCAGTTAGCAAAGCTATTTAATGCAAGCAAGCATAAGCAGCATTAAGTATTAACTTCAGTGGCATATAATGCAAAAAAAGTCGCTAATACAGTATAGGAAGTAAATATCTGTAGTGTAAGTAAGGAGTATAAGTAAGGAATGTAGGTAAATGAATTAAGTAGTGCAAGCAAGTAAGTACAATCGCATAAGAAAGCAGATGATGTACTTTATATGTAGCCTATGTAAATGATTAAGTAATAAAATAGGTAAACAGTATAACTAAGGTGCATTGAATTTACTTAATTTTATTTCATCAAGTATACTTAATTTATCTGGATCCAGATGCTTTTACTGTCAGGTTTCCGAAAAAGTTCCGGACAGGATTCGGATTCCACAAACAGACAGATAAGAAGTTTTGACAAAAATACATTTACGAACAAATGCCTGACCGACAAAGTACAACGAAGGACGCTGGTAACAAAGAACCGGGAATAGGCGAGAACAAACACGAAATGGTTGCAAAAGGCAAGGGATGAGGAAAAACATAAATTGCTTTTCGAGAACAAGAGAATTCAACACAAGAATATACCTGTACAACTGAATAAACGTTGGAGAGCCCCTGCTCTAATGACTATTACCGCCCCCTAGTGGTTGTCGGTCTCTAAGCAGGTGCTTTGTGCACTTTCCCCTTTCTCCTTCATTCCTTCTATTTCTGCCTTTTAAGGCATTGCGTCACATTGTGGAATGGGGCAGGTGAGCGTGGAAGACTGTGGGATAGCGTGGAAGGAAGATTAGAAGGGAAAACAAAAGAAGAAAAGACGGAGAAGTGGAGGCAGAGGAGATGCGTGATAAGATCATGCACTCAGTTAAAAGCATACTTTAATGAAACTCCAACCACATATGGCTTCGATGCAGGTTATGAAAATAGAGCATCATGGTAAGGACTTTTTTTTAAAGCTCTGTTAAAATCTCTGCCCGCCCAGTTGCTTTCTCAACAAACTTTTTCCAGCCCATTGTTGGAGTCCTCTACTGTATTTGTGTATGCCACATGTTGTGACTCAAAAGAGCCTTCAGAGATCACAATAAAACAATTCCAGGAGAGTCTGACCTTGTAACTGCGAGTCAAACTCAGTCGTTTGGGTCCTTTTTGGCATCATATGTTGTAAAAAGGTACACATTATCATGACATTAAGCAAGAGCAATGGCGCATTTACCGTAGTCATTTGTGGGCCGAAGGCAAATCCAGTCAAGGGATACCACCATATCCATGTAAAGATTTTCAATATAAATGTTCATCATCCACTGAAAAGTGTGTCTTTGGTTAAAAAAAAAGTCTATACTGACGAAGCTGAAACAATAATAATTGTTTAAAAAACTTTATTTAGGGTTTAAGTGTTTTATCTTCAGTTTTTCTGAGACATTTGGGGGCACCTGGCAATTGCACGTGTCTTCAGTAGAGTCCGCCTCTGATCAGCTATTCATTTAACAATATGTTTATTGTGATAAACAACACTGAAAACTATACCCACGCTCATAAGAGGATGACGAAATGTAAATCTTTCTGAAAGCATTGGTTTTGTGGTGGATTGTGTCTGTTCGCCCAACGATACCACATGCCGTCATTATACTGTAGCTGCTCCCATTTGTTATATATGTGTTGCTCCTGATAGATGTGCTCCCGTGGAAATCCATGACATTTGTACAGTACATGCTTTTAAAAAGGCTTCAGTTTACGGACTTCTATGAGAGAGACACATGCAGGAGACAGAAATGATGGCTACCACTCATGGATCACAGCGTGTTTTATGCACCCTTCAGGGGGTTTGTGTGTGAGCTGCATTTGATTAAAAGGCAATATTAAAGTTAAATGCAAAGGATTCCCGCTGCAAATGAGAATCCAAATCGGCTGATGGATGAGGCAAACTAAGGCTGCGTGCACTCAACGCTTCATACAAATATCGTCTCATAGAGGCCTGAGGACTTGTCAACACATTGTTGCAGGACAATTATAGCAACAAAGAAAAATGGCGACCACATGTGTCACTTGGTACTTGCTGTGTAAAAGATTTATCAACCGAGGGGAAGGGAGACTCTGCTCACATAATTGGAGTATTTACACCAGGAGAGGGGGAGGAATCCCATCATACAGTTTTATGAACAAAACACTGCTGTTGCTGGGCTCATATTTGTTTGAACATGTAACTAAATGTACCCTGCTGTGTTTGTTTTCCACTTTAAAGTGAACACATTATTGCCATAATGTATATTTATGTGGGGGATACTGTTGTCGAACCCAGTTGTTTTTTTTTGTAAATAACTATTTTGTATTTGTTGATATACTTTGTCGCTACACTATAACAGAGTTAGGCCTGTTTTTATCTTAGTGGAGTTATGGTTCATCTAGGCAGCATTCGATCTCTTATGTATAGTAATACCCCATTTTGAATTTAGTTTCCCCTTTATTATTATTATTATTATTATTATTATTATTATTATTATTATTATTATTATTATTATTATTATTATTATTATTATTATTATTATTATTACCATTGATATCTGATTCCCCCAAATTAGCATTTACAAAACTAATGCATCAATGACTGGCACCGTTATTAAGACAACAAAAAATGTATTTGCCCTTTTTGTGTAGTATAAAAATTACATAAATTTTTAGAATCACCTCAGTGCAGGTCTACAAACTGCTAAATAAATGAATACACTGTTTTTCATTCAGAACCTTCTGATAATTTTGGTACAAAATTGAGCATTATTTCCTTTCCTAAAAAAATGAGTGGGGGAGGGCTAACATTTTTTCCTCTAGGCTGACTCTGTCATTGAGGATGTTCCAAATAAAAATTACACAATAGGAGCGAGACTCAACAGAATTCAACAACAAACTGGAACGAAAGGGAAGCAGTGAAAAGAGACAGACATTTTTACATCATGGACATTGTCCGCTCCAAATCTTTCCACGGGGTGAATTAAACCAATGGAAGCTGTTCTATTTCAACTCGCACATCTGCTAGAGTAGACTAAAGAACTGACGACAAACTTTGAAAGAAATTTTGCTGGGAAAAGTTGTCCTATTTATAGGCATCTACTGCCCTGCTGTGGTAAAAGCTGGGAACTATTTTTCTTATTTGGAACCACCTGTGTGTAGTTTTCACAATGGAAAGAATGATGTGTGTGTTTATCTTCTGCTCATGTGAATAGATATTGTATGTTTCAGGTACTCTTGAGACTCGCCCAGTCCCCTGCCAAGACGCACAACATTCTCACATTAATGAAAATTAAGACCACATTGGCTTTGTGTGTGTGTGTGTGTGTGTGTGTGTGTGTGTGTGTGTGTGTGTGTGTGTGTGTGTGTGTGTGTGTGTGTGTGTGTGTGTGTGTGTGTGTGTACTGATTGGATCTCATTTAAGTAGAAACAGATTCAAGAATGATAATTGCGTCTAATAGGATGGAATTTCTTGAACTGTGTCAAACAGCAGCATCGCAGAGCTGCTGCTCAAGGGGCTTCAAGTCAATTGAAAACACACACACACACACACACACACACACACATGCTAAACTACCATAAATAAATACCTCTATAATGACTATTATTACATTACAACAAAATGCTCCTGAATGTATTTTTTCTTATGCCTACTATTACTTCTGATGTGTTTTTCATATGTTGACAATAACAACATCACTATAAGCCAGAACAAAGCACACACAAACAAAGAGTCACTGTGATACACTCTAAAAAACTATTCAATTAAATATTTCTTATTTTAGTTTGATACTCGCTCACTCTATTGCCACTTGTTGCTAGGCAGAATGAACCAAAATCTTGCAGGTTCACCAATCATAGCAACAGGAAATTTGAAAGGATGATGAGAGAATCTTGTGTATAAGCACATACACACGACCCCAATGTTGTTGTTGTGACTTTTGGTTTATCCCAACAGGACTCCTGATTTATTTGACGCAGTTGTAAGTCCGGATGCCCTTCTGAACACAAGTCCCATTTTTTAAATCTGAGTTTGGGACTAGCAATGGCTGGTTATTGGTTACACGCAGTACTTTGCTTTTAAAATAATAAATAAATTACCCCAAATAAGGAAAGGTCACAAGTGTTTATTCATCGCCATCATTGGATCGCTGATGGTCTGATTCCACTTGCCCCAAATGCAAAAACACCCATGAATTGACCAGACAATTTGTTGAAATATTGAGAGGTGACAACATTGGTGCACATGTGTGACTTGCAATCGGAGTTGCTGCGGGCTATGTAGAAGCACAGCGTAACATGGTGCACTAGAAAGTTGGAAGCCTTGTTGTGTGATTAGGACCAGACCTCACACATCTGACACAGATGGACTATACGTCATGTCCTAATCAATCCCGGCTCTCCTCCAGAGTGACAGTGTTGCCGCCCATCAGTCTGGACATGCAGCCAAGGTCATGCAAAAAAGTGCAGAGGCTCCGCTCAAGTTTGACTATTCACATGCAAACGAACTGAATCATGACCACGCTGAATTTTCCAACTGAGTGGGTAATGTGCCAAAAAGCTTCACGAATCCCAACAAATTGTTCATCATCCGTGGATGTGCAGGCTTCAATCAAGATCATGAGGCCTCCGTTAAGAAGACGATGATGAAAGGATGAGGATTTTGGCACCATCCTATGACAGCTCAAGAAGAAGAAAAATGAATACCAGAGAGAATGCCAAAAAGCATCTCAGGCCTTACACATAGTACAGTAGATCTATCCGGCCTTGGCATCACATTCTATTCAAGGAGAACATGGATGTTTGTATAAATTGTGGACTGGGAAATCGAATACCTACAGCGGTTAGGACTCTTCAATCTCACTCACTGCAAACCATTCAGAATCAGAATCATCTTTATTGGCCAACTATGTAGAACACACAAGGAATTTGTCTCCGGTATAACACGCTGCATTAGTATCATCATAAACAAGAACATGACAAATAGGTATGGAAGGACATTTCATAATGTAAGTGAACCATAGTTTCAAGCAGAGCTAAAGTGATCAGTGGTAGAATACAATACTATTACAGTTTGTACAGTTGGTGCAGAAAATCATTGAACCATTTTAGAGAGATACAATATTTGTTGTACAAGAAGAGTGACTACGTCAGTGACTGTTTAGAGAGTTAATGGCTAGAGGGAAGAAGCTGTTTAAGTGTCTGCTGGATTTGGTGCGCATGGATCTGTAGCGCCTGCCTGAGGGGAGTAGCTGGAAAAGGTGGTGGGCAGGATGCGGGGGATCCAGGAGGATTTTCCGTGCCCTTGTCTTGATTCTTGCAGTGTGCAAGTCCTCAAGAGTGGGTAGGGCGGTGCCAATGATTTTTTCCGCCGTCCTAATTGTCCGTTGAAGTCGGATTTTGTCCTTCTTTGTGGCGGCCCCAAACCAAACCGTGATGGAAGAACACAGGATTGATTCGATGACTGCCATGTAGAACTGACGTAGCACCTCCTGTGGCAGGCCATGTTTCCTCAGCAGCCTCAGGAAGTACATCCTCTGCTGGGCCCTTTTCAGGATGGAGATGGTGTTGACTTCCCACTTCTTGTCCTGGAAGACTGTGATTCCCAGGAACTTGAAGGTCTCGACGGTTGACACAGGGCAGTTGGATAGTGTGAGGGGCAACTGTGGTGAAGGATGTTTCCTGAAGTCCACGATCATCTCTACAGTCTTGAGCGTGTTCAGCCCGAGGTTGTGTCGGCTGCACCAAAGCTCCAGCTGCTCCACTTGTTGTCGGTACGCAGACTCGTCGCCGTCTTTGATGAGACCGATGACCGTGGTGTCGTCTGCGAACTTTATGAGTTTGACAGCTGGACTTGTTGAGGTGTGTCAGGTTTATCCAATGTGACACTCAGGAATAAAACACAAGGAGGAGACAGGAGACTCAATTCTGGTACCAGGAGGGAACGAGGAGAAGCGTTAGGTTTCAGTTCTCCGCACGTCACCCCTAACGATCTCCTCCTTCACCACCTTATTTATTGGGAAATCTACTACATAGGTGTGTCCAACCTAAAGGGTGGGGGCTGTTGGAGACACACTGAACTTGTTTGACTATGTGTGTGTATGTGAGTGTAAATTACGTACATGTGTGCTATTGTTACAAAAACATCACGTTGCAGCTGGTGTTGATGGCTCCATCCACTGTTGAACCTTGCTCCTGTTTAGTCTTTAAAACTTATCTCATCCCAACCACATCCTCGAAAAGGTGGTTGCGTCCCTAAACTTCCACACAGTGCAGTCAGCATTCGTGAGTATAAAGGTGAGCATATAATGAATAAAAGGATTATAAATGTGAATGTTAATCATACACATTTATAATCAAGCATTATATCTTTATTAAAAGCATAAGCGTTCTTCAATTAATGATTGCAGGCATAAGCGTTCTTCTTTGCAAGCATAATCAATTTATCATTGCAGGCATAAGTGTTCTTCATTGCGAGCATAATCAATCAATCAATAATAATGTAACATTAATAATAACACTAATAATAAGCGAATGTACGATAACTAAAATAATCAACCTATCAAGGTGCAATCGTTTGTGTAGAGGGAGAAGAGCAGCGGAGAGAGGACACATCCCTGTGGGGCTCCAGTGCTAGTGGTGCGTGTTGATGATGTTGTCGCTCCCAGTCTCATCTGTTGTGCCCGTCCCGTCAGGAAGCTGAGGATCCATTGGCAGATCGTAGGGGACACGCCGAGGTGGAGAAGTTTGGGGGTGAGGAGTTCCGGGATGATGGTGTTGAACGCAGAGCTGAAATCCACAAACAGGATCCTTGCTTAGGTCCCTGTGCTGTCGAGTTGCTCGAGTATGTAGTGCAGACCTATGTTGACTGCGTTCTCCACAGACCTGTTTGCCCGGTAGGCAAACTGAAGAGGGTCCAGCAGGGGTCCGGTGACGTTCTTTAGGTGGTTCAGCACAAGGCGTTCAAAGGACTTCATGACCACAGACGTCAGAGCGACAGGCCTATAGTCGTTCAGTTCCGATGTTGCCGATTTCTTGGGAACTGGGATGATGGTAGACTGTTTGAAGCAGGATGGGACCTCACACAGTTCCAGGGATCTGTTGAAGATTTGTGTGAAGACCGGAGCCAGCTGGTCAGCGCAGACTTTCAGGCAGGAGGGGGACACTTTGTCGGGCCCCGCAGCTTTCTTGATCTTCTGCTGCTTGAAGAGCCGTCTCACGTCCTGTTCGTGGGTCTGTAGTGGAGAAAAAGAGGGTGGGGGGGTAGATAGAGTAGTATCTGGTAGAGGTGGGTGAGTGTGGGAAATGGGGGTGTCCTTTTCAAATCGGCAGAAAAACGTGTTTAGTTCATCAGCAAGACCCTTATTGTTCACTGTTTGGGGGGATGGCGTTCTATAGTTTGTGATTGCTTTCAGGCCATTCCACACAGATGCAGAGTCGTTAGCAGAGAACTGGTTTTTCAGCCTCTCTGCATAGCTTCTCTTTGCGATGTTAATTTCCTTTGTCAATTGGTTTCGGGCGTGTTTGTACAGTGCCCGATCTCCACTTCTAAATGCGGCCTCTTTCTCTTTCCTGAGTTGCCTGAGTTTGGGAGTAAACCATGGCTTGTTATTGTTGAAGGAGCGGAAGGACTTCGTTGGTACACACATGTCCTCACAGAAACTGATGTATGATGTTACAGTGTCTGTGTATTCATCCAGTGTGCCCGTTGAAGTTTCAAGGACGCCCCAATCAGTGCAGTCTAAGCATTCTTGTAGAGCTAGCTTTGCTTCATCTGTCCATTTTTTCACAGTCTTAACAACCGGTTTAGCGCATTTGAGTTTCTGTCTGTATGTAGGTATTAAGTGGATTAAATTGTGGTCAGAAAGATCCAATGATGCGCGGGCGATCGATCGGTATGCATTTTTGATTGTTGTATAGCAGTGGTCTAGGATGTTGCCTTCTCTGGTGAAACAGTCGATGTGCTGCTTATATCTGGGAAGTTCGCGGTTAAGATGTGCTCTATTAAAATCGCCCAAAATGATCAGGGGTGACTCTGGGTATTTTAGTTCGAGTTTGTTTACTTGTTCAGCTAGCGTTTGTATCGCCGCGTTAGCATTACCTTGTGGCGCAATGTAAACACCGACGAGTAAAAAAGAGGTGAACTCACGTGGCGAGTAGAATGGCTTGCAGTTTAAAGACAGCGACTCCAGGTCAGGGCTGCATTTTTGGAGCATTTTAATAATTTAAAGACCTACAGGATATTGTGGTCAATGATTGTTTATACACCAAACTAGGAAATGAAAGAATAGGCTGTCTCCTTTCACCAGGAAAGAAAAAAAGTTTGATTCTGTCTTTTCCAGTTCTTTTATAATCAGCAATTGAAAAAAGGTAGGTTGCACAAAATGCAGTCGTTTCTAGTCGTGGACTCAAAAGCTGTGCTGATCTCATGTCCAAAAAGGGGCATCGATGACATCTATCGGTGGTTGCGCCTCAATAATGTTTTTTCCAAGTTTAAAACTGCATCAGACACTTCCCTATTCATGCCTCGTGAAAAAATATAATTGACAAGTGATGGATAGGAAGTGTGTGCATGTGTGTGTGTGTGTGTGTGTGTGTGTGTGTGTGTGTGTGTGTGTGTGTGTGTGTGTGTGCGCGTGAGAGAGAAAAAGAGCAAGGCAAGCTATTGCTGTCTTTACGAGCACACTGCAGTGTGCTTGTGAACAACGGACTCATCTGCATGTTTTAGTCCAAGAGATTGATTCATGAATGAGTTGTTGACAGAACACTAATATTATCAAACATTTATTGAGCTGAAGTATACATGTGCCCTCAACTCTATCATGGTTTAAAATGGGCTCCAGAGCTGCCCGCCATCCACATTTCAGCTGTCGAAAGCCTTGACGGAAAGTGACAAACGTGAGGGACCCCAACAGAATGGGGGGGACAGACTGGCATCCTTAAGGTCGCGTCGCGTGCCTTTGAGCCTCTGGGTCTGAGCAGCCCAATTCCCCCAACGACTATCACGGATACCGTGACAGACTGTGAGAAACCATTGCAAGACAGAGGGAAAAATGTCTGTTTTAAACATGGAGAACATAGTGGAAACGTGGCCGAACCAGATGCCTTGAGCTGCCTCATCTGGCTCCTCTCGAAGCGTAGAAGGGACAGTACTCTGAGACCCGAGTGGAAGACCAAACTTTTCACCCTCTCGCTAAGGTGACGGTACTCAACCGTTGTCAGAATAAATAAATAAAACAATTCACATTTTAACACAACACAGGAAGACAGTCAAATGGATCATCAAATGAATGTTCACGCTTGACCAGGTTCTAGTCAGCCACTTCTCTGTAATCAAATTAAAACAAATGCTACACTCCCACGATTTGCTGATGCAAGTGACAATAGCTAATGCAGGATGCAAGTGCAAGAGGCGATAGATATTCATCCATCTATCCATATTCTGATCCGCTTCATCCTCCAAGGGTCGCAGCCATCTTCGGGCAGTAGGCAGGGGACTCCCTGAACCGGTAGCCAGCCAATTGCAGGGCACAAAGAGATGAACAACCATCCACGCTCACACTCACACCTCGGGACAATTAAGAGTGTTCAATCAGCCTGCCATGCATGTTTTTGGAATGTGGGAGGAAACCGGAGGACTCGGAGAAAACCCACTCAGACACGGGGAAAACATGCAAACTGCACACAGGGAGACCGCAGCCGAGTGAGTTTTTGTTTGGGTTTTTTTCATATAGCGGTACTGCACCACTGCAAACTACAACCACGGTGATTAATGTTACATTCATACCTCTCTTGAGCATAATAGCTAGGAGCATGGCTGTACTGTACATTAATGGAACGATGCCACGGCATAACAAGCCAATAACAATAATCACAGCTTATGCTCACTCTATTAGCTGCAGGATGTTTGTGATGACAGGTAGCAACCAAAACAGGAAACAACTCCGCACAATAAAACACAGCACAAGTGTTTACAATCAAGCTGTTGTTAGAGAACAAGCACACCCACTGAGATCACTCACTGCATGTTCTGTGAACACACGCTGTGAGCAAATGAACACCATTCCCCTGCAAATGTTATTTGCAAATTTGCTAACTGCTTTTTGGGTAAAGTTCCTTTTCTGTTCCATCAGGTCTGTGCCTCCAAATGTACAAACCAAGGTGAATAAAGTTTGGTGTGAAAGAACTCGACCCCACAAAGCACCATGAGGACAAACTGGCACAGAGATCTTGAGGGCGGTCTAAATTAATGAAACATTTCCAGAGACACAAAAATCTCCTGAGTCTTCCAAAAAGAGTGGAATGGTCCATATTGCTTTTCGTCCAGTGAGTGTACAAGGAGAAAATACAGAAAAGGTCAGATCGCAGATTGAAACTCCCACCTCAGAACTGTGATGCAGACATGCTAACGACCTTGTGTTTCATGAAACATCAACAAACACACAAAACCCAAGTGGTGATGTTTCACTTATTCTGCTTCATCACTCAGGAGAAGCTTACATATTGACGAGTGAAATTGTTGGAGGGGCTTCTGTATTTTGTTCTCACCCTGTCACAATCACGCTAGAATCACTATATACAGCCACAGCTAAGTCAACCACCAAAATTGCTTGTCACAAAAATGTCTGCCTCCATACGGGAGGGGAGGCATGGCAGTAATCAATAGAATAATCCATGGGATAATCAATGTAAAAGATTTGCTAGTGACGGACCTAGTTATGATTCCTAATTGATAACATTCATTTATGTGAAAGCATGGTCATCATTTCTTACAATAATTAGGAACCATATAAAACCACAGTAAACATGAACAACCTTATTTCTATAAATCTCTTCCATTGTTACATTTTCAAATGATCGCTTATATAACATTGCTAGAAAATCACAATGCCCCATTCACTGGGGAGCAATTTTTGGAACAGGCTTGGGGGCTACTCATGTGGTCCTTGGAGGTGATCAAAGGGTACCATGTTGGTGACCCCTGCTGGGGCTCGGTCCATTGGAAGTACACCCTGAACGGGTTGCCAGCCAATCGCAGGACACACGTAGACAAACAGCCATTCACACTCACAGTCACACCTAGGAACAATTAAGAGTCTTCAGTTAACCAACCATGTATGTTTTTGGAATGTGGGCAGTAACTCATTGGATTTGGATTGGATAAACTTTATTGTCAAATGTACTGTATGTGTAACATACAGCACAGATGAAATTTCTTCCCTCTCAACATGAAACAAGAGGAGCCGCTGCAGGTGTCCGCGCCGCAATCAAAAGGAAAGTTAACAAAAAAAGACAAAATACAAAACAACACATGAGACACAGACAATCGTGCACTCTTAACCACTTTCCTGCAAACACTTTGTTGTCTGAAGCAGTTATAGATGAAAGAGGAGCGAATCAAAGTGTCCTTTTCACCAGTGGATCGAAGACGTCATGCTGCAATGTGCACACGTCTGCTACAAGCTAAACTTGAAAGCAACAAGAAGCAGTAGCATCCATTAACGAAAAGGAGATTGGCTGTCTTCTCCTGTCCCATGTAAGTCCGCTTCAACACATCACAGGAAGGCCTGGGCCGGAATCGAACTATTGACCTGAGGCACTCTGAGGCGGCCGTGCGAAACAGTCGGTCACCGTGCCGGGACAACTCTGAGTCGTATTTCAGCAAATCCAAGTCCTTGACGATGCACTTTTGTTTGCAGCAGATGGCGCCATTGGAAGGCCGCTTGCATCTGAGAACCTGCTACGATTGATAATTTTGTATATTGAAGATAGGACTTCGATTTTTGTGTTCCCTATTTCATTCTTTTAATGTATTCATTGTGTTAAGAAAACAGTCACCCTTTTTGGGTACAAAGCAGCCTCAGTTCGCTTAAAAGTCGATCTGGATCTGTTTTTACATTGCATGGCTTGGACAAATCCTGTTTCCAATGACTTAGAATGAGTGAGTGAGTGAGTGAGTGCATTTTAAGGTGGATGACAAAAAAATGGTTCTTTGATGGGACAAACCAAAAGTCGCAACAATAGCAACAACAGCTCATGAAGTCACCGAACAAATACATTTTATAGCAGGGGTCACCAACAGGGTGCCTACAAGCACCAATCGAGTCAAGTTTTTTTTTTTATATATGGCCCTTAATCACACAAGAGTTTCAAGGGGCTTCTGATATTCACAAAAAAAACTTCACTAAAATTAAAGAATACTTGAGTAAAATGGAAACATTCCAAATAATGGAAACGTAACTTCACCGCGACCCTACTCATGAACAAAATGTATAGTGGCAGGATTACCCTCCATTGCTGAGCAACACTACTGATCACATTGTTGTACTTCCTGAGACACAGTGCGGTCCCGACCACATGGCCTGCAAACATGTCTGGTAAACGGAAGCAAATCTCGCTGTCTGTGAAGGCTGAACTTATCTCTCACTTGCGAAAAGGAGTCTCTCAGATGTTGGCGGCAATGGCAGTTGCCTATGGCAGGTAACATTCGCTCACTGAATGTTTTCAGAGATGAGATATTCATACTGTATTATACATCGTATATGGCGGCCATTCTATTGGAAATGGTTCCAACGAACAACCGTTATAACGTACAGATTAGTTGTATGCCTCCAGGGACGTTGTAACAAGGTTCGACTGTTTGACTTAATTTCATTGACATTACTGGTACTTATTTGTGAATAGGCTAATTGTGTGTTAGCATTATACAGTATCATGATTTTTTTTGGTAATGTATACAAAACAAGGGGTAAGACTGCAAACGTTTTTCTACTTCTTCCTACGCCTTTTGAGCATATAAGATGTACTCAACCAAGATGTTTTGATATTTTTTCTTTGATTTCGTTTTTTTTTAATGTATTTCATGTCTTGTGCACATGTTCAATAAATCAGTCAATCAGTCCAAAAAAACCAAACCTTTTGCAGCATGTGTATAACTGTCGGACTTCATTTCAAAGGGTGAGGAAAGTACAGTGGCACAGTCAGTTTGAGTGTAAACTGAGCTGACTTGAATGAACTCAATTGGGGATTGCAGAATGCAGTTGGGGTCAAATGGGACATTTCCAGGTGTCCACAGCTGGAGAGGGCTCACACAAATTCCGACGGGATTATTTTATTAAGAATTTGGGGCCCCTGACTTCCTATGTCGACCTTGGAGCTAGAAAAAAAGATGCCATGCCTCTAACTTGGGCAAATTGCTATATGGTGAAAACTGCAATGTGGACACTTCCCAGCAGAGCCCAGCAGGGTGCAGATTTCAAAGGCAAGGATTCGTAAAACCTTTCCATGAGAATTAGGCTTCCATCTCAGCAGTTAGTCCAGGACAGTAATAACATGTGATTAGAAGAACAGGGCAGCTGATGGTGTGCACTTTCAAATCCATGACCTCTCTGACCTGATGATGTCACATGACAAAGAAAGGTTCAAACATCAGTGAGACAGGAACAACATGACTTAATTACGACTCCACAATTCTGCATAACTCATGAATCATGTAAATGTGCCTGTGCTGTTAATGACAAAGGAATTTATTTCACCAAAAGCCTTTGTGTCAAGAGCAAAACAGCATTAATTCAGTGAAAACATTGTGCAGCAAGCCTTCTGCAGAATGTGTGACTAAACATCTTGACTATCATTAGGCTCCATGACTTTATCAACATTGACACTCAGTTTCAAGCCTCCAGGCAGACCTTTGAAGTACCGGTAATCTTTTATTTTACTTAGAATTAAGGTCTAATTTCATTATTTTGTGTAATTCAAAGTGGTAACACCCAAAATACAGATACTGTGGTGGATCGACAGGAAAGGGACTTTCAAACTTAGTACGCTAAGGACTGTCGAAGTGATTAAATTCAATATTTTCACTTTTTTGAATACTAGATTGAAAGAGATGCAATATAGGAATCTATAATTCATAGACAATACAGAACAACACCTTAAATCCAAACCAAACTTGATCCTAAGAGGTCCATAGTGTGTTTTATATGTGGTCTTGTGTCACTAAAAAAATGAGTTCAAAAATGAAGTTTAAGATTTTTCAAGATCCTGAGCATTAGTAAAGAAAAATTGACAGAGTAGTTCCAATGGAAAGACCGAGTGCCAAACTAAAAGGGAAAAAAGACCACTTAATAAATATCGTAGGGCCCACTGACATATTGACAGGAATTTAGTTCATCTGATCCATAGGAGAAGAAATTCATTGGATGGGAAAGCCATGTGATGTGTCAGTTTGAGTTGAGGATTTGTTTTTTAAATGAGTAACTGTAACTATATCTATAATCTCCTCATCTTTGCTAAGTGCTGGTTGCCAGACTAAGCTTTTTTTTTCAATGTCATTGCAAAATGTATTTTTAAGTTATACCATTCAAGTTTGTTCATTGTCAATTGTGTTACCTTTTTGTCTGTTTCTGTGTGAAATGAGAAAGTTATAAAACACTTAAATAAATAAACAACTACCGGTAATTTGAAAGGGAGTGAAGGGACCGGGATTGTTTAGAATCCTTCATAGGAGCACCTTGTTACCATCTCCTGCAAGAATTTAGTGCTTCTCTATCTTTGGAATTATGCTCTAAACATTTTTAATGAATATCGAGATACACAAAAATATGTTTTAGACAGGCAAGAAAATATTTTTAAAAATATATTACACTATCTTTCCTCAATTATTGTCTAAGTCTCAACTCATTGTCTGGGGTGTAATACCTTCTGTGTGCCCTACGATTGGCTGGCAACCAGTTCAGGGTGTCCTCCGCCTACTGCCCGAAGACAGCTGGGATAGACTCCAGCATGACCGTGACTCTTGTGAGGATAAACGGATCGGATAATGGATTGTTGGATGGATGAAAAGCTGCTTATTCCATCCATCCAGCATCCATTTTTATCCTTTCATTTTTCTAAACTGCTTGTCCTCATTGGTGTCGCGGGTTTGCCAGAGCATATCCCAACAGGAACACCCATTACAACCCTATGACAGTCAGAGGGGTTGCAATGTTAAGAGTTTTTGCTAAAGACTACAGGCAAAATGTGTTAGCTGCTCTGCTAATGAGTTGGGGTGTGTTAGTTTGAGTGGCACATTACATTACGGATGAAAAATGTACCCTAGGTCTACCCATTGTCAGAGAAAAAAGCTTGATCCCCCCCCCCTCGTTTTACTAATGATGTAATTTCTGCAGAGTTTGTGGGTTCAAATCCAGGCTCTGACCTTCCTGTGTGGAGATTGCATGCGCTCCCCACGTGGGTTTTCTCCAGGTAATACGGTTGCCTCCCACATTCCTAAAACGGTAAATTGAACACTCAAAATCGTTCCTAGGTGTGACTGTGAGTGTGAGTTTGTCTTTGTGTGCCCTGCTATTGGCTGGCACCCATTTCAGGGTGAAGCCTTCATCTTGCCTAAAGACAGCTGGGAGTGTTTCCAGCACACCTGAAATTACCCCGTGTGAGGAAGAATGGTTCAGAAAAAGGATGGATGGATGATGTCATGAGTCATGAAGGTCCCTTTTTCTTCTTCATCTTGATCAGTGATTCTCAAAATGTGCTATGCAGGCTCCCTCTAGTGGTGTGCCAAATAATCACTGCATATGCAGCTCAGTTGTATTTAACTTTTTTTGTACAATACATTTGCATTTTATCTTTGAGAACTCTTTGTTTTGAAACGTTTGTTGAGTCACAATTTTAACTTTTATCGGAACTACATTTAATAGAATTATTGTATTAGGACATTTTAATTTTTTCCCCCTGTATTTAAACAGCATTACAAACTGTAACATACTCAGACGGTTACAATCAAATATTTTTAAGAAGCATTTATTCTCTTGATTATTCCGCCAATTAATCGAGATAGAGATGTATTTGTGTTTGAGTTGATTGCAAAACCTTTTTCACTGTTTACTTTTCATTAACGGATTGTTGTTGTTTATTTTGTATTGTTGGATGATTGACCAAAAGCAAATAAGCAACAATGAAGCAACATCACACATGAGGGTGTGAAATTTTACTTGATAACCTTTTTGAAACTGAGAACTGTTTCTTGGAAACTTATTAATAAGGCTACTATCAACTAGTAGCCTTATTAATAAGTTTCCAAGAAACAGTTCTCAGTTTGCTGCTTCAGGTTCACGATATCAACTACATGTTATTGACACTGTGGCTGCAAATTACAATTATTTTCATTCAAAATTACACTCGCCGTTATTTTTTTTACTCCCACAAATTGATTATGATCCAGTCACTAGTTCGATTCATAATATTTCAGAAAATGTGGGAAAATTATGAACATTGTTTTCAAAGTAAAAGCAGATGTTTGCAAATGTCTTACCGGTATGTTGATGAAACAGAAAAAAAATTATCATTGTGTTTTCATGAAGCACTACAGAAATCAGAGAATGAAGTTTAACAGTGGCTCAAAATGCAATCTTGATAAAGAAAAGAGTACAGTAGTCGATTAATTTGATGATTATTAGATGTCGATTGAACGATCAATTCTGACAGCTCTAAATGGCTTATACTGTACTATGGAATATACTTTTTAGGAATCAAAAATGACAAGTTACATATCCAGATCGAGAGAAAAAGCTTTTTGCGGTGCTCAAGAGCCATTTTCCATATTTATAACTATCTTTTATTACAGCTACAATTACATTTTGTCTCACAACAGCTATAATTCACATAAACGCACGTTTCTAAATTTTGAGCATGGATTTCAGAATTGGCCTCAAATTCTGAAATGGCCCACAGGACTGTAGCACATTGCTTTTGAGTGTATTGTATTGATTATGATTGTCAGAAAGCGTTCTATCCATCATAAAGACCGAACAGAGTTAGCATGGTTCCTTGGCTGAATGGTGAAAAAAAAAGGAAAAAAGTGGAGTCGCGGCTGATGGGTGGTGACTTTTCTCCACCCCTTTAACGGCCGGAAAGCCTCGAAGAGGGAGGGGATTAGAAGTCAAATTAGGAAAAAGAGGGGGCGCTTGAAATGAAACCAACGAGACAAAAGAAGCGTGGTCTCTCTGGAATTAAAACAGGAAAGGAAGCAGGCGGAGTAGGAAGAAACTTTTTTTGATTACACTTTTTTTTCATTATTTAACTCGCAGTGACAATCAGGCATACTTTATAAGTACGTGTATTTTTTATATTACTTTGACTAAGTAAGAAAAGTCTTAAACGACCCGACTTCACAAACTTTTTCCTCAGGGACAAGCTACACAACTACAGTAAGTCGTTTTTTCCTCCATCGGGATGCCGCTGTGTGTTCAGTGGCGACTTGAACGCAACTGCCTTTCACCACACGTGGCATTTATACAGTACTACGTACTAACTTTACACACGGTTCACACTTGTTGAACTATGGTATGATTTAACTTGTCAATAGTTGGAGAGAAGGAATAAAAACACAAAAGTATTTAGTTGCTTGTGTGGAAAGTGACCACGAGGGAGGGCGTAAAATTATGTCATTGGGAAACTCGAACATAGTGGATACGTTTTAAACATTTGTATTCGCTCAAGTAACAAAGTATAAACGTTTCTACTTGTCACCTTTTATCGGACCCACACATACTGTACTGTTTGCTTCATTAATAACCACGAGGAATAACCGTTGACCCAAAAAAAAAGTGGTCGCAGACGCGTTTTCCCCACTGACTCCTTGTAAAGTGTGGTATTTTGAAGTTAAGCTCGCTGAAATAACTTTCAACGAACTGGCTGAACATAAAATTTGCATGATGCTCCACGAACCCCAATAATTTTTAATCTTATTGAAATGAATGAAGGTGTGCCGGACACATTCAAATTCCTTTTTCGCCTGAAGTACGAAACTCGATGAACTCGCACGTTTGCAGTTTCTACTTTTCCTCTTTTCTTTAAGTGACTTCAAGCATGTGTATTTTAGAAGGGAACTAAAAAGCGAAGGCCTCTTCTATGTATAGCGCCTGGGTTGTTTCGGTGCGGCATACATTACGAGCCTGGGGCCTGCACGTGAAGCAAGCTGGTCCCGGGACGGGTCCTAAGGCCGCTCTGTGGATCTCGGTAACCGGAACCGCGGAGAAACAGCTGTTTCTCAGCATCTGGGATCCGTCGTGTCCCAATCTTTGAACGCCCGTAGGGTCGCGTTTATTTTCTCGGAAACTAGCGAGCATAAAAGGTTGTCTCTGTCTCTGCTGTTTTGGGTATCACGCAGTGGTCCACAAACACGAGTGGTCGAGGTCAGAAACTGAATGGGAATGGGAGCACCAATGAAACGAGTTATTACACATGTCATCATTGCGTAATAATAGAAGAATCATTATAGAATAATACTGTACATCAGTGATTCTCAAACTTTTTACACTAAGGAGTACTGAAAACAAATATTGGCTCTCTTTATACAAAACATCACGGCCAACATTAAAATGCACCAGTGTAGCATGTCAAAAAAACAACGATCAGAATCACTGCTTTACACACTATTTGCACCATCAAGTTAGTCCTCACATAACCTCAAACCTGAGGTGGAGAAGCTATGGCAGATGAGCAGGTGTGCGGAGTAACAAAGTACTTTGTTACAGTATTTAAGTCAGATTTTCAGGTGTCCGAACTTTGAGTATTTTTTAAACTTTGTTTTTTTTTTTACTCCGTTCATTTGAAAACAGACGCAGTGAAACCCTCACATAGTTGTAGTTTAGCTTTCTCAAATTTACCTATTCACATTTTTTTTCCTTTTAAGAATTGTTTTGGTGCCTTCTTGTGGTGGTCCATAACTATGTTGAGGTGCATTGAGGAGCTTCATTTAAATGAATGCTTTAAGTGCATTGCCACTATCTTGTGGGATCTTCAGGAAATTCTAAACTTTTTTAATGGGGGAGATATAAATGACCTGATCTTGATTAATTTACATCTTGGGGTCCGACTGGATGGAAAAATTAGACACAGCAGCAAACTTGAGGAACGTGAACCATGAACCTTAAAGACGACTGCAACCAGTAGCATGGGTAGCTCACTATATTGCCGGAGCAAATGGCCAGTTTTGATGCCCCCAAAATGATTTTCTTCATGGGGTAGGGAGTATTTTGAAGCTCATGCCCCCTGCATCTCAGCAGTATGCCAGTTCTCCATGGGCATTAATCTATTATCGATCGCCCAAATACATGCCTATAAACGTATTTCCGACGACGGGATCGGGGGACTGTAAATGCCCCCCCACCCAGGTGGATGCCCGGGCCCCATTTGATTGCATAAAAAGTTGAGCTAATGCTAGCTAGCCCTTATACAGCATCATGCTATGTAATATTTTTTCCATCTATCTATTTATCTATCTATCTCTCTAACTATGTAACATTGCATCATTCATTTAGTTCGGAGAGCGCATGTATTTCAGGAAGCAGCTTCCTAATATGGTGTGTGTCCTTCCCACTCACGCGCACACTTCACAGTGCTGTGACAACTCTCTCAACCTTTTGCTGTTTTGAGCTGTGTGGTCATCCGAAATGCATCATTTGTGGGCCCTATGATACCCAACTGATGTACAACATACTAAAATTAAAAATAATATAAATGCAAAACTGTTGCATCTATTTTGAATGAGCCGAACTTAAATCTCTAAGGCGTAGAAAAATAAGTAGTGTGTTTCCGGTAACATGAAATTTCAGCATAGGGTCGGTAGGTCGGACAAAGTTTTTTTTTTTTAAATCTTTTTTTTCTCCCTCGATCCCCCATCAAAAACATAAACAAAATAACCATAAAACATAAAACAAGGAGACATTGAAACCAGTGCCGGATGCTCGTCGGTCAAAGAGGGGAAGCTCAATTTTGGTCGACATCATAAAATGTGTCCTTTTATTTATACGCAAATTCTACTCTAGCTCCGTTCCTTTTCAAGAAAATGATCTGTGACCCTGTCATACCAACAAGGCGTCTTTTCCCGGTACTTAATTAGTGTCCTACAACTATAGGAACTACAATAAAACCCACCAGAAATAAAAGATTAATTTGTCGCTAGTTGTTTGTTTACAACAAAGAGTGTCGCTAAAATGATTAGGCGTAGAAAAATAAGTAGTGTGTTTCCGGTAACATGAAATTTCAGCATAGGGTCGGTAGGTCGGACGTTTTTTTTAATCTTTTTTTTTTGCCCCCCATTAAAAATGTAAACAAAATACCCATAAAACATAAAACATACCTCTGCGTCCCGCGTCCTAGACGGCCCGTGGTGTTCGTCAAATAGTTCGCTGAATCTTTTCGATTGGATGCTATTTTCTTAAGATTATGGTGCGAGCATGCGACTGCGACACACAAAACGCGGTTTAAACTGTTGTCGAAGATCGTGGCCGCTGCCACGATTCAATGTTGTTGACAGACGACAGGGCAAACCACGCTCACGCTCAATGTGAATATCGCGAGAGTTTGCACCGATGTGAACGCCCTAAATTCATCTTTCCTTTTATTATTTATAATTTTGTCTGTGGTTTTATTGTTCTTGTTTTGATTGTAAAGCGAGCGGGGGTTTCAATAATAGTAAAAATGTCTCCTTGTTTTATGTTTTATGGGTATTTTGTTTACGTTTTTGATGGGCAAAAAAAAAAGATTTAAAAAAAAAACGGCCGACCTACCGACCCTATGCTGAAATTTCATGTTACCGGAAACACACTACTTATTTTTCTACGCCTTATGAACTTGACAGTTTCGTTTGCTTCATAGATCAAGGCCGCTTTCTACACTCGGCTCAGGAGCGCAACGTTTTCTTTTGGGTACGCTGAGTCTGGAAAAATAAAGATCAAGTGTCACATGCATAAGGAGAGGTTTCACCATCTTACTATATGGGACAAATCACAGCAAATAGACAGCAATCCAACATTAATCTACCCAGGTGGTTCTTTCATTCAAAGGTTATGATGACTGAGCATTCCAGATTTAGCAGTGTGTAACATACAGTATCTTTGTAATGCTGGAATGTCCCTCGGGGTCTGGAATTTCATTCAATCTAATGAACGGAATCTATCACATTGCAACTCAGTTGTAAATAGCTGTTGTTTAACTGTAAACTACAGTATTTTAGCTGGAGTCCCAAATGAGTCCTAAATTATGTATTTGGCCCATCATACAGTACAGTACATCAAATACTGCCATGACATGAACAGACACCTGGGAAACTTGTGATATCATTGTGCCAAGGCACTATATGTTGAAGTGAGTTTAAGAGCTTAATTGACAAATTGAATGCTTTGCCACCTAGTGGCATTTTGGTGCCAAGGAACTATGTTGACTTGTATTTCGAAGCTCCAGTTATACAATAGTCACCTTTGCTTCAGACATTATTCTGCACAATGCTTGCATGGAAACAGGAGTTCAAAATATTCAGGGTGGGAAAATTCACCCATTCCATTCAAAAAAATATTCAAAAGACAGAGATTAATTGATTGTTAATATTTCCCATAGGGCTCAAAGAAATGTCGTTAAATGGCCATGTTTACGTTAAATAACCTTTTTTGGGCCATTTGAACTGGGATTTGAAAATAGATGAATGTATTTTGTTTACACATGAATGATGGCTCATTGTTAATCGTCAGAATCGGAAGAATCAGAGTGACACACGATTAATTAATCATTCAATTATCAATGTCCTTAACCGTCTTGTCATTAAAGGGTGGCTTAAATGGGAGTGTGCATGTATGTGACTAAATGTGGGAGGCACAGTTATGAAAAGGGAGGGATTCTTGATGAATCTATTCTTAAACATCCCACATTTGCCTGAATGACTTATTATTCACACAAAGGGGATCTCATTCATGCTTGGTGTGTGTGTGTGTGTGTGTGTGTGTGTGTGTGTGTGTGTGTGTGTGTGTGTGTGTGTGTGTGTGTGTGTGTGTGTGTGTGTGTGTGTGTGTGTGTGTGTGTGTGTGTGTGTGTGTGTGTGTGTGTGTGTGTGTGTGTGTGTGTGTGTAGAGTAGTAGTAGGATGGGAGTGTCACTTCCAAAACAACCGTCTCCCCCTTTTGGAACTGTCTTTTCAGCACAATCGCAGCCTGCTGGACTGTGAATAATCACATTACACACTTGCCTCATGATCACATATTTGCTCATTGGTGGCACACGCATGCAATTTGGTACGATTAGCGCCTGGGGAGCCGATGGCTGCGGATACCATTCAATCCGGTCCCTCCTCTCAAATGAAATCCCAAGTTGCGGCTCTAGTCAATTAAGGAAACTGTATACCCATAAAAAAAAAAGATTGCATAAAAATCTGTTGTATAGCAAGGGAGCACTGTAGTCCGGGTCCCCGGAGGACTTTATAAAACTTATAGTAAAAGGTCTCCCACATCAGCATTACTCTGTCAAAATATAACACGTACTCGAAGGAGCCTTCATCACATTTGTCACTCAGTCACAGCTGCATTATTTCATTTAGTCTTGACCAAGATGGGAACGCAGGGAAGGAATTCTTTGGCTGCCAAAGATCATTGGTGGTGGTGTAATTTGGCTGCCAAAGAATTCCTTCCCTGCGTTCCCATCTTGGTCAACACTAAATGAAATAATGTAGCTGGTTATATTCGGACTCATGTTTCCTTTTGAAATGTTTACCATCTTTGTGTGGGTGACAGAGTGAAAGAGAGTGTCTGTCAAGGTGGTCACGACTGTACTGGTCATTCGTGTCCCGGGTTGGAGTGACCTGTCCTGTGTGAGCAGAAATGTGTGTGTTCTCTCCAGCCACCTGATGTTGTTTGTTCCGTAACGTCATCTGTCACAGGGTGGGTGTTTATATTTTAGTGTGTGCATGTGCAACAACTCTCAATTCTGGCCCATCCCTTGCTGTGGTAAGGCGATGCAGGATAGACGTCACATGTGCTCGTGGCGGCGCAATCATGTGCACACATTGCCCTTATGATGTCTCTGCGGGTGTCAAGGGTGTCAGAGGTGTCAAACTGGGACAAAACAACTCCTCACTACGTGGGGCCAAGTTAGGGAAAGACAGAAAATGTTGTCATTCTATGTCAAGTAGTAAGTGGAATATCAAATGATATTATTTTTCATTTGTACAGCATCAACATCACAGAGCATTACATTTAAAATCTGTGATTTTTATGGCATTTAAAGACGTTGGAATGTCAAAATGTTAAAATAACGATATATTGATACAGAAAACTGTGATGGGTGATTTTTCACCAATTTGGAATTAATATCTCAAAAAGAGATGAACCAATAAAAGATACACCAACATTTTTCATGTCTTGTAATTAAATGAATTCATTAGGGAAAAATTAAAGACCCTGTAAAGTGAATTTGGAGATTTGTTTCTAATTATGTTATACAGTACATGAGATGTCAGTGAAATTGTGACTTATTTAGTTATTATTACTAGGACCTAGCCTATTAGCTTATGAACTACCTGGTGCCTCGTGACGAGCTGGTGAACACATACATTGAACGTAAACCAAAGAAATGTTTTACTCTTCAAATCCCTGGCGTTTTTCCAATGTTTAAGTTGAAATGTGCCTTTTGAAGAGTTAATAACGTGCCATTCACTGCTTCTTCCTCTGTTGCAGAGCAACGATGGCACCCTCTCTCCTCCAGGCCTACAGGAGGCGCTGGTGGATGGCGGTGACGGCGGTGATCGAGAATCTGCTGTGCTCGGCAGTGCTCTTGGGCTGGGGATCGCTACTCATCATGCTGAAGCGAGAGGGCTTTTACTCACACCTTTGCTCAGGTGCGCCCCACTGATGGACATTGTGAAACTATTCAGGATACTTAGCATGGAAGTTGGGTGCACCGATTGCTCTGTCTGATCTGTCATGACTGGTTGAATTGTCAGACTGAGTCCCTGCTACAAGATGACTTATTCTGCATTTGTTTAGAAGAAGAAATCATATTCGGCAACTTATGTAGGTGTGCAAAATAGCCCAAAATCTCATGTAAAAATAGAGTGGCATCATAATTACATAGTAGAAATAACCCCTACTCATATTTCATAAGCAGATATAATTCTTCAGCAACTTTTGACCACAAAAGATTATTGTCAGCTTTTTGCCTTCATTAATTAATCGAAAAATAATGTACAAATAAGGATGTGCAAGAAAAATAAGAATAATACAAATTAAATACCTGAAGATCAGGAGTATCAACCAGTTGATCGTGGGGGACTGATAGTCCGCTTGAATAGTCACAAGTCAACTGTGAGTGGTATTGCGCAAAAAAAAAAGATTGGTGTATGAATGTGTGTGTGCGTGCGTGTGTGTGTGTGTGTTTGTTTGTTTGTTCGTGTTATTAATATGTCCATTTTGGACTTAAAAAAATAACATTAATGGGATCCGAAATGCAGACATCTATATATATGTACCGTAATTTCCGCACCATAGAGTGCACCTGATTATAAGCCGCACCCACTACATTTTTAGAGGAAAACCAATTTTGTACATACACAAGCCGCGCCTGTATATAAGCCGCATGTGCCCACATTAAAACATGTAAAAATATTTACAAAGAAAGACGGTACACAGAGAGTTTTCAAAGTTTTAATAATATAACTTAACAATAATAATAATATAACTTTCTTTCCAAACGGTGCCTGTGACGCGGCAGTAAAACGGTAGCAACATGGTAACAACACGCTAGCAACAGAATAGCAACACAGTATAACAGGTCTGGTAAAAGAACATACCGGTACTTGTAAAAATCACGGTGAGCCGTCGTTTATGCCAAGTTTACATGCAGCAGCTCTGTTTCCTTCTTTATCGGACAGCTCGATTGCTTTTAGTTTGAAAGCTGTGTCATATGCCTTTCTTTTTGCATTTTCCATGATGAGGGTATGTTCACGCTAATTTAATTTATGCACAAGACAAGAAGTTGCAGTCTTCCTCGACGCATATATTCCACCGGTCTTAATCTTACCTTTTCTACTCGAGCGCCCCTGGCGGCCGCTAAAAAAATTACACAAATTGGCTGCATCACTGTATAAGCCGCAGGGTTGAAAGTTTGGGGAAAAAGTAGCGGCTTATAGTCCGGAATTTACGGTATATTTATGTATAGAAGGTGTTTGTTATTGTGTGACAATTGTGTGACAACCACAGAAAACGATTCGGTGGTGGTTTCTTTGGGCAACTCTTCCGACGACGAGGTGAAGGAGTGGGTCAGCTGTGTGGACCAAGAAGAGATGTTGAATCTGGGCTTCACCATTGGCTCTTTCTTGCTCAGCGCCACCACCTTGCCCCTCGGGATCCTGATGGACAAGTTTGGGCCACGCCCTATTCGCCTGATGGGCAGGTAGAGTAGTACTTATCCTCGCAGGCCGTCTTTGGGCAGTAGGCGTGGTCCACCCTGAACTGGTTGCCAGCCAATCGCAGCGCATACATAGAAGAACAACCATCCACGCTCACAGTCACACCCCAGGACAACTTAGAGTGTTCTATTGACCTGCCACGCATGTTTTTGGAATGTGGGAGGAAACCAGAGTACCCGGAGAAAACCCACGCAGGCATGGGAAGAACATGCAAACTCCACACAAGAAGGCCGGAGCCAGAATCGATCCTTGCAACTCTGCACTGTGAGGCCGATGCGCTAACCAGTTGCCCACTGGGCTGCCATATATTGTATATATAGCTAGTTTACAAAAGCAGTGTTGCCAACCAATAGCCATTTGGTTGCAATATTTAATTACTTCTCTGACCGCTTTAGCAACTATTTTTCAAAACACCGACTGGCCAGTTTAATTTCCACAAAACAGACAACAGGAGCGGAACCAATTGCATTTAATTGGGGAGGAACATTTTGTAAATGATTTAAATGTTTCTGCATATTTCATTTCTGACTCAGCACTCATGAGAATATGGGGTGAATGAATGACAAAGTGAGAGTGTATACGTCTAACTGCAGTAGTAAAAAAAGCAAACCGATTGCATTCCCAAAGTGGGAGTAGGGACTTTTGTCTTTTGTTTGTCAATGAGCCAAGGTGTGGCAGGAGTGTGCAAAGACTTGGGTGTGTGTTTAGCAAAATGTTGCAGAGAGCCCGGCAAATGTGGAATTTCAAACGTCAAAAAAGAACAAGGAAACAAGCGACGAAGAAATGCAATGTACCTACCAAAATGAATTGCAAATACAGAATCGTCCACCTTTCCGTATTATTTACATGTGTGCTGGCCAAGTTGCACAATAGCTACATTCGTGTCACACAGCATACCGTCATACATTCAGGACTAATCTGTCTCTGACACACATTTCAAAGTGTTATGATGGTGCAGCGATGAAATGATGTCACATGTCGGAGGTTTCAATGTACTCTCTCTGGTTACAGCTCATGTTTTGGTTTTTCCTGCATCCTGATGGCCGTATCTGCCTACAACCCACCAAGTGAGTGCACAAATGCGCACAACTACATACACGTGGCAGATATTAAACCCATCGGCTGTGATAACTTTCACCTCTGCCACATTCTGCTCTCACAATTTTATCTGGATGGAAAGTGGAAGGTGATGAGTGAAATAGCTCGAAGCGGAACATTAAATGATCACATGCTGATCACTAATGCGTTCCCTGGCAAGAGCGTAACAAAAAGATGCGCTTGTGACGCGATGATGTCATCGCAAGCCAGCCATAGTTTTTCTGTCACCACTACAGCATGAGCTGATTTTAAATATGCCTCCCTTGGAATCAGAACAGTGCTCACCAGACACTTCATTAGGAACACCTGCCCATTCCAATGAGACCCAACACAAGAGATGGTAAAAAAAAATTGGCCATCACAAAGATAATACTGTCTTCATTTCTGTGGTTTTACTCTTAGTATGGAGTGTTTGTCATATTTTTTCTGCCACGCCCATAATCTGAATTCAAGACAGACGTGCATTCGGAAAACCTCTCAGTATGACGCAAACTGTCGACCTGTAAAACCACAGAAGTACACATTCAAGGCGTAGCTTTTCATACGGCTCTGGTATTACATTGAGCCGGTGTACCTAATGTGAAGTGGTGTATGTGTCCTTTGAATTGTATTCATCCCTCTATATGAAAAGCAGCTTGCTATGAAAGTAGTCGCGACATTACATGGTGCTTTGGCATCGAGGCGTGGACTCGAGTTGCACATCAACACATACAACATTCTCGACACGGTGAAATGAGATACTTTTGTGGCCATCTCAGCGTAGGGTGACAAAATGCGATGACAATTTTTGCCTTTAACTCTTTCCTTGCAGCACTGTCGGCACTCATCTTTCTGGCTCTGTCCATGAATGGCTTCGGGGGCATCTGTCTGACCTTCACATCGCTCACGGTAACACAGAATCCAAAAATCAACAGAAAACAAAGTGTCCTAATTTTCCTTGTGGGCAGCCTTTAGTTAAAAATGCCAAAGGCCCTTGAGATTCTACTACTGTATTCAGAACCTTTTGCCTTTAAAGTCATGAAACTGCCGAGTTCATGGCATCACACCAGGGGTGCTAAGCATTAAGGATGTCTACTCTAGACCTGTTTGCGCAGATAATCAAGAGCATAAGCCTTTGAGGAGTTTTACATTGTCTACATGTATTGCTACACCATTCGTGTTCAAGTATTTGTTGCTCAAACAGCTATAACACCAACACACAGGCACAGACGTACACTATATAAGAAACTGGACTCACAATTGGCATCTCACGGCTGAAGCCAGAGGTCAGCCATCTTGCGTTGGGACTGTTACCGACAGCTTCTATTCGGTTTTCACTGAAAACGCTGTTATCAGTGCATGTTTTCCGCTAGGATCCCTGTATGGTCTAATGAGAGCTGCTCAACGAACAAAATGTACTATTTGCATTGATTATTGTGATTTACAGAGTTTACGTTTATATTTCGCAGCAACAGTTTTTTACCCTGATTGGCTTTGCTTTCATTTCATTGTTGATGATTCTGACAACATGATCCAGATGACTCTTTGAGTAGCACTCAGAGAAATACCTTATGAGGAAACATTGATAATCGCGTTCTTCCCAATGAGTTGTGCATGAAGTGTTTCCCGCAGACTTACAGCTGTACTCCACCCACTGTGGCACTTTTTCCATGGAGAGAAAATAACATCAAAATACAGCGGAGAAATCAAGTGTTTTCGAGTTAGGTATTCTTAGCAAGTCGACACATAAGATGGCTGCTGTGGCTTCACTTGTTGCTAAGGCAGCGTTAGCTATCCAGGTTCTTATATATGTCCGTGCACATAGTTTCCAAAATATGTTAGCATTAGGCTAACAACTTTTTTTATGAGACAATCCCAGCTGACTTAGGGCGAGAGGCGGGGTACACCTTGAATTTTCCACTAGCCAATCGCAGGAGCATATGTGCAAACAGTCTTCACCAGATAAAAAAAACATGCTAGATTTGAACCCATGACTTCTGCACTATGAGATGATGTGCAAACCAGTCTTGTGTCTTTAATTTTTGCTCCCATGCGAAAGTGAAAATATTGGCCCTATGATCTCGGGGGTAAAAACTCGTAAGTCAGGTCCCTCGTTGTTGTGTGACTGAATTGCAAAACTAGTTTAGTTCTTGAATTTTTCTTACTGTGTTTTTATATTTGTTTTACCATCCCATATGATTTTTCTCTATGAAATTACATGCAATGAAAAAAAAATAGTGTTTTCTGGGTGGCTGGAACAGATTCATGGCATTTCCCTTATTTTCAATCGGGAAAACTGATTTGATATGCAGTACAAGAAAACTGAACAAATACAACTCATAAGACCAGATAAGCACAATATTAAAACGTTTCATTAAACACTGGCTTTCCAGTTGATTGCTTTCAATAAAGTTCCCCAGGTTTAAGGTCACATTGGTAAATGATGAATAATCTTTCACCTGTCAACAGACATGTCACAGAATATTTGCCCTGTTTTATGATAGTTGCTCGAACTGCTGCTGCTCAGTGTGCACCATGCAGTGCACTCCAAATATTTAGTGTTATGTTTAGACGTGCCAAAGTACATGACAAGTGTCCCAAACGGGAAGGTCGCCAGCACGTACGAATCATGCTTTCAATGGCACATGTGTTCCAAGTCTAGCGCATGCCGATCTTCCTCGTGAAGCTGATGTGACGCTGAAACGTGCACTTTGATAGCCTCTTGCGTTAAACTTGCCAAAGCCTCAACTCAAGTGTCTGCGTTGCATAAGAGCTACACTGAGAAAATCTGTGTTTCTTTTATCAGGTTTTGGTAGCTAGTGTGGCCGCAGCCTCTGTTTGCCTCAGCTGAGACAACAGTGTGTGTTGTGTTTACATTTACATCAAACACGTGTTCTCGCGTGTGATGTGTCAGCTGCTAAGAACAGTCATCAAGTGCATTTTACTGTTGCTGCGCCTCCTGTGACTTGGCAAGTATTTTGGTTTGTACTGTCCACGCAGCAGCGTATGTTTCCATCCCCTCCTCTCCACCAATAGCTGCCCTCGCTCAGCCACACACCCTCCGCCCGCCTGATCTCGGCCCACTCACCTCTATTTCAAATAGTCAAGGCCACATTTTCTCCTCTCTCAACCCCGTGACTCCTACCCTTCCCCTTTCTCTCTCTTTAATGGATCAGTCTGGAATTAACCAAGTCTGTCGTCATACATGTGGCTGTGTAATGTGTCCACGTGCTTCAGCACTCGTGAAATGGACACAAAATAAAAAAAAGAGATTGAAAGCTGAATATTGGCAGATGAACCTCAGACTTGATTGAGCGTCCGCCTGCTCCAGCCCGGAGCTATTTACAATTAAGATACTTTACTTGGTATGGGCACTGGAACCGACCTGTCGACAGAGCACAGCCTTCAGAGGGGCACATGACATGCTTCGGAGAGGGGGACAAGTTATTTTTAATACCCTAAATTAAGTTAAAATCATGCTAGCATCTGTGTGATCAAATCATAATCATGCTTTCAAGAAAAGGTTGTCTGAACATTTGAGTGTGTTTCCTGCATATCCAAACATTGCACACAACTCTGAAAGACACTTGTTGTGTAAGCACAGATGCTAAATCTGACATAATTGGAAAGGTGTCTGTCTACGTTAAAGAAGTAAATAAAATATTTTTAACCCTGGAGAACGCAAGAACCCTTTTCTTCTTTGGAAAATGATGAATTTTACATTAAATGACTGCTATATGTTCACTGAACACCAAAATATATGTTTTTTTCAAATATTTAATGCTTTAATCCTACTTTAGGATTCGGGCCAAATTTGACCCTTTGGCATTTAAGGGTAGCATTTGAGTAGCAGAATTTATAGGGGCCAAATTTGACCCCGTGGGTTCTCCAGGGTTAAAACAGTTGCAAGACTTCCTTGTAAAAGTTCAAACAAGGTGGAGGTTATTTCATTTGGAAATGACGCTTTCCCGCCAAACCATTACCACAAGCACACACCCTCCAGCAAACATTTCAGGTGTACCTTCCCTTCTCAATAATCATGCTTGGTTTGGCTTTAATGCTTCACATTGGCACTGCAGGAATGAAGACAGGCCTCTCGTGACAGAGTCTTCACGGGCGTGGAATTCCCTCCGGGGGCCTGATGTATCACACACCAGTGGGAAAAAAAAGAACGTGTTCTTTCACACTATTACAAGAGCTTTCACAATTCCCACCGCTCAGCAAATATTAAGAAAAAAACACAGCAGGGAGCCACGCGGGAGCCTTTGTAAAGGCA
Organism: Hippocampus mohnikei; assembly: GCA_026261675.1. Taxonomy (NCBI): domain Eukaryota; kingdom Metazoa; phylum Chordata; class Actinopteri; order Syngnathiformes; family Syngnathidae; genus Hippocampus; species Hippocampus mohnikei. Next base: position 24,490,347 of record JAKGUB010000557.1, read on the forward strand.
CTCTGTGCCAACCACAACGTTTAGAAGTCTCATGTTGTTGTTATGAGAGAGCGACTTGTGATCGAGCAACAATCATCTCAACTATTTTTTGTACACGTGTGGAGGAGCAGAAGGAGGGCGAAGTACGAGGGAGAGTTTTTCACCACGGTCGGCACTAATCAGCTGTCGTTTGGTGTTTCCTGCTGGGAGCATTGGGAGACGGGCTGCAGCTGTCAAATCAAACAAATTCCCACTATGCATTTGTTGCTATCAACAGAGAAAGTGATGAAGATGTGGATTGAGGATTTTTTTTCCCCTACAATGCTTTAAAGAGTACATTTTGCCATTTGCCATACTTTCTCAGCAATGATGTGCGGTGACGTTCATGGCTGGCACTGATGTTTGTCAAATTATGAACCAAACAGTGGCATATACTGTATGCCATTTAATTAGCACCCTGACATTAAAATGGGTAAACTACTTTAGGATTTGTAGAATTCTGTTTTAATTTTTGTTTTAATCTCCGGCATTGATCTTCACAAATTAATTAAATCTCGTGTTGACCAAGTTTGAAGACATTTTCAAGGTTAGATTTGCTGCCACGTTTTACATTTTGCCTGTTTTTAAACCGCGGTATACCATATAGTACAACTTATGTGAAGAGATTTGGTGAACAAAATGCTTACATTAGCGATCTTTTTTTTTTTTTTTTTAAATTACCGTCACGTTAGTGGAGTGGGTAGCGCTTTGACATCACAGTGCAGAGGTCTGGGGTTCCATTCCGGGCTTGGCCTTCCTCTGTGTAGTGTTTGTATATTCTCCCAATGCCTGCGTGGGTTTTCTGGAGGCCCTTCGGTTTCCTCCCACATTCCAAAAAAATCCATGGTAGGTTAATAGAACACACAAAATTGTCCCTAGGTCTGATTGTGAGCGAGAATAGTTGTTTGTCTATGTCTGTGTTGGAATTGGCTGGCAAACAGTTCAGAGTGTACCTACTGCTCGAAGGCAGCTGGGATAGGCTCCAGCACACCCGCTACCTTCGGCCGGATAAGTGGATCAAATGGTGGATGGGTGAAAACAATTTCAATGTCAATACATATTTTCTACCAAAATGAAAAGAGTAAATCGATTTAGCAAGAAACATAGACCCACTCTCTCTGCTTTAGTGGGGCCACAAAAACGTGGCCGGCCGGATCTTAGACTTTGCTGGGATATATTTGTTTATCACCCACATGATTCAAAATTGAAATAACATTTGATCATTTTTGAGCCTTGTTTATTTTTTAGCTCCATTTAGTTGTTACAAACACAATACTACAAATAGTAGCGATCATATTACTGTGATAATATTTTTTTACATTAATGCTGTTGCAGCGGTTCTCTTTCTGATTTCCATGCAGGCAGTGTGTCATCATGAGATGTGAGAATCATTCTCTGACTGCTCAGAACGCCTGCTCCCATGCTAGTGTTACATTGTAATAATTGTCTAGAGGAGTTGAGATGGAAGTAGCTCAATGTCCCACAGATAATATCGTTGCGGGATTCTTCAGGCAACAAAACTATTGAATGTGAAGCAACAGCATCTCTCCTGGTTCCAGCACACTCAACCGAATTCTCAATCAAGGATTACTCTCCGCCAACCTGTAGTAACCTCACTTTGAAGCAAAGGCTAAATGATTAGCTTTAGATCCGCATCCTGAATCATTGTGCTGATCCAAATTAGGATTGTTTAGCCTTAAGGAGAGTCTCCGCTTTATGGGGTTATTTCCGTCCTTACTCATTTACACTCCTTTCATCCTTAATTATTACTAATCCGAAAACCATTTTTTTCCACTGAATTCCACTTCCCCATCGAATCCAATGTTGCATCATTAAACCCGAAATTTGGCCCACTGTCTTGATTGATTAGTGGTGATTAAAGTCACTGCGAGGGTCGGACAAGCCTCAGATGAGTGAGCCCACCAGGAGCAGAGCCTGAGGTAATTGTAGCTGACAGGTGAGCTGCCAACTCTCCATTTGGGACTGACTTCTCTTACCCGATTGACCCTTGTGAGCCTCAGTACGTCACTGAACACCGTCAATGCCAGACATGGATGAGTGCAGACACACTTTATCTTGCTGCAGACTTCTGTCGGCTGTGAAACCGCACATGGCTGGAATAACTTGGCTTTAACATTTAATAGTAAAAGATTTAAACTCTCCTGTGTGCCGAGGGCCTTCTCGCCACCCTTCAATAAGTCTTAAATTGCGTGGCACTAAACTGCTCACGGCCTTCCAACTATTCTCAGAAGCCATGAATGAGGACGAGTGTTCTGTGCCCCTCCGACATCCTCAGGAAAGCTTTGAATTTCCTGCTTACCCACCGCCATCATCATCATCGTTGTGTTAGCTCTCGCTCTTGCCCCAGAGGTCATCGTCAGAAAGCAGCCAAGAACACAAACACTTGGAAAACATTGACATTTTCACGTCCGTAGGCTTTTTAACGCCGTGAAGTTCCTGGAAGTCTCTGTGACACTCCGTCTCTGCTCTTACTTTTGCTCTTATCTGTACTAACACATTACAACATAAGGCAAAAATAATAACACTTAAACGTTTTTGTTTTTTTTTATCGGCAAAAAAAGCTACATTTTCTTTTTGTTGTGATGTGAAACAAACACTAAAGGAGAAAGGATTGTAAAACAAATGTTTGGACAGTAATTGGTATCTTTATTTGCTATAGGCGTAAAGTGACACCCCCAAAAGTTATTTTATTAATTATACATTTTTAAACATAAATCTGCCAATCAATTGTTTATCCGAATTTTATCCCACCAAATATCAGAATTGAGATGGCCCTCAAAAAAACATCAACACCGGTCGTGCCCAAGTCATATGAGAACTCTTTGTTAATGTTGACTGGGGGATCTCCAGCCACAAACTTGTACAACATTACATTGTACAACATTGTACAGTCTATATCCATTTTCTGCTTCCAGCCACACACCCATCACAAAGCCGCTGCATTCCTCAAGTAAAATAAAATGCCTTTTCATCACAATTGCAAGACGTAATAACATTATCAGGTATGGGTACTCTGTAGCGGTGAATACTTGAGCGGTGAAAAATGGGGAATCGGTGCATCCCAAGTTTGATCTCTCTGCAACTAAGTAGGGTCAGGCCTGTTTAGGACTTAGATGAGAGAGCATCTGGGAATACCAGGTGCTGGAAGCTTACCTAGCTTCTGGGGAAACAAGCCAGCAGAACTTGGGGCCAGTCCCAAGGCTGGATTGCAGTCAAGAAGGGCATATGTCCATAAAAACTGTGCCCCAAAAACTGTGAAGTAGTGTCGACTGTGATTAGCTGTCCACCGGCCCAGGGCGTCAACTGCCACGTGGCTAAAATCAGCCGGGATACACTCTAGCTCGCCCGTGACTCAAATGTGCACTTGTGGTAGAGGAAGTGGATGCATACTGTAATAGTGTGGAGTTGTTGTTTTGAATCACAATTAACGCTTTTAACCCCCACCTCTGTAGAGAGGTGGAATAAGTGATGAAGTCAAGAGTTGGGAAAACCTAGTCATGGAAATAGTTCGATTTTCAAGGAGGTAATTAGTGAGAATAGAGAGCTTGTGGGGCAGCATACCTACAATCCGTCACATGTGATCACATAATCGTCATTCGCCCGCTGAAAACTTGCAATTAAAGTACACTGAGTGTGCCAGTGGCACAATGGAGGCTTTGTCATGCGAGCTAAGCGGCTTATTACTGTAAAAAGGTCAACCTGATGTGGGGATGCCTTGGTGCCTGGTGCCAGCCGTTCATCAGTCTTTTTAATCCGCCATTACTGAGACTGTAGAAACTGCAAAATGAGTGGACGTATAGCATCGTCTGACTCGGTTATACGAGGTCAGCATCTAGTCAGATCAGAGGACTGCTGCTGTCTGTCCACATGAGCGACTGTAATAGTGTTAAACTGACTGGCATACTCACAGAGTCATTGAGTGCACACCTGCTGTTAGAGAATTGTGCGGTCTGTGGGTGACTTGCACAGAATATACTGGCACCACGGTCACCCAAAGAAACCAAACAAAAAGAAAGGCAGAAGATGCCTGCCTCCTGCTGGTCACAATTACAGAAAGAAAGAAAGACAAAAGATATACAAAGATAAATAGAAAAAGGACAGAACAAAGGAAAAAAGTGTGTGTCTGTGCGGGGGGGGGGTTACCCCTTCATTTTAAAAATTGATTTGACAAAGATTTTTAGAACAACATATGTACAATATTTGTTATCGAGGCGAAGATCGATTGTTATCTGATGATAACACTTAAAAATGAGATTTTCATCTCTTATTGTTTTGTATTGTATTGTTTTGTGTTTTTTGTTATTGTAAAGTGTCCTTGGGTGTCTTGAAAGGCGCTTATAAATAAAATGTATTATTATCGCTCCAAGGACAAGGAAAGAAACAAACAGCGGTGCAGAGACAGACAGAAAGAAAGAAAGAGACAAAAGGAAAAGAACAAAGGCTTTGATTTTTAGAAAAACACTTCATTAACTACAGAAAATTCACAAGACAGCAACATTACAGACAAGCATACTCAGTCAAGTCGTTTTATTAGACACTGGATAAAGAGAGACTGAAAGAAGAAAATGGGGCATAGAAGGTCCAAAAAGGGGTAAGAAAGAAGTATATACCAGTAAGAAACCGACCAAGTGGTATACAGCGCGAGAGATAGAGGTAGATAGAAAGAAAAGAGAAGGGAACAATGAGAGAGTGAGATACAGCAGCTAGCTAGCTACGTTTGACTGATTAGGAAAGATAGACAGATAGATAGATAGATAGATAGATAGATAGATAGATAGATAGATAGATAGATAGATAGATAGATAGATAGATAGATAGATAGATAGATAGATAGATAGATAGATAGATAGATAGATAGATAATGGAATAGCTGTGTTGAATCTGTATCTTGTTTATGAATGCTTATGACTCAGCATGTGTTTGATTCATCCTTCTTCTGTGTTGCCAGCTGCCTAACATGTTTGGCGCAATGAGCTCCACCATTATGTCTCTTATGATTGGCTCATATGCCTCATCTGCTGTCACCTTCCCTGGAGTCAAGGTAACTTTTTAATAGCTAACATGCAGGTAAAGACGATGGTGGTACCACTTAATGTTGTAATCAATGCAATAGTATTGAAGAGCCTTGAAGGTACAATTAATGTTTCCATAAAAAATGCATGTACAGTATTTGCTAAAATATATATATTTTTTTGCGTTCCCCTGCCCTACAGCTCATCTACGATGCCGGCGTGTCCTTCGAGGTGATCATGTGGTCCTGGGCGGGCCTTGCCGGGTTCGTCTTTGTTAATTGCTTCCTCAACTGGCCCACCAAAGGTTTCCCGACGCCCGAAGAAGTTGATTACAGGTTAGGGCGTGGTGTCCTGCATTATATCAGCCTCCAAATATGACAAACTTGATCCCAGCATTTTTTTGTCTTGTTTTTGTGGCTGACAGTAAGATCCTCACATTGGAAGTGTTGCCATCATCAGACCAGAAGGCTGTTGAAGAGAGACTGAGGGAAAAAAATGGTGACATCCAACACTCCACGGAAAAACTTCCCAATGGAGGCAATGTTGGACCCAGTAGGTCAAAAGCACGCGACGCACATCAAGGACCCACAATCACCTTTCACTGATATACAACTTAATGAGATGCAAAAGATGGCCAGAGAACATTTTTTTAAATTAAAAAATAAGTTTGTTATTGGTTAGCAGCGTTGCATCCACATTAGCCATGAAGAAGGTCTAAATTGCACATCTGTTTTGGAGCTCATCACGTTCTTCAGTTGTTCCTAATAAAGTGAGTTAGTTTACCTCTGAATTCACTTGATTTGCTTTTTAACATAAAACGTGTCCTTCTCCTCTCTCAAGACGCTGTTCCCTTCCGCCGCTCTGTCTTCTCGCCCATCTTCCTGTGGAGTCTGGTCACAATGGGGATGTCCCAGTTGAGAATCATCTTCTTCATGGGAGCCATGAACAAGATGCTGGAGTTCATTGTGATGCACGGCGAAGAACACCGTGAGTGTCACTGCACCTCCTCATTGTCCCGGACGACATGTTACCTTTACTGACTGACTGTCCCCACCCCACACGTTACAGCATCGGAAGACTTGGTGATTGAGAGCGCGGAGAAAGGTCAGTAGTTGCTTGATCAAGACCCGCCGCATAAATTCCTCATTTTGGCTGACGATTCGACTTTATGACTTCACACGCTGTCTTTCAGTGAGCTTCTACTCATCCATCTTCGGCACCCTGCAGCTGCTGTGCCTCGTCACGTGTCCTTTGATTGGCTACATCATGGACTGGAAGATGAAGGAGTGTGAGGAGGACAAGCCCATCACACCAGGAAGTGAAAAGAGGTAGTGCATCTGGAGGAGGAAATGTTCTGTCCAGAAGAAACACAGCCTTGACCTCTTAGATGAATGAGAATGAGGGCATTCAAGGCATTGACAAGGGAGAAAAGGCGAGTGATCAAAGGGCCGCAAGTCTGAGGAGCCCTGCACTCACACTAAGTTGTCCATGAGGGTTCCATTCTCCCTCCTACTCACATGACCATGTTGAAGTGTCCTTGAGCAAAGGTACTGAAACCCCTTTTGCTCTTGATGCGTCATCGGTGGATGAAGGGGGAAACCGTGTCAAAGCACAATTCAAGTTCAAGACCATTCAGCATTCATCGAATGCAGCAGTCCGAATCTTTTGGTACCACAGACCCGTGTCACATCGAGCAATGTTTTAATGGAGCGGCAGAGAGTCTCTGCACTAATCCACCAGTCCTCCCTCATTGAACAAGAATTGCAAGTACAATTCAAGTGAAAATCTATTTTACCCAAACCTCATTTTCAAAATAAAACTTCTTTCAGACTCTGATGGTTGATAGTTTTTGTGGGGTGGGGGAGGCGGCGTTCAGTCTGTGTGGCCAGATGGACAACGACTGGATTGTTGGTGGCTTTTAAACACGCCTGCCTATGTCCCCTCAGGCAAAGCAGTGGGACCAAGCGAGACCGCACGATCCAGAAGTTGACCAACGTCATGAGGGCCTTCATCCTCACCAACCTGCTGCTCATCGCTTTCGGCTGCTGCTCCCTCATCGACAGCCTGCCGCTACAGGTGGCGCAGACACGTGAAACAAATACAACAACGCAACAGTTGCTTGTCGGGGGTCATTCGCCAACGCTTGCTTCTTTTCTCATCTGTCTGCTAGATCCTGACCTTCATCCTTCACACGATGGTCCGAGGCTTCATCCATTCCTGCTGCGGAGGCCTCTATGCTGCTGTGTGAGTGTATAGCTTCTAGAACCAGGATCATGTTTAGAAACTCCGCCTTTATGAAAATAAAACAATTATGCATTTTGCTCTTGGTGAGAGCAGAAGTGTTGCTCTGGCTTTTCGCCTTTGAAGTTTTAATGATAATCCAATCCAACTGATTTAGAAGTCCTGTTTGTCGTCCGTGTTTCATTCACAATCATCGTCACTTGATTTTCATTGCGTGCGCTGAGCATACTTCCTTTTTCATTCATCTTTTGGTAACAAATCCATTGTTTCTCCCATCACAGCTACCCATCCAACCACTTCGGCACACTCACAGGCCTCCAGTCCATGATTAGTGCTGTGGTTGCCTTGCTCCAGCAGCCACTCTTCATCGCCATGGTCGGTCCCCTTAAAGGAAACCCCCACTGGGTGAGGACACGTTTCCCTATCGGGACTTGAAAAACACCAGCCAGCCGTACATTCAAATAATTGACACCAATGAACATTAATCGCACCTTTGAACATTTCCACCGAAGAATCAAAAGCTTCTGGGTTTGAATCTCAGCTTATGAGCGACTGTGTGGAATGTGCAAGTTCTCCCTGTGCTTGCGTCGGCTTTCTCCGGCTTCCTCTCACATTCCAGAAGCATGCGCATGACAGGTTCACTGAAGACACTAAATTGCCCAGAGGTGTGAATGGTTTGTCTACATGTGCAACCGGTCTATTGTATACCGAGTCCCTTACCCAATGTCAGCTGAGATAGGCTTCAGCTCACCCCCCCCCCCCCCAAAAAAAACAAACTAAAAAGAACAAGCATTATAAAATAAAACGGATGGATGTATGTTGAGCTGGGACTTCTATGCAACATAAATTCAAATGCATTTTGGATCAACTTAAGGATTTTGTGTTGAACTGATAAAAATGCCTTTAGTAGTAAAAAGTAGATGCGAAACACAGGACTGCATTTTACTGATTTTGATCCGTCTTCATTCAATCTATGCCAGTGACATACTGTGAAAAGGAAATAAACAAATAAATATTTTTCCACTAGGTGGCAGAAGGTACATAATAAATACAATACAATACATGCTGATATATATAGCGCTTTCACAACAGCGGCAGCTGTAACAACGCGCTTAACAAAACAGTAAACAAAGTAAAATAATAAACACAACACATAACATGAAACACGGACAGTCGTGCAGTCCTAACCACTTTTCCCCTCATACGCTTTGTTGCTTAAAGCAGTTTGAGAACTTGCATATGCATTTTTGTGACAGCTTTGGTTTGCTGGTGTGTACAATGAGATGACGCCGCATTAACACGGACATTTATATTATCCACTCAGATCAACGTGGGCCTGCTGATCCTCTCATTTGCCGGCTTCCTGCTGCCTGGTTACCTGTTTTTCCACCGCAGATCCCTAATGAGGGAAAAAGAGGCCCAAGACAAGAGGGCCACCGGCCAGGAGATGCAAGCGCTCAACCACGCCGAGGCCAATGGTTACAAGCACCACGGCAACGGCCAGGCGGCCGTCGAGGCTTAAAAACCAACAACAGGAGCAAGGATTTTGTGTGTCTCTTCAAAATAAGCAGCAATAAGAAAAATATTTTTGGGTTATTGTAAACCAATTCATAGATTAAGATCGGACTTCCTCCTCCCTGCCCCGAGGCTCGCTCGCTCGCCCGCCCGCCCTCGCTTTGCATTGACTGAGTGTAAGCCACGTTCACGCTGTGGTGTGATGTGGACGCAAACTGTCACCATCATTTCTTGTCATTATTTATGGGGGTTGATGTTGTCACAGAGCCAAATGAGCGCGATCCAAAGCCATAAATGGGTTCTACTCAACAACGCACACGTCCGCCCTGATGTGGCCTCGGCATTACACTGCGGACATCACGGTACTTGAAACACTTGACTCGAGGTTTCAAAGACGAATCATTGCAATCCTCGCTAAAACCAAAGAGCAGCTTGGAAAAGAGTCGAAATATTTTTTTCCCAGTATTGTTCGTAGAGAGTATTGAATGAAGTTTTTAGTGCATTATTTAATTTGTAATCATGCTGTTTCCACTGAGATCCAATTAATTAATGTCCCGAAGGGAGGAAACGTGATCACCATTTAACTCTGCAGCTTGGCTTGGTTGCAGAGACACCATATCTACCTCCTCCATTTCATTATTTTGTACTGTCTCTCCGCAGGCGACTGCATCATCTGTCCACCTTCTTTTTTTTCGAAACAGGAGAAAATATTAATTCCCCAAAGCAAAAAGAACCTTGAGTCAGTGCATTGTTTGCTCCTTGTGCTTTCATATTAATGTGGAATTGATTAAACCATAGGAAGCCTAGACTGATTATTCAACTCAAACACACAGTGTGTGTTAATGTCGTTTAACACTTTGTACTGCTTTATGCACAGAAATGAGATAGTGTGTGTAAAATCTGTATTTAAAGTGTGTTTTTATACTATAGCTGCAGTAGAATTCAAAAGGGAAGCGTTTGCTGGACCAGCAAATGTTTTGTAGTGTGCCAAGATGATCGCCTGCATATGCTTTGCTGTGTTGCTTTTCTTGTCATGTCGTGTTGATTCGCGAGTAACAATCCAGCCAAAATAATTGACTTTCTGTACATACTGTTGTTTTGTATTTCATGACATATTCTAGTTGCTCTATCATATACGGTCTGTGTCCAGTACGTTGCAGTGTTTTAAGCAGCTGGTGCTTGCTGCGCTTCATTACCGGGAGTTTTGTGTAGTTTGATTAGATTACGTGATGAAGATTACGCAAGTCTGCTGTAACGTTGGGACAATGCAACTGTACAGTTTGGACTTATGCAATCACTTTGTAAAGGCTGATTTCTTTTGACTCAATGCATTTCACTGTCCTTCCATGTTGATTATAGGGCTGCTTTCAGATGTGATGATTTTACTTATTTTCTTTCCTATTCTAAATATATGCAAGAGATGCATTGTGTAGCTTGTCTATACTGGGTGCCTTTCCCTGACATGGCTCCATGGCGACGCGGACTTGAAGAACAAAACTGTGCCAAACTAAATCCAATGTATTAGGAACCGTAAACTGCACAGAGGTCGTCAACGCTGCAGCAGTTGCATGTAAGGAAAAAAAAAACCGAAGTGAAGCACACATGAGCATGTAACTTCTCAGCGTCAGTGGTACTGATTTAGTATTCCTTGAGTCTGAACGTTCGGAATGTTAAATCGGCTATTATCAGAGTGAAAGAAACTAATCGATCAAGAAGGGCTGCTTTTGCACATGCCATTTAATCAATGCCTCTGTCCTTCGCATTACCCTGTATATTCATCAATCATGCACTGTTGCTGATGTAATCCTGCTTGAAGTAATTAAGAAACAATCACTTTACCAGCTTGTACATTTTATAAATATATGGATGAAACAAGGGTTTGTGTAAAAAGAGGTTTTATTTACAATTGCTCCAAAACACGTCGGCCTAGAAATTCATAGCAATGTGGCTCAGTGTCAGTGTTTGCACAGGTAAGCCCAAAATCATTCATTTTATTCAATGCGCCTGGTCATACTGTTGAGAAATCTAAGCTGTGAGGCAGATGTTTAAGCAAGAATTAAGGATAGATACAAAAGTTTATTTGAGTTGGAAATAGGGGGAACATTATTCCAACAAAGTCAAAGAGTGACACGGCGCTCACAGCTTGCCGTCAAAGAGTCCCAAGTGTCGTTGTGCCCACTGCTCCTGAACGCATCACGAAAACATTTGTAGTTTCCAGTCAATCTTTTCTTACACAATAGCATACTTTGGATAATGCAAGTATCTGTGCAACACTCACACGCGCGTGCTGACAAACGGGGCACAGTCACTCTGAGGCATGTGCACGTGGGTTCGGGTCTATCTGAGGCTGTTGCTGTTGGGTTGCAAGCCAGACAGGCCAGTATGATCGGGGCTGTGGCGGTTCTGGAGGAAGGGGGAGGACGAAGAACCAACTCTATTAATATCAACAATATCACTGAAGACTCCCGACACAGAGGCATATCTGTGCCCCTCTGGATGTGCAACACAGAGGGGCACGGATTTGCATTTTGAAAAGGCAAACTGAAGGCTGAATTCTATCAAACAATCTCTGGCTGATTCTGCAACTTCACTTTTGTGTGCTTGGTTATTTTGGAAGTTAACATTTGCAGATTAATACATTTGTAATATTCACATGTACCCTGCAATTTTTTAAAACGTGAACAATGCATTCTGGGATGATGACGTAGGATGCTTGCTGCCCACATTGCTGCGCTCTGCTGAGCAAAGCAAAACAAATGCGAATTACTTTTAGCATCAACGAAAAGGAGGCAAAATGCCATAGGGCGGGCCTTTTGGATGTCAGTTTGAATCTAAAGGGAATAAAGAAAGTAAGGTGAGCTTCCAAAGCTTTTCTAAAGAAGCACGGTTTTAACTCGCCATTCATGGGCCTCATTGACTATTAAGCTTGTGACCCCAGCAATAGGACTAAATTTCCCATCATTCTTAGACACAGATGCAGAAGGTAGTTGCATCTCCGAGTTGACGAAAACAGACGCCTGCTAATGATGAGATGCGGACGAGAATGAAAACCTGAACATAATGGGAAGGAATTTGAAATAAAGGCGATCAACTAAAAAGACGAGATCCATCCATACCATAAGGTGCACCGGATTACAACATGCAGTGCCAATTTTTGAGAAAATTAAGGGATTTTAAGTACGGATTTATGGTCCGGAAAAAAAAATGGCATGTATTTGAAGTGTCTTCTCATGTATGTGATTGTGTTTCTTACCTTCTTCTTTTTCTTATCTTTCTTCTTCTTCTTGCGATCTGGATCGTCATCCCTTTTTTTCTTCTTCTTCTTGGGGTCAGTGTCTGATGGCGTTTCTGCTGCGTTGCAAAAGTTCCAGATGAAAAGGCATCATTCAAACATTGATTAGTGTGAGTGCGTCTCTTAGGTGGATGTCTTACCTTGTGGCAATGGGTCCTGCGGGCGATGGTGTTTATGCTTGTGCTTGCTCTTCTTCTTTGGCGGCTGTATGTGCATCAGTCGGTACTGTTCTGGTAGCTGGGAAAGAAACAAACACACTGGTCACCCGCCTGTTGGGAGGGCACACAAACGACCATTCATACTCACATTCACACCTACGGGTTATATTTCAATGAACCTGACATACATGATTTAAGAATGTAGGAGGCAGCCGCCCGAGTACCTGGAGAAAACCCACGCAAGCGCAGGGAAAACATAGTTGTGCTACATAAAGTTTGTAAATGTGAGCAGAAGCAAAGCAGCCTCCATATTTTTGCACAAACGTAGGTATTAATCAAGATAAATGTCATTATGAAAATATTTATTTTGCATATCTCAAAATCAAAACCCTACTACTGTATTGTGAAAACAATATATACTTTTTATACTTTTATAATTTTAGATTTCACGACACTTTGGGGGTGGAGGCTCCTGCAAAATTTCGTTGTAACAAGTGTACAATGACAATAAAGTATTCATTCATTCATTCAAATGACATTTGTAAGATATGCATTCAAAACGTTCTGCATTAACACCCTTTCAGCGCTAGCTCTGTGAAGTGTACTCAGTCACCCAGGCACTTTAAATTCCGGTCTTTCACAATGGCATTCCATTATGTTACCAATTATCATGGCTTCTCCAGGTTTCCCTCTGTTAATTACTCCTCGTAATCTCTTCACGAGAACGATATTTGTAAGAAATGTCGAATATTCACCGCCATGGAGGCGAGATGATGGAAGGCTGTGACTGCTAAGTTATCAATGAAACTCAGCAACGTGTTTTGCAGGCAGTCGTAACCAGCCGAAGCTTGCTACTAAACTTTCTATCGCTAGGTGCGGCCGCTTCTCGCCTCGACCTGCCGACTACACGGTCGCAGGTGACATGAGCAGCCCATCTAATATTTTTGGGACGTTTCTGATGTTCAGTTGTTGGAATCACTTTTTTAAAAAATGATTCTTTGTCTTTTTGGTGAGTCTCAAAATAAAAACTGCTATGCTTGTATAGTTTGAAGGCGTACTCAGTATGCCTTGAGGGCATAGTTTTTTTTTCTCTTTCTTGTAAATAGCTATTAATGATTAATGGGTTTTTTGTTGTTAATTTATTAGTTTCCAACAAAGTAGTATTTGTTATTTGCATTTACCTACCTCGCTATTTATTCACTTCAATTGAGGCGTAGATTTAATTTTGCATCGTAGGCTTGTTATGTAGGTGACCATGAATTGTGATTCACTTCACTAAAGTGCTGTTCAGTCTGCCATCTGGTGGCAACGGTGCGGCATAAGACTGATAAGTGAAAGCTTTTGCTCATCAAATCAAGCTTATTTGACGTATTAATCACATGCAGTTTGCCGCAGATGACAAATGGCAACAACGTGGTCGTCTTTGTGATATACATCGTGATATGGCCCAGCTCAAGCTGTGTCTCAACAGTTTCATCCAGGGGTGTCTCAAGAGAGCATTGCACACGATCGTTACCGGCCCAGTGTGTAATCTGAAGCCTGTTAGCAAAGCGCCGGTGAGCGGACTGAAGGAGTTTCCAGACACTGGTGGCTTATCGATCAGGGATCGCAGTGAGCTGCCATCTTGATTCCCTGGACAGTCGATCATACCTATGACAAAGAGGAAGAGAGAGACACGTTGGCGTTCCATAGGGCTATCAGAAACAACTATTTTGCTCATCGAGTAGTCACCAATAGTAGTCGTGATTAGGCAATTTATCAGATCACATGTAAATTGCAGCACATTGCACCAGCAAGTAGCTGCTCTTATATGAGTTTAATTGGCTTGCAGATTGAATTAGTTCAAGTATTTGCAAAATAAAAATGAAGACAATAAAGATGATTGTACATTTGACTTTGAGGACACGTTGCAGCTTGTACCTGCACTCCTGACGTGCTTGGCATGAAAATTTTAGCTGTAAATATTAGTAGGGTACATTTTAAAATGGAACCAAACACTATCCACTTTGCAGAGTGGCAATGGGAATAATGTGACATTATCTATAAATACGAAAACAAAATACTTGGAAATATTTGTCACTCTTCTCAGACATCAAGCATTTTGAAGTGTAAAATACGACAACAGAGACGCCCCGGACTGTTGAACAGCTGAAGCTGTACATTCGAATTGGGTATGTACATCTGGCATGTCCAGTCCATGTTCTACATCTTCCTCCTACATTCCAAAACATGCATGCTATGTTAACTGATGATTTGAAATTGACAACAGGAGCGAAAGTAAGTGTGTGAATGGTTGTTGGGCTACACGAGCCCTGCATTCGGTTCACGACTAGTGTGGGGTGTACCTCACTTCTGGTCCAAAGTCACCTGGGATAGGCTCAGCTCACCTGAGACCGTAATCAGGTCAAGCATGACAGAAAATGGATGGATGTCTCATTGGATTTATGGAGAATACTCCATCCATATATGAGCCCAGTTGGACTGAAATGTAGGGTTGCAGAGTACATTGGTACTACAAATTACTGTGATAACTGTTGTCAAAATGAAACAATACGATATATTTTTAGTACCAATACTTTTACCTGCTTTCATCATATAGCCTCCGGGGCAGTGTTTTGCAATAGGACACGTTTAATCCAAATAGACGCTATGGGTCAAACCAACAGGAAGAATACGCGGGCAATATGCTAAAAGGTGAATATCCCCAACTTTTGGTGACTAGCGTTAGCATCACGCGTCTATGGCCCACCTGGTAATTCCGGTAGAAAGTTGCTGAGCTTCTCCTTCACCTTTTTCCCACAGAATTTGTTGTAGGCGTGTTCCAGGTTGTAGTGCGTGATGAGGTTGGTATTCCCCGTTAACTCGTTCCCAACTAAACACAAGTGGTCCACATTGACATGCACACATTACTCTTTCAAAATTGTTTTGCACATGATCACATAATAAACACTATTAGCGTCTGGAGACGCAAACTATCATATGTTGAAACGGAGAATACAAACATGAGAAATGTAGTCTAAAGGCAAATGTAACACTTGTTCGTAAGAAGCGATCATTTGCTTGGTTGGTGTTAGCATTGTTTACAAACTACTTTTGTTAACGCGTCGGTTATTTTCATCGCCTCGCCAAACGCAGAGCACACTGTTCAATCAAGCAAAGATAGTGCAATGATATACTGTATTACCAGGCAGTTCTCGTAAAAGATAGAAGGGTTCATTCATAGCTCCAGACTTTCGCAGCGGAGGCCCTTCATCCCCGAGCTGTGGTTGCATTTGCCCCACCACAGAGACTTGATTTTGCGGGAGCGGCGGCGGAGGTTTCCCAGGTCCGAATCCGAGGGAAGATGAACCCTGTTGTCCCTGAGTTTCATTTTGACCGAATAAAGTGGAGAACATTTCCGTCATACTTGTCACTGTTGTTGTAATTATCCAGCTGTAAACGGGTTACGGGTTTACAGAAAACAATGTTGCCCATTGAAATATTATCTGGTCTTTGTGACGTTCTCACGTAATGCCATGAGTAAACTGGCAGCATACCGTAATACTTGGTCAGTGTGCGCATGAGGTTATAGAATTCAGGCTTCAGAAACAATACAATACAATACATGCTGATTTATATAGCGCTTTCACAACAGCGGCAGCTGTAACAAAGCGCTTAACATAACAGTTAACATAAAGTAAAATAATAAACACAACATAACCACATAACCATGTTTTCCCATCAGTTTTATTTTAGTGGAAAAAAAAAAGAAAATGTATATTGTTAAATCAGTTAATTCAGCCAATCATTTTGAAGATTATACACTAAACACATCTGCAGGGCATAATGAAGATGCCAGACTTTTGATTTCGGTAGCTGATGCCTGCAAATACAGAAAAAAACACACACAAATAATAGTCAATTAAAAAAGCCCAGCATCGCTCATGTCCACACACTCCCTTGTAAAAAGAAAAGACTACTCGTGAGGGTAGCTAGCTGTGAATGTGGCAAAGTGAAGATTTTTTTTTTCTATCTTGTTCAAGCCATTCCTTAAATTTATTGTATTTCTGTATGAAATTTGTACTGGCTCGGTTGGGGCAACGTCACTGAGCTTTGGGTGGCCCAACACAGTCACCTAAGCGCCCGGGCCACTGTTAACATAAAACCCTGCTCGCACATAAATGTATTGATTGCCAACCTGGGTGTTGTGGTACCCTCATGTATGCAGAAGCTAAGACTTGAAAATGCTAACCACCTGGCCACATGCTGGCCCTAAATGCATCATGTTAAGTACAAAAAACAATCAAAAGCAATTTCCAGAGTGTTGCAAACATTTTGGCACTTTTCTTTCTGACCTCCCACTCGGCAGCAGCTGTTGATATCTGATGTTCAGCCTGAGCAATCCTCTCCCTGCCAGCCTGAACCTTCAATGCAAGGGCAGCATTCTCAGCTTTAATCTTTCTGAGCTTATGTCGCAAATAAGCCTCCTGCTTTTGATAGAAGGGAATTATAAAGCTGCTGAAGTCTTGTTCCGGAACCCCCGAAGGGCGCCTAAGGAAAGAGGTGAATTGAGATTTGGACAATTATTGCATTTTCATAACACAGTTGGATAAATAGTCAATAATTTATGGTAATGTTTTACATTGTACCAAGCAATAAGACACTGAAGTGGGCAACAAAAACAATCGTAATGAGTCAATATTACAAGAAAAGGAGCAAATAGCAGTTTGAATCTGTGTACTTGTGTACCAACCATGCAGGGTCTGGACTGTTTTCAGCAGCACTTTCCAGTTTGTCCAGCTCATTGAGTTTGGATTCGAGACTTGCTTCTTCATTCAGTCTTCTGATATCATCCTTAACAGGGAAAGAAAGACTCAGGTCATTATGTCTACGAACAATACACCACAATAAATAAAGTGGAAAAGCCCATGAATACCACTTGGCACAGTGTGTTTGAACATTAACACTGCACTTAAATAGAAACAAAAGTGAACTGTATTTAAAAAAATAAAGTGGCATACATATACAAGTAAAACAATTTAATGTACTGGATTTTTTGAATAAAGTTTAAACAGGTTGGAAGAATAGCGACAAGTTTCATTCTGACATGTTTGATTGTGTTTCATTTTTTAAATGGGGTTTTTTGCTTTGACTTGGGGAGTTTTTTTTTTTTTTTGCTCTGAGTTGCAACCGCACTATATACGTAATGGGAGTGAACTCATTCCAACTCACCCTACTATAAGCAGCAGTTTGGCAAATAATAAACAATTCATCATCATCATCATCATCAAAAAAAAAGTTTTGTGCTGTTTAATGCCACTCACAGATGAAGTTTACAGTCAAACTAATACTTAAAACAATGAGAATTACACTGACACATTCTCTACTTAAAACAACATGCAAACAAACAATGCAAAACATCACTGGCATGCTAACGGTTAGCATTGATAACTGCGGTTTCAGAAGCAAGTGGATGGATGATTGGAGGGGCATTTGAACACAAACGATGGAGCACCACATCTAGACACATAACAGTAGTCACAGTCACTGGATGATACCAGCCTTAGTTCCATGAACCCATTACTCCGGACGGCAGACAATACCAATGGGTGACAGAACGGTTTTCTCAGTGAACTGTGTCTAATTCATTCCTCTCATTTGCCCGTTAAGATCCAATTCATATGCGGCGATGGCTGTTTGAAAGTGCTCTATAAATACAGTTGACTTGACTTGTGTATGTTTGTCTGGTTTTTATTCACGCTTAGGGTGCATTGTGTGTTTTTATGTAAATGTTTGTTTGTTAACTTCATTTCTGCCTCAGCTGAGAGAGCGCTCGTCTCGTTTCAATTCCGCCCGCTTCTCTTATTTCCATTAAGATGCAATTCCTATATGTACAGTATGTGTATACGGTTTATATCAATGCTTAGAGAGCATTGTTCATGTATTTGTGCCAAAAATGACATGTTTATCTGTTAACTTAATCTCCTCAAGGTCTGAATCGGTGGTCCTCTCTTTTCAGTTCCATGAAGGTCGACCCTCTCATACAGTATTCCCACAATAAGATGTAATTTCGAAAAGTATATGTATGTTATAGGGTCTATATATGCTTTGTACATAATGTATGCTTACCTTTATAGCTCTCTGCAACTCATCTACAAACTGCTTATGAATGTTTTCCATCCTTGGACGGTTCATCTTGTAGAATTGATGGAACATGCTGGAAAACCTGTCGAAACTGTTTTACAGTAAGAGAACAATAATATTTTCATAGAGTACGAGAATACGCACAGCTTTTAAAGTTCCACCACATTGAATGATTCAGCATATTCAATTTTACATACTAACATGGCTGACCAGGGGGCACGGTGCTCGACCGGTTAGCACATTCGTCTCACAGTGTTGCACAGAGGTACATGGTTCAATTCCGGCACCGGCCTTTCTGTGTGGAGTTTGCATGTTCTCACCGTCCTTGCGTGGGTTTTCTCCAGGTACCCAGTTTTTCTCCCATGTTCCAAAAACATGCGAGGCTGGTTAAAGGAACACTCTATATTGTCCATAGGTGTGAGTGTGAGCTCGAATGGTTGTTCGTCTTTGTGTGCCCTGTGATTGGCTGGCAACTAGTTCAGGGAGGACCCCGCCTACTGCCTGGTGACAAGTGGGAAGACCCCAGCATGCCGCCATCCTTGTGAGGATAAGCGGATAAGAAAATGGATCGATAGACATGGCAGGCCGTGTATCTGGAGGCATCCCAACCAGATGCCCATGCTACCTCATCTGGTTCGGCTCTGAGCCGCTCCCGGATGACCGAGCTTCTCATCTTAGTGAGTATGTGTGGAGGCAAAGTCCGCCTATTCTAGTCGGAACTCCCCTGCTTCTCACACTAGCTAGGGCTCCTTCCCTGCTTGAGAGGTGATATTCCAAGTCCCGAGAGCTAGCTTCTGGAGATCAAACCGCCAAGGTCCTCACCTTTGGCCTCCGCCCAGCTCACAAAGGATCGGACCCCCTTGGCCCCTCACACAGGTGGTGAGCCTATGGGAAGGTGGACCCACGTTGCCTCTTTGGGCTGTCACATGAGTGTACCCCGGCCATCAAGCGCTCGCCAGCGAGCCCCACCTTCGGTCTGGCTCCAGAGGGTGGCCCTGGTGACCCTCGTATGGGCAAGGAAAAACCTCTATCAAATATTTTAGTCATCATATGGAGTCTTATGAGCAATACTTTGTCTGGTCCCCTGGATCTGTTTGCCATGAGTGACCCTACCAGGAGCATGAAGCCCCAGACAATTTAGATCCAAGTATAATTGCGACGCACAAACCCCCTCCACCACGGAAAGGTGACGGCTCACGCAGGCGTAGTTTACCCACACCACTACATACTATATAAACACAGACTGCATTTATCATACACAAATTCGAATCCAGAGTGCTATAATAATCTCTATGTTATTAAAATTAAATAATAACAGCTCACCTAGCGAAATGCATAAATTCTTCGAGGCCTTTGTCAATGACTTCATTGTACAATTTCAACCTCTTGCCTCGAGGTTCGTCATTTGAGGATGGTTCACGAATTGCTTCTGATTTTACACCCTGTGGTGAAACCTCCTTCGCAGATTCATCAGTGCGGCGTTGTGTTGCAGAATTTTCATTTGACAGCTTTTCTGTTGGTCCTTCGACGTCCTCCATTTCTCCTCCTTTTCACATTTTACAATACGCGCCTAAACTACGGTACGCTACAAAGCCCAGAACGTACGATTCCCTTTTGCTTCGCGCATGCGCGGGGGCGATACGGAAGCAACACTGCGTCACTTCCTTCAGTTGACATTCGGCATCTGCTGGATAGCTCCTTTTGGCCAAAATGGGTTTGATCACCGGAGTCTGCGCTTTCTTATACCACCTGCCCCAGATTTACAAATGGCTGCTGAAACCCTATTACATCACCTCCTTCTTCATGACTATCGCCTTCTTGGTTGTCCGAAAGACTCCTGGTTTATGCGAGCACCTGGCGACTCAGCGTGAAGACGGCAACTCATGCGACTTCGACTGGGTAAGCACCACTCAGTCGGGTCGTGTAACGCACCTAAATAAATACTGTATCTTGAGATGTCTTGTTACTTTCCAAGAGCTTCGCGTACATTCTATGTTTGCCCGTTTTGTTATATAGAGAGAAGTGGAGATTCTCATGTTCCTCAGTGCCATAGTGATGATGAAAAACAGAAGAGCAAGTAAGTGTCATGACCCTCCCTGCCCCGCCCCCGCACAGATATGGCAGCCCCCACCAACAATTCATTACACTGTAGTTACATTTGATCAGATTGCAAACAAAACAATTGACCCAATATCTAGGATTTGATGGTCATCAACTATTTTTCTCTCCATAAAAAAAGCTGAACTTCACCAAAATCTACGTGGACATCTCTACCTATATTCACATCAATCTCTCGAAATTTCAAAACGACTGCACCAATATTTTGGATTTTATGGACATTAACAACATCTTCTCCCTTGGTGCATACAGCTTAATTAATGAGGAAAACACTTGATGTAAGAAAACAACAAACAATCAAAATTCATGATCCTCTCTCTACTGGTGCCCACATCAATCTGAAAATATGAAACGATCGCCTAAGATTTTGGATTTTATGGACATTAACGACCTTAAGATCTTCTCTGTAGTGAACATCTATGGGGAAGAAAGGGCTTCATGTCCATAAAATTCCAAAATACAGTGGCGATCGTTTCAAAAATATCAAATGTTGAAGTGGACAAGTAGAGCTGTGCGTGTGGATTTTGGTGCCAGTTCATAGCAGATTTCTGACATTAAGCGACACTGAGCCTTTTCACATGTACTGTACATTTAGCATTTTAGACTGTCCCCAGATACTACTGTACTTTTCTGACAGAGTCCATTTACCCGTACTTACAATGTAGTACTCGCTGATGCAAAGTGCTCATGCTTGATAGTGACTTTATGTCGTGTCATTGAGATCTGACATGGCATAACTTTGACTTCAACATAACGCTTTTCCTGATAACGACTTGTCATGACTGACATTTTAACATGCAATCGCATGTTCTTCTCACGGACTTGACACATGATTCAATTTAAGGTAGCTTGCAATGCTGTTCAGCTATCGAGTAAAACCGTTAGCAGAACAACTCAAGTGATAGTTTATGACAGCATTGCTTACGTCCTTTGACTCGACATGCTGCTTCATTATGACTTTGTGAAGGGAGTGTGGCTAAGTTGGTCAGAGCCAAGCACCGCAGAGCTAGTTTCTAGTACTGTACTTGGCTCCATGCTGCTCATCTCCGGGAGTGGCTCCTATTGTCAGCGTTGACATCGAGCCTACTGGAAGGTATATGTCAGGATGGTCATATCGGAGAATTTTAAAAGGAAGAGGGCACTTAAAAAAACAACCACCGAGTTCTGTACCTAAAGTAAAATTTAATGAATAAAGGAATTAAATTATTATTATTATTTTAAATCATTAAAATGTACTTTGCTGAAAATTGTTTTAAATTATTAATTTATTTAATACATTCATTAGGGGAAAATGAAAGCCCACATTAGCACCAGAATTAACCTTCATAGAACAGTGTGCAAAACTTTAGAAATTGCTCTAAAAGAGGCCAATCGTGTCCTTTTTTTGTGACTGTTTAACAAAGGTGCGATCTAATGTGTGACCATTTCACAGTTATCACCCCCAAGCAACCCTTGCCACATGCAGGAAGTGGTTCACTACAAACAAACCAGTCTACTGTTGTGTAAACATTAACCTTGAAGGTCCTCTACTGACCTTGTATCAACTTTTTTTTTTTCTTCCACACCTGGCAGTCACCTTGGAGCAGCACATTGGCAACTTGTTCCTGTTCAGCAAAGTGGCCAACGTCATCCTCTTTTTCCGGCTGGACGTTCGCCTTGGCATTCTCTACCTCGCATTGTGTGTCGGTCAGTGGCTTTGTCACAATCATCTGTAATAATCTGCCTGAGTCATTGTACATCTTCAATTATGAAGCAGGTGTAAACCTATTTAAGGCAATTGAAGGGATAGGATGAGAATTTAAAATATACCTCCCTCCTGACTATGAATGTAATATTTATTTTCTTTCTCCCCAGCATTTGTCATGACTTGCAAGCCTCCTCTATATGTGGGCCCCGAGTACATCAAGTACTTCAGTGACAAGACCATTGATGTGAGTTGGATGTTTCATATTTAGCATTCTGGAAATGTACTACTTTTGTTTAATCTGTTGAGAATATAACGTTTTGTTTTGGGGGGGGTTCTTCCAGGAGGAGCTGCAGAAAGACAGTCGTGTCACCTGGATTGTTGAATTCTACGCCAACTGGTCGTCTGACTGCCAGTCCTTCGCACCGGTCTATGCTGACCTTTCGCTCAAGTAAGAGATGACTTGTCACTCACTTCATCGGAATTAGAAAACAAAACACTGAAGTTCGAGGCGCTGCTGCTTTGAGAGGTTTGCGTGATCTGTATCTGCAGGTACAACTGTGCTGGTCTGAGGTTTGGGAAGGTGGACGTTGGGCGTTACGGAGAGGTTTCACAGAGGTACTTTTGACCAGTCATATTTTCACTTCTTTTCGATATGATGGCCAAGTGTCCCAAAAAGTTTGTTCATGGCCACTTTTATCACGGGAAATATAGAGCTCATTTTTAACCTGGAATCTCATCCGTGGATCTCTCATTGAAATTGGTGAATAAAGTCACAACATCTTGACCAGGTACAAAGTGAGCACATCCCCGCTGTCCAAGCAGCTTCCTTCGCTGGTGTTATTTCAAGGTGGGCAGGAAGTTATGAGGCGTCCAGCAGTAGACAGTAAAGGCCGAGCTATTTCATGGACTTTCAATGAGGTATGGCTGCATTGAGATCCATGAAGTAACGCAGCTAAGAATTTACCCCACTATGCCACGAATATTGTTTTATTTCTATTGTTAGGAGAACATCATCAGAGAGTTTGATCTCAACGAGCACTTCCAGAAGTCCAAGAAATTGAACAAGAGTCGTGCTTTGAAGGAAGAGAAGCAACAAAACTCCCATCAAGAGGAGGCAGAGCCTGATGCGGACACTCAGGAGCAAAGCTCAGAGAGCAAGAAAGACAAGTGAATATTGGGAAGTGTGGTTCGCAGATGTACTGTATGTTTTTTTCTTAAAATGACCTGCCTTCCAGTATTTTTTTAATCCCTAATAATGTAGAATGCTTCCGATTTTACTCAGTGAAAAAAAAGTGGGTCAGTGCACTGGTCTGTTTTTGGAGTAAAGTTGGTAACCTAATTGTGGCCATGCAAAATATTAGGCAATGGTCAAGGTTAGTTTGATGAACTTATTGAATTTTTTTTTGTAATGTTGGCTGCCTAACATTTCCCTCCCATGTACAGTTGTGGAACTTGTGTTTACTAATGTCCCATCACTCAAAAGCAAATTAAAACATGCATAGTTAAACTTGTCACACTTTGCGTTTCATCAATTTGACCTTTTATTCTGAGAAGACATCTTCAAAAAATCTTGATAAGGCCATTTTGGAAAAGTCTTAAATGTGTTACAGGTATTTGTGAAACTTGTTCCAATCCCACATGAGCAATATTTATTCTCACAAGTATTGTCAACATACTGTACTCACACAGGTTTGAATTGTTCAGCGGGAGGAAAGTAACACAGGTTTGCTAATCTCTTTTTCAGCTACTTGTGCCATTTCTGTTGACTCAATTGTGATCCTGGGGAAGGGGTCCCAAAAAAGTTAAATTTGCACACGGGGAAACAATCAGCATGAACAAGAATCACATGCATGATGAAGACATGGCCTGGCAGAAGTGAAAATGT
Source organism: Hippocampus mohnikei (assembly GCA_026261675.1). Taxonomy (NCBI): domain Eukaryota; kingdom Metazoa; phylum Chordata; class Actinopteri; order Syngnathiformes; family Syngnathidae; genus Hippocampus; species Hippocampus mohnikei. Next base: position 24,514,417 of record JAKGUB010000557.1, read on the forward strand.
CAAACAGTCCCTGTTAAAGAAAAAGTAAAATTTTCCCAAAGACATGCTGAATTTAATCAAATCCTTGATTGGGTAAATTAAAAAAAATATATGGCCAATTGGAAAAAATATGAAGACAAAACCCATCTTTTTTCCCCTCAATGTGGTTGTCACTATTGAATATTTTTAGAATCCTTTATCAATGTAGCAAATACAATTGTATTTTTGAATTAAAATGTAATACAAATCAAATTTTCACACACAAGAGGGGGACTGATGTACTCACCAATCTTTTTGATTCGGTCATTGCTTTCCAAAGTAAAAGCAGATGCTTATTTTGATTAAACGTGATAACCATTCTGCTTTCATGTAGGGCTACAACTATCACAGAAACATTACTGTTGGCAGGATGAGATCTGAGGATTAGAAAAATACCAAGTTAAGCAATGGCTCTAAATGATTACAACTGTTCAAATGGTTGTAGGTTAATTTGATAACTGATTAATTATGAAACCTCTTGGCTGTTTTTGCTGGGTTTTCAAGTCACTTGTACCTAGTAGACATGTCTGAATGTGAAGCGCCACCCCCCCCCCCCAAAAAAAAGACCTGCAATACACAATGTCACGCACGAGAAGTTAAATATATTAACAGAAAAAAGCAAAAATGTGCTTTGCCCTTATAAATGGTCTTAAGAAAAATCAAAATTCATTGCAAACCAGACCTGCATGGAAACAGGCACTGTATATTCTAGTGATGCACCGAAATTAAAATTCTCAGCAGAAACCAAATATGAGGAAACCAAGGCAGAAAACTGAAACATCAAATGAATTTTATCCTAAAACCCACGGGGAAAACATCCTCCACTGAACACATTCAACACTTTGCCAACTTTGTCTAGTCTAGTGCAAGCTCCCGGGTTCCTATACTTTGGTCCATATCTCACGGAGCGGCGAAATTTTGCAAGTGCGCGCGCACGTAGCACGTTTTTTTTTTTTGAATGTCAGGTTTCATTCAATGTTGTTAAGAGTTGCAAAAGCGGGTGCAGCGAACTACCGGTACTTCTTTTTAACTACCTTGCAGTTGTACTGTTTTGAGCCCGTATCTCACTGAGCAGGGTGGGTTTGCGAGTTTGTTCGCACGAAGAGAGTTCTTTTTGAGTGAGGGTTCGTTCAAGGTCGCAAATTCGTGCGGCAGATTTAATGGTTGCAAACAGTTTTTCTTCTTGCCATCAAATTTTGAACATGTTCAAAATTAAAATGATAAACTGGCGTAACATATTTGCGACAGATTGTTACCTTGACTGAACCCTGATGAAAGAATAACATTCAAGACGTGCGCAAACTCTCGCCGCTCGTTGAGATGCGCGCTTGAGAACAGTACGACAGCAGGCTTGTTAAAAATAAGCAGCTTGTTGAGGCTAGCATAAAATGTCAAGTTGATGCTTCATAAAGTACAAGAACTTTACAAAGTCAGAGTGATGCGTACAAATTCACGGCCACCATAGAGGCAGTCCTCGGTGGCCAACCAAGGTGCACCGTGAGCGGCCACGACAGTGATGCACCACATACTTTGGTTTTTTTTGTTGGCCCTAAGCCAGGGGTGTCCAACCTTTTTTGATCAAATATCTATTTTTCAAGCAGCCAACCACCCGTGATCAATCCATTATCATGTACGCACACACACACACACACGATGAGCAATATCCAAGATATGAACGAAACAGAGAAATCAAGTAGCTCTAATGGTTTGTGAAAGGTAAATCACTGCCTTACTTAATGGGAGACCCGACACAGAGGCAGGGGCAGGGGTGCACTTTTGCAGTGTGTTAAGGACAGAAACATCACTATCGTAGCTCGCTTGTACTGTAAAATGCTTCCCCTGGCGCTCCAGATTTTCATTCGTTGCCAATCAGTGAATTGCAGATAAAACAAAGTTTGAATAAGAATGAACAAAAATAAATAAATACATGTGTCTCAAAGGCTCTGATCGCTAAATGTAATTGCAGACTGGTTGGCACTTCCAGAACAATTTGTTTGGCTTGGGCCTCCAAATGACTAGCAAATGACAGACAGTACATAAGCTGAGGTAAAACGTTTCGATTCGGCACCCATGACATTGTCTGCTCACTCAGCAGCGGCTGGGCGGCAGATTCTCTAGATTCCCTCGCTCGGTGTTGAATGGAAGCATTTTACAAAATGGAGGGAAAACCCCTCGGTGAAGGTGACCACTCTGAACGCATATGAAATGTGAGGAAAAACACAACAAAAGGAGCATGTGTCTGGCGTGTTGTCAAATATCGCAGTTACCTACCAACTACCTTTGCTGGTTTTCAACCCCGATTTTTTAAAAAACTCAGAATAACCAATATTACGGCCTTAATGATGAGTGTTTCCGTAACATAATACGGATGATCCCTAACATTTGAAAGCATGGCAATGAAGAAGAGCAGTGAGATGAGACGGCTTAGCCTGCCCAGAATGCTTACTTGACAGTTTTTTGCATGCACAACATCCTATTTTGATTGTGTTGTTTGTGTAATTTTTGGGCCATTTTTGGCCAACCATTTTCGGTGCATCCCTAGTATATTGCATTTTTAAAAATGTATCCAAACTTTGAAAACAACCGAAAGCAACTGGTTCGACGTGTTTTTGCTCTGAACTACGTTTTCTTTTTCTGTTTTGGTGAAATAAATAAGCCCGTCCCTTGCTGCCCCAAATTGGCTGGTCATCCATGGAAAGGATCAAAACAGTTGAGCAAGCATCCGAAACAAGACAGACGATGACCTTAAAGCTACAAAACTGATTTTGCATAACGCCTCAAGCACAAAAACATTACACAGGTACATTCAACAAAGATGCGTTCCACTCCACACTTTTCTGTGGCTTTTGAAAATAAAGCTCAATTGTTTGCCACGTCCGAGGTCGACTCTTTGAATCACGACAATTTCGGCAAGAGCTCACGAGTGGCTGATGCAGCCGTCAATTATAAACAGGCAACACATTTGTAATGAAAAATAAACAATTATACACATTGTACATTTGCCACCCTCATCGATAAGTCATCTTCAAAGCCTGACGAAAGGACCCATTCATAATTTGTAAGATCTTAAACATTTATATAAAAAGCATATTTAAAAATGAGGATTTATAAAACTAAAATGATACTGTGTTTTATAGGTTGGATGCTCTCAATGCTTTTCACTCGACAGGATGTGTGGTCCATAAACAAGACGGTCCTCGTTGGTCAACACTCAGATGTCCTCCTCAAAATTCAATCGGCCACACTCAAGTGTCAAAAATACTGTGTCCTAATGTAATCACGTCAAACCGTATGCGTGCATGTTCTGTCCTTGGAGAAAGAGCCTCCAAACGGTCTGTGCCTGTGAAACAAGAGCCATGTGGGGTCTTTGTTCGGATTGAAAAGGCCAGTCGGTAGCGGCAGGCAGGTGCGCTCACAGCCGTGGCTTTAGGCTCTGCGGTCGTAAATAATATCCAGCTCAAAGAAGAGACAAGTGGGAGTTGTCCAGTGACTTTTTTTCCCCCCTCCTACTCAGTGGAATAGACCGTTTGTCGCTCAAACCGATATCTCGTAAGTGGTCCCTCCGACACCGGTCACCTTCTTCACTCCGCCCCCTGGTTTAGATGTGGTGTGATTGGCCATGACTGTGCGAGAGGTTGCTCTGGATGGAGGGCAATCGGGAAGGGGGGAGGACGACAAATGGAGGTGAGAGGCGTTATTTTGAAAATCACATCAAGTAGACAAAAACTCTGAGGCTGAGTTCGGAATTGTTCGCTCGTTCCCTAGTCACTATAAAGGGATCTTTTGTGCGGTGGACTATATAGTTCACCCACCGGCCAAATGAAAAATGCTTTTGAGAACATGACTCAGGAGTGCCGTAATTGCATAATTGTTGTGACGTACAACTCGTGGACGTTCCATCAAGAATTTTGAACAAATTAATAAATTACAATAACATTTAATTGTTTTTTCAAGATGAAAACAGTTTACAAAATGACTACAAATATGGCAATTGCACTTAAACATTTGCACGATAGCTGACCATGGTAGCCTTTTTTTCTGTTTCAGCGCAATGCATCATGGGATACAGTCAAAGTACAGTTTATTGCTTTTCTGGTGACTTTTTTTAGTACTTTTCAAGATACACGGAAGTTGCTATACAGCGGATAACATACTCACTACACAGTCAAACTGCGCTACAAAATGGGGGACTTAATTCAGACAGCACTATGTATTGCAGTCATTTTCAAAGACAGAGTAATTGACTATGCAATGTTACATCGGCTTCAGCTTTTTTTGGAGTAAATTTACTAAATACAGCTCAGTTGTATTTAACTTGTACAATGCTTTTGCATTTAATCTTTTAGAACTGTTTGTTTTCAACCAATTATTGAGATATTTTTTAATTGACTTACATGCAATGAATTTTTCTATATTTACATGTAAAGCACAGTGTTAATGTTCAAATGTTGCATAGTTTTACAGTGGTTTAATATTAAATCTACCTTTTAGGAATAAACCGCAGCTATGCTTTTTTAATTTACACTTGGGCCAGTCAGCTACATATGAGCCAAGATTTTAATGTTGATTAAGATGTTAGCATCTGGAGAACCAAGTATTTTGGAATTTTCTGTAAAAACTTTGGGTAACACATATAGGGCATAGGGAAATCAGCGTTCGATTCCGAAGACAGCTTAAGGTTTCTCTCTTATTAAACTTCCTATAGGGTTCAAATGGGACGATAAAAGAAAAAGGCTACTGGATGAAAACAACCGCATGCCGGCATGCTCCTTACACTAATTGTCTGTCTGGAAACTAAAGAAGGAAAAGGAAGACTCACACAGATCAGGGAAGAAGAGGATGGCTGACACAAAGTAGGGAGGAAGAAAAGGACGATTAGGAAGAAAGTGAAAAGGAAGAGGAGCAGGCTAAGCGTGACGACGACGACGTATCTTTACTCACTGTGGAGCCTGATGCCCTCCTCCAACTCCTCCCCCTCCCAGTACCACTGTGGCCCGAAGCTTGTGCTGGGGCCCCGCCTCCCCAGTGTAAGACTGGGACTTGCCCAGGGAGAGGCCACGAGGCGGCGGGGAAACAGGAGGCTCTGGCGAGCGAGCCCCCGGAGAGGAGGACGACGACACAGAGTTACGGGGAACTCTGGAGGAGGAGGAGGAGGAGTCGTGGTTATGCTGTAGCAGGTGCAGCATCTCGGGAGGCCCGGAGAGAGGGGGCGGGCTGACGGCACGCAGGTAGGCTCTGTGGGGGGAGGAGAAAGTGGCGGAGCCCTGGAGCAGATGGCCCTCCCTCTGCTGGCTGAGCTGAGCTGAGAGGAAGGGCGACGTATAGCCCGTGAACTGGGGGGACGCCGCTTCAGGCTGGCCTCTGACCGCAACCCCGGTCGCGGAGGGGAACGGGGCGCGAGGTTTCTGCGGCGACAACTCGTGGGCGGCAGACTCAAACTCTGGGCTATCGGATGGCGTGAGTAGGCTGTCGTAGGACAGACTGCCGTTCCGAGGGGTCTGGTTAGCCAGACTTTTGTAGCTGGTGTCTGTGGTACCTTCTGACTGAAGGGTGGCCAGAGGATTGTGTGCCATGTGCGCCGAGCGCAGGCTGGAGGAGTGGGACCCCCCAGTGGACAGAACCAGAGAGGATGGGTACGAGGTGTGGGAGCGCCCGGTCAGGGTGTATCCCGACACGCCCCCTGAGACCCCACCGACAGTCCTGCCTAAGCCTCCGGGGCCCTCGCCCCTCTCCCCTCCCCCTCTGGACACCCCCGCACCACCCACCACCACTGTGGCCCCGTCCAGGCTGCTCGGTTCCGAACGGTAACTGGGATGGCGGCTGGAGTGAAGAATAGAGGGAGACGGAGAGTCGAGACTCTCCCCGCGAATCACCTGAAGAGAGCAGAGAGGAGGAGAGACAGATATAGAGACAGTCGGGGGAGGTGTACACAGGAGAGAAGGGGAGGGTCCGTGATGAGCATGGCGGGTGAGGAGAGGATGAAGAAAGACCAAGAAGTCCCCATGTTACCACAGGAAAATTTGCAGAGGCAGCACAGAAACACAGGTCATCCGACAGATTCCAACAGGAATAAAAGAGGGGTGGTGGACGGGTTGGGTGGGGATGCTTAATCTGTGCTCTACTCCATCATCACACTACTGCATTGGAAACATTGACTGGTTTGAACAGGCACTGACGCTGCATGTCAAAGACAGAAATGGAAATACACAGTATGTCGGATACACATTCCAGTCAATGCAATTTTGGGGGGGGGGGCAAGATCCACTCCAACATACAGACTGGCAAAGGGAAACACACATGACACTTGCTGAGGACTTACTGATCAACCGATGGCCACTGAACGATCAATTTCAAGTAAAAAAAAAAAAAAAGAGGGGCTTGGTGTTAACCACAAAGGGCATCAGAGAGAGGATGGAGTAATAGTTTCCAAAGCATTTGGGAATACATCAGTAGTAGGAGGTAAATGCAGGGGAGCTAGGTTTTCCTTATCCAAGTTTTTCCAAGTTCTGATTTAACTCCTTCAAGCAGACAGACTGCTGCGCAGCACATTTGGACCGTATTTGCAATCTTACACCATCCTTATGATACAGTATCAACATGTCTTATAGTACCTTGCCGGCATGTGTGTGGGCACTGTGGTTCCTTCCTGGGCTGCTGTATGCAGGCCGATACTTGTACACAGAGTGTGGTGGCACTCCCTCTGTCAACAAGCTGCTTTCTACAATTCGGAAAGGAATTGAGCATGTGATTAGGAAAGAAAACAACCTCAACATGGATAATGTGTGTGTGTGTGTGTGTGTGTGTGTGTGTGTGTGTGTGTGTGTGTGTGTGTGTGTGTGTGTGTGTGTGTGTGTGTGTGTGTGTGTCCTACCCTCAGCGTCACCACGAGGCAGCCCAGGGTAACGAAGTTCTGGTTTCGGGGGAGGTGGAGGTTCTGTGTCTGCTGATTGGCTCTCCATTTGATCCAAACTGCTCTTTGACTAAAATGACAACCACAAGGACCATCATGATGAAAATTAAACTGGAAGTTCTACATCAAAACTGGATTTTGCCACTTTTCAGTGTACGGTACGTAAAAAACAGTGAACCACTGCTATTTGCATGTGATGGGGCCCAAGCTCTGCACCATTAGCACAATGCTTACGGCTTATTAGTACCGGTTTTTCATTTTGGTTGATGTTAATTATCTTTCCTTTTAACTATTTTACTATTCAAAATAGGGACCTGGGCAAAAAAAAAAAAAAAAAAGCTGAATTGATGCAATTTTAACATAATATTTCATCTTTAATAAGAGTGCAATGTAACTATGAAAAAGTACCGTAAACTAAACTGGTCAGTATAAAGATTAAACACCTTTCTTAAACATAACATATTGTATATGCTTAGTTGGGCTGGGCGATATGGTTGAAAAATGTTTCACAATATAAGTACAGTATTGCATTTAAGTCAATATTGATAATTAGATTTTTTTTGTGACCTAGTTAAGCTCCACGTTTATTTGGCGGATGCCACACACGCGCTCGCGGGTGCGGCTGTGCGCTTCATCGGTGGTTCGGTAGACAAGGTTCACAAAAAATGGTTTTTGTTCACTCAAAACGCTTCTGTACCCTAAATTTCCTCTCAGGGGCTTGTGATCTAACGTTATGCTGAAGCCTGTGCTCTCCAGCCCCCCCCCAATAAATAAATAAATAAATAAATAAATAGATAGATAAATAGATAGATAGATAGATAAGTAGGTAAGAAATATTTTGTAACCTGTTTTTCAATAAATAGAATAGCACCAAACAATTAAGGATAGAGTAATAACATCATTCAATAGAATGTAAAGAATGAAACAGTTTGAGAATGATGATTTCATGCAATGGCCATTGTGTCTCTGGTGCTCTGTGCTCTCGCAACGGTAACCCTGACTTTGGTTGGGTAGGAGGTGGGGGACACCCTGAAATGGTTGCCAGCCAATCACGGGGCACACACCGACAAACAACCATTTACATTCACAATCATACCTCGGGACAAGTTAGGGTATTCAATTAACCTACCGTGAATAGTTTTGGAATGGAGGAGGCAACGCGAGTATCCGGAGAAAACCCACACAAGCACGGGGAAAACATGCAAACACGGGAAGGCCGGAGCTCGGATTCGCACCCTGGACCTCTGCACTGTGAGGCAGATGTGTGAACCAGACAACCAAATGAAAAAGCTGGTGGCACCATTGCTACCAGCCCAAAAGTTAATGTAGAGCCTTGTGAAATGGCTTCAAGCACCGTTTGTTTTTTTTGTTGTTTTTGTTTTTTTGCAGTACAATGCCACAACTCATTTTTTTGCAGTACAATGCCACAGCTATTGATGTAAGAACTTGCAAAGTAATTTAGGATATTATCAAGAAAACCTTTGAAAATATCTTGATCAGCTCTTAAATTAAACTATTATGAGCTGGTTTTGTTGTCATTAATATATTGGTCCAAACAAATATACTTTTAGGTGTGCTAGCCATTTAAAATGAACAGGAAACAGAAGAAACAAGGATGGTCTCATATTTTTTTCAAGGTTGTATATCACAGGCAGAGTACCGTAATACAAGTGGATTAAATGACCTACACCTACCTTTGTCATTTTTTTCAACAGATGTAAAAAATGCATGCCTGTGATAGTCCCCCAAAAAAGTCAAAAACCATCAGATGGCATAACAGCTTATGCCGTCGATGTTATATGCCAGCCTTCCTCAACTGGCGGACCGCGATCCACGACCGGACCGCCGACCTCCTCTGTCCGGACCCTCGGCAAATTGTATAAAATAATAAATTATAAAGTGATTTTTACGTTATACATTTTATATTTGTGGACTATAATCTGCGCATTACCGCAATCGCTTTTTAAAATTATCCGTTGATTTCTTTGCATGCATTAACAGATGTATTGCAGAGGACCGCAGCAGCGCGACTGTGTGTTGTACAATGTTTGACTAACTGGAGACCCTGGCTGAGCAGGGTATGTCGGCGATAACGGTGCGCTGATTGGCTCCTCTGAACTTAAGGTGTGCCCATGCATAAGCGTCAGCACGCGTCTCTCCCAATACACACGCATTCAAAATGGATGATTGTGTCAGGAAACAGACGCATGCGCAACGCCACAGTGTGCTCACAGCTTCAGTCCAGGAGAGCCGCGCACAGACAATTAGACAAGACGAATCGCGGGAGGTTTCGATTGTGTGCAGTTTTGCTCCAGTCTACCCGGGGATCTTTGCAGCTGTTTAACAGCATAACACCGCAACATGGTAAATGAACATCACAATGGCGTCCTCAAATAATATTTGCATGCCTCAGACATTGCATTCACCTTTAGTGGAAGAACAGAACTGCACATGCACATCCCTGTGCTCCCTTGTGTCAGTATTTAAAATGGTTCATAACTCCTCTTCTGATATATTTTTCACTGATTTCAGAAGGGATGTGAAAAGGGGAATTGTACAAATGAAAAGGATATTTTTGTTTTCATGTTTAGTATTTATTTTGGTAAAATTAGTATTTTGTTTTGTTTTTGTTAAATTAAGGGGGAAAAAAGACAACTACTGTTTAACAAAGTTAAAGTAAAAATGTCTTATTTCCCTAAAAGGGCTATTTCTATTATTAAGCAGGCACAACTTAACAAAATAAAAGAGTTCCTGTGCCTCAATACAATACCTTTCGTTATTTGCTGTGTATTGGCAAAGTGAATAATTGTTATTTTCACGCACCCCATTATTGGTTGGTTGTGAGGAGTTTTGATTTACTTAGCTATTTACTTAGTTGATAAGCTTGGCTTGACCATACTAAATGGGCATATAGCCCTGCTCCCCATGACCGCCGTGCATGGGACCGGACCTTGGTCTTATTTAAAAAAATAAATAAAGTGGGCCTACAGCATTTCTAGTTGAGGACCACTGTTATATGCTCTCTGTTTTATGGTACGGCACAATTCAAGATGGTTTGATGCAATTACTTTTGTTGTCATTTTATATACATTTGAACTTGTACTTACTTATCAGTACTGGAAATGTGCCATTTCCTTCTAAGATATATATATGTCCAATAAAAGATGATTCGATGTGCATACAGATATTTTTTTAAGTGGAAAGTGGAAGACTCATTTTCAATCAAAAAACGAGTTTCTGAATCAAATTTGTTTTTTCCACAGCCCTAACACAGAATCATACAAACGGACCAGGGGAAAACAGGCTGAAGATAAACAGAAATGGGGAAAAAAAGAACAACCGAACCAACCACGTCTCTCACCCACTCTACCCTGTGACTTTTGCCTACGACTATTCCACCATAGGCTGGGCCTTCAAAGGCACACCCCACTTCGACAGCGCCCACAGATAGCAACGTCCTAACCGCAGACAAAACTAATGTGCGGACTTGCGCTGGAGTCAAGTGGTTTGGCAGTAAACTTTCAATGGGAGAGGCAGTAAACAGCTTGAAGCAAACATTTGGGTTTTTTGAAGGGTTGAAGAACAGCTTGTTTTTGAAGTGTGTCATTATTTCAGCACTCGTATATTTTTGCTCACAAGTCAAAAAACGGGGAGAGAGGAGGGGAAAAAAATGGTGAAGCGACAGCTCGTATCGAAAAAAAACTCACCTCGGTCACTCGTAAATCGAGGTATTTGTACCACTATATATGTTTTCGATAAAGAATGGTCTGTGGGTGTTTACTGAACTTACTCTTGTGCTGTGTCGATCATTCTGGATACCATTGTCCAGGACCTTGGCTTCTAGCTGTGCCTCTGTGAGAGGCGGCCTGAGGAAGGGAGGCTGTATTTCGACAGTCTGAGGCTTCCGCGAACGACCCGTATATCTGAACAAAAGAAATGTTGATGTCACTCATTATTTATTCCAATGTACACTCAATAGAAAAATGGGAGAGGAGTAGGGAAAGAAAGAAAGAGGCGGGCAGTCAAAAAAGAAATTCATCAAAGAGGGTTTTAAAAGATAAGGAAAACCAACCTGGGCGCTAGTGAGGTGCAAAGCACACGTGAAATATTCCTAGCGCAGCCATTTGTGAAGGGGTTAACACCTCCACGAAACTTTCCTGTCACCTGAAGAGTGCGGGAGAAGGAAGAAAAAATAATACAACATTAGCATTAATTGTCTCTGCCGCATTAACTAACAACAACAATAATACATTTAATTTGTAGAGCATTTTTCCAAAATAACTCAATAACGGTTTACGGGTTTAGAGTAGAAAACCATGGAGATTAACATACATTAAAAATCTACCAAAAAACAGAACAAGTTTTGAAAAGCAAGAGTCCATTGATTAAAGTAATATGTGCGGTGTGGAATAATTAAGAGCGGTTGCAGTTTAAGTGGTGTAGTGAAAGGGTCTCAACGTTCACATACCTGCTCATTTGTGGTCCGACCTCTTGCCACGAGCACAATATGGAACCCAGTCAGGCCAGCAACTGGGACAAAAAACAGACCAGCTACACACATCACAGCCATACTGGTGGAGCAGAAGCTAAGGAGACAAGCCAAAACCCCAACAAAGGCAAATGCGAGCAGAGAAAAATCTAATTAATACATCAGGAACAATTGCTGCAATTTTCATCTTCGACACAGCGTTAAGGATACGTCACTGCAGCATGTGGCATGTCGAGTTGTTGGCGGTGGTGCAGCACATAAACCAGGCCAAAGCCAAAAACGTCCACGATGTGGGTGGTGAGTGACAGCAGAAAGAGGAAGAAGTAGCGATAGTTGCGCCGACCAATACAGTTGTTCACCCAGGGACAGTGGTGGTCAAAGTCCTGACAAAGCACAGAGGAGAACTTATTCGAACAACCGAACTATTGATCTAAGAACTTGCAAGAACTGAATTTGATGTAAGAGTTGTTAATATTGGAGCCAAAACTATGTGAAAATGTCATATCACAATTATGATGACCAAAATTATCATTATCACAATGTCACTAAAATAAACACAAACACAAGAAAATGTGGTGGGCAATTTATGATAAGCAAGTCAGACAATCTCAGTGTTGTCCACATACCTCCACACAGTTGTCACAGACCGAGCAATGTGAGCATCGGGGTGGTCGGTAGAAACGACAGGTGGAGCACCACTTCATGCGCACCTGGATTCCTTTGATCTCCACAGTTTTGTAGAGCGGCGCGCGGAAATCATCCTCTTTGTCCTCATCTTCCTCCGCTATATTGGGGGTGGGGGGGGGGGCATAAGGTATGACTTCAGCTACTTTACAACCGGCAGGATTAAATGGAATTAACTGGGTTTGCCTGACTGAAACTTTTAAGACACAGGAACACTTTATTCCAAATGAAACCCCGCCAAATTATAAGCGACAGAAAAAGAATTTCACAAGGCATTTTCCATTTCAAATTTGGTTCTGGTTCACTTAGCGTTTAAATGCAAAAGTTGCTAAGTAAGCACATAGATAAAATGGCTGTCCAAATGAAAAATGTTTGGAATGATTATTGTGTGAATAGATGTATACAGCTATTTGAACCAGAAGTGCAAGGAGTCGAATTAAATATTGTGGTTGAGCTCGAGCATTCACATATATCATAATGTCCAACCTCATACTATGACAATGTCATTGTTACAATTTTGCTTGTATGCCCCTGACAACACTTGGAACGTTATCCTTATGTACAGCCAAGAAAAAAAAGCATTATCTTTACCTCGGGGGAAAACTCCCGGATCCATGAAGGTGGCCATACAGAAGTTGGCCAGCGTGAAGAGGAAGATCACCGCAATATAAATGGGAATGACGGGGGAGAAATAGTCGTACAACCAAGGACAGCTAGAACAAACAAAAAGACATGGTCATTAAAAAACAAAACACAGTTCTCTGAATTTATCAGCCAGTCCTTCATCACTGCACAAAGAAAGGACTCAAGTTCTTGATTTGTCTGTATTGTGTGTATTGCCTTGTAGAAATCTGGACTTCCTGCAGTCACATGGTCAACTGACAACAGACGTTGGTGAGTGAAACTGAATCAGTGAAGTTGTGTCATTGCTCCATACTGACACAGTGGGGAAATAATGGCTTTCAGCTCTTGGCAGCAAGCTATTATAGGATTAAAAACGGTTGCTCATGAACATTTACTATTCAACACCTCAATGAGGCTGAGGCTCTTTTAAACAAGATCTGTTAATCCACTTTCTATCCCACTTTTCCTTGCCTCTGGGAGTAACCCCCAGTACCCTGAGAAAACTCACGCAAACACTGGGGTAACATGTAACCTCCACACAGGAGGGCTTGTGGTGAGATTCAAACCTAGGACCTATCAACTATGAGACGGGCGTGCTAACCAGCAGTGCACTCAGCACTGTTTACCATGTAAATGAACTTCTAAATGCGAGGAGAAAACACTTCCAAAACCAGTTTTTGCTTTCTTCCGGTACAGTTTGCAGGAAAAAAAGGATTTGAATCCATTATGAGTTGGCAGCATAAAACGTTAAACAGTTCTTGCCATCATTTTGTGGACCCAAATATGACAAACTGTGCACCCACACGATACAAACCGTGTAAAAAATGTATTCAGTGTTCATGCACTTCCTTTATGCAGTGAGAAGATACTGTACATCACATCATTTAATTTACACTATGTCGACGGCAAGACACTCACGTGAAGCAGAAGAAGAGCGTGGTGGATCCGACAAGGAAGGTGGTAGCTGCAGACACCGGAACATATCGGCTGGGTTTAAAAGGACGGGGAGGAGCAGAAACCTGGCCACCCACTCCTCCCCCAACACCCCCACTGCTGAAGCCCGGCATCAGAGATGGAGCAATGGGAGGAAGACCAAGCGAGAGGTACCTATCTACTGCCGAGCTATTTCAAATGCTGTTCGACCAGTTAATATGACAAATTTGGCATTTGCCTGGGAGATGCCATGGATTACCCCGAAGCAAGCAGCACATGAATGGAAACAGTCGGCAAGACTAGCCAGCACTACAACACTCTATCAAATATATATGCTTTAAAATCATACAGCAATATACAATTCTACTTGCATGTTCATAGTATGTAAATATAAAATTGTCTATGCAGAATTATAATTTTAGCATAAAAAAGCAGGAGCAATGTGATACAAAAATATGTGTAGGAAATTCATAAATATTTTTGTATGGCTTCAATGGTACTGCGTTTGGTGCAAGAAGATAATTGGGTCTTCACTGTAACAACCCTGCTTGAGCATAGAAAAGCACAGCCTCAGACAGTTTTTTTCAGTGAATTGCAATTGTTGTGCTTAAATTCTGATTATCTAGCTTAGAACGAAAATAAAGAGTAAATCTCAAAGTGAGGGAGCAGAAAATTAAAGATTTTGGCGGATAAAGGGCCAGCAGGCGCAGAGAAGATGCACATTGAGGGAAACAGGCAAAGGATTGAGCACAGTAGCTGCGAATGACTTGTGTGATTGTCCCAAAGGGGCTTGTTTAGGCACTGGGTGGGTGGAAGAAGTTGAGGATGGTTGACGGCTGCAGGCGGGACGGTTCCACACTGTTGAACTGTCAGCAGCGATATAGAACTGGAGAAAAGTCCAAATCTAACTCCAAAGGCGTCTTTGGAAAGTTGTTCAAATGTATACAGTCACATCTATATCCTTATAAAACTCTCGCCAAGTCCATGACGGATCCTTTGAGACCGCTGCCCTCAGTTTGTATGTCAATGTGGCAACAGGAGGGGAAACAAAAGAAAAAAACCCAAAAAACAAATCAACTCATTCCAAAAAGACGCTCTGTGCACGTCACTGCGGCGTCACTGTACTCGTCCAGGTCTGGATGTAGAAACCTCTCCCACCTCCACATTCTCTGCACACAGACCTCCTCTCCCATTGTGCAGCTTTGAAACACAGCCATCTGCAACATGGCGGCTACATTCTCTAAAGCGTGTTAGTCCTTATAGCTTGTCCCCGTGATATTATTCCTCCACACCTTGTGATGGCAGATTCAAGGAAGCCCCTGTAAAAATAAAATAAAAAATACCATAAATGTCAATGTGAATGGTTATCTGTCTCAATGTACCCTTATCTGTCAGAGTATTATGAAGTTGGCGAAACAAAGAAGGCCTTTAAAGGGTTCTGCTTTTACGTGAAAGCAGCGCTGTGGAATTTCCTGGTAAAACAGATCTCAAAAGGCAAAGAAAATTTGGGAATTCAAACCATCATAATTCATGATGAGAGCAAAGAATGTGAGACTCCTTCAGCTCACTGAGCAGCTAAAGCAGTGATTCTAAACCAGGGAGGTACAGATTCAAAGAGGTCGTAAAAATGAAATAGGGTGGGACTTGGCAACAATTGGAAAATACGGGTCCCTACAACAGTTATCTAAAGCAGAGGTGGTCAATTGACTTTGCTAAGGGGACACATGAGAAATTAGAGCACTTGCCAACTTTTTCTATATTATTTTCAATGTATTTTGAAAAAAATGGATTGTCTTGTTTCAATAAATTGCTACATGTCCTGATTATGTTATATATGTGTAATGTTATAAATTTGAAAATACAAATTTTAAACACACTTATTGGCTGTTATTAGAATTACATATTTACAGTTAAAAATAACGTTTATTTTGTGCACCAACTGCATGATACGGTGATGACTCACCCAATATACACGATATTTGAAACTGTCAATTTTGATAGAGTGTTATCAGGCCCTCCTCCCTTTCACCGAGCAAGAAATAAGGATGTTGATCACATCAGGACCATTGCTGTCATTTTTGCCACGGAAAAATAATTGCCGGAGGAGACCAACAAGTTGCTAAAGATAGCAAAAATGTGGCCAAATTGGCCACATTTCAGACAAGTCATAGCTCTTGCTCGCTACCTCGCTTGTACTCGCGCCCACACGTGTATACATACAAAGAACATCTTTCAAACTAAAAGCCACATGTATTTTACATGTTACTTTGACTTTTTGGTCATTTTGAGGGCCAGTCGGAGATTGTGGTTGTACTTGGCCCAGGTCTGATCGAAAAGATTTATTCAGTGTGGTTTATTTGGCTTTGTTGTATTTTATTTATGATGCAAAACACAGTGCAATTAATTCTGGGACACTATGTAAAACGACGCTATGTACTTGTCATGTGAGTGGTTTTACTTTATTTTTACACGCCTATAACAACGGCAATGTTTTAAGTAATATTTTAAACTTAATGTTATTTAAAGTATGGACTGTAAAGTTAACAGGTTTTATGATGGTTTTAACTTGGAATGAAAGAAAGAAATGTCATCGATGCTGTATGTTGCACATAGAGCATATTTGACAAGAAAGCTGACTTGACTTGAATCTCTTCTGGGTCGTTTTGGTTAGATATCAGAACAACTTGGATGTCAAACGGCCTCACGGGACACAACTATTTTTGACATTGAGTGTTCTACTGCTTTCTTCCCAACATTTAGCAGGAGAAAACTTCCTTCAAAATTCATAGACAGTACAAACTCAATTCACTATACTCAACATCTTATTACGTATCATATTACATATTCGTTCACTTTGGTACGCTGAACAGAAGCAGAACCATGACAAGCACATCGCAGGAAGATTGACTAACTTCTGAAAGATGTATATGAGTCAGTTTTTGTTTCACCATCACTACCTTACGACATGGAGGAGTTATTAAAACAAAGACACAACGAAGAATAGTAAGCTTTTTAATTATATCCACCCATTTTACCTACAGTTGTGGGAAATTGGATTTATCCCAGCCGGGTTGTCCAAACTTTCGACCTCAACGCATTTGAGGTGAGGGTAAACAACAAAGATGGCTCATTCTCATAAATTTTGTTGGTGTTCTGGTTCATCGCAACACATGTGACCTGCAGCAAACCATCATTTATTTTATTTATATAAATAAAGGAATAGCTTATCTTCATTTCATTTATTTCACCAACTAACTTAATGCAGGGCGAATACGGCATAGCTTCACCCAGTCAGTGAAAAATCACTTGTTACGTGAAGTTATGTCAAATAATTAAATTAATGTTTGAATAAATATATGTTTATAATGTTTGTAAATAATATCCGGGTCCCTGTCTCCATGGGGGGAGGTCACCATTGTCGAGTGACATCAATAAGTGAACTCTTCCTTTTTTGTTCCAACTATGCAACTCGGACCTCCCAGTTTAAAGGGCACTTTTCTGAGTCTGGAGTCGGAAAAGTCTCAACTTCCTCAAATACCACATTAATTTCGTAAACAGCCACAAAATGAATCATATTTCAAAATAAATTATATCTCCATTGTGCCACAGGTAAGATAATCATATATATGCCTACAGTTAACTGTGGAAAGAAAGCTTGAAATAGCATGATTCTGAGACCGTTTAAAGGGGAAGGCAACTAAAAAATTCTCTTTAAAATGATTTGTGTGCGGAATACTAATCCAGCAGCCAAACAGTTTTTTTTTATCCATCTCATGGGAATTGGGGGCATTTTGTCACTTGTTGAATGAAAATGACATCACAGTCGCTCAGGGCTCAGGTAATGACCAATCACAGCTCAGCTTGCAAATGTCACATCACCAAACTCAGAAAACTGGTGAGCCATGTTTGGTCAAGACCTGAGCCCTGAGCAACTGTGATATCATTTTAGTCGACAGCAAGTGGCAAAATGATCGCCCCTTGAGATGGATAAAAACAAGTCAATTTCGCTGCTTGATTCGTATTGCAGAAAGACAATATTAATCACAATAGTGTGTTCAGGTTAGAGGAGCCGCATATAACACATAATTGTAAAAATAATTTTTGAATTGACTTCCCCTTAGGCGGTGGTCCAGTGGTTAGCACATCAACCTCACAGTGCAGAGGTACCGGGTTCGATTCCAGCTCCGGCCTCCCTGTGTGGAGTTTGCATGCTCTCCCTGTGCCTGCGTGGGTTTTCTCCGGGTACTCCAGTTTCCTCCCACATTCCAAAAACATGCATGGCAGGCTGATTGAATACTCCAAATTGTCCCTAGGTGTGAGTGTGAGAGCGGATGGTTGTTGATCTCTGTGTGCCCTGCGATTGGCTGGCAACCGGTTCAGGGTGTCCCCCGCCTACTGCCCGAAGACGGCTGGAATAGGCTCGAGCACCCCTCGTGACCCTTGTGAGGATAAGCGGATCGGAAAATGGATGGATGGATGGACTTCCCCTTAATGTTATAATCAATGTTAGAGAATAAAGTCGCTTCCCATGTGGAGTTTTCATGTCCCACCCAAGCCCACGTGGGTTTTCTCTGGGTTCTCCAGTTTCCTCCCATTGACTAGAAACCAGTTTAGGGTCTCCCCCGCCTACTGGCCGAAGACAGCTGGGATAGGCTGCAGCGCGCCCGGTGACCCTTGTGAGGAGGAACAGATGGATGGATACATGTTTAAGTACTACATCATTGCCTCCCATTTCTTTCTAAACATGGAGAATAACTAGATTTAACGTTTTCCCCGAAATATAGTATAAGAATGATAAAATAATTAGAATGATGATAATATTGATAATAATAATTATTATAACGTAGTTGAGCAGCAAGGAAGAGGAACTGCCATCTGACAGTGTTGCCGTATAGCAGTCCTAAATGCTGCAACAGCACATACTGTAGTAAAACCCGTTGTCGTGAACAATAAATGTACGGGTCTAATGTTCTATGTATTCAAAAATACAGTTATTATGCACGACTTACGTATTGGGTTTAAATGTTATCCTCATTTGGAATCTCATCTTCTATGTGGATTTAATCAGCATCCCCCCGTCGCAAGATGAAAAACTAGTTCGTGCGGTGTGGAACCCAGTGAAAACGGATCTGGAGGAACAAGCGAAATCTGATCGTTTGGACACGCCCCTCTCACAAACAAACGAGTTGGGACAAACCCGGAGCTGTCGTACTGACACCGTGACACTGTGCCTGTTGTTAATCATCTCATCTGCCCCACACCAAATCCCCCCCATCCCTGCACTATAATGGATGTTAATCCTAAAATCTCCGCGTCGCCCGTCATGTTGCCGCAACAATTCACAGCTGAAGCTAACGTTCACGTCACCAGGCGTCCAGTCAAGCAAAATGCAATCGGTTTAATGCGTAGCGATGCCCAATGACCCTTTGCTGTTTTCTGTCTGATTACTAGTCACCGGCTGATAGACCATAGCGCCATGTTTCACTTATCTGTCCTAATTGAGAACTGGCGTTGAACAGGCCGGGGCAGTGTTAGGCATCATCATCAGGCAACACACGCAACCACATTAAATTAATGCAATGACCGTCGACGTTACGTGTCATCCCAAATGACATGACATAAACAACGCGTTTTCATGCAGTTTCCGCGTGATATGTTGCTCTTACCTTGCCTGGAAAGTTTTTGCGACAGCAAACGCTAACGGAGTTAGCCGACGAGCAATGAAACCTTCACACTGTCGACTGCGCCTCTTTGGCTGCCACCGTTCATCAAATATTCAACACCGTTTACCGTTATTACTGACAAAAGAAAGCCACACGCACCTAAATATCCAAATCGTGAGCGATTTCCCTCGTGGATGAGAAGTAGTTTCGGTTCAACCTTACTTAGCCGATAGCAGATCGCATAGCTCGTCTAGGCCGACAACGGAATCCCGGAAAAGGAGCATTGTTTGCTCATCCTCCAGGTGGGTCGAGTAGCCAATCAGAAACCGAGAGGCGTGGTCTTACGAAACTGCTCAAAAACACATTTCTACACTTTGCCATTTTCCTCGAATACACAGAATTGCAGAAAACGACCGGAATTAAATTTAAAACAATTAATCAATGTTATATCTTGATTGTCATTACTTGTAAACAATTACAGTAACTGAAAACTGAAAGTTAACTGAAAAGGTACTCGAAATTTCTAACGTAAAAATAATAATTGGATTTAATGTACATATCCTGTATTGTTATATGCCATTTGTCTGCAAGAAATGCATTTTTATCAATTGTTGATCATGCTATTTTTAACAAGTGTCCATTCTGGAATTTGTATGAATATGTTTTTGTCAAAAAAATATTTCTTGGTGTGGTTATTTTCTCTGGTCCTGTGTTAATTTCTGGGGCCAATTACAAGAAGCAAGAAAGATTTAAGCACCACCTCTTTTGTTTGTTTGAACTCAAGGAAGCCAAGACGGCATAAACAAGGCAAAGAGACAATTGCACTCTGATCCTAACTTGAACATTGTGGTCTTTTGAAAGGGTAACTTGAAGGCGAGTGTGCCAATATAGTTCTGCTTCAACAAGACCACAGGGAAGTTATACTTAGAAGTGGGGTTATGAATGGGGTATTATGCAGTGAGTTGCAACTAAATCAATTTAGCTTTGTGCTAGTTTGGGCTAAGCTTTGACTATTTTGTAGCAATGTTTTTTTATTCACTTTGAAAAAAATATATTCATCATTCATTCATCTTCCGAACCGATTGATCCTTACTAGGGTCGCGGGGGGTGCTGGAGCCTATCCCAGCTGTCTCCGGGCAGTAGGCAGGGGACACCCTAAATCGGTTGCCAGCCAATCGCAGGGCACACAGAGACGAACAACCATCCACGCCCACACTCATACCTAGGGACAATTTAGAGTGCTCAATCAGCCTACCATGCATGTCTTTGGAATGTGGGAGGAAACCAGAGCACCCGGAGAAAACCCACGCAAGCCCGGGGAGAACATGCAAACTCCACACAGGGAGGCCGGAGCTGGAATCGAACCCGGTACCTCTGCACTGTGAGGTTGATGTGCTAACCACTGGACTACCGGACTGCCCTATATTCATCAAAACTCTGCTATAGCTCACAGTTCAGTCTACCAGCGGTGAAGAGAGAAAGCTTTCAATTTTTTAATATTTTTCCTTGGGTACCATTTCTTAAAATCAAGATGATGTTATGTTCATGATCCCATTGGAGATTAGTAACACCACTTTCAGAAACTGAGGCAATTACATGAGAATTGAGAAACAATACAATCTGGTAGAAAACCTAACTCAAATTTTGAAGAGTTGAAAACAAAATTAAACCTATTTTATCCACTTTGTAGTTATTGTGTTCCAAGCTAAATGTTGGTTGATAAAAAAAAAAAGTATATTCAGAGTAATTAAAAAGCCAAAGTTGGAAGCAAAATTTGACAAAATCCCCACATTTCAGGAACTTTTATTACATTTATTTTTAACACAGCTAGTATTCATAAAAAAGGAAGTGAGTGGGGACAAAAATGACCATAACATAGTGGAGGGTTATTTATATATATATATATATACACACACACACACACACACACACACACACACACACACACACACTTTTTGTTTGCAAGGTGAAACATGAAGAGTAACTCTGGAATGTTAAATATGACCTGCAAAGTAAGCTGTCAAGTGTTGAACAAACACATGAGCTGTCAAGACTTCAGAGTACTTTCCCACATTCGTTGATACTTCAACATCGTTGGGTGTATCCTGTAAACATGTTTGTATTTTGTTGTCCCTTTATTTAGTCTGAAAGCAAACTCTATTAAGAATCTCTTGTTGTCAAGACGGCCCTTGGCAAAATCCAAGATACAGTATTTTTAAGGGCAGTTATAACATTAATCTAAACCAGTAATGGGCAGCAAGGTGCAGCACATCTGCCTCACACTTCTTTGGCAAGCTTCCTCTGTGCAGTTTTCATGTTTTCCTGTGCATGTGTGGGTGTTCTTCATGTACTCCGACTTCCTCCCACAATCCAAAAACATGAGTGGCAACTAGGTGGACCCTGCTTCTTGCACAATGTCAACTAGAATGGGCTGGATCCAGCTCACTCTCAACCCTAATGAGGAGAAGTGTTACAGAAATGGATGGGTGAATAAGCAGTGCAAAGACGTTAAGGGGGAAGTTAATTTGTATTCTTAACTCATTCAGTACCAGCCAATTCTAAACCAAGTCTGAAATGACATATAAAAACATCTTTGGGAGTGAATGAGTTAAAGAAAGTCTTTTCGATAAGACGAGAAAAAAAAAACTTTGTATTTCCAATGAGACAAGAAAGAAAATGACAACAGACTATGAAGTATCAACTGTCAAAAATAGCACAATGCAATCTAGTTAATAAACTGGAAACTACATTACAATTGATTCGGGCATTTAAGGACCAGCATAGGCCAAAAACACAAGTACACCTCATTTTGTGTCCATGAAACGTATGTCCATGATGAGCAGTGTGTGTCTGGGCAGCGGTCTGGGTGCTGGGGACAACACTTTCATCACCTGTGCTTGTGTGTCTACATTGGTCACCACAATAAAGCCACACACGGGACTCTCCACAATTCCCTTTTTTGCTCCCTCGTCTCCATCCTCTGCACTGCTAACACTCAGCACATGATAGGTGAGGTCTCTTCCCGGCGTCACAGGGACCAGTTTCAGTTGAGTGTCATCCTGAGACATTCCTAATGGGAGGCATGAGTCTGGGATGGAAGGTGCCCCGATTTTATAGATTCGCACATCAGAAAAACGCACTTCAAATGAGAAAGGGTAGAAGGACACTCCCCGGAAGCCGTAGAAGTATTCTCGGATTTTCTCATCCCGAACCTCGCGTCGGCACTCCTTGGAGCGCTCGACCACTCCCCCTGATTTGGGTAGGAGAACGACGCGGACAAAGTGAGGAAGATCTCGTTTTAGTTCATTGTACAGCCTCTCGTGGTCCAGCACCAGCACCACGTCCACCTCGAAGGCGGACGCACAGTGGACCAGAGCCTGGTAACCAGAGCCCTTCACCCAGCCACATGTGTTGATGATACAGCCTCCCACGCTGGCTTTCCTGTTCACCTCACAGCGCTGAGAAAACACTTCAGCCAGGCACGATGTCAGCTTGTGGGGCATAAAAATACTTCAGGTCATCGCAGTGAACAAGATACACTGGATATAAATAAGTCCACACACATACAGTAACTGGGATGTGGCTGTGTTCAGATTGATTGAGTGGGTGTCAGCACACACAAACCACAATTTAAAATGCCTCTGACCAACCACAAATACATTCAAAAGTTCTATTCGGCTTTTCCCGACTTTTTTATTTTTGAAGGATTTGAGCTTGCACTGACAGTTATTTGGAACTGGTCAGAATTCCCTCCACCTTGACTTAAAGCCCATATGCAGCTAAAGAAAAACAGCCCCAAAGCGTGATGCTTCACTGTAGGTGACCCAGTTATAAAATGGTGTGAACATGAGCGCAACCATATTACTTCAGTTGTTTATTTTTTACTGCCCCTCTCAAAACTATGTAAAATATCAATTGAGTTGGGAGTTTGGAAATGATTTCATTTCATTTTTTTTACTGTATGTCACAAAAAAAGTGGCATTTGAACAGAAGCGTGCAGACTTTCTACAGCAACTATAGCTACAGTTTAGTAAATGAATTTGGCTTTTATTTAACACTCCAATGTTTGGTCTGGCTTTCACCTTGTTGTAAAGTTTGATGTTGGTCCCTGGAGAAGTCGAGCCAAAGTGGTAGACCAAAGGAGCCTGGACTGAGAAGCCCTCTTCCACATCTGCTGGACGTTCGATGCACAGCGCTGACACTGTCCCTGGCACTGACACCTACAGAAAAAAAATGTACTTCAAATCAAATATATTTCACTGTAAAGAAGATGCATCCATCCATTTTCTGATCCTCACTAGGGATGTCTCTAAACTAATTAATGAGTATACTGTATCCCCTCTCAGGTAAGATGGCAAAATTCCCGCAGAATGCCAGAAAGAATTAATTACATTAAAATACCAAGGACAAATTTAGTCATATTAAACATTTTGGGATGCGGCCATTAACTTCATTAAAATGATAACAAACTTTTCAAAGTTAAGGTTAAATCGTGTACCTCACTTTTTCTTGAGATTTTTTCTGTAAGGCAGTTAACTCAATTACCTGTATGAAAGTAATAATTTAAAAAGTGAGACGAATGAAGCCATTGTGCCTTCAGCTATCCTTCATTTTCATGTCCTTGTTTGAAACATGTCATGTGACCATCAAAGATTGAGTAATTCGGTTGTAGTTTTATATTGTCTTACTATACACTAATTTACTGAGAAAAATGGTACTTAAAACATCCCACATATAGCTAATGATGGTTTAATGGTGTAACAGTTTTATTTTTGGACAAATATTTTACTTTGACAGTACATGTATTTTCAATGGGAAATTAGTACGATATTAAAAATATGAACACATATTAACTACAGTCCAAGAACAAATTGTGTTCGACTTGGTTCCACAGGGGCAGAGCTACATGATGGCCATGGCCAACCCTTGTCTCTCTTTATTTTTTTGCCTTTTTCACATGGATGCAGTATTCTAGACTCCCTAGGTACTCTGCCACCAGTTATTTATATTAAGTGTATATTTGAAGAACAAGAATATAAGTTATCTGAATGTTCCACTATATTTTTTTATTTAAGCCAAGGAATCTGAAACTTACATAGTGCTGTGTCTGGAAGGTGCAAGAGTTAAAACATTCGATTGTTTCAAATAATTACAGCAATGTGCATGTCTATTTATCATACCCCGCTCTGGCCGACATCCAGTTCCACCAGCGTGGGTCTCCTGCCCACTCTCACGGCGTAGCTCAGTAAGAGTCGACACACCGTTGATTTCCCCACGTCAGTCGGTCCCACCACCATCACCTAGGAAAAAAGAACCGTTAATGATATAAACTAAAACTCTTTTTAGATTACAGATGGCAACTCTGGTTTACATTGTGGGTACAGTACCTTGCAACGGAAGTTTAATTCATTATCAGATCACACTCATCACCCAATATACCATCCATCAATCCATTTTCTGCATCGCTTATTCTGAACAGGAGCCCATCTCAGCTGACTTCAGGTGGAAGGCGCATTACACCCTGAATTGGTCGTCAGTCAATCGCAGCGCATATAGAGATGAACAACAATTCACACCATGCTAACCCATTCCACAATGCACACACTCAAGTCAGGCAAGTGTACCGCTACACCATCAGCAACTCACTCAAAACAATTTTTTTCTCAATCATCTTTACCGATTAATGGAAATACCATTAATCAGTTTTATAACCACTCCACATAAAGTGCATTTGTTTTGTGTTATTTAGCACTGTATATGGCAATATTGCACTGGATTAAAACAGTGTTAAACACGATTAAAAAATTTTTGCATCACGATTAATTCACCGCATATTCTTGATGCGAGTGTGACAAGGCCATTGAGGATGCAGGGGGAGAGGACTGTTTTAGGTATACAACATGCATTTCTCCCCGTTTGATGTTTTGTTTCACCATAAACTTCAACTGCGATTGAGACCATAAAACAGGGGTATGGAACTTCTTGAGAGCCATATCCTGCCTCTTTTAAATCTCTCTCTACTTCAATACACCCGATTCAAACGATCAGCTCATCTGCCATCTCTGTAGAAGGCTGAAATGATCACGATCAATTGAATCAGATGTGTTAGAGTAGGGAGAGATCTAAAATAGGCAGGATATGGCTCTCAAGGAACCAGAGTTCCCAACCCCTGCTATAGCAGCTTGGAGCACTTTTTTTAAAGAACTGTTCATCTGCCAAACTGCTACTTCTTATGAAGTGGGTTATGTTGAGCTCACCGCCACCGTAGAGTGCTATGTACATCAAATCAGAGCAAATAAATAAATAAATAAAAATAAAAACAGCTTAATAATGGTTAGTATCTTGAAAGATTAATGATTGGAGTCGCTTGTATCGGAAGGCACCAATGTATTCTATATTTCAGAATATAGAGCACTTTCGAGGTTTATCTTTATGAGTGGATATTCAAACCTACCCTTGGCCCTCTCTCATTGTCCCGCTCTGCCTGTTTTCTCATTTGTTCCAGCGCGGCA
Organism: Hippocampus mohnikei; assembly: GCA_026261675.1. Lineage (NCBI taxonomy): Eukaryota > Metazoa > Chordata > Actinopteri > Syngnathiformes > Syngnathidae > Hippocampus > Hippocampus mohnikei. Next base: position 24,540,250 of record JAKGUB010000557.1, read on the forward strand.
TGAGTGTTCAGGTAGAGCAGCATGGGAGTATCTTTGGACACGTAAGCCACCTGAAGTAGAGACGGAAAGAAGCTGATTCCGGAGCATGATGAAATGCTACTATCATAAAGCCAAACAGACAGAGTGCCGTGCTGACCTCTGGTTTTCCATATAGGTTGACACTGCAACCTTGCCAGGTGAATACTGCGATCTTGGCGCCTGCCCCAAAAGTGTACTTCTTGTTTCGGTTCAATTCTGACCCAAACACTTCTGCCATTCCCGTAAGGAGTTCTAACTCAACATGCTCCGCAGCCTCCCCAGCTTCCACCTCGAAACGAAGTTCAGTCTCCTTATCAAGGTCAAATCTGGTGCCGACTTTACCTGGTTGCAATGGATCGTCACTCGTCTTTTCTACCCCTTCTGTTGCCATGATGATGCTAAAAAGATGGAAAAACAGGGAAAATATGATCACATATTCATAAAGATCATACACCCGACACCTTGTTTCGATGTGATTAATTCTATGGGAAATTTAAAGAATAAAATGACATATGTGTAACATAATAGTAACCTCCTTATTAATAAATTTCATTGCATGAGAATTCGTCCTTCATCCACTGTGAAATTTGGTGTTAAATACGATTGCAAAACAGTTGCTAACCGCTCAACTAAACGGAAACATAAGCGATACTAATTGCCTACTATTTCAAGTCCAAGCGTCAAAACTTTCAAATGAATATAAACAATTCATATACATTAACGCCATACTTACACGTGTATTGACGAACTAATAACGTGTTTTCTGGGGTCAATCACTTTCGTATGGGGCAGTGGGTGTCGCGTGTTGATGACGCCTCTACTCGCAACCAACAAGAGGCGAGACGCGTATGACTTTTTTTTCCTCTCCGTACATCCTGCTGTGTCCGGTTGTTCAGTATGTTCTGCGCCTTTATGCGCATCTTGTAGGAAAAAATCGACTACAAATATAAACTTTTAATACTATAAAAATAATTAAGATAGTTGAGATGTGCTGCACATCTAAACCTCTTTTGACGACATTATCCGTCATTAAGTAGTTTTGGGTTCGCCGTGTACATTGCTTAATTCCAAGTCATATAAACAATCCAATAACATAAAAAGTGCAAAAAAGTAAGCATTTTATTTAGAAAAAGTGGAGAAAAAAACAGTAAATATACCACAAATGTCAAACTTGGTACTCTACGCTACAAACGAACAACAGTGTGTGGTAACGGATGTGTTTGTTCTATAATGGTCCAATAGATGTCACCAAGTGTTCATATGCGTGAGCTGGAAAAGCTTGGTTCATCAGAGGAGAGACTGTGCATTCAGTTTGGTCACTCCTCATCATTCTGCTTCCACAAGCCACACCCATGAACAATTACCTGCACGAGAGAGAAGATGGGCCTTTGTAGATGACAGTATTGTAATGTATCACAACTTTGTTTTGAGTGGCAGCTGGTTAACCCAACAGCCCAAGGGTCCCTGGTTTTAAATGTAAAATGACAAAGTGTCCATGCCTTGCAACTTCAGGAAATTAAATTTTAATTTGAAGTTTTATTCCAATCATGTCACAGCTGCAGTTGATCAAATGTCAGATGCACCTAAAAACCCCAGACATTTCTTTTGCTGAGAGAAAAAAAAAACTGCAGCACAGGCCTTAACTATCAAGAAAGTTGTTTTTTGTCAACAAACCAAATGAGTGACAAACAGCAGTGTCATTACTTTCTTGGTATAGCAGACACTCCAAGTAATGTTTTTACAAATACACAACACGTAATTCTCTTTGTTTTAATAATAAGACTTATCTAGACTGTTACAAGCATCTTGAAGCATCTTTTTTTAAGAATATTTCACTATGTGCCAAACTGCTGCATGTTGTGATCTGAGTTGTTTGCTGTCAGCATCTTGCACTGGTATCTCACACTTTTGCTTTTAAGTCTAGGGGGAAAAAAACAAAGGGGTGGGGGATAATGGCTCTTATCATGAAGAACTCATTACCGTACTATTCCTAAATCAGGATACCACTGTATCTTTCAAAATGACAAACCTTCTCCAAGCATCTAGTCAGCACCGACAGCCTCCAGAAGAGCAGAAACTACAACATCAGGTTCTGGAAATTTGAGTTTACGAGGTGGCCCCTTTTTAATTCCTGTCCAGAGAGGTGTTTCTATTGACATGAGACACAAGAAAAGATAGTAGTATAAGAATTAGCATTCACATTGTGGATGGTAATGATGGGAAACACAGCGCAAGTCACCCTGAACACACCCTCTTCCATTCCTTCAGGAAGCTACGGGAGCATCACGAGCAGTACCACAAGGCTGAGGAATGCTTCTTTCTGCAAACTGCTAAGACTGTTAAACTCAAACAGTGGTCTGCAGCCCCCATTTGTATTCGTCCCTGCACATCAAGCACTTTACTGTTGAACACATTATAATCTACATTTTGTTGTTCCGCAAACCACAATTCCAGTGAAATCCAGGCTGAGAACTTGGGTATTGTATTAGAAATACAGTACAATAAAATTCCTTGGAATCTTTGGCATTAAACACATTCAAGGTGCAATTCCAAGTTGTCCCAATTTCAGTTTTCCAATGAGAAATGTAATCTTGATAGATTGAGCATAATTTCAGTTCCAGTTAAATAATTGTAGAAACCATGTTCTAAATCAGGGAAAGACAACTGGCAGCCTGCGACCACACTCTAGTGGTCCCTTGATTTAGAATAAATAAACAAAAATAACAAATATTTTGTTTTTCTTTACACGGCCAAATAATTATCCCCAAAACACTGACAAACATTCTATATACATTTTACCATGAGGAACCATGGGAAATGGGTTGGGGAGTGTGAGGGCATGTGGTTATTTTGTCGTTTGCTTCAAATACTTTGTTGTTAGGTTTGGACCTAAAGATATTAAGATAATGTATGTGCATGTATATTGCCCATATTTAAACGAGCATTTTTGTCATAAATCTAGATAGGACGTGCGTGGTCATATGAGACTCCCATGTAGAACTGATGAAAAATTGTGCTCCCCTCCAGCATTTAAATTGCCCATCCCTCTTCCAAGTAACATCTTAACATTTTTAACGGTCATGCAAGTATAAAAGTACTTAACACAATTAAGTCCATTCATTCAGCTCACCTTTGCCTCCCTCTATAAGAGTGATCTCAAAGCTGTTCCTGCGAGGCTTCTCGGGGTTGAGGACCACAGTCAGTTCTGGGCGTGCAGCCAAAAGGGCAGCTTTTACCCCCTCGGCATTACGCCCATACACTCGTCAGCTCTTACTGCCAAAAATAACAGATCATCACAAAAACGTTAGTGCTGCTTACCAAGCTGCCATACCACTTTTATTTGCCTGAGTATGAGTACAAGTACTTTTGAGTGCTTGTCAATACAGAGTAATGGTATGTGTTAATGTCATTCTGCCTTGTAATTATGATGAAAATGTGTTGTCTTTCAAGTAAAAAAAAACCCAAACAAACACACACACAACAATAGGATGGTTTTGGCCATTCTCACTGCATATGTATTTTAATCTCAACATTGAACACCAGCTCTGGACACGTAGGCAACTGTTGTCTTTTGTGTTACATACATTACCAGTGTTCAATCACCACTCTTTGGCCTTGCAGATCAACCAGCAGAGGCACCGCTTCTTCTTTTGCTGCCTTGGCGGGTTTCTGCTTCTCCTCCTCCTCCTCCTCAGTTTTGCGCTTTCTCCCACGACGGCCTAAAGACATCATCACATGTTCCCATTTTTTAAACATCATATATAAACATGTTTGTTGGTTTGTGTTTTTCCGAATAACATGCAACAAAACGTAAACTTTGACTCCACTCACTCAATTACAGCAGAACGATGAAACCCGCAAGTTGTGGTGTTGTATTTGAATTATTGAAATTTAAAAAGGTAATGTCACCCACTTTAGAACATGAATGGCACCAGAAAAGTCCCCCCAAGTAACAGCGGAAACTAGAATAAACTAACTTTTGTAACGACGTTTGTTTTTAAGACGTGATGTAAACAAAGAGTGGAGTTTTTAGAGACCAAACCTAAATGAGGACATGACCGACCTGCTCCGGACGCCATAGTTGTTATGAAACTTTCGCGGGTTAGCGGACAGTACTAACACGCCAATGTTGATGGGGGTGTGGATGAAACCATTGCTAAACCTTTGGGGAATAATCACGGTACCCCAAATGGGAAAAGCAAACATTGATTGCGTTCACGCATTACAACACCGGTTGTCAAAGTTTATGCGTCCAGAGTGCACTTACAGCGGGGAAAAATTGGGGCTAAAATTTTGAAGAACACCTTCTAATCTCCGGGCATTGAAATCTACCTTGAAAACTTTATTGTTCACTGCAAGCGGGTTCATAAAACATAAATATTATGTCACTATCTTGCTTTTCATTTACGTGTCTCTCTTTTCTGCTTTTATCTTGAGTTTCAGCTTTTGATATAATCAATTTATTTATTTACTTGCCTCCGTAAAGCATTATGGATTTGATCATCAATTAGGGCTGGACGGTTATGGAAAAAAAATAATCCCGATTATTTCGATTTTGATTGAAATCATGATTGAGTTTAATTACTAAGTATCACTCTTATCTCTTTATCATATTATATGGTTGCATCCTTGAATTTTGAGTGAAATAAAATTCCTTGAAAACTCAACTTAAAATATTACTTGAAAGGACAATGAGAAAATAAATTAGTAAGAAAGTTAATAGGAATATAGTAAAATAATGGCAATCAAAAAATAATTCTAACAAAGGCTATTTCTGCTCTTTGGGCAGTGTGGCGCCTTGCCTGGATGGAGTACACACTAAGAATGAGATAAGAACAAAGTTGCTATTTAGCCATATCAACATAACTCGTTTTTCACTCAGTGGGAGAAATTTGTGCCTTTGAGAATTTTAATATGATCAGTCTGTCTATGTTTCCACAAGGTTTGTGTGTGTGAATATCCAATATTGGAAGGACTATCACTCCTGAAGTCTATGCTTTTATAACTGGACCAAAGCGAAACGATTGGTTGAGTATGTTTGTTTTATTATCATTCTGGTTCCATTAGTGGGAAATTAGCTTTCTGTAAATGATACAACTACCGGTACTCACTTTTCAGACCCCAAGCTACAACTCGTGAACCCCTGGATTACCGGGATCCCAGTTTGAGAAAGATTTTGCAACTTTGTTGTGAAATCACAATTGCACCTCAACAAGTCCAGCTGTCAAACTCATAAAGTTCGCAGACGACACCACGGTCTGCGTACCGACAACCGACAACAAGTGGAGCAGCTGGAGCTCTGGTGCAACCGACACAACCTCGGGCTGAACACGCTCAAGACTGTAGAGATGATGGTGGACTTCAGGAAACATCCTTCACCACAGTTGCCCCTCACACTATCCAACTGCCCTGTGACAACCGTTGAGACCTTCAAGTTCCTGGGAATCACAGTCTCCCAGGACATGAAGCATGGCCTGCCACAGGAGGTGCTACGTCAGTTCTACACGGCAGTCATCGAATCAATCCTGTGTTCTTCCATCACGGTTTGGTTTGTGGCCGCCACAAAAAAGGACAAAATCCAACTTCAACGGACAGTTAGAACGGCGGAAAAAATCGTTGGCACCGCCTTACCCACTCTTGAGGACTTGCACACTGCAAGAATCAAGACAAGGGCACGGAAAATCCTCCTAGATCCCCCGCACCCAGCCCACCACCTTTTCCAGCTACTCCCCTCAGGCAGGCGCTACAGATCCATGCGCACCAAATCCAGCAGACACTTAAACAGCTTCTTCCCTCTAGCCATTAACTCCCTAAACAGTCACTGACGTAGTCACTCTTCTTGTACAACAAATACTGCTACTGGTCACTTAAAATGCTTCAATGATTTTCTACACCAACTGTACAACTGTCATAGTATTGTATTCTACCACTGATCACTTTAGCTCTGCTTGATACTTTGCACATTGTCTCACAGTCGTCACTGGGTGGTACTACCGCACTACGGTTCACTTCCATTACGAAATGTCCTTCCATACTTATTTGTCATGTCCTTGTTTATGATGGTACTAATGCAGCGTGTTATACCGGAGACAAATTCCTTGTGTGTTCTACATACTTGGCCAATAAAGATTATTCTGATTCTGATTCTGAACAACAATGCACCCTTCCATAAATATTTGTACAAGTGGAAAAGTGACAAATGTATTACCTCAGGCCGCAATTAGAAAAGGGGATTAAACTATTGTTTGAATTGGATTAATTGTGTGTCAATGGACAATGCATATTGGACTCCACCACCTCATTCTATTTGCTAATCCTTTCATGTACTATTTTGGCAGTCGTTTAAATGTTGATATAATCTCTGATCTAAGCTGCTTCATCCTGCTTAAGTCACACTTCTGGTACTTGTAATTGAAAATCAGTGCATAACAACGACAGTAGCACAGATGAATACAGGGCTTGTGTACTTTTGTTACTTTTAGTAATCCCTGAATATCCTCTAGCGTTGAACAGTTGATGATGAGATCCAAAAGATGGACAAATGCACGAAAAAAATCTGCCAAGGACCAGATGGATGTACTCAATTACTGTACTTCAAATCCAAAAGACAATATCATATGTGGTTACCAAAATAATAGCGGATGCATGCTTGTTATCCAGGATGTGGCATTCATATTTATAGAAACCGTGTAAATGCTTGACGACATCAGAGGGTGTGACTGTGTCAACAAACAAAGGCTGTCAAATCTCCCAAGCCGAGGCGCCGTGTGACTCATGCATGCTCATAATATTCGTCTTTTTTTCTTGACAAACAATTCCACGTTTACAGTTTTACTCTTGTTTCAGACTCAAATTGTTTCGCATGATAACAGTTGTGCACATGATCTTAGATCACAGGAGTCACATGCCCTAATCTCACCATACTCTCCTCTTTTCCCTTGTCGTAGGATTTTAAATGATGGTTAGGATTTCAAACTAGTTTTGCATTAGAGTTAAGAGTTTCAAAGTAGGTTTTTACTCGGGCTAGGGTTTATAAGTAGGGTTTTAATCCATATTTAGGTTTTTCAAATAGGATTTAAACTAGGGTTAGGGTTTCACATTATGGTGAGGATTTCACAGTAGGGTTTTAAACAAGTGTGAGGGTTTCAAAATCGGCTTTTGAACTAGAGTTACGTTCTTGTCAAATGCTATCTCTCAAAAGTACTGGTGGTATTAGTTACTTGGTATATAAGATTCAAGTACTCGTACTGGTATTGGCCTGGGAAAAAGTGGTATCGAACTTCCCTAGTTGTTAACTAGGATTAGTGTTTCAAAATGGGATTTTAAACTAGTTAGGGTTTGAAAGTAGGGTCACAATTTATAACACAGTTTTAGGATTTTAAAGTACCAAATTGTGGTTTTAATCTATCTATCTATCTGCACAGTTAAAAACTTTGATCACGTTGTTTTGTCACTCTAAAAAGGAATATGACTGATGTTTCTGATCCACAGTAACTCTTGTATTGGGTCTCATTGGATGGCCTCGATATTTTATTTCTCACGCTGTTGGAGGATTGACAGTCTACAGGAATGATAGACTCAAAGACTCAGGTTTATATGTGCAAGACAAAAAGAACTGGCCATTGCAGGGTAGTTTAACGGTTATGCATGTTATAGGTCTCTTGCTGCTCCATTCTATTCTACTCAATTCTATTCTATTCTATTCTATTCTTTTGGAGCCATAGAAACCAGGGTGCCGATGTGTCAGTTGTCTTAGCCAAATATGACATGTGCAAGAGTGAACGTCACCAAAACACGTCAATGAGACAGCAACTCATAAGGGCCGACGCACATGTTTGAAGCATCTGCATGTGCGTGACAGCGACAGAGAGAGACATGGTGTCCAGACAAAGAATGAGTGACAGCATAAAAAGCACACACACAAGGCCAAGGGAAAAATAGCGCAGACATTCTGGAAGACAAGGAGTAGGTGCTGTGTATGTACGTCATCAGTGCGAGAAAAAAAGGCACAGGAAGTTTGCGGGGATACAATGCAAATGCCTACAGTTTTCTGAAATGGGAACATAGTGTAGAAATATATGAAGGATAACCAGAAATGGGTCAACGTCAAGGGGTCCTCGCCACCGCATAGGCTCAAACATGATATTCCCAGTGGGAATTGGCCAATGGGCTTATCCAGTGGAGTAACATCATGGTGACAGGCCACAGTGCAAAAACATGTTTTGTGCCCAGACCCTTGCCCTAAACACAAGTGAATGCTACCCACATAGACGCTTCAACACAGAGCTGCACAGCCATTCGAGAGAACTACCATCATCACCATGTATTTGTGCAGTTTTTTATTGCTATTTTAATATTGCGATAGGTATTTTGAAGATTAAAAAAAAACAGTATCACAAAAAAATGTTCCAATGCATCATATTCAGTTTTTTAAAATCTCTTTGAATATATTCAGGTACAAAAGGCATTCCAAAAATAACAAAAACAATAGGTCACAAGTACTTTGCTCTGAACTTAAATCCCACTAATTCTGGGAAATGGTCTGGTAGGCTTGCACTACACGAGCCAGTTGCTATAATATATAACTTTATGCATTGGCGTATGAAGGCAGAATAAGATCGTAGAGTTCTCGATGTGTGAAGTCTACCATAGTCGTTTTAGAATTAACCCACAGATAACTTATTTTTTGTACGCTTCACATCATGTCGATACACGTTATGACTAACAAGTGATTGGACAAATGATAATTTCCGTATTCCTTTATGAGCCGCTTAGAGTCACTCACCCGCCTGAATTATTCTATTTACAAAATTACCGGTAGTTGTCTGTGGGAATTTTAGACAGCTGTTTTTTTTCCCCTTCCTTCATGGCCCCCTAACACCATTTGGGCCACAGTGCATTGCATCGGTTGCACCGTCGATATTTACACCACTGAGCTTTGTGTGTCACAGAGTGTCATCAGCAGGGCGCAACAGAGAAAATGGAAGAGTCACAGAAAGCTGTAGAAGTGGACGTCCTTGGAAGTGTATTGGTCAGTTCATGGATGAAAAAGATGTTGTGAATCTTGCTGTTCAGCTCCTTGCAGGAGAAAAGCAAGTTGGGCAAAACCAGTTGGAGATTTGCATACAAAAGTTTAGAGAAGGTCAAACTTAGTTCACCTGCAAAGGTTATAATACATTTTAGGTTCATCCTGAAATTTTACTTGAAAGTCAAATATTTGTTTTTGTGAGTATGGCACAGTACATGGATGTAAAACTTATAATTCAATTATATGTTTTCCCACACTGTATTGTACTAAGCAGCCAGACCTTATCATACCTCCATGTTACAGTAAGTGACATTTTCGGTGTGATGAGTCTCATCACGTTTCCTTACTGGTATGCTTTTGTGGCGGCATCACAACACAAAACTCCTTTAGATGCTCACGAAGTATTTGAAATGCTTTTTTTTCTCCTTTGAATTACAGTACAGTATTTTTGTGTACCACTTTTGTGGCACGTAACTTCAGAAGTTACATTAAATGTCTTATTACGGTGAGAGGTTGGTTGTTCATGTACAGTATTTTTGATTTGTGTGTGCGTGTGCGTGCGTGCGTGTGTGCGTGTGTGTGTGTGTGTGTTTGTATACTGTAGATCACTATCACATTTGAATCAGCAATATCACAGTTCGGATTCTGTTGAGTGGGTGTGTGAATTCCAGGACAAGTTATCGCCACATCTACAAGAATATGTCATGTACAGTACCCTATTTGACCAAATGCTTGAATCACGCCTTTCTTCTGCCAACAGACCCTCCCCAACACATTCCGGACATCTCATGTACATGTTATAGCTCCAATCTGTACGTGTGAAGATTGAATAGTATTGCTATTAATCAACTTTACCATATACAGACACACTCTCACGTGAATGGCTCACAATTCATGGACTCAACAACAAGCATGATGAAAGAGATTGACTCACTTCAAGTATGTAATTTTGTAATGTCAAAACTTGTTTCTCACGACTTCATAAGTGACATCAACATCAAGATTTATTTCAAGGTCCTTCTTTTGTAGTAAATGTTGATGTTACATGTATATTGTTTTTAGTGAAGTGGACATGACTTGATCCTAATGTTTGTTCCAGATGTATACTGTAATTCCTTTGAACCAGACTCAGCCACTTAATGCACTGAAACCAAGGAACTGCCACTCGCTTATGTCTGATCATTTCTTTATTCAAAAAAGAAGAAGAAAATGCAAAAAAAAACAAAAAAAACTAAACAAAAGCAAACAGTTTCTACCAGCGTTCATTTGAAAAACCACAGCGTTTGGTTAGTTATCAGATCAAATGCAAAAGGAGTTTGGTAAAAACCTGACAATACATTATACAGTGAGTACGGCTTCAGTGAGTACTGCAGCTTACAAAAGTTTGTTTCACGCCATCCAAAAGCATTTTGTCTAATTCAATAAAGCTGTAGCTGTTGGCATGTCTAAATGAATAAATAAATACATACATACATACATGAATAAATAAAAATATAAATGAGGATGCATTGTGTTGTAAATAGGCTACTGCAGCAAATCTGTAGAATATCTGGAAATTAATTTCCCTACTAAAGATACAGACACACAACAGATGCTCAACATAAAAATCTACTTATTCTTTTCATGATCAACACCAATTGCTAATCATCTAATGCAAAAACCAACCAACCAAAAAAACAAAAACATTAATGATTTTATTTTGTTTGACTTAACCAGCCAATTTAGTTTTCGTGTCCATTACTAAATGCTACTGAGTGAAAAGGGAAAAGTAGTGCAGAGTAAGTGCAGAGAAGCATATGAAACATGACATATGTCGTGTGATGCATGTTTGAAGTTCCTCGAGGTGTTTCAAGCTGCGTGGACAAATGTGGGCGACTATGCTGCTGGCATCGCTGGGATGACACAAAACTAGGAATCTCAGAGAAGAGAGTCACTCTTGGCTGCAAATCCTGCACTTGGCGACTTGCTTTTTCTCAGCGACTCCACTCTTTTCATTTTCATTTTATTTTGCAATGAAATTCTCTGTCTCTCCTTCTCATCTGTGATCTGTGCTAAGATACCTTTCTGCAGCTTTCCACCTACGCCATATGAACGGCTGTAATATTTATTTGAATTTATTCACAGCAATCTACTCTCTGAATTTTGGAGCATTTCTCTTGGCTGCATTCCTTCCAGAATATTTATGTGGGTATTGGGAGTTTTTATTTTGTCCAATCAGATTTCATGTTGGCATCTATTTTGCCCAAGGCCTTCGGAATCAATGGTGCTGGCCTATGCAACTTAAACTACTGGTATTTGCAATGAGACTGTTCGGATTTCAATTTGTCCTCCTAGGCCCTTGTTGGAGTCAGCATTTTAATGCCATCTGATTGGTTGGTCAGAGCAAGCCAAGTTCAACAAGTAAAACACAACTATTGTGATTTGCAGACATTAATACATAATAATCACTTTCTCTGGTGAGTATAATGTATTTTGTTTACATTTTCCATGTTTTTATGATGTTATTCGATAAATATTGGTTCCAAACCAATCAAGAGGATGTACGTGGCACAGTTGTGTGCAGTTATATTACGTCTTTGTGTCGTATTGATGGTTTCTATAATTGCAATGTGATAGTGATGGAATTAAGAAGTGCTTATGTCGGCGATGTCCCAACTGAATGCCCAGTTACCAAAATGTACACCAAATGAGTGTCGGACTTGAGTCACCACTGCTACTCATGGAGAAGAAACACAGTATTCAAACCAAATTATTGGTGTGTACCTTCTAAGAAAGATTTTTCTTTGATTTTCACGTCTTGCAAAGCCAGGTGCTTAAAGGATTTTGTCTTCATAGGTGATGTAAATGAAAGCAGCAGTACAGATGCTGTTAGTAGTTCGCATAGAAAATACCTCTAGACAAGAAGGTGGAATTGCTGCATAGGTTGCTGCAACATAAGCAAAACAAATTACCTGCCCCTACACCCTACAGTGTGTTGTGTTGTCTATCGACGGGTGCTGTTCGACACCTATCACAGTCTCCACGATGTGATCCCTGTTATTGTCATGGCCACATATGCTGGTAAGCAGCAGCCAAATTAACAATAATGATTAGCCTTGTATTGCCTCAACTGGCAGAGTATCTGCTTCTGAAAACAGATGTTTACTCCCTCCGTTTCCTGTCATTGTGTAACGCCCCCTACTTGCGGGTCAAGGAGGTGACTGAAAGGGATCAAGATCCCAGGCTTTTGTTTTCAGTTGAAAAGAGCAGGATGGAGGAATGAGAGAAAGGCTGAACGAATGGTGGATTCAGCCAAAAAGTAAATGAAGGGAGAAAGCAACTACACAGACGTAGAGGCGGTGGGGGAGGGCTGGACTTGTGGCAATGGATGAGAATGAGGATGTAAAAGCTGAATTGTCATAGCCTGGGGAGCACTCGGGCTCAAAGCAGCGGATGGCAGCATCTTCGTTGCCATAGTTGTCCCAGTACTCTTCTGGGTCGAGCTTTGGGAGAGCCACTTCGTCATCTGATAGTTCATACTTGGGAGGAAATGAGTCAAAGTGGGTTTTGGGGAAGTACTGTGGCTTCCCTACAGGGAATGTCTTTCCTGTCTCTGTGGTCTTCTGATTATTGACCTTGAAGGAAGAAACGGGCTTGTTCTTGGAGAACCACCAGCGTGTCTTGGTGCTAAAGGTGGTCGTGGTGGTTCCGGCCAGGGATCCGGGGTCAGGCATTGGGCAGAGGGCAAAGTCGAGCTCTCGGAGGAATCTGAGATCTTGGCCGCGACGCTGGGATGGTGATGAGCATATGAGCTCAGAAGAGGAAATGCGGGCTTTGCGGAACCACTCCCACAAGGTGCGGGCCTCACAACCGCAGGACCAAGGGTTGCCATTGAGACGGAGGAAGTTAATGCCTTGGGTGTCTTTCATAGCTTGGCCCGGGAGCTCAGCAAGGGAGTTGTTGAACAGGTAAAGAATGGAGAGGCGGCCCAGGTCGCGGAAAGCGCGACGGTTGACCTGCCTGATTCGATTGTCGTGAAGAAGGAGGCGGTCCAGATTGACCAAGCCTCGGAACACATTCTCAGAAAGGACACGAATGCGGTTGCCGTGGAGGAATAGGTGGGTGAGGTTGACCAGATCTGAGAACAGGTCATCCTGCATAAAGTGGAGCTGATTCTCCTGCAACAATGTCAAAACATCATCTTACAAAACAAGTAATTGAGATTTGGATCATCAAGTTGGATGAGAGATTTTGCTTTGACTTGTGAATGCAAATTTGAGAATTAGCAAATATAGGGTTTTTAAGCTGTTAACGTCATTCTCGGCTAGAGGTTACTGTTAACTCACGATAAAACAAGAGAATCACAGATGCATTTAAAACAACCACATAGCCACCACCACTACCAATGCTAGCCTATAATGGGAATTGCTAATGCTAATTCCACAAGAACACAGGCTAAAAATTAGCATCTACAGAATAATATGTGTAAGGGTTGCTACCCTTTAAGCAATGGATATCTGAACATAAAGAATGCAGCTAAGTAATGGGTTACTAGTTCAATTTCAGCTACCCCTTTAATAAGGTCCAGGTATTTATGAGAAAATATCCTTGCTTATATTGAATTTATCCACTGTGGACCAAATTGGAGAACGTTTTCAGTACGCCAGCTTAACCGTGAACCTTGTTCAATGTGTATTTATGCAAACTTTACCTGCAAGTAGAGAAACTGCAGACTGTACAATTTGTGAAAGAGGTCATGGGGTAGCATGCCAATCTTGCATCGGTGCATGTGCAGACTCTGCAGCTTCTCCAATCCTCTGAAAGCTCCACCTTCTAGGCGCCTCAGTGTAGGGTTGTCGCCCAGGTCCAACTCCTCTAGCACCCTGAGGTTACTAAATGCCCCAGCTTCAATCCATGTGATGTTATTGCCATAGAGCCAAAGCACCTGTGTCGAAGAGGGGGGGGTGTGGGGGGGTCAGGGTTATCCACCAAACACCTCAATTAAAGTACACAGCGGTCACACACTTTTACCTGTGTTTCAAAGCTAAAAGAATCGGCACGGAGCTCTGTGATACGATTGTTTTGCAGGAACACACGTTGTGAGTCGTAGGGCACGCCGGTCGGAACCATGGTGAGGTTCTGGGACTGGCAGCTGACTGTCATGGGTGAAGGGTAACACACACAAAGCCTGGGGCATGCAGCCACACTGCTGGGCTTCACCACCACCAGCCACAAGATCAGCCACAGAGACAATCCACCTAGGACAGAAGTGGTAAAAACAAACAACAGATATAATCAGCAAACACACAGGTCAATAAATGCAGGATTCAGAGCTTGTTTGGAAAATGTGGACATCAGATTAAGATACCAAGACAGAGGTTTTGATATTAGCTGTTGGCCTCACCTACTGTTTTTTGTGCAGCCTTTTGTAGCCATTATTGATTTTCTGCGCAAAATGATTTGTGACTTGTTTTCTGAGACTTGTGCAGATGCCAGAAATCATTCAACCATTCATATCTACTGGATCGCTTAACATTGGGTGTCCTGTCTCCAATGTCAGAGTGACATAACTCTAAACAGGAGCGGGCGTAGAGTAAACAATCAATAAAAAACATTTTTTTAAAAGAATCCATTCATATGGAAATCAACTAAAAAGGAAAACATTAACGAACCCACTGAGTTTACAATACTGTACAGATGCCATGGAAAACGAGCCTTCCCATTGAGGAGTTTGCTAAGCAGAAGGCACACGTAAGAGCAGTACCGTACTTAGACTGAGATCAATTTCATTCCGGCTTCAGTTACTTCCCTGTGCCTCGGCAAAGCTCGGATGACGGCACACAAAAAAGACTACGGTGGTAAAAGTACAGTCATTAAATGATGATGAACATCCCATTCATCTGTTGGACGCAAGATTTTCCAGTGACTCATCCCTTCACCTCTCATCAAGTTTAACCCTTATCTACGCTGGACCTTCACGAGAACACGAGACTGGGATTTCAAATGGAAGAAGACACCAATCCAAAATCTTGTCTTGTCCTAAGTCTTATTTACCGCATAGCAAATCATGAGTGCATAAACATCCAGTTTGTAAATAATTTATGGAGGAATTTGACAAATAAAAAAAACTAAATGACTTTAAAATGTCCCTGTCACACAGTTCTTCCGTGACCGGGAGTGTGAATGGTTGTTTGTCTGTGTGTGTGCGTGCCTTGTGATTGGCTTGAAGCCAGTTCAAGGTATACCCTGCTTACTGCCCAAAGTCAGCTGAAATAGGGTCCAGTTTGGCTCAGATAATGGATGGATGGATGTTAAACTGAAAAATTCTGAGTAAAAACCCCAAAACAAAATATGAACTTTTCTTTCTGTCGTAGGAAGATGCCCATGCAAGAAAGCATATTTCAGCAGATTTATTTGTAAGTGGAAATTTATCAAGTTTTAAAGTATTTTATTGAAGAGCAATAACATTAATGTGTAGTTGGCAATGAAATATTAGTCCCTGTGATCCAACTGATTATTAAAATAACAAAAATGCACCCACACCTAATCCCAAAATACAGTACCTACAAGGCATCTTCTTGCCAGCCTGGGTCCTTTTTTTTTCTTTGTCTTCTAACCCATTGCAGGTCATTGAATCTCTATATTCAACTGTATTGCATGCATTTGTAGCGTTGCTGAATTCCCCCTTGACTTGAGGAATCTGTATGAATCTATAAAATCAACATGCAATTGGTTTGTTTTAGTCAGAATTATGCTAAAATGTAATTGTCCAAACTGTATAAGTTCTCTAGTAAGAGTCAATTTTCTCTATTTATATGTTCAATAAACAAACAAAATAAAGTCATGTTTTTTTTCCTAGTTCATGAAAGTTTCCAGCTATTAAAATTCCCACCCGACTAAGTAAAAAAAATACTCAAAATTAAAGCATGCATTTTTATGTTTCATCTAAAATGGAAGGCAACACAATCATGTTGAGTGCACGGCAACTCACTTTTGAAGTTGTGGGCTGTTTTGGAACTCCTCTTGGTCCAGCGAGTCTCCATGGTGAGTAAAATCGAAAGCGAGTTAGCCTGCGCGGCGACGAAGTGCCTGCTTGCTGCTATCTCTGCTGACGTTCGGCTCCGGGGACTCAGTCGCTGTGGCTTCACAGGGGAGTGAATGAAACTCGGGAGTCCCAGCAAGCATTATTTATACTTGGCGGCGGCTTCGTCGCCCACCAGGCAGCGTAGGCAGAGTTGTGGCCGCTGTCAGACGTCAGCCTCCTTGGTGAGAGGAAGAGGGATGGCACTCGCCGAAGGAAGAGCCAAGAAAGGGAGCAGAAGACAATGTTTGGCTTCTTCCTTCTTATGTCATCTAACAATACAGCATCATAGTGGTGGAAAAAGTGGTGGGAAGTGAGTATTTATTTATTTTCGTTAGACTTTTTACTTTTACTCTTTATCCCTTTATTTCACGACAGGATTTGTATTTGGGCAGCCCAGTGGGCGAGTAGGTTAGCCCGTCAGCCTCACAGTGCGGAGTTTACATGTTCCCCCCATGTGCCACATTCCAAAAACATGCGTGGCAGGTTAATGGAGCACTCTAAATTGTTCCTAGGTGTGAGTGTGAGTACAGATGGTTGTTTGTCTATATGTGCCCTTCGATTTGCTGGCAACCAGTTCAAGGTGTGCCCCCGCCTCCTCCCCGAAGACAGCTGGGGTAGGCTCCAGCACGCCCCGCGACCCTAATTGTGAGGGTAAGCGGATCCGAAAATGGATGGATGGATGGATGGATGGATGGATGGATGGATGGATGGATGGATGGATGGATGGATGGATAAATAGAGTCCGCCTGTGTGTGATCTAGTCTCAGTATAACTGCACCTGCTCTGTGATGTTCTTCAAGATCTGTCAAAAGAATATTGGGGAGCAAACAGCATCATGAAAACCAAGGGATGGGGATAACATGCAAAATCCACACAGGAAGGTTAGGGCCTGGAATCTAACCCTGCATCTCTGCACTGTGAGGTGGACATGCTAACCTGTCGACCACCATGTCGCCAATTTGGGTTTGGTGGACGTCTGGCATCATTTCCATCCAAGAGATAACAATTTCACATTCATGTAACAAGTGCATGGAAGTTATTTGGGAATAAACTATTTCTTAATTTCAAAACCGCACATGTACAGGGTAAAGAGCAATACAATAGGATCAATGATCATTTTGGATCATTGCCCAATTACTGTGGAAATTAATTTAAGAGCTGATAGTACCTTGACATACTGGAGACTTAATGTTTGTGTGTTTGTTTTTTACTAGCAGATGCTTATATAAAACAGGAAATTCAATCAGCATTGGCTGTGCCATAAATGACATTGATATTGTTTCTCCCTCCGTGTTATGGGCTGAAGGAAAGGCCACAATGAGAGGGAAGAGTACAGGCTACAATTTGAATTAGAGAATGAAACTTAGCAATTAAAGAAGGGACATAAATCACAAAGAGGAGACATATAAAGTCGAGGTTTTTAATTAGAAAATACTCCGAAATGTGTAATAAGGCAAGTTCATTGCTGGCCTTCCAAATTCATAAGGCACCATTCAATCGGATAGACCCAAAATTAGGCAACAAAAAGACAATCAGAGCGGTGTCGAGCAACATGACTTGAGAGATGAGGAACATTCAACCAGCACAAATGCATGCACTACATGAAGACCCTTGATAGTGCAGTAGACTTGAGACAGCCAAGAGGTTGTCAACTCTTCTCGTGGACTGGGGGAAAACTGGGGGAAGCGTATGGAGTTGGGGGCAATTGCCCAAGTAATTGATGCAGTAATTGATCGGATAATCAATTCGAAGATTTTTTTTCGAAACGAACCTAAACAACTTTTACCACTCAGGAAGCACCAATGATCTCCAACATGACACCAGTAGGAGTGTCCAGATGCACGTGATGTCAAGGAAAAACTCTCTATTCCAGACAAAGATTATGTAAATTTGACAATGGAATTGAACATCGGTAGTCATGGGCATGAGTGAGCAAAAAGAGCAGCAAGTGAACGTCTGGTCCAAACAAAGGGGTTGAGTGCTAATGTTAGCTCTTACCTGGCTAGCTGCCAAATGGCTTACTCCTATAGGCATTATTTGTTGAAAAAAAAGCTAATGTTTACTTCAAGAAATCAAACTAATGAGAGGCTGTCCAATATCTTTCAGCAGATTGTGTATTTTTCTGGAAAAGATGGAAAACAATACAATCTGTACGTGGGTTTCCGCAACAAGGCTTAGGGTTACTCATAAATCGATCCGTCATCGCCCACATGGGTCAAGGTGAGTACCAGCATGACACACTCCATCTGTCCCCAAGCAAATACACTTACCAAACTGAAATTCCATGTTTCAGGATGCTTACGACAGCAAAGTTTCTTGGCAAGTGATTGGCGGATGCATATTGTACATCACATCCTAACAGACTTTGGCGAGTATTTACCGTCGGAGTGGTGCAACAGCTTTAGAAGCGTGATTGGGAGATTTCTTTGACAGTATTCTTGGCCTCAGGATAAACCGGCCAGACTCCGTGGAGGAGGAGGAAGTGTGTGAGTTCACCTCATGTGCGTATCATGTAGATGCAACGTGTGTCTACACACTCCACACCAGCCTCTCCTCCCTTAATGATGCATTCTCTCACTCGCCTGCTTGTGTCAACGTGATTCACAGGCACACTGACATTTGAATTGGTGTAAACACAGCATGTTCAAAGGATCTGTCTTGATTCTATTAATGTGTCGCCGACTGTCGATAGCCATCTCTCACTCCTGCAAACTCATCTTTCACAGCTGAAGACCTTCTACAGTACAGTATATGGTCAGTGTGTACATCAGGCCAGTGGGAGACAAACCATCAGAAGTCGCATTCAATGTTTCTTTTGAAACTTGGAAGGGTGTTGTGTGTGCAAGTTGTTTTTGTCTCATTTGTTAACAATGTAGACTTGAGATCAAATCCAATTCATTTTAGAAGCAGGCTTCTTTTAGGCTCCAGCACGCCCGCAACTCTCGTGACGATAAGCATCTCAGTTCATTGATGGATGTACAGTTTTGTTTTTCCAATAGCAACCCTGAAAACAGATGGAGACCAACGCTGGCGTTAGGTGTTAGGCTGTTGTTTCTATTCTCAGCTTTTGCCACTTTTGTTTCTATTTCTGTCATTGCTGTTGTGAAAGGCTCCATCTGCTATAGGAGATGTGCACACACTTACATTCCAAGTGATAGAATTGACGGGCTTGCATCTATCTAAAGCCCCTGTCACACCTTGACGATTTAGCCAGCGTATGCCGACGTAGGAAAAATTTGGCAAATACGCTGGCGTACCTCGAATAAGTTATGGGTAAGTTTTGTATACGTAACAGCACGCTGAAGCACGTTGGTATACGCCGAAGTACGTCGAGGTCGTCGAGAAATTTTAAGCATGCTTAAAATTTCTCGTCGTATGTCAGCGTATGGCTATACGTCCCGTATACGCAGGCCATAAGTAATAGGTAAGTTATGCGATCGTTGCACACGTTCAAACACGTTAAGTGTAGGTTACTCATAAGTCCAAATACGTCGAGAATACCTACTAGCTGTTCTCCAACATCCGTGCCTTCGAACTTGCGCTTGGACATGCTGACCAGGCTGTCACGCACGTAGTTGGCGAAGGCTGCAGTGGCTGTGATGGGCTGAGGCTGTGCGAGACCTTTGATGAGCTCCCCAGACTTTTCTTTGGCATGACGCTGATGTTGTTTGGTTTATTAATGACACAAGTCATAATGGCGTTTGATTGCTGCTTTAATAGCGTGAATAGCAACTCACAGTAACGATGGCAAGCCGCACCTTGCCTCTTGGGTTATACCATTTTAACTAGACCGGGGATAGTCCCCAAACAGATGTTGGTACTGCAATGTCTAGTGCAGTTATGATTTGAAACGTCGAGCGTCAGCCTTTTTATAGACTACGTCACGTGATCGTCGGCAATACGCTGCTGCACGCTATGCATAATTAGACTATCGTTGGGCATAAGTTGTGTACGCCGGCAACACGCTAGGCATTCGTTGGAATAAGTTATCTATAAGTTATCGAAACGTTCTATATAATTTACTGATACGTTATGTATACGTCCAACCCGTTATGAATGCGCTATGTATACGCCCAAAATTGAAAAAAAAATCGATAATTCAGCGTATGCCAGCGTTTTAGGGAAATTCTGATACGTCGGCATACGCTGGCTGAATCGTCAAGGTGTGACAGGGCCTTAACAAGTTGCGCAGCAGGGGCACAATGAGAGACTTGGTCAGTGAAGCTTTCTGTGTTATTTCTGGAAGCAGACATAACGTATTGCTGCAGAGGATCTTCCGTCCCCAAGAGTTAAACAAAAAAAAATTCTTATTGTGTCTGTTAGTGTAGTGACACACTAACTTGTATACAGGCAACATGGGTTCAGGTCCCACTCAGTGACTGTGAGTGTAAATGGCTCTTCTGGTTTTTTTCTCTCTCTATTTCTTTTCTTTTTAAGTTGAGGTAGTAGGTTAAAAAAGATAAAATAAAAATGATGGCAGATATGGTTGCACGGTGCCCGACTGTTTAGCACGTCCGCCTCACATTGCAAAGGTGCAGGGTTCGATTTTAGATCCCGGCTTTCCTGTGTGGAGTTTGCATGTTCTCCCCGGGCCTGCGTGGGTTTTCTCCGGGTACTCTGGTTTCTTGCCACATTCCCAAAACATGCATGGCAGGTTAATGGAACACATTAATTGTCCCTCGGTATGAATGTAAGTGCGAATGATTGGCATGAAAATTTGCAATTTTAAAAATTCAAACACCAGAGTTTACCATCCTTGATTTAGGCCCTTCTAGATTAATTTGAACCACTAAGGAGAGCCCTACTTGATTTAGACCTTTTCAATTGATATCAGATTAACCTCTAGAGCAGTGGTTCTTAACCTTGTTAGAGGTACCGAACCCAACCAGTTCATATGCACGTTCACCGAACCCTTCATTAATGAAAAATGTTTTTTTATTTTTTTACAAATTCAAGACATTAAAAAAACGAATTTATTAAAAACAAAAAAAAGTAAACCCAATTAGTAAAGTATAAAGTATACGTTTTTTATTTGTGTACAAAATGAACCAGCCAGTGATTGTCAAGCGGGCGTATCTTTACTAATTGACATGTTGAGTTGGGTGTGTCTTAACCTCCATGACAGAGGCTCTGTCGAACCTCGCAGACTGATTCACCGAACCCCTAGGGTTTGATCGAACCCAGGTTAAGAACCACTGCTGTAGAGGGAACTAGTGCTAGTGCTAGTGCATTAGAAGAATAATTTGACCATGTTGTCCAAAGTTCAATCATGTTCACAGCACACAAACAAGGACACATTTGAGATATTTCACTTCATATCTTTTTAAATGCCGCCACAATTACCGTAATGTTCATTCTTCATCGCGTGAAACTTTTTGAGAAAGTTAAAACTCCACATGCTTGTCTCTTTTCTATGTTTGCAAAATGAGGTCTATTAACTTCATAGACGACTACAATGTGCAGTAGGTGGAATAGCTGAGTCGTGAATTGCTCTGTTGAGTCTGAAACTTCGCTTCAGTTTAAAACAGAAGTTACACTTTTGGCAAATTCATAACATTACCAAATATGTCAAGAATTCAGAATACACTTGTATATTTTCTACAGTAAAAAGAAAAAAAAAGTGGAGAGACAAAGTTAAAACATAAGGTTGTCCAAAATAAAACAAAACTGTGAGTAGATGCTTAGGAATCAGAAACACACAATCAAAACTTTGTGAATCATTTAAAAATCAAAGCACCAACAGAACAGTACTGATGTTACAGTCACTGTGTCAGCGTCATTGTGAGAATTGAGAAATTGTCACAAGTCCGCTTTTACTGCTATTGAAGCTGGCTCTTGGCTCGCTGTGATGCAAGATTTCTACAGTGCAAAAAGACAGACAGCGGGTGGACAAAGGCGAGCAGAATCACCAGGGTCACAGCGATGTTCACCTACAGACACATGAAAATAAAAGGGAGTGCCTGAAGGAATTTGTACAGGAATTTATTCAAGATTTGTGTGATTGCATACTCACATATAAAGGATCGCCATGCAGGACAGACTTTACCAAAGCAAGGCACGCATACTGCAGTAAAGAGAAGACTGCTGAAATTGCCATGATGAGGCCATAAAGCTTTCCAAAATGGCATAATGGGAACCTAGATGCACACAAAAAGAAGAAAAAAAAATCACAACACAACACAAAAATGTTAATAAACTATATAACACGAGAGATGCAGCTCAGCGAGTTCAGAACGTAAATGGTGAGACCTTTCAGAGATTTGAAAACAAGTTGCAGACTCTTAAAATGACCTCAAAAGCGCACAGATAGTCAGTGGATGAAGGCAAGAATTGGAGTAATGTGCTCCCTCTTACGTGTTCCAGTTACGAGCGGAGCATCAGCATTTTGAACAAACTAATGATGTTTGAGGAGCAGTCGGACACACTCCAAAGTAATTGCTGTTTCATAGTGCTCGTGTGGGAAAAAGCTTCACCTTTGCTAGTGGCCTGAGGTGTAAAAATCCAAACAATATAGAATCGAAATTCCTCCTGTCTGTATGTCTGTCGGTATGTTAGTTATTAGACTACTTTCTGGCTCATGTCGAATGAATAAGAAGAGATTGTGTTAGCATTCTTGGGTCGGTGAAATCGAGCCTCTCAATGACAAAAAAAGAGAAACAAATGATGATGTGTATCAAGCTTGCTGAACACAAACAAGCATCAATCAAAACATTACCTCTCAAGGCAAGACTTTTCCTACTTTTTGAAGGTACAGTATTAAGGTAGATATTGCTAAACTTTTGTGTGCAGTTTTACTCACGCCACACTGAGGAATGCTGCATTGCCACCATACAGGAACGAGCGATTGAGCACTTGGATGATGAAGGTAAAGTACTGAAGTGGTAAGAGTGGTGCAGCGGCACAAATTGAAAACACCAAACCCATCACCGATGTCAGGAAGAGAGAAAGAACAGAGGAATTCAGGTCTGCCTCTTGTTCACTCATACCTACACACACAAAAAAACAAACCAACAACAAAGTAATTTGCGTTTTAGTTTTCATTGACAAGTTTTCTGTTAAATGTAGTTTGCGGCCTTTGAATTCCCACCTCCTCCATTTCACTACAGAGTCACAGCAGCTCCTTTAATGACAGGCTTTAACACCAGCATGTAATTCCTGCCCATACAATCCACCTTATTCCCGGGGGCTCTGATATCGAAACGATTGCAAGAAAGGTAATTTTGTTGTGAAAATTGGTACAGTTTCCATCATGTACCCGTTGATAAGGAACACAAAAGGATTAGGCTGAATAGCGTAAGTTAGCGTAGTTGGCTGTTCACCTTCATCAGCTCACTGTAAGCAGCTGTGAAATGACTCAAAATATGACGTTTTGCCTTCGAGAGGCTCTAGACCAGGGGTGTCAAACTCATTTCATATTATGGGCCGCATATGGCCTTGGTCGATGTCAAGTGGGCCAGACCATTAAAATTATACCATACTCTGCTATAAATAACCAAAATATCATGTCTTTCCTTTGTTTTGATATAGCGAAGCACAAGAACATGAGGAAAATCTTGAAATGTACCTCCATTTCATTTACCTAACATTTCATAAAACACCTTACATTTCCTTCGACAAATGTGCAATTTACTTTTATCATTCACATATATGCAGTGCAACTGATCCCACTGATTGTACAAGGGCACAAAACTTGAACAATTAGTATTTAAAAATATTGTCATGCATTTTAAGATTAAACGAGATTTATAAAGAAAGGATTTAAAAAATCATTTACACATGTGCATATGAAATCTAAATGTAACCCCCTGTCTACACTTTACAAAAGAAAGAGAAAACAGTGTGCCCCCCCAGCGGATAATACATGAATTGCATCTTATTAAAAATATTCATTCCGTGTCTTTTATGGATTGTTTTCATTTTTTAATTATCCCGCGGGCCTGATCGAAACCCCTCGCGGGCTGTTTCCGGCCCGCGTGCCGTATGTTTTGTTTGACACCGCTGCTCTAGACCATAGTACAGCCCCCGGAGTGCGGAGGCCAAAATACGCATTACGTCAGTGGGACAATGGTCACCCTGACAAATTTGTCAGCGTCACGCCCTGATGTTAATTGTCTCCACCCAATTGTTACTCCACCAACATAATTCTACATCACTGTCAGCCCCTCTCCAATTGGACGCACGTGCCTGACATTACGACGCTGCCGCTCTCTGACAACATTGCCCCCTGTACCTGATAGCATGATAGTTAGACTATACATCAACTGTAACATCAATACTGTACTGTTTGTTGGTGGCTTTTTAGACTACCGGTATGTATCCTATAATGGTTCATACAGCTTTTTCATTTGTTGGAAATACGTGAATGGATTCCTATTGTCTATTTGCCTGGTTGAAGCTTGGCCTGACTGTATTTATTCAGTGAGTTCTACTTTGTACCCTGATGAACGTCCTTCTGATTCTGGTGGCTACTAATATTTCCACTAGTTAATTTTTAATTTTTTTTTTGGTGATTATAAAGTCAAACGTGCTTGTCGTTCATTACCTTCAGGCAGAGGTTTGCGCTTGTTTCTGTCCATGATGAGGCCATTCCAAGGTGCGCACAACACCCCACACAGTTGGGTAAAGGCAAAGGCGTTGATGTACTGGCTGACTGCCAACACATTGACAAAGGTTTATACATTTGAATGAGGATTACTGTCAAGTTCATAGTGCCAATTTGTGTAATGTGTCTTTCTGGGACCATTAACTAGAAGAAAATGAATAATTACTGAATTATTGTTTTCCTCATATGGTTTCTCTGTGCCCTACCATGTCTTTTTTAATATCAGGGTCATCAGGGAATGCGTGCATGTTTTGATTATCTACCACCGAGGCTTGTTTGTGTATATTTGAATTGCATGCCACTGTAGTATTTGAAGGCCACATGATGAAGTATGATCTTACCAAGTGAAGGCTCTCCATGAGTTAGCTTCTGCAGCATGGGGTTAAGGGTGCCAATGAACAGATAATGTCGCAGTTGGATCACCGACAACCAAATTACGTGCCAGATGAATAATCTGGATAGAACACACTCACGTAAAGTTTTTTCTGGGTGAGACAAGAAATCGCAGAGATTTGAAAATCATTAGTTCAGAAAAAGGTTTACCACAAGACCTAAACGGGACAATTGATCAAAGCTGCATCACACAGCCTCTCAACAGATTTGCGGATATTTTTTTCAGGATGGATCTTTCACCAAGTAATTATTGTATTTAACAATTCTTCAGTGAAACATACATAAACACACATTTTATCCCGGTTACCAAATATGGCAGCTGGGATTTATGTATTGATTAAAAACATTCCTAAGGATGAACACCAAAGCAAGCAGACCATTCGCAAATATTAGTTTATATATAAATATTAGGGGGGGGGGCACGGGGAGGCGGGGGCGGGGTAGAGAAGAAAAACAAAGTGTTGCATGCACAAAATAAATAAATGTTTCAGAAAAAGAACTATAATAATAATAAGAAATTTTATTTATAAGCGCCTTTGAAAATACCCAAGGACACTTTGCAATCAAAAAGTGCAATAAAACCACAGATAAAATTATAAATAATAAAAAGTGATGAGTCTAAAATGTATATGCAATTTTAAATAGGTGGGTTTTGAGATGAGTTTTGAATATGGGAAAGAGTCGATATTTCGGATGTCGGGTAGGAGTGAGTTCCAGAGTTTGGGGGCAGAGCGGCTGAAAGCTCTGCACCCCATCATGCTGAGACGGGCAGAAGGTACACAGAGGTGGAGGGAGGCTGAGGACCTGAGGGAACGAGAGGGAACGAAAATTTGAAGAAGGTTTGACAGATGGGGGGGGCAAGGTTATGGATGGCTTTGAATGTGAAGAGGAGTATTTTGAAGTTGATCCTCAGTTTGACCGGGAGCCAGTGGAGCTGTTGGAGGATGGGGGTGATGTGATGGAAGGAGGGGGTTCCAGTGATGATACGGGCTGAATAATTCTGGACCAATTGAAGTTTATGGAGGAATTTGTTGTGGACACCGAAGAAAAGTGAATTGCAATAGTCAATACGGGAGGTGACGAGACTGTGGACAAGGATGGCAGTGGAGTGAGGGGTGAGAGAGGGACGGAGACAGTTGATATTGCGTAGGTGGAAATATGCGGACCGGGTTATGTTATTAATATGAGAGTGGAACGATAGTGAGCTATCGAGGATGACACCCTGGCTCTTGACCTGAAGGGAGGGGGACACAGTGGAGTTATCAATAGTGAGAGAGAAACTGTTGGTTTTGTGTGGGGTGGATTTGGTACAGACGAGGAGGAGTTCTGTTTTGTCACTGTTAAGTTTGAGGAAGTTATGTGTGAACCAAGATTTAATTTATGAAAGGCAGTGTGAGAGGGAGGAGGGTGGGAGGGATGCGTCGGGTTTGCTGGAGAGGTAGAGCTGGGTGTCATCCGCAAAGCAGTGAAAGTGTATACCAAATTCATGGAAAATATTGCCAAGGGGGAGAAGGTAGATAATGAAGAGGAGGGGTCCCAAGACAGAGCCTTGGGGCACACCGGAAGAGACAGGAAGGGACTGTGAAGTGAAGGAATTTAGTTGGATGAAATGAGAACTGTACACAGTATAAATATAAGTTGTGGTTAAAGTGATTAATTTAATATACGCTAGAACTATCTCACTGGCTAACAAGCAATTTGACATGTTTCACCCGCATCACTTATTAAATAGGTAGTCACCATCATTATAATAGAAATTACTTGAGTTGTAATTTCACTACTGAACCAACCGAAATATGACCCTTACAAGATGTTTAAAAGAGAACCTCAGGAAATGTCAAAACCCTGTGTGCGGTGGCTGATGCGTTTCTGTATCTCTAACATTTTCAATGGATGCTGAAGTTAAATTTGAGCTCTACATGTGTCTGTATGAAACCTGAGTTCGAAAAGATTGGAAACTTGCAATTGCACACTGACCTTGTTTCGCAGGTGGTTCTGTCTCTGTGGTCTTCTGTGAGCTCACATTCATAGACTGCTTGACCCTTTTTCGCTTGCTGCAGGACAGCCTAAGGTCAAAGTACAGCGTGAGTTAGATTTCTATGAGTACTTGTTTACAAGTCATGCTTCCCATCCATGAATATACGAGATTTACACTTGCTAAGAGTAAATGGCCATTTTGCATATACAGTACATAAAGAATAATGTGACAAGTCCTTCCTGTTCATACCCATATGTGTAGTCATCAGGCAGTGGGTATGGGATCATGGTTCTGGGAAAAAGGAAGAAAGTCCTGAGCACATGAATGACACTGCAGATGGACAGGAACAGGAAACAGGCACGGAGAGAGATGCCAGACTCATATAGCAACTGTATCGGAAAAAGGCAAGATCAATATCAGTGTATTATATATGAGGTTAGATAAATCACATGATTTGGGTAATGATGGGAAATCTCTCACCTTGATGATAATGAAGAGTGCTGAGGAAGAGTCAAAGGCCCCGTTGTAGAGAGTAATGATGGTGGAACGACGGGTGCCAAAAAGGTTTCCCACCTTCAAGGGGAGAAGTTGAAATAAATGTATTATATTGCTGTGTTCTGTGCTGCTGGTAGTGGGGGTTTTTTTGGTTTGTACTTGATCTATCCTTTTTAGGATGTTCACTAGAAAAGGTAGTTCACACGGATGCCGTATGTTTCAAACTTGTTGTCATCATGAGGGCAGGCACAACATAATAGTTGACCTTAGTTACCCCTTGCACATATGGCCCCGCATTGGTTGAAGGGGCTTTAGATACAGAGAAATGTACAGTTCTGTTTTATACTGAAGCGTGGAACTGCCAATGTGGAATTTTTTTGCTAACAAATACGTTCAAATGTACTTGCGAGTACTTTCAAACATATTTGCAAGTATGGTTGAATATATTTAAATATATTCAAAATATATTGACTATAAATATATTCATTTATATATTTATATATAAATAAATATATTGCTCTGACCAACCAGTCAGAAGATGGAAAATGCTGACATCATTGAGGGCCGGTGGTCTGGCCCAGTGATCTGAAATCTGATCATTGAAAGAACCCACCCAATTGTTACTACAGGTTTAGTTGCAGTGACCAGCACTCCTGATTCTGACCCAGAATAGACTGACGTGGTAGCACACTGAGGCTATACATACACACATTTTTGCAGAGGTGGGAATTCCGTCACTATTGATGGAAGGTCTGCCAGTCTGTCACTGGAAATGTTTTTTGCTTCCTGGACAGTAGGTGGCGGTATGCACCAAATAGCTGTAATCCACCAATGAACCAAGATGACGACAAGAAACTTTTTAGGAGTTCATTTGGAAGTACTGTAATTTGAGTTCTTTGAATACGCACACATGTACACGTGCACATGGACTTGCGTGTGCCCGTGCAAGGTTTGGCTTCCCCTCCCTATTCCCCCGCTCCTGACGGTATGGGTTTCCTGTGTCGAATACTGTGATGGGTCAAATTAAGTGAGTAAATTTGTGAGTAAACTGAACAATCATTTAACATTATTTTAGGTATTTACTATGCTTTATGTGACTTTTTTGTTTGGTAGTGTGCCGTGAGATTTTTCTCATGTCAAATATTTTCCTGGCGCTTCAAACAACCCCTCTAGGATAAAACTTGCTTGACAAAAATGTTTTGGACCTACCTGCATGTTGGTGATGAGCAACATGATGCCGCCCACAGCAATGAAGGAGAGGGCTGGGAAAAGCAGGACGGACAGAGCTGATGGAAAAAGCAAATAAATGAGCATCCTCACTTACTTTCAGGATTCAGACAAAAAAGTGTTTTGTTTTACCTGAATTTGAGAAGGCCACCATCAAGGTACCGACAGTGTGGAAACCTCTGAAACAAACACATTACATGCATGATCAATGAATGTTTCTAAAACCTAACACCATAATAAAGACTTTGGATTCATGGATTTCCACAAAATATGTACACGTGTTCGAACTAATACAGTATACACTGAGAGAAATTGAGAGAAGAATTCACACATCGTTTATGCAAAAGTATTTGAACAATGACTATTACAGCATTTGGCCATTATACACCACCACAATTGATTTTAAATATAATATAAACATGTTATATTAGTGTACTTTCAGCTTCATTTTAAAAAGGCAGAACACATGTATAACTATTTTATACAGACTATCTGAAATTTTCTCAAAGACTTTGTTTTACAAACACTTGTGGATTTAATTTCCAGCCTCGTAACGCGACTCCCCCTGGGGCTTCTGTTTTTTCCATTTATTTCTTGTACCAATCCAAAAACAGTAGATTCCTTCAACTCATCAAGCTATGAAGTATAGAGCTGGGAAAAGCTATTAGCATTCCTTGGCCCTGTTTTTTCCCTCCGCCCTGTTTTTGTGGAAACACATGGACGTTCCATGTGTCAGTATATTTTTGTTGTTGGTTTGGATTATTCTGGAGCTACAGCTCTGTTTACATTCCAACATAGTTACTGCGCACTGTCAGCCAAACATGCATTTTTCTCTCCTATAACTCCTCCTTTCAGTGTATTTATCCTTCTCCGGTCAGGTATTTTCTTGTACTGCTTTCATTTATGTACATAAAGATCCTTTTCCCCAACACCACCACCACCACGCAAAACACTCTGTTTCAGTCTCAGCCATTTTAAGACTCCCTGGATTCCCTTATGTAGACAATATCATTTCTCATGAAAGCGACTGCGACTTTTCATCATCTGCTTCTTATCCTTCCTCCTTGCATCGTGTTCATTAAATGGATAAACACCATTTAATGAACATTTAATGAACACGAAAGAAAAAAAATCACAAGGTCTCCCAGATTTAGGCTGTAACCCAGCAACATTGGAACCCAGAGGAACAACACATGGCAGCATCGTGGTTTAAGGTTTAGGGTTGGGCTTCATTTTAGACCAAAATCTTTAGATGAGATGAAGAGCATGTTAATGAACCGACGCATACACCCAATTCAACAAAATATTGGCTTAATTTGAAGAAAATTCAAGTGTTGGAATCTCCAAGTCAAAACCAAGGCCTAAATCAAATTGAAAATAAGTGGAGTGACCCGAAGACACAATCTGTCCTGTTTTGAGTGCTTTTGCAAGGAAACGTGGACAAATAATGCCAAGTCCAGATACAGTATGCAACAATGATAGATCCTACCCTAAAACTCAACTCAACTAACTTTATTTATAGAACACTTTAAATCAACCATTGTTGCAGACAAACTGCTGTACATGCAGTACAAATTAGTCATACAATAACGACAGTAGAAACAATAAATTAACACGACTACATCAGACACTATAAAACACTAAAACAATGCAGCGCCAAAAGCCATAGAATAAAGATCAGTTTTAAAAATGGACAGAGGACAAAGGTCCATTCCAAAGGGAGGGACGGGGAAAGGAAGAGGTACGATCCTCTCTGAGCCTCTGTTTAGTCCTCAGTACCTCCGGTAGCGTCTGATTTGTTGACCTGAGGCACCGAGCAGCCGAGTAGGGATGGAGGAGCTCAGAGAGGTAAGGTGCGAGGCAAGACCATTTTAAGATTCAAAAACAAATAAAAGAATCTTAAAACGAACTGTAAAATGTATAGGCATCCGGTGAAATGGGCCCAGAATTTGTGTGCTACCTCATACAAGCAATTGTGAGGTGGTATATATATATATATATATATATATATATATATATATGTTTTTTAAAGTTATTTATTTATTATTTATTTTTTAAAATAGATAGATATCGATATATACATATATAGAGACAGAGAGAGAGAGAGACAGAGACAGCGAGAGAGAGAGTCATTGAAAAAGTGCATGAAACAAGCCTTAAATGTGATGAAAAATCAAGCCCTTGTCACCGATCTCAAAAGCTGTGGGCCTGTCCACTGAATCTATAAATACAGGCCCCGCTGAAAAATGGATGCTAATTCATAAAGCATTTTTCTTATGCCTACAAATCTTCATATGTTTGAGCTGCCAAAATGTATGTCCAATACATAGCCCTAAAGCCTCATCATTGCAGGTGAGTGTTTTCTTTATCCACTGAATAGGTCATGTGCATTACTGATCAATAATAAACCATCCCTACCAAATGTAAGAGTCTATTGGTTGCCACCTTCCTTTCAGTCACTCCTCTTGGAAACCATGCTGATATTCGTAATGGGCAACCCTTAGTATGACTTCAGCTGCATTTATTGACGTTTCACCCAAACTGAGTAAACTTCATCAAGGCACTGAACAAGTTGTGTCAAGATGCACTCACATTCCCAAGAGCCGAGCCACTGTTGTGCCAAAGTGGTCGAAAATGAAACCACTTGCTACTGTCAGAAAATTATTCATGAAGGATGCAATGGTGAAGACCAGGGAGAGCTGCTCATCTTGTCCACTGCAATCTGAAAGAGGCAAGGAAAAAGCCAATGTTGCACCTCTTATTCCAGATCAAAAGTATGAGAATCGCAAGCTGACCTAAAACCTGTGAGCCATTGATTCCTGTGCTGTTGACACACAGATCTTTGAAGTAACCCTCCTTCTTGAGAACGAAAACAAGTGAGGCCCACCCAAATAAGATGCCTGCAAAACAAAGACACTCCACCAGGCCCGTGATGAAGGTGAGGGCTCGTCGCATCCCCAAACGATTCTGACGGTCCGGCATGGTCCCTGTTTCTGGCACTCGCACGCACACCAGTGGAATCTGTGTTCACACCTGCCAAAAATAACCGAAGATTAGAGGCAAAAACATTTTAGTTATATGCACTTTGTGTTTGTTTTCTGATTACTTTTCATTGTTTTCCCATCCCACTCACTGAGGCAGAACAGAAGGGGCTCTAAAGAGTGGTCGAGACAGCGCAGAGGATCATCGGCTCCCCCCAACCCTTTGTGAAGGACGTTGAAATGTCCCATTGCATCAGAAGAACAGGGGCAGTCACAAGTAATAACACCCAACCAATCCACCACCAGTTTGTGGCAGGAGCTCTCGGTCCATCAGGACCAGAATAAACAAACTCGGCCACGTATAACTGCACTGACCTCACACTAACACCGACACTCTTTGCATATTGCGGCACTATGGGAGCCAAGTAAGTTTGAAGTGCCGACACTTGGAGAAAAGGTTTTGACACCACATCAAGTATTTTCTATAAAGGTGTCATTCATCCATTTCACTAGTCATTAATATTTATTTTGCAACATATTCTGGGTGTTGAATTATCGTTATTCTCGATGAAATGTGTTTTAGTTGGTATTTTCAGTTGTCTGGAAAATACTGTACTCCATTTATCAAAAAAACACATTTCCACTGTACTATCCTTTGAAGAGTCAGCATCTCTCTCATCATTCTTAAAACACAAACGTGGAGTTGCACCCCAATTTCACTGTATCTTGACCATATAATGACAAAAAAGGATTTGAGTAAGCGGTAGCCAATCCCAGTTGACATGAAACGAGAGGCACAACACTCACAAAGCAATATAATTTATTGGTTTCATTGTCGTCTGAACATAATTTATTCATTTTGACAAAAATAACCATTGTGAGACAAATAAAGGTTTTCTTATCTTATCATAAAATGTGCAGTTAAGTAGAAAAAAAATACAGACCTTTGATGCCCTCCTTCCCGCTGTGGTGGATATCACAGGTCACATCGCCATCTGTTCTGAATCTTTCTCTTCTTTTAAATGGTACAGCTCCTCCTTCCTCTTGCCTTTTGGCTTCCGCTCTCCTTCTTTCTTAATACCATCTCTTTGGTGCAAAGAAGGACCCTCTCCACCTTAGTTAGTTGCAAAAAAAAACAAACCAAAAAGGCTTTCCGACAGCTATGATGAAAGTGCTGGAAATGCTGCAACACTTGTTCCGTCAGTCTAAAGGTCATATGACTGCACGAACAGAAAAAAAAAATGTCGAAAGCTAATTGGAAACAGACAGGAAAGCATTCTTCCAAGAACTCACTTTACCGAATACAGCTCAGAACTATGAAACTTGACCTCTAAATTTGTGTTTTGTGGATTTATCATCGATTTTGCGACATAAAGAGAGAGTGAACTTCCCTTACGAGCTTTTTGTTTTTGAACCTTTTTGTTCCATATCAGGTCCTGTACTAATTGATTTTTAAAAATACCCTCAAACCTAGCCATAAGATCTACGCCAATTCTATTTATTTATTCAAACATCATCATGCAGGAGTCTGACTGCAAACAATAACAACAGATCACTGGCCAAAAAATTATAATAATAAATAAGCCTGCTTTTAGTCACCAGGCTTTCCTACAGCAATTGAAAGCACAGTGAGCAGTTAGATTTTTTTAATCGTTTTAAAGTCTTGCTTTTTGTACTTGTATACAAATCTGGCATCATTTTATACGGTGCTCGTACCTGTGGTGTGTCAAATTCAGAAGACATGTTTGTTTTCACTTTATGAGGACAAAATATTCTGGCCTAAGAATGAGTCCTGTGCTAGTTGGTTTGTCTGCAAGCATCTGCAATGGTATTCTACACAAACAATGAGAATGAAACAGGTGAATTTCTCAAATCACGTTTTAACAGACGATTATCAGTGAGCATAGCACACCAAGTGAAATTTAGTTAGGGTTGGCACGCATGATTCTGAAATTCAGGAACCCCAGAGCAAGAAGAGTGCCAACATCAGCAAACTTTTGTGGCAACTTATGATCTTATGTCATTGAACTTAAGATTTGATGGAAAAAAAGAGCCAAAATAGAGATGAACACGAGATTGTCTTTCCCAATCATTGCTTCCTCTTTCAAATAAATGTTGTGTACAAAGTATTGAGAGTTGATCTAAACACTGTATTTATGTTGTTTATCCCACAATACAACATAACATGTACAAGTTTTCCAATAAAAACAAGCATTTTTATGGAATATCTCTCGAACTAAAATGCTGGAAGGAATGTTTATGGAATACTAATATGGAATGTTGCACATCGAAAAATTATTAACGGGTGATAGACTCAGAGATATAACATCATGGTGAAGACCGCAGTGCAAATTTATTTTGTGCTTACACCCCTGCCAAAACACAAATGCATACATGCCTCTCAAGAGACCTACTGTTGTTGCCATGTTTTGGGCAGCACTTTTCATTTTAATTATAATTGACATAATGAGAATTGACAATATCGCACACACACACACACACACACACACACACACACACACACACACATTCACACATATATATATATATATATATATATATATATATATATATATATATAGAGAGAGAGAGAGAGAGAGAGAGAGAGAGAGAGAGAGAGAGAGAGAGAGAGAGAGAGAGAGAGAGAGAGAGAGAGAGAGAGAGAGAGAGAGAGCGTGGCCCGGTGATCCAGTGGTTAGCACGTCGGCCTCACAGTGCAGATGTACCGGGTTCAAATCCAGCTCCGTACTCCTTGTGTGGAGTTTGAATGTTCTCCCCCATGGGTTTTCTCCGGGTACTCCGGTTTCTTCCCACGTTCCCAAAACATGCATGGCAGGTTAATGGAACACTCCAAATTGTCCCTAGGTGTGAGTTGAGCTCGGATGGTTGTTCGTCTGTGTGTGGGCCTTGTAATTGGCTGGCAACCGGTTCAGGGTGTCCCCCGCCTACTGCCCAAAGACGCCTGGGATAGGCACCAGCACCCCCCGCGACGCTTGTGAGGATAAAGCGGATCCGAAAATGGATGGATGAATAGATAGATGCATACCTCCGTTCACAAACAATAGCTTAATAATAACTTCACATTGTCATTATTATTATGAGCCTTCTCAAAAAGTGAAAACTGTGGCAAATTTGGATGGTTGGTTCTCTAAAACCATTTCCCCCAACATTGTCTGGAAACCACGCGCTCTCATTTTCAGTTCCACTATCTTTGATCATAAGAAGCACGATGGAATGAAAGGATGAGGGCGTGATCAGGGACCAAATGGCCCCCCATGAGTACCATTCATCTGTTAAGTATCGTATGATGGTGCTGCGGCGCAACCATTTGTTGTGTGTGATAGCACCCCCCTGTGGTCATGTCTAGGCTTTGCCGTTCGTTGGTCGAGGCGCTGTAGCGGGTCACTTCTGATCAATTCGCTATGTAAATCAGAGCGTGCAGTCCCTATTCTAGGATAATGCCGTAAACTGGCAATTACAAGAAAAGTAAAAATTGTGGAAAAACTCTGTTTGGATTATCAGGAACACTTAACTGAAGTCTGAAAAACAAAACCGTAATTGAATTGTTCCACAACATTTTACTAATTTATCCAAACAGATTACTGTCTTCATGGCGCTTCTTTATGTTTATAGAATATTAAACGATAAATACTAATGAAAACAACCACAATGCCCCAGTTTTGTTTCCTCTCAAATACGTGCACGTGCGCGTGTCATCAGGCGTCTTAAAAGGGTGATCAGTTGTACTTTATTTCAGTAGAACAGTAGTGACTTGTCTTCATCGTTGCCCGGAAACTTTCATTTAGCCTGATAACATGATAAACTGTCCACTGTAGTAACCGCTGTCCCTAAAGGGTTAAATACTTGAAAAAAACATTGTTGGTTTTATTCATGACAAATTAATAAACATCTGAAAGTGCTGCACATAGAACAACTAACATACAAAAGTAAAGCAACAAATCGGTAACCAAGACGGTAGAAACCACCACTATTACATCATATTTCTTGAACACAAAAATAATATGCAAACATGCAATTTACCGTAAAAGCACACAACTGTGCCACGTCGCTGGAGCAGTTCAGAATCAATATCAATCTAAAAAAAAATTTTTTTACATCTAGTAAAATATCACATTTAAGAGAGATGCTGATTATTGAATGTATTCATTCATGCATGCGTGTCTTTTGCTAGTTGAATTTGGCTTGCTCTGACCAATCAATGAGTGGATGGAAAAATGCTGACATCATCTCGGGTCAGTGTTCTGACCCTGCGAGGACAAATTTGACAGCCCTATTGCTACCATACATTAGGCTAGTTTAAGTTACATTGGACTACTGATTTAGAAGGTCCTGGACAGATTAGATAGATATGGCAACATGTAGAGGCTGAAATCTGGGGGGCTATATATTTCAGGTTGGATATTTATTTTCGGCTACCAAATTCATACTTGCTTCCCTATAGTCAAAAGGGAAATAGTGGATTATGTGCATGTCTGTGTGTTTTGTGCATGTGTGTACTGCCGCGGTTTCCACAACAGATGCAGCTGTCCAGCCACGTTGGACTTCGCCTATGTCACTAAGATGCTATTTTTGGCACATGTGTTGTTAGAAAGGTCAGATAAAGAAGCAAAGGCATCCTCGGGAAAGCGAAGGAAGAGGGTGTCGGGTGAATGGAGCAGAGAGACAACGGAGAGTGCAGAGCTGCATTGAACAGTCTTGTTGAGAAATCTCAACTAATTTAACTTCTGCTGGAATGGATGGAGACGCAGTGAACCAGGAGACACCTGAGTCTTCAGAGGGGACAAGTCAGATTGACTCAAGCAACAAGAAGCAGGTTGATGTGTTTCTGTATCATCAGTAAATGATAAATGTTCTGTTAAAATGCCTAGTTGTCTTTGTCCATACCGACAGGACCGCATGACGCTAACACAAACATTCGCTACTGGATGATGTAATTAAGTCAAACACTTGTTGCCATGGTCTCAAAGTGTGTAAAGATTCATCATGTATCAAGAAACGAGGATCTAGGATGCTACATTTCAATGCTCCAACCACAGTATGTTTCACTAACATGACATCACTACATAAACTAATCCTACTATTACTTTATACTGATGATTGTCACTGTGGTACTCAAACTAGTGATCCGTGAATTTATTTGTATTTACTTTTCAAATCACACATATTTGCATGTAATATTTAAGAACTGTTTGTCCCAAAAAAATCCCAAATTTAAGCTCAGTGTTAATGTTTAAATGC
This sequence comes from Hippocampus mohnikei, assembly GCA_026261675.1. Classification (NCBI taxonomy): domain Eukaryota; kingdom Metazoa; phylum Chordata; class Actinopteri; order Syngnathiformes; family Syngnathidae; genus Hippocampus; species Hippocampus mohnikei. The sequence continues at coordinate 24,577,294 of JAKGUB010000557.1, forward strand.
GCAAAATGTTATGCTGTTTACAATAATATTAAAAATACATTTTAGGGAAGTCGAACACTTTGGCCCACTGTGCAACTATTTTTGTATGTTGATTGTGGTACTCAGGCAGACAGATAATTTATTAAGTGGCACTTGGTGTAAAAAGTCGGTGAATCTCTGCTCTTTACCGAGGGAACAGAATAGAACAGCAAGAGCTGTATTCGAAAGTGTAAATGCAATTTTAGGCAGTAATCTATGACTGACCACTCATATCGTGGAATTAAACTTATAAAATAATATGAACCCAACAAAATGGAAAATGTTATTTGAAAGGTAAAAAAAAAAAAAAGAAGTTGAGCTGTGGCATATGTCTGTACAGTAAAAATTGTCAAGCTCAGATATGTATAAAAAATGTATACAGTATAATTAACATCCTCAGATTGCATCAGAATCAGGTCTTAGAGAAAAAAATTGTTAGTATGAACAATGCAGTTCAAATATTAGCAATAATTTTACATGAAAGCAACAAAAGAAGAAATAGCAATTGATGATTTTCAACGTTTGCCACCGTAATACAAAGACAATCTACATATGACTATGTCACTGCTGTCCAACAAAAAGAAAAGCTTCCATGCACATTATTTATTTATTTTCCATCTCAAACTCAAATAAAAATAATCCAACCCTCAAATGTACCATCTTTTTTTAGAGCGACAAAAATAAAGAAGATAAATCAGATATCTGTTGTTAACACGCCCCTTGAGAGTAGATGCTGACTGTTACGATGTAAAATGTCTAAATCGAGAAGCTCCACAAATCCCAAAGTGGTGTTTCCCATCTCGCGTTGCATGACTACTTGCTGAGGACTGTCAGATCTCCAGAGGAGAGCGCTGACTAATATTAGCTGCTCTTACTTCAAACTATACTCTTGAGTCTGGAGTGTCAACATAAATAACTCTCCTCCTCCTCCTCACATTAGACAAATGATGATCCACCACTGGCGGTTTCCTAACCTTTCATGACCCAAGGCACATATTTTATAACAGAGCTATATGATATCACTGATTTATATGACTTAATCCACCTCTTAGTATCATCACTATCACCTTGCCGTCATAGAAACCATCAATATGCACACAAAATGAGAGCACACAACTTTGCCATGTAGATCATCTGTAGTAGTTTAGAATTAATACTAATCTGTTAATCTGCTAATGTACCTGTAGTTTAAATTACAGTAGAATGCACAGCACTAGTGACTGGGCAGATTAGTTTGATTTCGCCATTCACCGAGGTTGAAATCTGATTTCACAAAAATAAATAAATAAATAAAATGGGAATAAAATAATATCATACAAATCAATATAATAGATGGAACAAATGTGTGTGTCCCGAATGACGTGTTTTCACAGAAGCAAGTCATCACTTGGCCGATTTTGCTTGTTTTTCACTTGTGTGCAAAGATTTGAGATCCGTATGCTAGATGGCAGTGGCAAACCTCAGAGTAGCAGCAAGCTGATACATAGTGAACAATTCTTCATAAAAAAAAAAGTGGTCAGGTGCTTGCTTCAAATTGTTTATTGCCACTTCCAGTTGAAGTTTACTCTAAAACTGAGCAGAAAACAAAGAGAATTACAAGTCGTGTATATAACCACACCACATTACTTTGCCTCGTCGAAGTTTGCTGGCTAAATGCTGACACACAATGCAACACTCCATAGACGGGCTAAGGAAACTAGCATCAATGGCACAGTACTTCAAAACTTTTACACTCATTATATTTGAAAATAAACACTGACACACATGCAGACAGACAAAAGAAAACTACCTGCATGCATATATTATTTGTCCTCTACAAAAAAGGCCGAATGTTACCGCAGCTTGGTTGTGATGATTGTCTTCTGTGTTTCATCATCAAATCTATGGGGAGCATCTATGTGTTATTTATGTTTTTAATGTATTTTTTTATAAAGTACAGCACTGTACAGAGTTTGAATTGAGCTTGCAAATGCAACTTAGTGCCTTTGAAAGTGTTTAGGCCAACAGAGACAGCCTTGCAGGCCCTGACCGCTCACAACCTCATCGGTGGAATGTGCAATGACTCTGTGGATTAAGTTCCTGAGTGAGTTGTGTGTTGATTGCCATGCAGACAGATGAACGAGAGCTTGTGCAGAACACCGGCCCAAAAGGCGGGACTCCAGAAGAGGCCGCGGTGGAAGGTCAGGGGCTCAAAGCAGAGGTGAAGGAGGACCCCACACCACAAGTGGGGGGTGAGGAGGCTGCAGACACACCCCCACTCCGGACAGCTGCTTCAAAGTCGGTTGAAGGTGTCACTGAAGGCACTGAACAAGAAGACTGGAAGGACACTGGGGAGAAAGAGAAGGGGAATGATAGGAAGGAGGTCAAAAATAGAGATTTCGGGGAGGAAAAGGTCAAGAGCAAAGAGAAAGTTGAAGAAAATGTAACTGAAGATAAAAGTGTTGTTCAAAAGCCAGAAAAGGTGGAAGAGGAGAAAAAACAAGTCAAAGATCAAGCAAAAAACAAAGAAAGGCTAAAAGAGGCTGAAAAACAAGGGAAGGCCAAAAGAAACCCGAAAGTCACACCTCAAGTTCTGTCCCGTCCGAGACCCTCAGCTCGCTCTGGCCGAGCATCCAAAAAGAGTGACATCATTGCTAAGTTCCAACAGGGCGCTCCTGAGTGAGTCATCAAACATAAGAAATACACACATCAAAATTTCTATCTATCTATCTATCTATCTATCTATCTATCTATCTATCTATCTATCTATCTATCTATCTATCTATCTATCTATCTATCTATCTATCTATCTATCTATCTATCTATCTATCTATCTATCTATCGCTCGATCGATCGATCTATCTAGCTGCAGCGGGTCTGTCTACCTGTCATTCATACAGCTATCTATCATTTATCCCTCCACCTTTCCATCTTCTCATCTATCTTCCATTATCAATCTCGCCATCTGTTTTTAATTCATTGTCCATGTCCATTTATCCATCCAGAATTCCATCTATCCAAGATTCCATCCATGCATCTATCCATCATCAATCTGTCAATCTGTCATTCAACTAACCCTCCTTTGATCATTCATCCATCATCCATGTTTTTATCCATGTTTCTGTCCATCAATCCATCCAGCACAAATCCACCTATTTATTTACTGTATCTATCCACCCTTCCACCTGGCTGTCGTCAATCAATCCATTGATACATCTGTCTTCCATCCATTCATCAATTTTTATCAACCCTTCTATCTTTCCAATCATCCTTCTATCCATAATCTATCCATTGCAGCATCATTCATGTTTCCATCATCGACCTATCTATCCATTTTTTCTTCCATTTGCTATCATTTACATCGTTCCATCCATCATCAATCTATCTGTCTATCTATCCATCCATCCACCAACAAGAGATACTTTGCTATGTTTGATATGCTTCAGCACACATCTGTTTATGGCTTGTCTAGGACACCAATACCACGCAACTTCAAAATTCAGAAGTCATCCACAGCTTCTGCTACAGGGTCTTCCATCAAACAGAGAATTTTGCAGTGGTGCCGCAGCAAAACCCAACACTATCAGGTATGCTGTCAAATGACGATTCATCATTATCCATCCATCCATCCATCCATTTTCTAATCTGTATATCGTCACGAGGGTTGGGGGCACTATGAGGCGAACGTGCTAGCCAGTCGACTACTGTGCCGCCCCATTGAGCATTTTTCATTATTCATTCAACTGAAGACATAAAGCCTTCCCTTTTCTTTCAGGGCGTAAACATAGAGAACTTCTCCTCATCTTGGTGTGACGGGATGGCTTTCTGTGCGTTGATCCACCGCTACTTCCCCGACGCTTTCGACTATAATGCTTTGAAACCTACTGAAAGGGAAAAGAACTTCACTCTGGCCTTCCAGACTGCAGAGTATGCATCTATCTATCTATCTATCTATCTATCTATCTATCTATCTATCTATCTATCTATCTATCTATCTATCTATCTATCTATCTATCTATCTATCTATCTATCTATCTATCTATCTATCTATCTATCTATCTATCTATCTATCTATCTATCTATCTATCTATCTATCTATCTATCTATCTATCTATCTATCTATCTATCTATCTATCGATCTATCTATCTATCTATCTATCTATCTATCACCTACCTACTGTATACCCCACAAGCATCCAAAAATCTCCTTTCTCATCCATCACTCATCAATCTATTGATTCATCAGCTAGCTCCATCCAGTTAGCCATTTACAGTGTTCATCTGTACATACTGTACATGCATTGATACACACAGACAGAGTTTACCCGTCCACCGATTAGTAACAGCCCATTTCTCTGTCCATCTGCCCCCATTATCCATCCATGATTGAATTCTCTCATGCCGTTGTTCTTTCTCTCTCCATGTGTGGCTCATGCACTTTCTCCCCCAGGTCGCTGGCCGACTGCTGGCCACTGCTAGAAGTGTCTGACATGCTCATGATGGGCAACAACCCGGACCCTATGTGTGTGTTCACCTACGTCCAGTCCCTGTGTCACAGCCTCTCCAAACTGGAGAAAGAGAAGAAGGACAAAGAGGAAAAAGAGAAAGAGGAGAAAGAGAAGGAGGAGGGAGTCAAAGTAGATGAAGAGAAGGATGAGAAGGGAGAGCATGCTTCCAAACAGATGTCAGTGGACAAGGATGAAGCCGATCATGCTGAGAATGGGACACTGATGAGTGGCCAGGAGGAGGAAGGCAGAGATAGCTCAGAAACAAGTAGAAAGGAAGAAAAAGCACCAAAGAGCTTGGAGACGGAGGGAGATGGAGGAGTGTTCGTGGATACAGAGTCCTAGGAAAGAAATGAACCCCTCAAATATTTTTTGCTCAAGGGTATTGAGAAATGTCTTAGTTTGTTGTCGGTTGACACTCTCACTTATATAAGCTATGTCATGGTTATTTTTGTATAAGCTGATGTTTTGTTCCTGTGCAAATGAATAAGACATCTACCTTTCAACTCTAATGATTGTTTATTCTAAGAACATAAATCGAACAATCAATAGTTATTCATGATATAAAGGCCCATTTAAGAGTTCCAGAATGGATGAATAACACTGTGATGACAAAAGAGATGATTAAAGTCACAGTTGTGTGATGAATGATATATTGAAGATTTGAACAATTTGTAGTGTGCTTGATACAGGGGTGGGAAAGAATATGACTCGAGAGTTTAATGCAGCACATATAAGTAAACAGGGGACAAGTACAAATTACTTTGATTTATATAGCGCCTTTGACAGGACCCTACAACACAAAAGCTATTAATGTGCATATGTGTGTGTGTGTGTGTTGTGTGTGTGTGTGTGCGCGCTCAATTTTCAAAAGAGGTTTTGGGTTTCAAAGTAAGGTTGCAAAACATGGTTAGAGTTTCAAAACAAGGTTTTCTGCCTGGCTTCTGCCTTCATTGTGTATCATTCTGAGTTAGGGTTTGTAGCTGGGTTTTAAATCACGGTTTTAAGATGGGGTAACAATTTTAGACAGGCCATTGTGAGGGTTTCTTTCCTTCCTTAAACAAGTTATTTCACATACTGGACGTTTGTCCCACCCTGTAAATAAGAAAAGAAAGACTTGAAGCGAAGCAATGTAAATATGTCGTTCATTTGTCATATCTATTAAAGTTGTTGGTGAAGTTAGCACTTTTATATGTTACAAGTTTAGCTTAAAACTATGTATCGTAGACAGACAGACTTTGACTAAAAACCTCACTCTGAGCCTTGCAATATGACCGCCAGTTGAACCTTATGAGGTGACCTTAATTTGAACTGCCTTGGCAACAGAAAATACTGTTAACACCTTTTGTGAACATAGACCACACAAGTACGTAGGCGCGTTTGGTGGCTAAACTGCAGTTTTGCACCGACAGCAGTTTTCCGTCCAGAACATTAAGATAACTCCTGAGAAATGTAAAAGCATCTATCATCATGTTTTATAAGAACACGATATCAGGAACACCGGAGCATGAAAATAATCAAAAAACCAAGGACACTCAAACCGTCATACCGAAACCGAAAAGGTGATGCCCATAACAGGAAAAGATAATACCCAGGAGATACGCCCCGCTTAGAAGACAAGGTTCGTGTAGGGACTTTGGGGGGAGCGCATTTGTGTCTTGACCACAACACTTGTTTGTTTCACACTTGTGCCCTGAACGTTCAGTAAAACCTCTTGCAAGAACTTTTCCATTTCCAGCCTCTGATTTTCGCACCTCAACTCAGCCCGAATCAAACGAACACGCGGAGGACCTGGGGAAGCGGAGGACGGTGAAGGGATCCCGCCGTGTCCACAACAGCACGCTTCCCCCTGCTTGATGCACCTCCAACATTGGTCAAGAAGAAGGAGACGAGGAAGAAGGGGTGGCGGTCGTGGCCGTAGCAGTACGGTAATTACCAGCGTCACATGACTGAAGTGCTATTGTGTTATAGCTCTTGGCAGGCTAAAGCTAATCCAGCCGCTGCAGCGTAACGTTTCACATTTCCGACGGATTGTCTACCGGCAGCGCCCTGACTAATGTCAACAAATATGCCAACGGACAATTTCAATCTCGAGTCACAGCTTTTATCCATCATGGACGTGCTGGTGAAAGCAGCGGTGCTGGAAATAAGCCAGCTATTCTCGGAGAGCTCAGCGTCCCTGCGGCTGCACCTGAGCCAGAGTTTGAGGGACAACGAGAGCCTGAGAATGAGGATGAAAGCGATGAGGAGCGAGATCTTCTCCCTCCGCCTGCAGACCAGGAGCAATCGGCCGGCCAGCCGTTTCTCCATCTTCCGTGCTAATGTGACTAAAGCCCGGAGCAAAACACCAGGTAAACAAACCACATAAAAAGTTGTAGTCACACAATGTTTAATCACAAAGATATTGTATTGCTGCTGGACCGTTCTTTTACAGACAAGTCCAGTGATGTCGGTATTGTTTCCCTGTGACAAATATTCAGGTTTGGACAACGTCTTAATGCAGAGTCAATGGCAAAAAGGGGGGGGGGGGGGTTGTAGAATTTTTGGAGCATTTGAGTTTCAAACTTTTTCGTAACTTCATTAATCTCTATCCTGTTTTTTCAAAAGACTTATGATTAAAACGCCTGCTTCACAGAAACAGACCACATACAATGGTTGGTCATTATTTCCAAATTATTAGTTCTAAATGTCAGCATAACAAAAGTCATTATTATTTGAAAACTACAATTAACATCAAATTGACCATTTTAGTAAAGTAATATAATCTTCAAATGCCAAGTAGTACAAAACAGCAAATAATTCAAATAATGACTTTTATTGCTGTACGTCACTTTTTTTTTAAATAGGTGCCATGCCAGGTGGTGCGAAGACCTCAGTGTTTTATTCTTGCAAAGGGGACTTAAACATACCCAAAAACTCACCAATTTTTCCAAACACATACTGTATATCCTGGTTTTAAAAATTATAATAACGGTCTTGGAAATGACCCCTGCAAAATTACTATTCGAGCATCCACTGGAAATTGAAAAATTTCTGCTTTCAACACTTAGTCTATACAATGTGTGTCAAACATGCAGGCCGCGGGCCGGAAATGGCCCCAAGGAGGTTCGATCAGGCCCGCAGGATAATTGAAAAGTGAAAAAAATGCATAAAAGACACGGACTGAATATTTTTAATAAGATGAAATTCATGGATTATATGTTTGGGGGCACACAGTTTTCTCCTTAGTTTGTAAAATGTAGGCAGTAGAGGTAAGATCTCCTCACAAATAAAATATGAAATTTCGGGTTTGCTTCGGGCTCGGGCCTGCAAATCAAGTTAATTGGTCGGGCTCGGGCCGGGTCGGACTTTAATACCCACGGGCCGGGTCGGGCTGGATTTTTTGGCTTGATTTTACCTCTAGTCAGCAGGGATTAAATTGAGATTTTATATGCACATGTGTAAATGGTTTAAAACTGCCTTTCTTTATAAATCTCGTTTGATCTTAAAATGCATTAGGCATAGAAAAAAAAGTAGTGTGTTTCCGGTAACCCGACCGATCGAGAATTTCTACCTGGAAAAAAAACTTTACGGTAGGCATTTTTTTTTCAAACCTTCTACATTTTTGTGTAATAATAATAATAATCGTACATTTCATTTATACACGCCTTTCAAAACACTCAAGGACGCTTTACAATGAAAACAAGAACAATAAAACCACAGACAAAATTCTAAATAATAAAAGGAAAGATGAATTTAGAGCGTTTACATTGGTGCAAACTCTCACGATATTCACGTTGAGCGTGCGCGTCGTTTGCCTTGTCGCCTGTCAACAACATTGAATCATGGCAGCGGCCACGATCTCCGACAACAGTTTAAACCGCGTTTTGTGTGTTGCAGTCGCATGCTCGCACCATAACATTAAGAAAATAGCATCCACTGCTGTATCGAAAAGATTCAACTAACTATTTGATGACCACCACGGGCCGTCTAGGACGCGGGACGCAGAGGTAACGAGATGGCTGTAACACCCAGCCGCCGGGTACCCAACTCTCTCGCCGCCGAGCGGGGGTTTCAATCAGTGGCGATTGCTCTCGGACTGCAAGGGAAGCTCGGCTTCCCCTAAAATGTCAAAGAATAAGTGATCAAATATATGAATGTGTGGCGGACACTAGGACCATGCTTCTCACCCAGCAGGCATACAGTGGGGGGCGTGTTCAGGTGAATGTCTTTGTCGCAAACTTGTAATTGTTTAGATCCACTTGTTGGCAGTCGTGGAATAAAGACGTGTTTTACAGTCAATCGTGTGTGCTCCTTTCGACTGCCACAAATGTAAATTTCATTGTGTGTACATGTCATTGACTAAATATGCGCTACAACGTGCTCAACTTTTGTTCCGAATCAGCTTCTTCTTACTGGTTACGACGCGACTCCCTTCTCATTCATCCTGCAGCTTTGCTGTGCTTTAAACGGTAGTGAGTTCAACTACTACAAAAAGCAGAGATGTAACACTGAGGCCACCAAAACGGACCCCCTCAACGCTTCGGCTGCGCCTAGAAATTCTGTCCATAAAGGTGATGAACAGAATCGGCGACAAAGGGCAGCCTTGGCGGAGTCCAACCCTCACTGGAAACGATTCCGACTTATTGCCGGCCATGCGAACCAAACTCTGACATCGGCAGTATAGGGACCGGACAGCCCGTATCAGGGGGCTCGGTACCCCATACTCCCGAAGCACCCCCCACAGAACTCCCTGAGGGACACGGTCAAACGCCTTCTCCAAGTCCACAAAACACATGTAGACTGGTTGGGCGAATTCCCACGTACCCCCGAGGACCCTGCTAAGGGTGTAGAGCTGGTCCAATGTTCCACGGCCGGGACGAAAACCACACTGCTCCTCCTCAATCTGAGGCTCGACTTCCCGACGGACCCTCCTCTCGAGCACCCCTGAATAGACCTTACCAGGGAGGCTGAGGAGTGTGATTCCTCTGTAGTTGGAACACACCCTCCGGTCCCCCTTTTTAAAAAGAGGGACCACCACCCCGGTCTGCCAATCCAGAGGCACTCTCCCAGATGACCATGCGATGCTGCAGAGGCGTGTCAACCAGGACAGCCCCACAACATCCAGAGCCTTGAGGAACTCCGGGCGGATCTCATCCACCCCTGGGATGAGATCCCAGGACCCGATGAGGACCCGTCCCCCCACCCGAAGGCGGAGAGAAGCAACCCTCTCGTCTACCGGTGTGAACCCCAATGTACAGGCACTGAGCCGGGGGGCAATGAGTATGCCCACACCTGCTCTGCGCCTCTCACCATGAGCAACTCCAGAGTGGAAGAGAGTCCAACCCCTCTCGAGAGAACTGGTACCAGAACCCAGGCTGTGTGTCGAGGCAAGTCCGACTATATCCAGTCGGAACTTCTCTACCTCGCACACCAGCTCGGGTTCCTTCCCTGCAAGAGAGGTGACATTCCACGTCCCTAGAGCTAGCTTCTGCAGCCGAGGATCAGACCGAAACACACTACTTATTTTTCTACGCCTTAATATATTTTTCAATACCATTACAGTTAAAGTTTTGTGCCTTTGTACAATCAGTGGGATCAATTGCAATGCATATACTGTTTGTGAATGATCAAAGTAAATTGCACAATTGTCTAAGGAAATCTAAGGTGTTTCATGAAATGTTTTGTAAAAGATATGTTCATTATATTTTAACAGTTTCCTAATTTTCTTGTGCTTCACTATTCCAAAACAAAGGAAAGACATGATATTTTGGTTATTTATAGCAGAGTATGGTATAATCTTAATGGTTTGGCCCACTTGACATCTACCGAGGCCGTAAGCGGCCCACAATGTGAAATGAGTTTGACACCCCTGGTCTATACAGTATTCAAATTTGTTCACTGCATTTTTGTTGCATCTCACTCGCAATTTTGTATTGCATTTCTAGTTGTCTTAAAGCCTCCAGCAAAACAAGAAACCTCTCCCATCTCTTTGCACCTGCCGGTCAAGACCACCCCTCCTGATACAAAAGAGGTAGATTTTCTTGACCGGTCCTGCAGCAACAAATGTGATGTGATGTTTTTTAACATGTACTTGCTTTCATGTTAGCATGCTGTTGAAGAGATCCCTGATGTCATCCTGATCAAAGACGAAGAGGATACTGGAGGATGTGAGCCAAGTGAAAGTGAGTCAAGTGTGGGGGTGGGGGGTGGGGTCATATGATTGGGGCACAGCACTTAATAAAGTACTTGGGTTAGCTTGTCTATGAATTTCCAGCACTTTTACCAGAAGAGAGGAATCCTGTTCAAGTCCGAATGTTCACGCCAACTCTCGTTTCAATTTTTGCTCTATAGGTGTAATGGTCACACATTAGTCAGAAAGCAAAAATGCAGGTGTCTCTACAGGAAGCTTGCTCTTACAGTTGTCTCTTACTCTAATACAGTGGTTCTTAACGTGGCTTCGATCGAACCCCAGGGGTTCGGTGAGTCGGTCTGAGGGGTTCGACGGAGCCTCTGCCATGGAGGGTAAGACACACGCGACTCAACATGTTCATTAGTTATGACACGCCTGCTTGGCCATCACTGGCTGCAGAAGATCACATGATCTGGCTTGTCCAATCAGTGCTGCGAGAAACTTAGTTTGCTCGGTAGTCAACGTGTGACTGTCGTGATAGTACGTCAAAAAAAAATACCGGTATTTATCTCTTGAAATTGTATTTACTTTTTTCTGTTTTTAAATATCTTGAATTTATTTTAAAAAATATGTATTTTTCACTCATGAAAGGTTCGGTGAATGTGCATATTAACTGGTTGGGTTCGGGACCTCTAAAAAGGTTAAGAACCACTTCTCTAATATCTTAATTGCCTCATGGCGAACATTTTGCATTTGTGTTACATTTGTTATAATAATAATAATAATAATAATAATAATAATACATTTTATTTATAAGCGCCTTTCAAGACACGGCTGGGCAATAATTCAATATCAATGTATACCTGTATCGCTATAGAGGCCTGGTCGTTATCAATGGAAATTGCGCTCAATATAATGTAGTTTCAAAAGAAGGAACCAAACCCTCTTATTCTGCCTGTTGTAGGCAAAGGCTACAGTATGACGTTAGACTTGCGTCACAATTACAAGAACATGAGAGGAAACTAGGTGCACAATAGTTATTTTCAGTGGTATTTTAGCTCTTGATAGTTGTTTTATTTTATGTTTATCTAAAATCACTGTCAATGTTTTTATTTTTATTTTTAATCAATTTACCGGCAACTGTTTTTTCTCTCATTTTATTCAGGTAAAGAAAAAAAAACATTTATCAATAGACTACAGTAATATGAAATACAAACATTGTGATTAAACCAGCCCTACTGAGCACATTGTTTAAAAATAGTTTTTCACTAACAAACTCAATATAAACACAAAAGAAAAAAAAGCATTCATTTTCAATTATATCAAGGTTTGGAGCAATGTATAAATAATAGAAATAAATAATATGCTCCCATGTTTTGGTGTACAAGTCATGGACAAAACTGAACACCAAATTTCCAGTGCAGCCAATGTGAACAGACGCATGTAATATTCCAGGAGTGCCTAACCAGTTGAGCGCGGTCAACTAATAGACCGCGGACTGCTCCTGGTTCGACAACGAGAGCTGTAGGGAAGGAAAAATATATGCTTTTTTTTGGTGTTGTGCGCGTGTTACTATTCTATATTTTGTGTTGGCGCACGTTTTAAGGAAAGGGTCAATCCACTCAGTGCAATGTGAACAAAACAATTTATTAAATAATTATCAACCACTCACATGATGTACAGTACCATTATTACAGTTATACACGACACAGCTCTTCCAGCAATACCACGCCACTAGGTGACAGTATTGCTCAGCAAACACAATGTTCCTCTGTTAGGTCGGGTGGGTATCTTGAATTTTATTTGACATTACTACATAGTGGAATGCGAAATGGGGAATTTTTTTAACAACCCAGTTGTTTCACAGAACATATTTTTGTCCATTGCAGTTCCACTGTGTATACTGTATTTTGAAAAAAGACATATAAGGATGTAGTTTGCCACGTTAAAAAATAAATACATAATATAATATTGCCTAGCTGCAATGCATTTCAAGTCAGGCAAAAGGATGCACATCCGTGGGTAAACGCAATTTCAGCCACTATTCACGTGTACTAATCAGTAGTGACGGTTCAAAGAAGTCCCACTCAAGTCAGTCCGCTTGGCAAGTGAGCATGGAGTGCTTTGGAACCAAATGGGAGCGTCCACTCATCTGTGCAAGATGGGCTGCATTTGTGCATTAGTAGAAGAACATAAACGTGGTTTTAGACGAAAATACATTGCGGTTAGAGTGAAAAACATGTACAATATGCTGCCTGGCATGTCTCTGTAGATCTTCTCTTGTCAGTCAGAGGTTCAGAGCTTATGCTGAATCTCTTCTAACATTTGACCACAACTTACATTTACAACATGGTGCAGAGCTCAGCCACGAATAACAAAACCTGTGAGTAAATGGTGTTCCCCAACCCCTTGAATGGTTTATAATTTCTTATGGATACCACAAAATGGTGGCAAAGCACTCATTTGTAAAATAGGGCAGTGACCTGTGGAATGGATGCTGATCCCCTGACTTCAACATCGTTATTTGGTGTCAACACTAAAGCAAAACTTTCTGGTTTGGTCTGACAAAAAGACAATGAGAATAGGACCCCTCCCCATACAGCAATTCAGCGAATAGTGAGTTCAACAAAGTGACTATGCAGAGTGGTGGACAAAAGTTTGCCCTTCGCACTTATGGGATGTTTTCTGTTTTAATAAGAACTTCATATAATTTTGGAATGTTTGCTCTGTCGCAAGGATAAAAACAAAGACCTTGTCTCTGTACATCTCTCAGATATTGTATTATCACTTCATTGTAAGACAAAGCAAGATGTCGATGGTGCGTCTGTGTGTGTGGGAGGGGGGTGGGGGGCTTGCATGAATCAGATCTTAACTGCTTGTTCATGTATGTATGACCTGGCTTGGAGAATTATTCAGACACTTCTGAGCAGCCATTCTGGTTGCAACGAATGGCTACATTTTGTCGATGGTGGAGGTCTGCGCCTGTTCAGTGACATCGTATTTTGTATTTTCAGGTCAGGCCACCTTCCTAAATCCCTCTGTACAGAGTGAGGTTGCCGCGGGGCCCCAGTACATCGAGCCTGTGGGATCTTCTTCTCTAACAGGAAGTAACAAGGAGCTGAGAATCATCAGCGTTTGCGGACGAGGACAAGGGCCTCTCCAGGATGAGATTGAAACCCTCTTTGCTTCAACCGATCAGCAGGTTTTTAACTCTCAGGACCTCACAGTCACCCAAGACGGTTTCCTAAATATCTTTCCCAGTGCCAGTGATCGAGCCCCGCTGAAAACTAGCCAGCTGGACAGACTTCCCTCATCTCAGACAACCATATTAAGAACAGTCGACAGTACCGGAGGACATCCCAGTCACATTGACCAGTTCCACCAGCAGTTGAATGCCGTCTTTCCATCCCACACAGTTAACAAATCTTTAGATTGCAACTTTTGTGGCATGCCCTTCCCCAGTCGCGAGGACTTGATGGCACACAAGGCCACTCATACAGGGGAGCTGCACATTTCCTGCGCAATGTGCGGCAAGTCATTTGCCAACAAGACCACGCTGGGCATCCACATGCGCATACACACTGGAGAGAAGCCGTACGCTTGCTCACTTTGCGGGAAGCGCTTCACGCAGAACGGCAGCCTGAAGATTCACCTGAGGACGCACTCCGGGGAGAAGCCGTACTCCTGCTCCCAGTGCACGGCCAGCTTTAACAACCCCAGCAACCTCCGGAGGCACATGATGACGCACAACACTAACGGACCGCTCTGACCGCGATTTGTGGAAAAGGATCATTTGCAGTGCCCTGAAAAAGTGTTTGCCCTCTTCCTGATTCCCACAAAGACAACCCAAGTAAATCTAAAATTTAGTTTCTAAATGATGATCTTATTCAGAATTGAGGAAGAAAAATACAACCCCCTCTGGCCATATATGAAAACGTTTGTGCCTAAACCTAATGACTGTTTGTTTTGGTTTGGCTTACCAATCATGTGTTAGCAATTTTCTCATTTTGAGAATAATTGCCTTTTTGGCGTGTGGGACTCCGGAGGCAGCTGACAGGTGTTTGCCGGCCAAGCGGAATACAGCTTCAGTGGTCGCTTAAGCAAAAACCCTGGCGTGGGAGGAGTTTGGAGAAGCCAGGAAAACAACTTCCGGTCGGTTTTGAGGAAATTCTGGTCCAACAGGAGTGGGAGGCAGTGCACTATTAACACTGTGTACAATGGAGATGCCCTCAACTTGGGTTGGTGGGGATAAAACTTCGAAGACCTCCTCGATTCCACCAACACGCTTTCCATTGAGGAAACAGAACCTGGAGACTCTGAGGTGGACTCTCCTATCTCTAGGGCTGAAAAAACTGAGGTGGTCAAAAAGCTCCTTGGTGGCAAAGCAATCATTTTCAAAGGGGGCAAATACTTTTTCGTGGGAAGTTACTTTGATATGGCACTGTGATCTTCCGTGTGTGTTTCGCGAACATAACTTGTAGTTTAACCTTTGTTTGATACGCTTCTCTTTTGGACAGATGGGGATTAGAAAAGAGGCCAAACATTACATGATAATAACGCCAGCAGTAGCAAATAAGTCATCATCCTGTGGTACTATATAGAAATATATGTTTAATGCTGAAAATGACCTAAAGCCAGTCAATAATATCACTTATGATTACATTTACTTTAAGTCTACTTTATGATGCTACTGTACCCCAATGATGGTTGAATCTTGTATTGCTACAACATTGTGCACGACAGCACACAATATTCAGAAACACCCTAACTTCATTGATACCTCTGCAATGTGTTATTAGATTGCGGTGCTTTGTAATTACCGGTAGTTGTACAAAGTACTTTACATAATAATAATTTTCCCATCAAATTCGGACAAAATTCCACATTTGGATGAAACATTTATTCCCTTTCACTTTGCAGCTCCTACAATAGCTGATCAGTCAGGTTTTTCCGTTTTAAAATGTATGAATCATGTCGACTTATAATTTTAAGCAAGAAAGTTTAATTTATATTTGACCTGTTTGCACTACACATCTAGCTACAGAGAGATGACAAGTAGCATTTGGCCGTTTGTTTATGGGGTAATTTATAGACAGATGACAAGTAGCATTTGGTGGTTTGCTTATGGGGTAATTTATGTGTTTTAACCTACCTCTATTGTTGTTGTTGAACTTGTCCTTACTTTTTGTACTTTTGTACTGTTCTTTCCTGTAGTTCCTACTGGATAATAACTTAGTAGTTATGTTGGCTAAACATAAATAAACATGTTTCTTTTTCAACAAACTTGTTTTTGCTTTTTACTTTGGATAACAGACATTATTACTTTCATTAGATTGCAGCCTTATACAGATACCGTGGCTCATGTTTGCACAACAATATACAGCAGCGATTGGCAACATCTGGCCAGGGAGCATCATACAGGCTGCTCCATTTTGTTTCCAGTTGTGGTCCCCTAAGCTTTTCCATTGAATCCTCTAATATTTGTGACACTCTACAGTAATAGAACAGATTTTTTTTATCCCTCAGATTCCTTAATTACTGTGTTTTTATTTTTTAGAAACTTAAAACTATTCATGAAATAGACAATTCTACATGTCCAACATTTTTTGGGGTCAAATTGTTTAATTATAATTTAATTAATTAAAAATAAAATAATGTTTTTGTTTCTCAAAATAGTGTATTTTAATACATAAAATACAATATATTTACTTATTCAACATAGACTACAAGTATTTTAATTGTTTTGAGGGTCTAGTACCTGGTGCATCTGTCCGTTTTGAAAGTCAAATGTTTCCCTTGACCCTAAACGTTTGTCCACACTGATGCAGTGTCATATAGTACTTTCTGAAACAGGGAAATTCTTTGCTTTTTGTTCCTCTTTCCACCCTGTGAAGGTTTTTTGTTTTTATAGGAGGTCGGGCGAGGGGGGAGGTTGTCCTTCATTTGATTATCTTGAAAAAAATCCCCCCAAAACAGTTTAATTCCAGATACAACACCTGTAACTCAAATTACATTTCATTTTAATTAATTAGCAGCAGCAGATTATTTCTTTTGATCATACTCAAGTGGAAGGCTTTTTTTTTTGTCGTGTGGCTGTGGAATGTCGTGCGTGTATTTCCACAAGCGGCGCGCTTCCTCCCGGGCTATTGTTCTTGGGCAATCATTGAAATGACATCAGTGTGAGTTCATGTGGACGAGAAGTAGGAGGAGAGACGGGAGGCGGCCTGCCTTTTTTCTGCTGTAATAGCTTTTAAATCCCAAATTACTCATTCATGACACGAATAACAAAAAGCTGCTGGAATGTACGTGTTGCTTCTACGGCAAGACGTTTGAGTTTCCCCACATCCTTGCTTTGTGGTTATACTAGTACTTGTGCTGACTAAGACAATTCACCACACCAGTAGACTTGTTCCTCCGTTTTTTTCATTACTGCCTTCCATTACCATGAAACATTTCTACACACCAGTAACTTTGACACACTGCAATGACAAATCTACGTGTTCCTCAGTGAGGCAAAACTGTGCAGTAGTTAAGATTTTTGCACAGCCAGAACTCCTAAACCGCGAGATTAGAATACAGTATTGTCAATTGTATGCGCATACAAGTCAACAAGTGCACCGTTTTGCCTCATTGGTAACATGTACTTGTTTATAAATATGTCTTAATATTGAGAACCAAGAGTACTAGTACATTGAGGTTAAGATGGCTATCATAAATGCCCCCAATGGCACATAGTTGGTACCCTTTTTTGTAGTGTTCTCAACAGAGTTTTGCCTCACTATAGTACCATGTACTGTGGTGGTTGTACTAGAGTTTCAAAATGATATTACTCAACAGGACAAATGTACATAGACCTTTAGATGGATAGTAAGGATATCGAATAAACACAAAGGGCTTTATGGCAAGCTGTTAGAGCATTTTTATTTGCAGGTCCTGGTACAATGAAAACTAGCAATTTTTTCTTTCATAATTCAGCACACTAGCAGGTTATCGAACAACTGCCCAAAGTGCAGCAACCGAATAGTAGAACAAATACATTTAGTCCTACTTGTGTGCTGAATTGTCTTACTAGTAAAGCCAAATGTATAGATGTCAGGGGTCGTGGGTTTGATTGCAGCGTGTGGAATTCTCTTGTTCTCCCCGTTCCTACATGGCTTTTCTCCAGGTACTCCGGTTTCCTCACACATTCTAAGAAGATGCATGGCAGGTTAATTGGATACTTTAAATTGTCCTTAGGCGTGATTGTGAGTGTGAATGGTTGTTTGTAGTGATGGTGAGATGAAGCTCCTTGAAGCATTGAGGCTTTCCTTGCAATTGATTTGACTCCTGTGTCAAGGCTTCAAATGTGGTTCAATCCCCTCTGACACTACCAAGTGTCTATCCCCTGCGATTGGCTGGCGACCAGTTCAGGGTGTAACCAGCCTCCAACCCGACGACAGCTGGGATAGGCTCCAGCAGTTCAGATAATGGATGGATAGGTATGGCCTCGACGCTTAACGGCTTGCCTTTATTAACCACCAGCACGCAACGACAAATTTTTACACGCGCAGTGTTTTTAGTATTACGGTAAAAGCACTTCATTGCCCCCGCCCCCTCTTTGATAGAAAACTCTTTGATGTAGCCTGGCTGTTAACAAGCTTGACCCAGAAGCCAGGGAAGGAGGGGAGAGAGGAGACAAAACACACGCGAAACGGAATAGTCCGGAGGGGTTCCAAGGGCATTGTGAAGATAAGGTAAGCGCACGTAATAAGGTTGCTGAAAGTAATGATAATGGCGTTTTTGTCGCGAAAATAGTGGGGCACTGCAGTGTTTCGAAAAGGAGTGGTCACGTCCATCTGGAGACCACCGACAGGACTCGCGCAGGCTTCCTAAGTCTCTCTTTTCATTTTGTTTTCGGGCACGCTGCACACTGAAACCGAACAAAGTTCGCACGCCACCTTCTATTAGGCGACGATCGCGCGTGTAAACACAACGGCAAGCGAGAGAGGCGACTGTTAAAAGACAAGCGGCTGCTAGGCTAACACTAGCTGCAGTCTCGGTGGTGGGTTATTGTGATGCTAACGTAGCTCGACAGCCGAACCAGGTCACACGGTCACTACGAGCCGAGTGGGCCTGATTTGATGTCCAACCTTGTCATTTATCATCGCGGTAGCGTTTGCATGGAACAACACCGTGCATCTCGGGCGCTCCTTTTACTCGCGGAGCCCTTTTCTTTGATAATTGTTAAACTGTTCCCAGTCCTGTTTTTTTCTACGCCGCTATGAGTAACGGGAAGCATCCTCTCTCGGCGGGCAACTGCTAAACGGTTGGACGGCGATGATTCCGGATACTCTTTGAAATGGGGAATGTTAGCTCACATGACCATTCGGTTTAACAGATGAACTGGGATCTCTTCCCTTTTACAGTTGTGTGCGTGTGTGTGTGTGTGTGTGCGTTTGCGTGTGCGCGCGCGCATTGGCCTAGAAATCTTATTGTGTTTGCTTCGCTTGCACATCTCGGCGTTGTGAACAATATATCGAATCTCCCCGACAACGTAGGTAAAGCAAGGTTCTGGATGCCCAGAATGTTACCATGTTTTCCCTTAATCCCATAATTGGTAAACTGATACCTTGTTATTTCGGTGGTGGTGGTGGACCTTTTACAACTTCGGGCTGTTAGTTTGTCAACCTGTTGGGTGGGTCCTGCTTATGGTCGCGACACGTGCATGGATGGGGAGGGCTAACTGTCGATTGTAACTCTCCTCTTAGTCATGTTACTTAGTTTTAGTTATTGACGGAGTAATAAATACAAAACTATGTTGAAAATATAGGTAGGGGTGTTCCGATCTTTTTTTTTTTTTTTTGCACCCGAGTATGAGTCTGAGTCACTTAAATTTGAGTATCCGCCGATACCGAGAACACCTTCGGAAATTCCGGTCCCCTAACCTTTATGCCACATTTCATTTGCCTTCGTTGGATAACATCTGGTCAAGGAGGGATGAAAAGGTGCCCCTTTTCAATATGAAAGGACAGTGTTTGAAATGACTATGACTCCACTTTATGTAACTACGTCATCGCGCAATGACGACTATTGCTGACGTCAGGCTGTGGCTGCAAAATGATACAATACAATACAATACAATACATGCTGATTTATATAGCGCTTTCACAACAGCGGCAGCTGTAACAAAGCGCTTAACAAAGCAGTTAACATAAAGTAAAATAATAAACACACAACATAAAACACAAACAAAAAGTAAAATAATGAACACAACACATGACATAAAACACGGACAGTCGTGCAGTCCTAACCACTTTTCCCTCATACGCTTTGTTGTTAAAGCAGTTTGAGATGAAAGAGGAGAGAATCAAAGTGTCCTTTCACCAGTGGATCAGAGACGTCATGTTCAAAATGTGCACACGTCGGCTACAAGCTAAGTTTCAAAGTCAACAAGAAGCTGTAGCATCCATTGACGAAAAAAGAGATTGGTTCACTTCTCCTGTCCCATGTAAATCCATTCCAATTCCAAGCGGTGACTCTCAGTTCCAAATACGCATCGGCGCAGAAGCCGACGCTCCTCTCTCCTCATCCTCAACTTCAGCAGTTATCCATCCAGCCGCACCAACGCAGACTGTTCAACAGCGCCGACGTCTCCACTGAACAAAACGGGGCTGTGAAAAATGCTGCCCATTACAGGCGCAAAAAACACAAGCGCCCCGAGGCTGTCCAGCACCGACAGTCAATGGCGCCGACATTCCTCCCAATCAAAATCTGTGCTGGTACAGGCGTGCTGCCGAGAAGGCGCCACCACCAAGCACAGATTCTTCTCCTTTGACGAATGTCGTGGCCAAAAAACGCTGAAAACAGTCCACATCAAGTCCACACGACGAAACAACAAACATGTGACAAAACAAAAGACAAAAACTACAAAAAAGAACAAAAAAAGCAAGGCTCTTGAAGAGCACTTGCCGACGGCTGCCTACACGGGCGCCATCTTGGGAAAAAAAAAAAAAAAAATGCTTAATAAAATGAAAAAGATACAGATACGAATTGTTGTTTTTGTGAAGGATGACCGGTGGTGTTTTTCATTGCTTTTCGAATTGTCCATTCTCTAATAAATTATGGGAATATATTCATAATTAGATAATACCCTTTTTATATGGCTAAACATAGAAATGAAGCAACTGGCCACTGTTTAGTGGCATTTTCTAAAAACAAAAACCAGAATGAGCTCTTCAACTCCTCTTTAGTCGCTGCCAGCCACGATCAGGACCAGAACATCCACCACTGCCAGTTGCGATCTGGACCTCTGCATCATCTAAATTTACCACCCTGCTTTGTGCGGCGTCAACCCTGGTTGCCTATGCTAACTTCTCATATACAAGCATTTACATACACATGTTACAGAAATAGCATAAAAATAAGATGACGGTGGAGAATAGGTGCATTTTTAAGCAAATAGTTTGTTACACTGAAAAGAATAACAAGTAGGCAGGTTTACGAGTGGAAAGAAAATCAGCGAGGGTTCATTTTATAGGTAACGCATTGTCTGATTTTGGCTGGTGATCCTCTTGCTGCTTAGCATAGAGGTGTGTTAGTTTGTAAACCTGTCGAATGGGTCCTGTGCAAATTTGATTTCATTCCGCTGGCGGAGGACTGTAAACCAGACAAGCGCAACACAATCAGCTGTTTTTTATTTTTTTGTAAGCAAGCATTTGTTAGGATACATATTAATAATAATTAGCATTTTTGCTACGATTTATGTGCAGTTGTTGCCCTACTTGTTTTCCATAAGGCTCTTTGTGTATGGAATTGTCCTAATTGTTTTGCCTTTTTTCCTATTATCATTTCATAGTTAGTTTTTCTTTTATGTCAGCACTTTCTGCCCTGCTGCTAACTGACACATGGTACAAATTGTATGATGAACAGATGAAACAAGCTATAAATCGCGGAAAAGGTCTCAAAAGTGTTATCCTCAGCCTTAACCTTTAAACGCTCAAAATGGCTTCCAGCCATGCCTTGTGTGAGGACGAGGCGAAGAGGAACTTGTTTTTTCTCACAAAGAAATTACAGACATAAATAACAAACAGCGAGAGCACAAGACTTGTTGCCTGGATCACTGGTATCTCAAACAAAATTTAAACTAATGTTTCTTTGTAGCTCTAGGAAATGTTTGTGAACTGGCTGTTTGAAAGTAGGGTAGCTTCAGTAGCACAATTTAAATGACCCAAGGATGCTTAACAGAAACTCGTTTGTAATTAAAATGTGTATTATGAGTGCCATCTTAGTCTCTGGCAAATAGCCGACAGGTTTGACAGTGAACTGCAGCATGAGGGGGGTTTCGAGTAGATGTCCAACAGGCAGGACAGTCAAGGCAACTTGTCGGGTTGACGGCAGAGAAAGAAAGGTAGTAAACTTCCCAGGGTGATCCAGAGAAGGGTCTGGGTTGCTGTTTGAAGCGGCAGAAGTTAACTGCGGATCAGCTGCTAAATCAAGATGCTCAATTTAAGTTATAGTTTGTATTAAAAATGGAGATCTATGTGTTATGGAGCCAACAATGTACGGTAATGACATAACCAGCAGTGAACTTTTAATTGCTATTTATATGTTTTGATTAGCTTAAACTTCAGTGAACATGTTGTGATTGTTGATGCCTGTTGTGTGGCCTCTTGAGGTGTGCAGGTTAATCCGAAGGGGCCTCATGTCTGTGCATGTCTGTGAATATGTATGTTTGTGAGGACCTAAGTGGATTAGTGGGCTAAAGCTTCAATCTCATTATAAGCCACGCTCGTCTCCAGCTAGTGCCAGTGACATCCCACTGACAAAAATCATCTATTGAGAGGAGGTGTATTTTCGTTTCGACGGTGCGTTTGCTGAGGGGTTTCATGAAGTCGACAAATGCAACATTGTTGCCTATGGCCGAATGGTTGCAGATGTCTGGGAGGGCCAAGTGAGTCATGCAGACTGATGGTTCAGAATCAGGTGAAACTGACTCGTGATGTCATGAGATCTTCGAGTTGTATGTGCGTGTGCTCAACTTTTTCAAGAAACCCTCCCCTTGATGTTTTCACCAGTTCTTTTTCATTCACCCATTTTTTTGTTGGACGTGTTTTCTTATGTTTTTTTTTCTTCCACTCTTCCACACCCTTTATGAAATGTACCGTGTACCTTGAGGTGGGGCTGCTAATGTCATGGGAGATGTTT
This sequence comes from Hippocampus mohnikei, assembly GCA_026261675.1. Lineage (NCBI taxonomy): Eukaryota > Metazoa > Chordata > Actinopteri > Syngnathiformes > Syngnathidae > Hippocampus > Hippocampus mohnikei. Next base: position 24,600,091 of record JAKGUB010000557.1, read on the forward strand.
GCAAATCTCCAAAGACTTCAGCTTACTTATTTGCTTTGGACTTGTGTGTGTGTGTGTGTGTGTGTGTGTGTGTGTGTGTGTGTGTGTGTGTGTGTTTTAAAGAGCTCTAAAAATACAGTTGACATAAAAAGTGAGACTCTAAATTATTATTTACACAAATGTTTAGGTTTTTTCCTGTATTTTTGTGACGGTTTCCTGCGAAGACAGGGGAACCGTTTAAAAAAACGGAGTAAAAAAAAAATCGAACTTAATGCAACCCAGGCAAAGATATGGATGCTTACTACAATATGAGACTTCATGCAGCTTCATCCAGCATTTTTGTCAGTATTCTTCACCTTCACACCTCTCAGCATTGAAGTGTAAGGCCTGGACTCCACAAAATGTTTTGCCATCTCATCCGAGTCGGTCAATTTACAGCAGATTTTCGACTTGCCAGTCTGTTGCCATTTCCAGAATCCAATTCTTTGCAAAGGAGGGAAATGTCTGGCCAGTCAGGTGACACACTTTTTGTACATCGAAACATGTCAAAGAGTATGGAACTAAGCTGGTGGTGGATGAAGTTAGAATCGGTCACTTGAGCTATTCCGATCGCAATTTGACATGGCGGCAGAGTTCTAAGTGCGATAAGTTAGCAAATGTGAAACATTTAAACGACTAATCTTTTGCAAGTCTAATAAAGTGTGAATTATTTTCTGACACGCAAACCTACACCCAACTGGTTTCATTTGCTGAGGCAATAGTGTTGTTTGTAGATGACACACACTTCTAAATAATTTTGTGCTCTGCTGCAAATACATTGTTTTCTATGCATCGGCTCCGATTATGTCGTATGCTAAATCAAGCGACTTGGACATTGGTGAAAAAAAAAAAAAAAAAGTGATTGGGGCATCTCCAGAAACGGAAGAGTGATCCTTGCTTGGCTCACCACAGTTGCTCTCGCATCTCTTGCACTCACCTCTGATGTCAGATCCATAACATCCTGTTTGTCAGGAAGTAGGTTGAAGGGGAAAGGCAGGGGAGTGGCTGTGGGACAGAGGCAATTGTTTTTGTTATTCAGTCACACTAGCCACCAGCCAAGGCCAAAAGAAACGGCTGCGAATGGGAGAGGCGAGTGGAGGACAAAACTCTGGTACAGATGAGGATGGATGCAGCTCTGGGTCTTCGCTCTTGCCGTACTTGCTCTCACAATGTTGTCATTGTTCTGCCAGCCCCCCCCCCCCAAAACGGACAGCTGCAAGTTCCCTCTTTTGACACAAAATAACAAGTAGGACTGCGCTTGTCAAGAAATATCACAGTTTATAATTTATTTAAATTATCTGCTAAGCTCATTACTGAAGGAGATAGTGTGTAACATGCTAATGATGATGATTATTCACCCTGTCTCGAGTTGAGATATGCAAGGAGTGTGTGTGTGTGTGTGTGTGTGTGTGTGTGTGTGTGTGTGTGTGTGTGTGTGTGTGTGTGTGTGTGTGTGTGTGTGTGTGTGTGTGTGTGTGTGTGCGTGTGTGTGTGTGCGTGCGTGCGGACGGTGCTGGTAAAGTAGGAGTAAGTGGAGTGCGATGAACACTGGTCACACCAAGGTCGTTTGCCTGTTGATGAGTGGGTGGGCCGCTGTGCTGAATTGACAGAAGACAATGTTAGGAATGCAAGATTAGCTTTTATCTTTAATTCACTTCAACTTTACTTATCTTGCCCCTCCACCTCTTGTTTGCTCTTGCTCTCTCTCGTGTCTTTTTCCACATCCTGTCTTGCTTCTCGTTTGATTTGTTTGCAGCGCTGTCTGTCTGCAGGGTATAAAACAACCCAGGCCTGGTTTTGACCATATATGGCCATGTGTGGCAATGGATAGTCCCCCCCTCCCCTTCACTCCCTCCCACAACAGGTAGGAGGTCATAACTGTGGGACTTTCAAGTGACTATACCTTAAGACGCAAATAGCGGTTTTGGTTCTGACAAATTTCCTCACAGAGTTGTGAAATACTTCCCAGCCACTCCTTGTTTTCTCATCAGACCGTCCTACCTTCCTCGCTTTCCATGCACCGAGCACAGCCCCCATGCATGGCTGTACGTGTGTTGATGTGCTGAGTCATTCGTCGGACAGACACGCAGGAACCGACAATCAGCTTGCTTCATCTTCAAAGATAAAAAGTCGTTGTAATGCGTCAGTAACAGTAACTTCATTCATCATCTCTTCTGAATAAGTTGTCAGTATCATATTTGCACACTCTATTTTCCCTGCACTTTGACGCCTGCTGCCTGAAATGTAATTCTCCGTTTGATTTCCACATGGCTCTGCATTTACAGTCCCCATCTGTGTCTGTGCACTTTGGCAACACACAGACCTATTGAAAAGAGTGAACCGACACCCCCTCCTACTCTTTATACCTTGAACAACCAGTCACACAGGTGTTTGCTAAGCAGTGGTTGTTTATTCACCTTGCAGGGGCCAGTTGACCAGGCACCTGAGGGTGTATCCGCTCCCTGATAAGAGAGTCTGAGGTGCCACTTGTTGGACTCGTATAACAAAGTGTTCATTCGTCTCTGTTCGGGCTCAACCGAGATAACAGCGGAGCTAGGTGGATGGGCGTTTAACACGAGGTCGCTCTGCTTGCGAGCAAACACATCCCCGCTGACGCATAGTTTGGCATTCTCACTATGTTGCCGTTTTTTGACGGAGCCGTCCTTCACTGAAACACCTCTCTCTTTGTTTTCTGTCTCTGGGAGCAGCCCTCTGTTTCTGGGCTTGGGCCTTGACTCGGCTTCTACCAATGAACAACTAGAGCTTCACCTCTGGCCTTGGTGTGATCTCTCACCTCTTCTGTCAAATCACGCCCACAGGTGAAGGTGTGTATTTCTATGTTTGCGGACCCTCTCAGGTCAGTCGTGTATAAAACATTGCAAACAGGCCTTTCGACATAAGCATCACCATAAAGGTGTACGTTTAGTAATTCTAGTTTCCCCGAGAAAGCATCAGGGAAGCCGTGGGAAACTAATTTCAGTGGGTTGGTCTGACAATTGTTTATTCCAAGTGTCTCAATTAGTGCTGAAACGATGAATCAATTAACTTCAGTGAGATTCATGAAAAACCTCAAACCCTTAACAGTGATCATTTTTTCACACAGAATTAAATTGGCTTCAGGGACCAGTCCATGTACAAATGAATCGGTGCAATGGTGGCAAGACAGGAGGGAAAGAGTCTTTAAAAGAAGTTTGGGGTGATTTAAAAAAAGTGCAGTCTGTCTACTCAAAAGCAAAAGTAACATACCACAACGGTATGTCTACAATCGGCAATACAAACTATCCATGTCAGATAATTTTAGATTATTTATATGATATGGCTACCACCGTAATTTAGAGTGCACTGTAAAACCCCTGGAAGAGGTCAGGATTGGTGCAGCCACTTGCAATTGCTTTCCTGAACAAATGGTAACAAACGCTGGCCCTACAAGCATCTATAAAATATCCTCAAAAAATGGTCTTTACAAATCATGATGATGATGATGATGATGATGATAATAATAATGATATCTACAGAAACCGGGACCTCACAGCTCACATTCACAAGTGTGCTGCTGCGGCCATAACTGACTCCCAGTCACTCAACGTGCAGCGAAGCTAATGGTTAGCCAATTAACGGCCAACTGCTTAGCATGAACTATAAACTCTCGTTTGTTGACTTGCACACCACTCATTATGGCCGTTTCAACCCACACACTCTCAAAATCACAGATGAATGTGTTTGACATGAGGATGGCGACGCCAAATGTGAAACAATACCTTGCGTGCACATTTTGTTTAATAATGCAAAATCATTTTGTATCCAATTAATCAATGGGATAATTGGTGGAATAATCGATTCTAGAAATATTTGATGAATGCAGCCCTCATGTCTTTGTTCATCTATCTATGCCAGCAAATCGTGCAAATAGTGGCAAATAATTTCCTTATGTATCCACTTTTCCTGACATTTCATTTTTTTCTCATGTAAAAACTCCTCCCTTAGCTTGGTTTCGTTGACAATTTAAAGCTGATTATGTGGAAATCGATTATTTTTTAGTTGTAATTTCGTATTTTCCTCTACTAAATCATTGATAACTGGAAATAAATATCAGAAGTGCATTTGTTTTTCAACGATGCAAGAATATTTGGAAACACTAAAAACACGAACATGTTTCCCCCAGACAGTATTGTATGGTGTTGTCAGAAACCATCACCCCATTCCACATATTGTGTGGAAGAAGGGCGGGCGGTGATCATAAAGACGAATCAGCTCTCACTTCCATTATGGTTTTTGTTTATCCATTTCTTGCTTGATTATTAATATAAGTTTTTTTTAAAATAGTGCTGTATGTCCCTACGCTCAGAAAAATCGCCCTTTTAGGTCATAGTTAGTACCCAGATCCCTCAGATTTTATGTATAACATGTAATGCCCCCTCTCTCCCCTCGGGGTGGTGTAGTGTGTATGGAGCAGTGTGAGAGCGCAGCAGCTCTGCTGGAGTCGGTCAGGGAGCAGGAGGTGCAGTTTGAACAGCTGACCAGGGCGTTGGAAGAGGAGAGGAGGAGAGTGGGCCTCTCTGCCACCAGCCCTTCGGCGCTGGGTCACCCGCTCCCTCACACACAGGTAAAAATGACTACACCAAAAATTTTAGTCCGCAGCCTTTTGCCTCCATGTTACCATGCTAAAATCCTCAATTAAATATCTGTATCATCACCTTTTGATCATCAGAATTAGTGCATCGTTTTTTTTTCCTACTGATCTCAGTCATCCAGTAGACCTTCTTTGATCTTTCCACCGGTGCGATACTGTGGGTGATTGTCTCATCACGTCAGTCTGTATTTACAACGCACTGTCCAAGACCCATTCATCCAAAAAATAATGGCGCATCTATTGTCTGAGGTTATCATCATCATCATCATCATTGTCGCACACTTGCATTATGCCTTTACCGTCACTCACCACAAGCAACTCTTTTGTCAACACCGTATACGGAATCTCAGTCATTTACTTCTTCCTGTTCCAGCATGTTATGGAATGCGGCCATTTGTCATGTGTCGCATGCACACAGACCTGAAATTCTTCACCTTTTAAGTCATCCTCTCTGTGTTGCGCGTAGAAATCTTTCATGACATGTGAGATCTACAGTATGTTGGCCATCCAATGATAAGGGTCCATTAGGAAAAATAAATGGATTTGGATTTTAAGTGTTTTACAATTTGGTACCGGGTAGTCATTTCTGAACTCTGTTGCTAATCAAGGTGGCAAAGTATAATTTGTCATGACTGTTGTATAGTAAGTGAAACACTACAATCTTAAAGACTAATCCTAGAAAAATGCTATTTTGAGGGTTGTTTTGTTTCTGATGGTCAGTCCCGATTTTACATGCTTGTGGCTAACTCCTAACTGCTGTTGTACAGATGCTCCTATGCTGAAAGATTACCCCGGTCAACATTTTTATTTATTGATATTTTTTTTTTTTTAAGTCAGAGATGCAAGTGAAGTTTTCTCTTTTTTTTTGTGGAGGGGGGGTGATTCTGAATCTGCACTTTTTTCTCTCGCACATCAGGTTTTCATTATATTACTACTACTAATAAAATAATATATTTTATAGTTAATATGTTAAGTCATGAATAAAGGGTCAAGTTCAGCAACAGGTGGAATTTCTTATGGAATCATAGCTGTAAATTACAACACATGGTAAAATTTGTATTTTCCTTTTATATGGCAAACTTGAAAACAACAAAAAAAGAAAATGTCTCAAAAAGCTGCTGTGCTAGAAAACAAGTGAAGCCGTATTTTAAATCGCTGTCAAAAATATATTTAGGGGCACACAAACCCATCTCCGATTTCAAATTTGCTGTCGACTAGTATTATCAACCAGCCCTGAACTTTGTTATGGTGATCTTGTGTCATTGTACTTTAAGGTCACGTTGTGCTGTGTTCAGAGAGACGGTTCAGGCATCTGCGGCAGCAGAGATGAAAAGTTCAAATTCCATCTGTAAATATTATTCTTCATTTGGACTCACTGGCATTTATAAGATTGTTTTGACTGTGTGAATCCTTGGACACTTTTGATTAGTTGGAGGCCCCAAAGATAAAGAGTAAGCCAGTGCCAAGCGGTGTAGCTTTATGTTGAGTGGATTTAATTTCCAGTGAGACTGGGACAACTGTCTCATGCCTGTTCTCTGAACACTGCTTTAAATTCAGTGCACAACAGATGATATTATGGGAAGGGCTGGATTTAGAGGAAATTGGCCCTTCTCATGAAACTCCACTTCCCATTTTTAAAGAAAATTAAAAAAAACTGTCATTACTTAAAGCACTACTATTTGCACAGAAGATGTTTTGAAATATTCCAAAGTGTAGGAATTGCCACAGAATACCAGCGGTATTCATCCCAAAGTAATTCATCTTGACGCGACTGCTGAGACCGTAATTGAGGCTATTGTGTCGCATGAAGCCGAGTGTTACTCAAGGCTAGTCAACTTGTGGTATATACAGGATGACAGACATCAATTATGTAACTGATTGGAGGAGGAAGTAGGGTGTAAGGATGAATGGCTTCGCTCCAAAATGTCCTCGTGCATCTCTCGCAGTGTTTCAAAGACCATACATGCATACATACACAGGCATGGTTGAAGGACCTTATTGTTGTTGTGTGTTTCATAAGAGACTTGACTGGAGAAAAATGCCTCAACCTCACATTTGTTGCTGCCTCAGCAGAATTGTTAGTTGTTGTGCACAATTTGAAATCATTTCTGTCACATTCCAGAACGGGTGTTTAGGGGATGCGGACATCGAACGATTGAAATTAACAGACTCCTACATAAACGGCACAAAGGTACCTGTTGTTAGTTTTTGAATGTGTGTGTAAATACTGAGTGAGTATTTAGTGGTTCTAATTAATGGTTGCTTTTTTTAACAGTACAGAATGGTGGACCCAGCGCACGGCGCTCTAGATGAGAGCTACACACCAGAGGACGACGCTCATGAAGCGCACTCTGTCTTTTCGGAAGAAGGAACCACACGACGGCTCGACAACGGGGTGGGTAATATGTGCCATATGAATAGAATTAATGCAATGCGGATAAATGTAGTAGTTTGGCAGCATATATTGCCCCATGTGGATAAGTAAAAGCTTTCACGAGTCTGAAAGAATCTTTAAAGCAAATTCTCTCCAATCCCTGTCACAGATGAAGAAACCCATCTCGCGCACTGTCCTGCCGAATGACTCCATGTCAATCAATGGCGGCATGTCTGTGTCTGGTATGAGCGGCTACAGTGCCACACTGGACCGTCCGTACAGACAGGTCGGAGGAGACTACCCTACTGCCACGGTGCCCAGAAACTACCACTACGGACCTGTGGGAGTTTATGATGACTACAGGGGAGGACCGCCGTCAGAGGCATACACAAGTTTGAGCAGAGGCTCGCACATGGATGACCGCTACAGGTACCGGACCCCCGTGTCCACCCTTAATAACAAGTTGAGTTAATTCAAATGATATTTTGTGTGGTTGTGCCATTGTTCCGCTTTTCTTCCAATGTGTGTCACAATTAGGTCACAGTGACGCACAGTAATGTCAAGCTAAGACAATGCAAGATTCAATTTGTCACTTGCGAAATGTGGGCAAAAGCCATAATCCCCCCCACACACACACACACACACTTGAAGACATCACAATACCCCGCCCCCCAATAATAAAGGGCAATCTTTACATTTAGCATAGATTTAATGTTCCCACCAGTTCAAGTCAAAAAAAAAAATGGACAGAATGCATCAATGATTGTGGCTCTACTTTTTTGTGTTTCGCCACTGGAACAGCACATATGAAAGCTCATTTCTTCATAAAATGTTGTTTTGCAACACAAAGCAAAAAAATAAAAATGTCTAAAAGATTTGTCATATTCCAAAACTTGTAAGTTGGGCCACTTGCTAGTCATGGTACCACATTTTTTAGGTGCTTATCACAGACATTTTTTGCTTGCCTCTTTCCGCAGGCCGGTTGATGGCTACAGGACTTTGGATTCTGGTTATCGGGCCCCAAGCCGCCAGCAGATGGACCCCTATGCAGCACAGCCCCAGGTGGGCAGGGGAATGAGGGCCATGGGCTCAGCAATAGACATGCGATACGGCCACGGACACTATGGTTTGGAAGATGACCAGCGGAGTGTGGGCTATGACGAGTACGGCATGGGGCCTCCGCCCATGCACCCCGGAGGTTACGGCACCATGCCACGGCTCGGCCCTGGCCCTGGTGGTATGGATAGACGAAGACTCAGGTAAAGCAGCACAGAGTGTAGTGTACAAGCCAAACTTGCATACAGTACATGACAGCATTTAACTCATTGTGCATCATACAGGAGTTGTGAAGATACTCTGGATGGTGATATGGGAGGAATTGATTCATATGCCTGGGGTGTTCCCATGAGTCTGGAGCGGGGAAGCATGGCTTCTTTAGACAGCACACTGAGGAAAGGCCCTCCCTCCTCATGGAGACAACCAGAGCTGCCAGAGGTGATCGCCATGCTGAACTACCGCCTGGATCCTGTCAAAACCAATGCAGCGGCCTTCCTCCAGCATCTCACATTCAAAAATGACAAGGTAAAACGGAATCTGCCATAAGTTAAAACCATTTTACCCTCAATTCTCCCTGTTGTTTTGCTCAACTTATTTGTCTTTTTTCAGGTTAAGTCGGAGGTGCGACGTCTGAAGGGTATCCCGGCCTTAGTGTCAATGCTGGACCACCCCAGCAAAGATGTGCACCACTCGGCCTGTGGAGCGCTGAAGAATATTTCATATGGGCGTGACCCAGACAACAAGATCGCAATCAAGAACTGTGATGGCGTTCCAGCGCTGATCCGATTATTGAGGAAGACTCACGATCAGGACCTAACTGACACCATCACAGGTTCTTCACCTTTGGGTTTTGTTTTCATTTAACATATGTAAATAAACTCAATAGATATTGACGTATAAACATACCAAACATAATGAGTAGTAAAATTAAATACATCTGTTTATTGGGCCAGTTGTTGGCAAATATTTACAGTTATGGTGTGGCTGTCATCAACAATAAAGATGATGATAACAATAAAGCCAGAACATTAGTTAACACCTCACAGCTCTGAGGTTGGGGATTAGACACCAGGCTCCGGGCTTTCTGTGTAGTTTCTTCTCCCCTTACTTGGGTGGGTTTCTACGGCTTCTCCGTGAATTGAAGTCTCAGTTGTCCATATGTGCAGTGCCTTGTCCATTTGTACCCTGCAATGGGTTGGCAACCAGTCCAAGGTGTACCCAACCAAAGTAAACTTGGATATTCTCCAGCTCACTTGTAATCTAAACGAGGGCAAATGGTACATAAAGTGGATTTATAATCATCTTTATAAAGTGAAACCATCAAATTTACATGATGCAATTTTTGTAGCCCCAAAACAGAGGCGACTGTAGGATATGTAGGCTTTATTGACAAAAAAATAATGCATATTTTCCCTGTTTAGAATTTGTACACAAATGACTCACCGATTTCATTGAAAGAGAAGTACGGGTGCCACGTGATTGCAAACTCAAAGACAATATGCAATGCTCCCGCTAGATACCCCAGAATTGTAGTCGCTGATCCTTCCAACACGAGCATCGTGACACTTGCGTGCTTCAGTGGCTCCCAGAGAGCTTTGGTTTCACCCCCAAAAATAAAAGAGCCAAATAAATCAGTTTGGTGAAGTTTTCTTCAAAATACAGCCCCCCTTACAAGTAGTAGTTATTGCACTTTATATTCGATAACAATTGTGTTTAAATTATCTGTTTGGGAGAGTGCTACTCAGTTGTATGGACAGTAATGGAATGTTTCTGTCATGCCAGGCACACTGTGGAACCTCTCATCCCACGACTCTGTGAAGATGGAGATAGTGGACCACGCCCTGCACGCTCTGGCAGACGAGGTGATTGTGCCCCACTCGGGTTGGGAGCGAGGGTGCAACGGCGGAGAGGAAAGCTGCAAACCACGACATCTGGAGTGGGAGACCGCCTTGACCAACACCGCTGGCTGCCTGCGGTATGAGAGCGCCGGCGGAGGAACGCAGCCGAGGGACATATTTAGACAAACCCTAATCATATGTTCAAATATCTCCTACGTGCAACAGAAATGTGAGTTCGGAGCGCAGCGAGGCACGACGGAAGCTAAGGGAGTGCACAGGATTGGTGGATTCGCTGATGTATGTCGTGCAGTCACAGATCAACCGCAAAGATGTGGACAATAAGGTCACTAGGAAGTTCAGAAATACGGTGGTTCCGTTTAATTGCCGCGTAAAACTAAACCTTTCTTTTCATATGTTTTTGTCCGTCCTGCAGTTAGTAGAGAACTGCATGTGCCTCCTAAGGAATCTGTCCTATCAAGTCCATCGCGAGGTGCCGAGCTGTGAACGCTATGCAGAAACCACGCCCATCAACCATGGCCCTGCACCTGGCTCGAACAAGGGGGGTTGCTTTGGCTCCCGAAAGGGGAAAGGTTAGTATCAAATCACCTGATGGCCCCGGTTTCGAGCCGTCTTCAGCTTGTTGGTGGCGGTTACACTGTTGCAGTTTTTCACTCTGCTTTCTTCTTTCTCCCCTTCCTCTCCATCCCTCCCTCCGTCTCTGCTCCCTCCTTGCTTTATCCCTGTCCTGATAGATGAGTGGTTTTCCAAAGGTAAGATTTCCCTTGGTGCTATGATGATATGAGCGTAACTAACAGAATGTGTTTCATTCACGATAGAAGGCTGGCGTCACACTTCAGGTTCAAATGCACCATTCCGTTAATGCCTGTGTCCAATTTATTTTTGTGTATTTACATTTTGACGGGTCACATATTTGATCTGGCTGTGTTTACACACTACACATTAGAAAAAACATGCACAGATTCCCAAATTACATGCAAGTAATGTACTCAAGCAGGAACGGCAGATAATGTCAACACAGAAGCAAATGATAATACAGCTATTAAACATTTTGTTGGCCAGGGCTGACATTTCCCACCATTGATTTGAATTATGGTAAGCTTGCCTCATCGACCCCCCCCTGCGCACGGCCTAACAATGAGTTCTTCACAAACCCCACCGCATGCTCACTGGGCTTTCCTCGCTGGTTGCATGATTGCATGATCACTTTCATGCCAGTGGGAACATAAATGCACAGCTTTTTTGTTGTTGTTTAATTAAAACATTTGTTTCTCACCTGTCATGTCTTCCCCTTTTTGCTTTTGTTTTTGTGTGACTACAGGAAAGAAAGATGGAGATGATGGAAGTGCAGATCAAGTTGACATTCCAAAGAGAACAATACCTGCCAAAGGTGTGTGTTTGTTGGTATAACTGAGTCTTGTTAGAAAAGAGCTATCTAATCACAAGCCCTGCGTTTAAAACCTTGTCGTTTGCATACCTCTGTTTAATAATGATTATCCGACTGAATGGAAATCAGTATTTATTGACCGTCAAGACAGTCAGTAAATGTGTTTTAGCAATGACACACATGAGGTTAACTGGAAAAAATGTGTGTGTGTGTGCGCGTGTGTCAGGGTACGAGCTGTTGTTTCAGCCTGAGGTGGTTCGAATTTACACGTCGTTGCTCAGAGAGAGCAAGAACCCTTCGGTGCTGGAAGCCGCTGCCGGGGCCATCCAGAATCTGTGCGCAGGGCGGTGGACTGTAAGTATTCCAAAAAACAAATCATTACTTGTTCCTTGTGAATTTTCCTCTTCAGTATAACAGATTAAGTAAATACAGTCTTAACTTTCTTATTTTTTGGTTTCCACATCAGTACGGCCGTTACATCCGGGCCACTGTGCGTCTGGAGAAAGGTCTTCCCATGATGGCTGAGCTGCTGGCTCACGGCAACGACCGTGTCGTGCGGGCCATGTCTGGAGCTTTGAGGAACCTCGCCATCGACAACAGGAACTGCGAACTTCTTGGTAAGATCGCTGGATGTTCCTTCAATCGATGTCTTCAATATTTGTTCCAATTTGCCATGCTTGTGTTTAAGAAGCTGACTTGCGTTTCCTCTGCAGGTTTACATGCAGTGCCCCACCTTGTGGCCAACCTACCTGGTGGCCAGAACCAGTCAGGGCGAGCCCTGTCGGAGGAGACGGTGGTGTCTGTGCTGAGCACACTCACAGAGGTGCTAGGCAACAGTTTGGAGGCAGCTAAGACCCTTCGAGCCTCGCAAGGCATAGAGAGGCTTGTTCTCATTAACAAAGATGGGTAAGCAAGAAGCACGGACACTTTTCAGATTCATGACAAGGGTATAAAACTTGTTTTTATCACGAGCCACTCCCAGGGTGTTGGTGACAACAGTGGAACCACATCAAGATATAATTGCTTGGGTTTTAACGATATGCCAAAAATTGTGTGAAGGTTTCTGGCCTGTGCCTTGGTTTTAAAGTCATGGTGCGGTTCATATTGGCAGAGACAGAAAAGAGATTTGTAGAAGCTGAGATGCAATGTTGATTTCGGTCACAGCGTGCCGTCTTCCTTGACTGCCACCATCTTTATGTGGATTAATTCTGTGGAAGCAGTTGTGTTACTGGAGCTTAGTTGGCGAATGTGGCTACTTTTTGTTTAAGTCGATCAAGTCTGTATTGATCTTATGACAGCCCCATGCATGTTAGAGGGGGCATCAACCCACCCCTGCCCCTTTTTCTTTCTTTCTTTCTTTCTTTCTTTTTTTTTAAGTTAAGAAAAATAGCTTTCACAGATGTAATCTGGCTTGTGGTTAATGGACTATTTCTTAGCCAAGACACGACTATTTTTATTTTTTAAATACATATTCAATTGTCTCTCTCTCTTTCTATAGCAAGCGGTCTGACCGTGAGGTTCGAGGGGCAGGCCAGGTGCTGCAGCTCGTGTGGGCTCACAAGGATCTGCGTCGGCCTCTTGAGAAAGATGGCTGGAAGAAAAGCGACTTCCAGGTCAACCTAAACCCCGCCCTCGCCAACGGCCCGAGCACCTGGTCCAATGGCACATATGGGGACACTACCACACCACTGCTGGACAGAGGTGTTTATTTGTCTTGAGCGCTGCGTGTAACTGCTCAGAGAATCATCAATTGAGCTCACGTTGTTTTCTACGCCCACAGGGGAAAAGCGAAACATGATCCCACTAAATGACCTCGGCTCCGGTATGTGTTATTCTTCTTGTTTTCATTCCAAGGTGCATGTTCGGTTTGTATGAAGTAAAATGTCACGCTTGTCGTATTTCTCAGAGGCTTACTCGACACTGGACCAGAGGGAGAGGAGACACACCCTCGACGACACCACAGACACTTTACCGGTACTTTTTTTGAAACATCAACCATCTGCTTGTTGGGCTGCTCAGTCAACAACATGAAACCTTGGCTTTGCCTGACTTTTTACTTTTTAAACCTCACAATTAACAATTTCTAACACTAGCTCACCCCCTTCTCTCTCTCATTCTCTCTCTTTCTCACTGGTTGTCTCTCAGAGAGGGGTATATGGGGGAAGAAAGGGCTCCCTGCCTCTGTTGGACTCCTATGATGGTTAGCCCTCCCCCCCACCTCCCTCTGCATGTAACAGCATGGTATGTCTTACTGACTTCTCATCCTGCATGCACCTCCGATCAGTGTTTATTTGTCTTCTTCTGACGTCAAACTCCTCACCGCTAACTATTTGTTATTGGCATAACAGAAGCCTGCTTGAGGTCTATCCAATGGCACCACGCCGTGGTATTCTGTTTACACTTGTGACCTGGGCCAATCACTTCGATTTAACACCCTACCTGTTGATTTGTGTGATGGCTGTCGCAATAGGGGGATCTGTTTTGTAATTGCTTGTGGGGGATAACGGTTGAGAAAGTGACATCCCCAAAAGGTGTACAGTATAGTGGCCTATAGATGACACAAGAAAGCATAACTTTTGTATAAGCTACTCCCCTCTGACATAGCTCCTTGGCACTTGCAGTACTTTTATAGGTATTTGACAGAACCTTTCAGCGAACAAGGGAGGATAGTTTGGGGAGAAAAACCCACAAAAACAATGAATCGCTAATATGCATGAACACTGTAGAGCACAAAGTACTTGTTTTTATTGTCTGAACTCCAATATTGAGTCACAGACAGACACTCCCATTCCTCGGTGTTGTCTTTCCTCCTACATGAACTTGATCAGCAATTTTTTTGTGTTGAATGCAATTTGATTATCAATTGAAAAAGCTTTTGACATTGTGGGTTTTTTTGGACACATACATAATTACTAAAACCAATAGTCAGGAAGGTAACGTCGTACCAACACAGACAATCTCACAGGTCCCTTTCAGCAATTATGTGGACAGAGAAAATCTGTCAGAGAAGAGGGGTACAGACAAACAAATGTATTTATTTTTAATCTTTTGAAATGTGAGTGCCAACCACATGTGATAGGGACAAATAAAATTACACTAGATAAATGCTCAGGATATGCTTTGAGTGGCATCCGACAAATGGGCCTTTGCTGATTTTGCTTGTAAAAACGCTCAAATGTATTCCAATTGCCAGTGCAGTGAGACCTTTAGATACCAACATGCTAGGGGGGTAATGAACTCAACTCGTTACATAACTAGCAACAGTTGGGCAGATAGTGAGCAATTCTTCAAAATTGAGGCTTTGAACTTTCTGATATAATTCCAAATAGAAATTTACTGCCAAATTAAACATAAAACAAAGGGAAATATATTTAACTAAAACACATTAAGTTAAAGCCCGCTAGCTTAATCTGAGCACGCAATGCAAAACACGATAGACGGGTTAATGAATAGCATCTTTGTGGCGGTGTAATAAACATTTAAGCAAAGCAAATATTTAAAGAAGCGGTGAAGAAGCACATGAAAAGGAAGAGCCGAGGTAAGAGATAATCTAATACACCGTCTACTTGTGCAAAGAGTGACTAATAATGTGGCTTACTGGGAAGCTGAGACCAGTTCCATGTGCAGTTTATCTGTATTGTACTGTCCCAGGTGGCCACGGTGCACACACCACAGAGAGCAGCACAATGTCCATTGAACTGAAGCCAAAACTGTTTGCGTCATACATTCTATGTAATCATGTCATGACTATGTTCAGAGAATAGGGGAGTTTTTCAGTGAATAACAGAGGATCGGTTCCCCAAAAAGTATCAAATATGTTTTGAGCGTTATGACGGAAAAGGTAGAGCGGTTTCAGTTTTGAGGCTAAGAACCATAAAAGTTCCCTCAAACCGTTTTCCAATTAAGTTTACGTTTTAATTGTTGTTGTTCATGCAGAAAAACTGATCGTGTGCATCACCCAGACTGGGCCATCCCTGCCCGACCACTGCTACTGAGAAGGGAGGGTGGGAGGTTATTTTCTGTTGTCTCCTCCCCCTTCTCCCGCCGGACCAATGGGATCGCGAGACGACTGTTTGGCATCCAAAGAACATGTTTTGTGTTGCAGGCAAAGATGTTGCAGCTTCAATACATACAAACCTGCCCCCCTTTTTTTATGATTATCAATTTACCGTAGCAACAGAATTCTAGTTTGTGTTAAGTTATGAATCTCTAAAGGCAATCATCTTTGTTGACAATCATTTGATTCCTGCGTTGTCCTGCTTTTGTATGTTTGCTATTATCAATGTGGTCGTCAAAGTTATTTTGCTGCCAATGCCTGCATCCTAACAAGGGGCTTGTGTGTAGACTTCAGTGTAGGTTATATACTGTACATATAAAGAGAAAATTAGATAACTAACTGCGTACATTTTGGCTGGTTTATTTAAATGGTTCCTTCATGGGGATCGCTGGGAGATCGGAGTGTGGCCGTCGAACCTGATGAGTCGCCGCTGTTGTTTGAACCGGAGTCGTTTTGTCTAGGATGACTTTCTCTCCTTGTGATGGGAATGTGTGTAGAGGAGAGCAGGTGTGTGTTTATTCCTAATACACCAAAAGGTGTGCGTATCTGATTGTGCATATGGAAGGGGACAAATGCTGATGGACCTTTTTTGTTTTCCCCAAGCGTGTTTTTGTCAGGCCTGACCCAGAACAATACATTTGCTCATTTGTTCTTGAGTCAGTTTAGATATCTTGTTCTCCTTTTCACATTTTTCCCTTGAGTTTGTTGTGCATTACCAGCAGTTTTATTTCTCCTGAAATGGAAGAAAATTCCAAGTACCTGTCTGCTTTTAATGCCAAATTTGGCTGAATAATTGTGGGACGTGAAACTAGCATTTGCGTCGTTAAACCACTAAGACTTAATCATTTATTCTAAACTCTGCGATTCAAGATTCAATTTCATCGTTCATTGACTGAATTCTTGTATTTGACCTGGAGTCACTCGCACATGTTTGGTGGTTTACCTCCAAATAAATATGCGAAGTGTATTTGCTTAGAAGAGACTCAAGTCTGTACAGTCTGAGTTGCATTTTAATTTAGGTGGATGCAATGTGTATTTTCTTTGTCATCCATTTTTCTGTTGTGTATTCCCCTCCTGTCTGTGATTCGCCCACTCTTTTTACAGTGGGTGGGTGAGATCCATATGCAATTTGTTTTACAGCGTTGTTTAATAGAGACCACTCTTCCCCCTCCCAAATTTCACCCAGTTCTCCACAGACAGTATATTTGTTATGTTGCCTATCCATGTAAAATTATTACATAACATTCATACCTGCCTTGGCTCTGACAAGTTGCTTTTTTTTCAATAAAGTATGTAACTGGTTATTCTGATGTTTTGATAAATAAAGATCATTTCTTAGACAACATTTGCTTATGCCTGGTTGCTGTGTTTAATTTGTCAACCATTCAGATTGCACTGTGACACTATATAGGTACAAATGTAAGATACAGTGCTGTGAATTATTATTTCTCTGTTCTTGTCATCTCTGTGTGGTAGTCAAATTGGTTTGATGAACTGAAATCTTTGTGTGATAAATATGCAAAGAACACAGGTATGGGGCAAATATTTTTTCACGGCACTGTACTTGCATCCTTGTTGCATTAGTCTGCAGGTCAGATGCAGATAAACAAGAAATGTATTGTGACTGACTTCAAATGGTACTGATGAGACCAAATCCACCACACCACACAAGTATAGACAGATTGTAGATATGCCAATGACTTTTGGTAAACAACTTTCTGGACCTAAAAAAAAATAATGCTAATTTGGGGAAAAAAAGGCATGTTTGTGGCTACAACCATGAATGACTTTATCATGTTAGCCCCCACCCCCACGTTGTTTAACATTCTTTGGCGTCAAAGTAGGACCGCTATACATATTAACTGTACATATAATACATATAATTGTACATATAGTGAGGCAAGAGTGCTACTCATACAAGTGGTGAAGCGCTGCATGCTAACCGGTTAGTTTTCTGTCACTGGTTGCATGCAGTTTTGCCTCAAGTAACATGCTCAGTAGTTCTACAATTGAAGCGTACTAATACGTTATAAAGCCATTTGTGCATTTAATCAATATCCTTGATGTGCAGCCGAAACTCATGCCCGACTCGCTTAGGAACCGGTACCTTTCAATAGTGATGGTGAGTTGAGGCATTGAGGCTTTCCGTGCGATTGGTTTGACTCGTTTCCCGGCTTCAAAATGTGGTTCAATCCCCTCTGGCGCCACCAAGTGGACGTAACGGCATGCAAGGAAAAGCTTTTCTGGTGCACATTTTTGATTAAGATTACACTCATTATGACATGAAATTGACATGGAAAGGGTGGAGGAAAATGCAGTAATTTGTATGGCAGGGTGTCAAAGTCAAATGGACGGAGGGCCAAATAAAAATTTTGCTCCAAGCCGAGGGCGGACTGATCGAATGTTCATTGAAAAATTTTAAACCTACCGCATGTAGTTTATTGAACCGAATTGAATCTACTGAACACCTAACAACTTCATTTCAATATGATCAAACAAAATAAAGCAACATTTTCTTATGGCTGTCAGTAAACTTTAATTTTCGACAGGCACAAAGACAAAGTTTCTTTGGATAAAAATACCCATCAACATTGAATGAAAAGAAGCACCAGCAATAGCCCATATTTTCTCTTTTAGCAAAATTGGGCTACATTTACAGAAACCCCCCCAAATAATAGCAATTTTCGATCATTCACTCCTCAAATAAATCATGCTCCGTAGTTGTGCCATGCATAGGACGTAAAGCCAAAAACTCCTCTGTCACGCTTCGGCTTGAGTCCACTCCGCGGATGAAGATTGACAGCTGGGCAACGTCAGAAATGTCGGCGCTCTCATCCACAGCCAAGGAGTATGCGATGAAATGTTTTCCCCTTTTCACAAGCTGCTCTTTTCGATTAATGGACAACTGCTCTACTCGCTCGGCAATGGTGTTTCTGCTCATGCTCACGTTTAAAAATAGTTGCTTTTTTCAGGGCAAACTTCGTCACAAACTTTAAGCATACCGTTTTTAATGAAATCCCCCTCCGTAAATGGCCGGGCTGATTTAGCGATCTCTTCTGCCACAATAAAACTGGCATTGACAGCAGCCTGGCTTTGAGATTTGGCTTTTTTGAACAGAGCCTGTTGAGATTTGAGGCTTCGTTTTAATTCCTCAACCTTCTGTAGCCTTTGTTCGATGTCCATATTATGTTTTTGACCGCGCGTTTCGTTTCATGCTGTCGTCTCAGATTATACTCTTGCAATACGGCCACACTTTCTCCACACAGAAGACACACAGGTTTTACAGCTACATCCGTGAACATGTACTCTGACTCCCACCTTGTTTGAAACCCCCGGTTCTCGGTGTCCACCTTCCGTTTTGCCATTTTTGATGGATATCTGCAAGCTAACGTCACTGTTATCCGAACGACTGCTGCACTAGTAAATATTGAAATAAAGCGCCCGACTGCTTGGCGCGGCACCGTTGCATTGTGGGAAATGTAGTATTGGTGCGTGTAAAAGATCTGTGGGCTCTCGGCTTGCGGCCGTCCGCGGGCCGGTTCTAATAATAAATCAACATCATCCCAGGGGCCACTGAAAACCTTCTCGCGGGCCGGATCTGGCCCGCGGGCCGGCACTTTGACATATGTGCTGTATGGCAATGGGGCGCACAGAAGAAATGAGGAAAGCCCGTTTCATCAGCAAATTTGATACGCCAGCATGTCTTGGTTTGACGTCAGCCTCAGTGGAGGCCATGAACGCATTACAATATGCTTAACTTACGTCGTTTATAAGGACCAAAATGTACACGCACATCTCCAATTTTGCCCACGTCAACCTCTAAAATCATCACAATGATATGCCAATCAATGCGCTCACTATAAGAAGAAATGAGCAGCCTCCCTTCATTTTCTTTTGCAACAGGTCTATTTTTGTTGAGCATCAAGTATAAAAACACAACTTGTATGTTTAGCGGCTACAATAGGAATTTAAGGTGGAACAACATTAAAATACAAACGATTGGAATTTAGTTAGTTAGCACAACAAAGCAAGCAACTTGTTTGCTCCAAAACTATTTGCAGTTTACCCGTGAATCTTTAACTTGGGTGGGTGGACAACACACATGAGAACAGTTTTGCCAACTTCTATTTCTTTGTTGTGAAAATGCGGGAAAGTCCGTTTTCACAACAGCAAAGCTTAAAATAGTTAGTTGAAATGCCCATCTTAAAATGTTACCAAAGTTTGTTGAAATTGAAACTTTTAAAAATGTTGAATAGCAATCGGCTGAAATAATTTTCAACTTAAAAGTGGGTGACGGAGTCTCTTTGGGGGGGGGGGGGATTCTCTACTGTAGACATAATTTTTAAGTCCAGAACTATAAAATAAATTTCCATGTTTGGGCCATCACAGGGGCTCTTTAAGCAGCTGCGATTCTGTGGTCATGTCAGTGATCTTGTTGGCTTTGGCCCTCTGGGTTGCGAGTGCTCGACAGTGCAGAAAAACATTCAGGGGATGACTAAAGGAGAACAGGATGAGGATGGTCAGCCCAATGTTCATCTGCAGACACATGAATGGAGAGATGATTTTAATTAAAAAAAATGATATTTTGCTGAAATGCAATCCAGTGTTTCAGTAACTGGCTTAAGCTGCGGTAGTCTTAGAAATCTAGATTTCATTGCACCCTGTACTGTCCATGCACTCACATATAAGGGATCTCCGTCCAGCAATTCTTCCACCACAGCAAAGCAGGCATACTGCAGTAAAGAGAAGACCGCCGAGAGACCGAAGATGAAGCCATACAACTTCCCAAAGTGACATGGTGGGAAACTACACACACACACACACACACACACACACACACACACACACACACACACACACACACACACACACACACACGGGAACTGTTAGTTGTTAGTGTAATGGGTGTGTCGGTACTTGACCTGGTTGGGGACAATTAAAGGGATGGATGAAAACCCACTTTTCATCCATCCTTTTTGGAAAACTTCTTGTCCTTTGTCCCCAAAAGGGACATTCCGTCCGCTTATTTGTACTCGCTTTTAATCAGTGAACAATGACATTTTCAAAAGAGTAACAAGAGAAAACTCTTATTGCTCTTTTTGAAAATCGACCAAATCAAGCCTTCTGCGTAGCCCATAAGGTCACAGAAAATATTTGCCTTCCATCCCTCACAATGTTCAAGCGGAAATGCTCAGTTTATTGTAGCTTTCGGGAATCGTTTACTCACGTCATTGCGACGAAAGCAGCCATTCCGCCGTAGACGAAACTGTAATTGACCATTAACGCGATGAAAGTGAAGTACTGGAGTGGCAACACGGGAATGGAAGCGCAAATTGAGAAGATCAATGACACCAGTGACGTCAGGAAGAAAGAGAGAACTGCAGAATTCAGGTCTGCTTCTCGTTCACTCATTCCTATGAACATACACACAGAGGAAAACATGTCTGATCGATCAAACTAGAGAAAACCAATGGATGCATTTGATGTATTCTGCCCCCTTTAACTCATGTTCTTTCATTCTTTTATGGACAGTATTTACAGCTTTCTTTGACAGGGACAATGCAGTCAAACATTGTTACAAGCTTGCAGCTAATGTGATGCATATAGACTTGAGAGCTAGTGCTAAATCTGAACTCTTCTTACACATCATTGCAGTACAGTAGAAAATGTAAAATATGCATCAGTGACAGGCCATGTCATACATTTCAAAACTCAGTAATCCAATATTGAATTTATATGACTTAAAACAGCCACTCACTCGTAACTTGGCAGGACAACCGACAATAACTCAAGTTAAAAGATGAGCACCTCAAGTAAAATAAACAATAATTCAATTACTAAAGTTCCAGGGGGTCAACTACAGCATGTAACTGAGCACCTCGGAACAGAGGCCAACGGGCTCCCATTTTGGTGATTTTTGCACGCGTTATACCTGCCACCGGAGGTTTTCGCTTGTGTCGGTCGAGAATGAAGCCGTTCATGGGAGCCACCAGCAACCCACACATCTGAGTGAAAGCAAAGGCGTTGATGTACTGGCTCACTGCCAACATACAAAAAAGTAAAGGTGAGGCCTACTGTCAGTAATTTACCATGCCGCATTTCTACTAGCAACGAAAACACCGAAGACGGTCATATCATGTTGTATTATTATTATTATACAAATGCTATTCTATCTACCCTGTGTGTGCTCCTCTGGGGTTGTGCGTGTGAAGGCACCGCAACGAATAGGCGCTAGGTGGTGCTCAAACACTTGTCCTTTTGCCTGGATGCAAAGAGGGCCTTTTAGCTGCAGCCCATCACCCTGCATTCATCATTACAAGCATTAAAAAGTTGAGCGACTCAAAACAGATGGGTAGAAATGTTTATACATTCCTTAAAATTATTTGGGGCGGCCCGGAGGTGCAGCGGTTAGCGCTTTGACCTCACAGTGCAGAGGTTCGATTCCAGCTCCGGCCTTCCTGTGTGGATTTTGCATGTTCCGCCCGTGCCTGCGTGGGTTTTCTCCGGGTACTGCGGTTTCCTCCCACATTCCAAAAACATGCATGGCAGGCTGACTGAACACTCAAAATTGTCTCGAGGTGTGAGTGTGAGCATGGATGGTTGTTTGTCTATGTGTGTCGTGCGATTGGCTGGCAACCGGTTCAGGGTGTCCCCCGCCTACTGCCCGGAGACAGCTGGCATAGGCTCCAGCACCCCCCTTGACCCTTGTGAGGATAAAGCGGATCGGAAGTGGTATATCAATTCATCAGATTAATTCAGCGTTTTTAATCCACGTGAAGGGGGTGCCATTTTGACATTACAACACCCTCTGCTGTCGACTGAAATTGCTTTGCAAAGTGCCCTCAGGTTCGCACTGCGGATGTCACGTGACCAAACACAGAAAATAGGTGAGTTGTGTAGATTATAAATAGCTAGATTTAAAAATTAAATACATAAAACTTGGCTTGTGATTATGTATGTGCGTTCATATGTGAGTTCATACCAACTGATGCATCGCCATCAGCCAGACGCTCCAGCATGGGGTTGAGGGTGCCGATGAACAGATAATGTCTCAGTTGGATCACAGACAACCAGAGGACGACAAAGAAGAAGAATTTGGACAGAACACATTCACGGAAGGTTTTCTCTGAGGGAAAACAAGGCAGCTGAGATATAAAGACAGGATTTCTTTGAAGACGCTGTTTTAGTAATTCAGAATTGCACACACCAGGTCTTTCATGCTCTTCCACGTCATGTGGCTTCTCCTCCACTGGCATCTGAAATTCGCTCTGTACAGTTTTATTGGACTTCCTTAATCTTCTGCAGGATATCCTGAAGTCAGAGACGACTATCAGAGAAAACAGTGGGCCTACAACTCATGACTATTTACAGTTAAGAGTGACTTAATTTGCAGTCCCCATTTCTCATAGTGCATCGTCAAACAATGGAGTGTTGCACGTGGCGAGTGGTGTGTGGATTAGTCTATGTGGTGCATGCAGCAGACAATCAGCAATTGAAGCAATCAGAGCGACACCCTCATGAACACATTTTTGGAAATAGACAGCTAATCAAACATTTCATTGAATGTCTCATTGCAAACATAATCAGTGGGCAAGCACTCGGGGAACACAAGCACAGGTTTACATGTAGACAGTGCAACCGGTGCAGCTGCACGGGGGCCCAGATGGAAGAGGGAAAAAAACGGCTGTCCAAAATGTCCACAGACCCTTGATTTTGGAATTACAATAGCTCTGAGCGGGTCAGTCATGCTGAGTGGATGATTGGGGAGGAGACCTGAGCCCCACGACAGCCTCAGAGGATGAATTTGACTCGGGGGACTGGCTATGCTTGTTATTGGACACAAAAGGTTTTTTTTTTTTTTTGTTCGTTTGTTTTTTTGCACCAGAGCCTATCACCTTGATGTTACACCCCTGCATCCCAGTATTTGTATAGAAGACTCCCACCATCGTCTTTCATGCCCACTATGATGAGTAGTATTTCGCATTCCTACCCATACTTGTAGTGGTCAGGCGGCGGGTACGGGATTGAGGTTCTGGGAAACAGGAAGATCGTCCTCAGTATGTGATAGATGCTGCCGGTGGCCAAGAACAGGAAACTGGCCTTGAGAGGGATGCCAGACTCGTATGCCAACTTTAGGTATAAAGTGAAGATCATGACCACTTTGACAATTGCCAACAGCCTTGTCCACCACTTAGACGCACTTTAACGAGGACGAAGACACCCGAGGAAGAGTCGAAGGCCCCGTTGTAGATGGTGATGATGGTAGAACGATGAGCGCCAAACAGATTTGCCACCTTCAGGAGGAGAAATTCAATTGGGTGAGTTTCACATTTCAAGCAGCCTTCACCAAAGTCACAAATGCATGAACACAAAAGCGCCTTTCATGCACAACAAGCAATTTGAAGTGCTCCGAATTCCAACGTGTGACCCATGATCGCGATGGGCACAGTATGAGCATTTAAACTGTCCCTTCTGCCTACGGACAAACTCCTGGCTTTTTAAAAAACTGCAGTTGTTTCTTTACATTCAAAGCTTAGCTCTGGCAGCAAATGATGTGCTGCTTTGATCGCAGGATTCCATACTGCTTGTTGGGGACTTAAATCATCTCTCTCTGATAACATTGTCATGAAACGGACTGGACTGTGCGCTGAAAGGGAATCAAATTAAGATACTCCTCGATGTCAAATGTCACTGTCATTTCCCTTCAGCACAGAGTGAAACTTTGCGTCGACAGTCGGCAACAAAATGACGGTGACTGATGAATTAAACTTCACACATTTTCAATGCCTGACAAGGAAACAAACACATTTCAATGGATTTGGGTCCCGCAGAAGGGTGCAAATTCCTGCTCATTCTGGTCAATCAGTTTACATACTACCGCAGACATGGTGTGAGCCATAATCTACATTTTTCATACTGAGGGAGAGAAACAGAGCAGGTTTGGCTGTGTCGGGAAAAAAATAAAAGGAAAGAAGAGGTGGCTAGGAAATTTGTACTCAGGATTGAGAAAGGATGGGCTCAGTTTTCTCTGGGAATGAACATGCTTTTCTTCCAATTTGGAAATGGGATTCAGACATGATGAGATTAAATG
Organism: Hippocampus mohnikei; assembly: GCA_026261675.1. Lineage (NCBI taxonomy): Eukaryota > Metazoa > Chordata > Actinopteri > Syngnathiformes > Syngnathidae > Hippocampus > Hippocampus mohnikei. Next base: position 24,624,560 of record JAKGUB010000557.1, read on the forward strand.
TCCCAAAAAGTTACCTGCATGTTGCTCAGGAGCAGCATCATGCCACCAACAGCTATGAACGAGAGTGCTGGGTAAAGCACCATGGACAGAGCTGATGGAGAGAGACAAAGATCAGGATAAAGAGCATCCTCACATCCATGATTTGATAAGATTTCTATTTTTATATGTATACAACATGTAAACAAGGGGTCACCACCTGCACATGAATCAGTACCCAAGAAGTAACTCTTGGTTTCAAAATGGTTGGTGAGCCCTGGTATTGGCAAAAGAAAAATATTTACTATCAGAAAGATATTTACCTGGAGTTGCAAAGGTCAACATCAAGATACCCGAGGTGTGAAGAGCTCTGATGCAACAAAAAAAATCGATATTGTCACTGACCACGTTATGATGTAGACAGACAGGTTAAAGGTTTGGACAAAAGAAATTGCACTTGATCCAAAAAAAAATGCTTTATAAAATGTAGGTTAAACATGTGTGTTGTTATTTGAAAGATTATATTTCAGCACTCACAATCCAAAGAGCCGAGCCACCAAAGTGCCAAAACGATCAAAGATGACACCATTTAGAAATGTCAGGAAATTATTCATGAAGGATGCAATGGTGAAGACTAGTGAGAACTGTTCATCCTGACCCCTGCAATCTGACATAAAAACAAAGAACCGAAAATAATAAATAAATCTTGTATTGCATAAGTCAAGTCAAGTCAAGTGTAGTTATAGAGCACTTTCAAACAGCCATCGCCGCATACAAAGTGCTGTACATGGAGCAATTTAACATATACAATAAACAGTAAAACAAATTGGTAATAAAGACGGTAGAAAGCACCAAACAGTAAAACCAAGAACAAATCTAAGTCATGCTGAGTCGAATGCCAGAGAATACAAGTGGTTTTGAAGATGGGCAGCGAGGAGGCTTGACGAATGTTCGGTGGGAGGTCATTCCAGAGAGAGGGACCAGCAACAGAAAAGGCTCGATCCCCTCTCAGCCTCAGTTTAGTTCTTGGTACTTCTAATAATGTCTGGTCCGCAGACCTGAGGCGCCGGGCAGGTGCGTAGGGGCGGATGAGCTCAGAGAGGTAAGGTGGCGTGAGATTATTTAGAGATTTGAAAACAAATAAGAGGATCTTGAAAATAACTCTAAAATGTATGGGGAGCCAGTGAAGGGATGCCAGAGTAGGAGTTATGTGCTCCCTCTTACAAGTACCAGTCAAGAGGCGAGCAGCGGCATTCTGGACCAGCTGAAGGCGCTTAATGGAGGACTGGCTGACTCCAAAGTAAAGGGCATTGCAGTAATCGAGCCGGGATGTGACAAAGGCATGAATTACTGTCTCAAAGTGTTCATGAGAGAGGGGAGGTTTTATTTTGGCCAGCTGTCTAAGGTGAAAGAAGCTGGATTTAACAACGGCACCAATTTGCCGATCAAGTTTGAAATCACTGTCCAGTTTAAGGCCCAAGTTTGAGACTGTTGACTTAAGATAAGGAGACAGGGAGCGCAAGTCTAGAGGATGGAATGTACAAGGGCCACTGGGACCAAATAGTATCACCTCTGTCTTCTTTTCGTTGAATTTCAAGAAATTTTGTGCCATCCAGGTTTTTATTTCTTCCAGGCAGGACAGGAGTGGCTTTAATGACAAGGCGTCTTTTTTGCTCAGTGGGACATAGATCTGGCAGTCATCTGCATAGCAGTGGAAGGGAATACCATGTTTCCTTAAGATGGAACCCAACGGGAGCAGATACAGCGAGAACAGCAGAGGCCCCAGAATTGAGCCCTGTGGAACACCACATGACAGGGGAGCAGTGCGTGACTCAGAGCAGCCAAGGCTGACACAAAAGGTTCTGTTGGCTAAATAGGACCTAAACTGTTTTTAACGTTGTATCTGTATTTTTAACTGCTTGTTGTAAGGTGTCCTTGAGTTTTTAGAAAGGCGCCCACAAATAAAATTTATTATTATTATTATTATTATAAACCACTCAAGAGCACTACCGCCAATGCCCACCAAGTGCTGCAAACGAGTCAGCAGAATACTGTGGTCCACTGTATCAAATGCTGCAGTTAAGTCAAATAAAACTAGACACACGTGGTCTCCACGTTATCAAGCACGAGGCGACGGGATCGAGGGCACACCAAGCCGGAGTAATTCCATGCATAATGTACAAACCTTTTTTTTTGTAGCAGCAATGATTCAACAGTTGTGATTGCTTCTCATGCTGAGGAATTGACGTTGAAAATAACTTTTTCACAAATGTGGACTATTCCATCCATCCATCCATCCATCCATCCATCCATCCATCCTTTTTCAATTTTCCAATAAAAAATCCTTTGTATCATTATTTTGGGAATACAGACATTTGGCCGGGCACTCCTTGTCCTAAGGCCTATCTTTGGAGGATAATGAATACACACTTTTGAAAATTATCAGAGGATATAAAATCCGAGGGGAGAACAGCAAACTGACCTTGGACCCGTGCTCCATCACTGTTTGTGGTGTTGACACAAAAGGAGCCAAAGAACCCTCGCGACTTCAGGAGGAACACAAGTGAAGCCCAGCCGAATATAATTCCTGCGAAGAACAGACACTCCACCATACCCGTGATGAAGGTGAAGACTTGTCGCGCTTTGAAGTGCTTCGAAGACGGCAACATCGTCCAAGCTTCTTGCGCGCACACCTGGCGAGGAGGCGGGGATGCGAAATAAGAACGATGTGCCCGAGGGATGAATTTGCGGTGCGGAATCCACAAATGACAAATATATTGTGTTAAGCCTTACATATGGTTCATGTCAAAATGGAACCATTTGATAGCAGTGAAAATAACGTAAATCTCACGAAATGTGATGTCTTTTCATGAATTACATGAAAATATTTTAAGCAGTCGGTTTTTTTTGTACGCGTTAGAAGGTTTGTGTACGAGGCTGAAGTTTGTCTCTTCAAATCGATTTTACATTTTACAAATTTGTGATTCATCAAGGAAAATGTGCTTATGTACATTTTGAACTACGAAATACGGGTGCTCCATCAATGTGTGTATTATTTTCTATGAGACAGTAATACAACTTTTCAAGGAAGGGCTGGAAACAATCCCGAGAACTGTCTGTTTTTTGACCACATTTGCACACGGCCCTCCTGTAGAATCTTGCAGAAGGGTGTCCAGGGGGAATTTTGAAAATGTGAAAAAGTACAAAAGCAAAAGAATGATCAGATCGACCAAACATAAGGAAGAAAATTCATACAGTGGTCAGAAGATGCCTTTTCCCCCGAAACACAGATTCAGGCTTAATCGTCCATTTTTTAACATCACACAGATCATTCAAACATTTTGAAGTAGAAGTGCATAATTTGCTATTGACAAAGATGAAGATATTCTTAGCCCTGATCAAAATGGATCCAAAATATGCAATGCCTGCAAAGAATAATGAACAGTATCTCAGGGTTAGGTTGCCACACCAACTCAAAAGAAAGTGAGACCGACCGACCTTGCAGTTCCTCAGCGGAGCTCCCCAGCTGGTCTTCCAAATCTTATCACTATGTCATTGGCTCACACACTCTTCCTTATAAAGGGTAACAACCCCATTGCTCATCACCATGGCTGCGGAACGTCATGTGCTGTTGGTTTTTTTGTGGCCTTCTCAAGATCTAAAACAGTTCAAGATATTATCAGATCCACCGACATGCAGTGCCGTGAAAAAGTAGTTGCCCTCATTTCCCTTTTTTTTTCCTATTTTCATGTTTAAGAACATCAAACAAATGTCAACATCAGACAAGGATCAACCAAGTGAACATACAATTCAGCTTTAAATGGTGAAGGGGAAAAAATATTCAAAGCCTAGATGTCCAAAATGTCTTGTCCAATTGCTTTTTGTCAACGGGCATTCTCAAGACCCAAACAAGTTCACGCTGATATCAGATAGACACACAGCACTGTGAAAAAATATTTTCCCTCCTCTTCGATTCTGAGGTTTTTATTTATTTATTTACATACAGTAGTTTCCCCACACTTTAATGTTTGAGCTCAGTGTCCGTGCCGCAGGGGTAGCGGCTGGAAGTTCACTGTCTCTGGACTGCCACAAAGTGTGACGGCAAATAGATCCATGGTCCTGGGACGGAGACTATGATGGAGGAGGAGGGGGTCAATGATAGCCAAGCCCGACTTCCGAGCAAGGCCGTCATGCATTCTTCTTCAAGTAAGTCATTTCATTTCAAACTCGTCCAGAGCGGAATCATTTAAATGATCGCTGCAAATGACACTCCTTTACTCGTTTGATTTGTTTTGCTTAATTCTTTGAGTTTCATGGGAAAACGATAGCCGGCAAAATAAGTTAACAATAGCATGAGGCTTGCCTTGTCCCTGTGTCGACATCATCAAGTTCACGCCTGCTTTCCCTCGAAAGCCGGCATTTTAAAGTCTGTTGAATATCATGACGAAACAAGACAAAAATAACTGCTGAATCATTTTGCAAGGATATTTTTACTGCTGACATCAATTTTAAGTACATTGAACTATTACACAATGCTGAGCCATACTGGAGTTCCTTTCAGGTTAGGCCACAGCATGCCAATCAGATTCAAGTCTGGAGATTGATGGAAGGCTACAACCAAATCTTCATTTCTTTTCAAGCTATTCAGTTGTTGCTACTCACTGTGCACTAAAATGCTAGAGTAGCTTCATGCAGGACAGAGTGGAATAGTGACAATGAAAGCGATATCAAGTACACGTACTTAATTTTGGTGGCCAGGGCTAAACAAAGAAGTCGAACATATGGCCAGGAGTTGTTCATCCTGTCATAAAATTCGTAACAATCCCACTTTAAACGTGGGATTTTTCTCAGGACCCTTGATGTCAAATTCATATTGATTTTGCGGGCCCATTTGAAGACAAAATGTGTCTGGTTGCTGTTGATGCACACCGCAAGTGGCCCGAGGTGGCTATCATGAAATCCACAATCTCTGAAAAGACAGTTGAGGATTCAGTCAGCCCGCCTGTTGTTCCGAGTTCAGATAAATCTGTTGAAGAGCGGGCACGAGTACCAGAACCTAATCCAATGGTAGGAAAGTCTGCTGTAAATCTTGAACGTCGCTATCCTACTCGGGCAAGGAAAGCACCTAATCGTTTGAATTTGTAGATCAGAAGTGTAGTCAAGGATTGTTGAGTTGGAACTGTTATTTAAAAAAAATAGTTCATCTGTAAGGGGGGGAGGAGATGTAATGTATTTTGGTCTGTACAGATTCACGTAGTCACGCGTGACGTCATCGCGAATAAGTCTGTGTGTTGTGCAATGTTAGACGTGAGCTCAACGTTATACTGCTGCACTCCACAGTCTATTAAAAGTTGCTGTTCAAATACCTGCATCCTCATTCCTACCTACCGGGAACAACGGTAGAAAACAGAACACCATTAGCCTGCCTTGCCTGGTGTGATGCACTGAGCCTGATTACACAATGCGCGAAGAAGCACAGTACAGATCTTTCCACTCATCTATGACAAGCACTTCCTACCACTCCCTTGAGCAGATTCCCTTTTCTTAGGAGCAATTCTAACTGTTAGTCCACATTTAGCAAAAGTTCCGCCTCGTAATGACAGCTATTTGACAGTACTGCATGGACTTGAACCAATCTGGAAATGGGTGAACGTACAGACGTAAAGTGGAATTTCCAACTTGCGACAACATTAATACAGGGCTATTTTGACATAATTACACGGACAATAATTGAGAATTGTCTTTAAATAAAGAGATGCTACAATTCAATTAAAAAAAACCATACACACAGGAAATATATAAATATGTGTATTTTGGGGGGAAGAAAATAAAAGGACTTTCATGATGTCAATCAGAAATGAAATCGCTTTTGGATTTGAATCAAGGACGCGGAGGCGTAATTTCCACAATGATGCCATGCACGGCTGTTTTGACGTGATTAAGATGACATTCAGTGTTCGTTGCTTGATTGAAAAAAAAAAAGACACGACAATTAAATGAGTAACACAGACTTTAAATTAAGCAACTGGTGGTCTGCGAGCTGCATGCGGCTGCTTGCACTGTAAATCAGTTTTGTGCCATCCTTGAACGGTCATTTTTTTGCACGATAGTAAGCGGGTTCAGTACAAGACCCTCCCCCATACATACAACCTGTAGTGGTATGGAAGACTGTAGAAATGGATTACTTACTGTAGCACAGTGCCACATAGTCTTGCTGGAGTAAGAATGGACAGTATTTGTCTCATTTCATTTCCTCAGAAAATGAGTCTCCTCGTCTTTGTCGCTAAACCAGATAGGTGAGCAAATGAGTGCGCATATGATAGAGAAACACACTGTAAATATGTAGTGGAGCTGCTAGCAGCTGTTTTTTTTTTTTTTAGCTGGAGACGCTTTGTTTTAAAGCTGTGGGTCATGGATGCATTTAGGACAACTTGTAAAAAATAAATAAAATAATAACAATAAAACCCTTCTTAATTACTGTAATTATTGAAATTATATCAATTATGATTTTTTTTCGGAAGAGTACTGTGGTGTAACAAGCAAAATGTGCCAGTTTGTCATTCAATTCGACATCTGTGAGAGGCCTGGGCACCCATCCATCACTGTCGGTCTGTAATTTTTGCAAACCGAACTAAACTGAAGCTGATGTCACCCCTAAAACAATCAAGTGTTTTATTTTAAAGTTGAAAATGGCTTACCTTATTCAAAATACAACTCCACATTGTGGTAATGAGGGTAAATCTAATCCAAGCAGCTCACACTCTTACACCTGTCTATAAATGCTCGTCGTTGTCATCGTCTTCTTTTTCTTGGTTCATTGGTGGATTAAAGCTCCTACTTTACAGGAAAAGCAAAGTGTTTCCATATATAGTCACTGGAAGCAACCTTGTTTTTTTTCAGCCTCATAAGCAGTCACAACAGTACCCCGCCTACTGCCCGAAGACAGCTGGGATAGGCTCCAGCACGCCGGCGATCCCTCGTGAGGATCAAGCGGATCAGAAAATGGATGGATGGATATATTGTACTGTATTGTATAAAAGTGACCTAACTACGCCCAACAGTTATCTAAATATCTGCAAAGCACTAAAATACAGGCAGTAGCCTGATATTAACCAATGTACTCCTAGATGTACTCAAAATATTTATTTTTAAGTTATTGACATTTTCTTAAATATGAAATAAGCACGATAAATAATGATTCAGAGTGTACTACACATAAAAATAAACTGGATTGCATGTTTGAAATGTTTGAAATTTGGAAACATTTATTTGTACATCCAGTATTTCACAAGACTGCAATGCTACCCAGTGGTACTCAAAGTGCGAAAATACCCAAGTACTGCCCTAAGAACCAACGATAAAATACACTTGTTTAGTAGATGCTATTGCTCCTGCACAATGTCAACTAATTGAACACTCCTTTATGTCCTCAAATATTTTACATAACTACTGTTTAATCCTTGAAACACTCCCAGTAGTTATCGGTACCTAACTTCTCTTAAATCAACAAAGTACTGCCTAAAGGTAACACAAATACTCATCAATGTATTCAAAATACAGTGTTGACGTATACTGCGAACTTAACATTCGGGGACGCAACCAAATATTTGTTCAAAGTATGTCTCAACACACTTCAATTTATGAAATAATCTGCACAAGTTACCTAACTACCTCTTAACTCATTGAATTCTGGCCGTTTTTCTCAAATTGGGAGACCTGGTGCCAGCCATTTTTGGCCATTTGACAAATTTTTGAAGGTCTACAGAAAAGTTCTGTAGCTATATAAGCATGGAAGCTACCAAAAGAAAGCTTTCATCAGAAAAAAAGTACATTTCTACCATTTACAATTTTGATTGTCAGAAACATGGAGGTCAATGGCAAATGATTCCTATATAATTCTGATTTTAAGTACCGGTAAGGAGGTGGACCAACCCTGACAAAAAACTCAAAGTACAAATATTAATTAGTGTAACACAATAATTGCATTCTTAATTCGTAACCTGATTATGTATAAGAACATATGTCATGAGGAAATGTGAAATATGAAAACCCTTCCTAACCGATATGTCAAAATCCTTTTCAATGATTTTTCTCATGCCTTTCATTCAAGTACATTGTCGTGATTTTTGACGATTTTTGTTCGTTTTCTCTGCTTTGCCTTTGAATGTTATTAATGAACTGTGAATGCTGATAGGCGTTGTGTCCTCACGTGTGGGAAACACATTGAGGTGCTTTGTATATGAAACGTGCAATGTAAATAGAACTGCCTTGCCTTTCTTCTCCACCACGTTTGCACAGGTTCCCTTCAAAAAATGCAACTATTAGCCCGAAGAATTCCATATAGAAAACGCAGATCACAGACATGCCGCAAAACTGAAGTCATTTCAAATGGCAACTTTCTGGCATTAACAGAAACTTGTTATGATTCGGTTTGGGACCAACAGGTGGAACTGCAGGGCTCTCCCTGCAGCTGCACACCTGTTGGTCGTTTGGCAATTAGTGGTATAAAAGGACTCCCTCCCGACCACTCAGTGTCGGGTCATTGTTGCTGTTGTTTGCTACTGTCATGTTTGTTTGTTTGCTGCCATCAGGTTTGTCATGTTTCGGTTACTGTTATGTTTTATCTTCAGTCATGATATTTGTTTGATACTTTGGACTTTGTTTTGGACTTAGTTTTATTAAATACAATTCGTCAAGTACACCCTGCTCCTCTCTCCTGCCTGCTCTTTGGGGTCCACCACCACCATGCAACGTGACAAAACTCCCAGTTCTAAATACACATCTGCGCTCCGTGCCAACGCCCCTCTCTCAATGTCACAAAACGGACTGTAAATACAGTGGACCCTAGCAATTCGTGGTGAATATCAAAAATCCCCTAAGAATTGACACTCATCATTGCAGTACTGTATTTGTTTGATGTATTTGTTCAAAGATCTCTTGTGCTATACCGATGTGCCACGGCACAGTGGTTGGGAATTACTGCATAAGAATCTCAATTCTTGAAAGATGGTAGCCTACTGCTATTAATGTCTGATGGCTTTATTGTGTTTTCATTCCTTATTTATAGCACTTGTTGTTTCCATGCTTTCTATTGCACTGTAGCATGCCAGCTGCCACATAGTCAGCAGATTGCAAAGAAGCCATCTTGCGTGCCTTGTGTGTGTGTTTACAGTATGTTTGTATGAGGTTTGTAGCCTATGCTGGGGTAAAAACATTCCCTTCCCAAAATTTGAGCTCATACACTCCTTGCCCCTCTGCGTCATGTCTATTTCGAGCGCTCCTGTGGTTGGTCTCACATGATCACCATCTTGCTCCAAAGCTCAAATAGAGGGACGTCCAACACAAGTGATCAGAAGACACCACTTGGAGGACAAACGCTGATGGAATCATGTGGTTTTTGATCCACGGTTTCTGGTAGAAAAGTTGAGTCCTCCGTAAAATGGCTTCACCTAATTGCTCAACTCCTTCTCCCTCCAGCTCAGATGACAAGTCGCTTGATTGTACGCCGGCCCCGGACTCTTCTCGGTACACATCCCACAGGACAAAGCAAGGTGGGGTCGACAGCTTGTGCTACGGGCTCAGTGTGGCATGGCACCATTTGAGGCCGTTCATCCCATTCTTCCTCATTTGCTTCTTGGTGGTGGCCCTCATCTACCTGATGCAGGCCATCATCTACGGGGGTCCATTCAAAGACCCGCACTTCTTTGTCAAGTTCAATCAGCGCTGGCCCAGGCCTACTCCGAATCAACTGGACACTTTTTTGCCAAAATAGAACCTGGCGGCATACGATACAATTTTGTTGTGTATACTATTCACTTGTTTTTTTCCTGTCATTGTTAGTAGACTGAGGAATCCAAATGATGATTTACTTTACAATTTTTGTACTGGTTGTCAGAGTGTTAAGCCTTAAGCAACCAGTGCTAAAGAGTTACATTTGATATCTCCTTTGGGCCTTTTTCAACAAAAATGTGTTTTTACCTGTATTAAATGGTTGTGATGTCAGTTAATGTTAAAAGAATGAAGAGGAAGAAAATTTCCATTTTCAAAATTTCCATTTTCAAAATATATTTCAATGGTTTGGTTTCATCTTTTTTTTTCATAGCTGATTGTTTTTTTCAGTGCATATTGCAGAAAAATGTGTAGGGTGCAACACCATATCTTTATTGGAGTTCGACAATAATGGGTTATACATGTTCAATTGTTCATTTGGAAACATGGTCAATCAAACGGTCACGCTGGGATCTGGTCCTTAAAACTGATACCTGTGTTTGCTTTCTGAACGTGCATTACCGAATGGTTGAGCTGGTTGTTAAAAGGTTAAGAAAACTAATCTTTATGTTTATTAGATTATGATACACACCCCTGTTAACATTCACACTCCTTTTTCATCACCCTTGTGAACATTCCATTCGGGCTGGGTATCAATTCGGATTTAAAATCAATTTGATTACTGGTAGATTCATGAGGGCCCAATTTGATTGGATTTACGATTCAGTTCAGGATTTTTTTGTGCAGTACTAATTTGACTTTAATATGGACAACGTTCTCAGAAAAAGAATGCTGCAAGTAGTAGAAACTTCTTGCTTTAACATGGGACAGTTGTATAAATATGAATATTTACATTCAGAATTGAAACCAATGCATGAACATGAATCATGTTTTTTTCAATTCAACATGTTCTGATGAACACAATAAAGAATTTAACTCAATTCCAACCCCAGGGCAAGCTGTGTAAAGTGGCAAAAACACACTAAGTTTATGACACTCACATTCCTGTACTGTCTCAAAAAGTTTCTGTTCTATGTTGTCTTTGTGTTTTTTTTAAAACCAACATACTTCTGGACAACTGCCTCCGAGCTTGTTGACGCTAATTTCAGTGCTTCCGCCATGTTGTTCTGATAGGCTACTCTCACATAGGGACGAGATTTTGCATAACGCAAGATGTCACCTACATTTATGGCAGGGGTCTCAAACTCCGGTCCTGGAGGGCCGCTGTGCTGCATATTTTCCAAGTCTCCCTGTTGCAACACATCTGATTCAAATGATCAGATCATCAGCAAGCTCTGCGGAAGCCTGACATTGAACCTGTTCATTTGAATCAGGTGTGTTGCAACAGGGAGCCTTGGAAAACATGCAGGACAGCGGCCCTCCAGGACCTGAGTTTTAGACCCCTGATTTATGGGGAAAAAAAGGTGTATTAAAATGATCGATTTATGGTTTTATTAATCATGAAAATGAAAATCCCTTTTTTAAACCCTGTCCCACATTCCATAATTTCCAGTCATTTGTTGAGTTTTGTGTGGTTGCAGGCATGAATATTTTCAATATCCATAGCATTGCTTTCTCCAATGAGATCCAATGAGATTCAATATGAAAACCAAAAAAATAAATTCTAAAATTGTGAGTGCATGCTTTTCAGTTTCTCGTGACAAGATATTCTCCTGAGACTAAATTCTCTTGAATATTCGTACTTATCTTTCCAAATGAGTGGCGTTTTTCTTTATTTTGTGAAGTTTGTATTGGAGAAAAAGTAATTGTGTAATTTAGAATTTGTCTATTTAATTTTTATTTGGATTATTTTTTTGGGAGCAGGCATGAATTGCGATTTTGTATTAAATCTGGAACGCCTGCTCTTGATTTTTATTGTGTCCTTGGCTTTGCCTTTCGTCTCTCGCATGGTCACAGTGTCTACGCTACTACCATCCAGTGGTCAAGATGTGAAAACTCATTGGAATACAAACAGTGCCGTTTGGAGAAACTGTCCTTAAAAAAAGTTTTTGTTTGATTAATTTTGAATAATGTGGCGTTCCAGTGAGCTTTGAGCAAGGTGAGTGCTCTTGCAACTTTTACGTTTGTCGTCTTCAATGTGTCATGCATAGGGAAGCTAACAAGAAAATGAGAATGAAGTAGGTCACATTTCTTGTCCAGGTTGTTTTAAAGTCGAATTTGTGCAGTGACGAGATAATAGAGTGATGTAACGACACGCGCGAGTTGCATGCTAGTTTGGTGAGCAACGATGCTAATAGCTATTTTAATACATATTAACAGAGTCCACACAAACAAATAAAATAATACATTTTTGGTTTAGCCCCGAGAAGATTTTATAGCAGCGCTCCAATCTAACTTTTTTTCTTTTATTTGTAGCGCAGTAGCCTTGAACCTAATATTTTAGGGACGCAAGTTGAAAATGGACTTAGACTTGCTTAGTAAATATTCATATTTCCATTCATCTTCACTCTATTATTGATAAATAGGCTGAAAGGTAGAGCAGATGTTAGTCGACAATAAAAAATATTCAATAGTAATAATAACAAAAATAAATCAAAATTACTGGTTGCACATACGCGATTATATGAAAATGTAATTGCACTCATTCTCACATTTGAGGTGCAAAATGTCAACATTTAATAGCATTTTTTAGAAACCCAGTTTCAAGAGCTATACAGTCAAAAGTTTGTGGACGCAACTGCTCTTTCAGACTTTTAATGTATTTATGCACATGAACAAAATTGTAACTTTGTGTTAACGAAAGAAAATCCACAATACTGTACACTGAAATAACTGGAATTTTCCAAAATGCATTTTGACAAGTCACAAAACTTCGGAGGAGAGAGATAAAACTGGAGCATTTTTGTTCAGTCACATTAGCTCTATTTTTATAAAGTGCAAAAATTTAGTATAGTAATTTAAAAAAAAAAAAAAAAACATGGAGGAGGATTATTTCTGTTCCGGGGCTGCTTTGTGACATCCGGCACAGGGTGTTGAATCTGGGCAGGATACAATGACAGACTGTACTGTATAAAAGCTACGAAGGCATTCTGGTTCAGAATGTGCCTTTCCAAGCTGTTTCAGGGAACAGGTGGGGTACACCCTGAAATGGTTACCAGCCATTCGCAGGGTAGATACTGGATTGACAAACAACCATTCACACTCAGAATTACACCTCGGGACAATTTAGAGTGTTCCATTAACCTACCATGCATGTTTTTGGAAAGTGGGAGGAAACACCCAGGAAAAACCCTGAGAAACCCCACGGAGACACGGGGAGAATACGCGAATGCCACACAGCAAGGCCGGAGACGGGATGCGAACACCGGATGTCTGCATTGGGAGACGGAGGTGGAAACCAGTCCGTCCATCGTGCCGCCTTTTAATTTATTTTTGTTATTTATTTTGTTAGTAAAATCAGTGAAGGGAGTTGGAAAGCTTGAAATTTAATCTGATAAAGTTTTGATATCTGACCATGGAACAGATGTTTTAAAATTCAAAATAATTCCTTAAATAGTGTAATTTTTAAAGGAATAACGAGGCGTACAAGTGAATATTCACCTTCCTGTTTTTTCCTGTTCCAGTTGATGAGAAGATGTGGTGCTACCAGAAGCCAGGATTTGAAGCCCTCCTCGTGGCTGAGTTGCAGAGACAGCAACAGCACCGACAGTTCTGTGACACCTTGCTGCGGGCAGAAGGTCATTAATATCGATAAAAGATATTCTCAATGAATTACAATGACAACATTTAGAAGATTGGCGTATTGGTACAATTTGGTACTGATCCAAATTCGTGGTGAAGGCTTGTCCTCTACCAAGCGACTGAGACAATTTTAGCTGAAAAATTAACAAAGAGTATAGATTAAGCTGATCGTTTACATGGAAACCATAACTTCGATATAGGCTGTGTTTGGCACCCCTGCCTTAAGCAATGAATTACCATGACCATACTTCGCCCACCCTTGATGGAATCCCTTGTCCCTCCAGGTGTTTCTGTGCCCGCACACAGTTGTGTCCTTTCAGCCATCAGCCCTCAGCTGTCGACTGCTCTGTCCTGCTCACCGGCACCGCCAGTTGGACGAGAGCATCTGCTGGAATTTGGGACTGTGGGCGCCAGAGCTCTGCTTCATGTGGCCAGACTGTTTTACTCGGGGGAGATGGCCGGAGAGGGGGAGAGTGAGAAGCACGAGGCTGTATCGGCAGCAGCCAAGTTGGGCATCCTGGGGCTGGTGGAGGTCACACGGAAGCAGTGGCAAGGCCGCGTGGGCACTGAGGTGGGAGTACAGACTGATCCGGCGGAGCTCAGTGAGAAGGAATTCATCTGCTGGAGGGGAAAAGTGCGTGCCGGCAGTGCTATTCTGTGGAACGAGACGCTGTCAAGCGGCAAAAAAGACGCACTGACTGAAACAGAAGCGATGCAAGCAAGCTCCACGTCCTCTTGTAAATCCGTACCTGCCTATGAGACTATCGACATGGCTCAGTTTAAGAGTTTAGGTCAGGCCGACAATCATGCTGTCCTACCAAATGTTCCGGCTCCACTCATTTGCTTGCTCGATGAAGCTCAAAATCTTCAAAGTTCTCTGGTGGCTGAACACTTGGACACCCCGCGGGATGCTGACTCCCAGAGCTACTTGTTCAGCAACCCTCAGGCAGATGCCAGAGCTTTAGAGGGTGAAAGAGCGGAACTTGAGCAGTTTCATGATGACATCCCAGGATTCATCAACCACTTTTTCAACCCGAACTCTGAAGAGGCGTCGCACACGGGGCGAAGTAAGAAGAAGCCGACCGGCAGAGCCAAGCGGCGTGGAGGAGGTGAGAGACCAGCCCGGAGGCCGCAAGCTCGCAGGGGAGGAAGAAGGAGAGGCGGGTGGATGCAGACGGTGGACGTGCAGGACGTTGGCGTGAGCAGGCAGCACAAGTCGCTCCTGCAAAGGTGTGGGATGGCAACTTCTATGAGGACAGGCCAGGGTGGCGGAACCACAGGTAGGAAGTTACATCTGAAGACTCGACACGCTTTGGGGTTGCCCTACAGCCCTCAGAGGAGACGAAGGCGGCCGAGAGTGTGGGACTTTTGCCCGAGTGAACAAAGTCAAAACTGGATGAGGGCAGGGGACAACGTGAAACGTCAGAGGAGGAATGAAACACCGCAGGATACACAGGTGATGTGAAGACACACACGTGCACACACACACACACACACACACACACACACACACACACACACATCAACATGGGAGATGTTAAACCAGCAAAGAGAGGACTAGCTCAGATTTAGGCAAAATATGGGCGGTGTGCTGATTCATATTTTTTTAAAAACGTTTTATCTCATTAAATAATTTGTGATTCATGTTGATTTAATGCACAAAAACGAGTAACATAAACGTTTCTAGTGCAGATATACATTTGAAATTCATTGGAAGTAATTAATTAATTTTAATAAGATTATTTATAAAGAATACCATACAAAATTAACAGGAATTATTATTTTTGAAGAGTTTTAAATAGTTTTATGTACAATGGTCATCCTTGTACTTTTGATTTTGCCAATTCGCCCATTGGCAGATTTTATAGGGGAACCTGTCCAACCTTATTTGATGAAAACAACAACATGAACAGTCCAATAAACAAAGGATTGCTTGGGTGCCATTTTGTGGCATCTTAGTGCCAACTACCTTTGCCAAGACAATAATGATGCTTTGCCTCCGTCTTGTGACATCCAAAGGCAATTAAAATGGGAGCATCAATTGTGTATTTCCATATGAGGCAAGCTTCAGTCCGTTTCTCCCCCGCAAAAAGTCAGGGAACACCGTACACAAGTTCACACTTCATCTAAGATGTATATGGCCCATTTTCTTTCTTTTAAAAATTTAATCTGGCCGTTGAGTTCAATGGTTTGACAATTCCCAGGATAGATTTTCCACCATTTTCACTTTGTGTAGATGTTACAGAAAGGTGTCCTGTTACTTTTATACATCATACCTTCAGTATTTACTCACTGGCCAAAACATTAGGCAAATGTGTATGATATACAGTGCTGACAAAAAGTTGGGTAAAATTTGTAGAATGAATCTAAAATGCTTTATAACCTTGACAGGTGAACGGATGATAACCTTCTCTGAACGTTTCGAATATATGTGTCCAATGTGCTGTAAAAAATGCATTTCTAACAACCTTCTTTTGCTAGGTGTCACACACTGCCCATCATCCTTCCCCTGCACCTTATGTGGACCCGCCGGAGCGCTTTGGTTGTCTCTTTGGCGAAGTGATGAATGACAAAGAAGTTGCATTGAGCGCTCCACACTCTCAGCCACCTGCAGCGGACCAGAATTGCAGTGGCACCATCGCCTCTTGTAGTGACAATCCTGCTCGCTCATGTATTCATGGCTTCACGGAGGTTGTCACTACGGGACGAACAAACGGAGAGGCGGTGCTTGTGGAGCCACAGGTGGAGGTAGATCTGAGAGCTTTGTTGGAAGACTTCCTGCAGTCCTTTGAGCAACACGGTAACAACTGTGTTAGCCGTGACACACAAGAGGTGCAAGGTGGCAGTCACTTTCCCCACCCACAGCAAAGACGAGATGAAACAATGTCCTCACGCTCCATTACGAGAAGAGAAACTACTCTCAATAGAACTGGGAGAGTTAAAGCGACAAGAAAGCGCAGAAGAAAGAAACAGCATCCTGTACAAGCAAAGGAGCGGATCCATGAGTCAGTGAAGAACGTAATAACTCAAATAGATGCTGGTCGAGGAGACAAGAGCTCGCAATGCACGCCTATGGTGGAACTAAATAGGCGCAAATCTCTGCATCCAGCCAGCTGTCAGGCAATCAAGGTGGCCACTGGGCTCAACTAATACTGTATATATACAGGTTGTCTCAAAAACTCACTCCTTGACTGGACGTGACGGTGTTCACTGACATCGGTAGAAGTCTCATGAGTTACACAAAAGAAAATGCTGCAGCTGTCGTGAAAGCGCAATATCAATAAAATGTATTCAATTTAAGTTTTGTACAGTGTATCCCGACCTTTATTGAATCATGAGAAAAATCTTACTTTAGCTACGCTAAAGGGAAAACAATACAATACAGCCTTATTTATATTGAACTTTTACAACCGCTGCAGCTGTGGCAAGGCGCTTTACAGAGCATTTAAAATACTACGTCCAAGAAATCTGAATATTGACCCATATATAAGGTCAGCTTTTGAGAAAATTGAATGATTTTAGTTCGCCTTATAGATAGGAAAATACGATTTGATTCGATCGATTACTGTACTCAGTGTAAAATCTGGTCCTTATTAATTGAAAGCAAAACTAATATACTAATACAAGCCGAACGTCACTTCATTCCTTCTTTGTTTTAGTAATTCCAGCAACTCAAGTTAGTTGTACATTTTCCATTATTTAGGATATTTTGTACTTGAAATAATACGAAAGAATGAATATGTAATAGGCAGTCAAAGAGTGAGAACATTTTTTGGACATACTTTGTATACAAACCTATATTCATCTTCATTTTCATGTGAAAAATGTTCTGTTTATTGATCAAGATGTGATTCCTCTCCAGAGTCCTCCACGTCCAAAGACCAAGTCATCATCAAAGCATCAGACTGTCTGCGTTATTGGGCGTTATCCGCTCAGGAGTAGATACAAGGTAACTGGGACCACAGTGAGTTGTCTTATCATTTACTTTTACCTGTGCTATTGCAATGAATGAATGGTCGAAGAAGTGATGTTTTGAAGGGACAGCCACATAAAGAGTGCACTGGAGTACATTTTACATGACAGCACACTACCCAAAGAAAAATGTCACAAAAGGAAATATATACGTTGAAGTCACCCAAAGTTCTGCAAGTATTTGATGCGCAGCCAAAAACGGTTTGCAATTGCCTCAAAGCCACAAGATGGTGCCAAAGCACTTTTCTTGGAGACGTAGGTCAAGTGCACCTTCTGCTCTCTTAAGTTTGGTTTATGCTTGACGCATCTGTGAGGTCTGCATAGAGAAATCACGGCATTTCAGCAACCACGCCCCCGCCGCACGATGTTCGCATAACCCGAATTTTCCACATAGCACTGATACAAAAATTTTGAACCACACAGACCGTCCCGTTCAGAATAAAAATGGTGGATAAGCTACAGTTGTTGCAAACAACAGTGTTTTCTACTTCCTGTTTCTTTTTTTTTTTCATTTATTTTGTTAAACGTATGTAGACTGCTACCCTTATATTTTGTATCGTTCCTGTAAATTGTTGTTTTCAGTAAAGTCTATGTATTAAAAAAAGCTGTGTTTTCTACTTTGATAATAGTGCAGTGTTGTTCGTTGACGCTCTACACCGACATCTATAGACTGCGAGAATCTCGGCTAACAGCGAGGGCAAACTGTACAGAGTATAAATGCCGCAAAAGTTGTGTCACATGATTTCATTTCCATGTGGAACATACAGTACATGTGTCAAGCGTAAGACAAGCTTGGGCGGAAGAGCATTAGGTTGTTTAGCCTCTCACGACATGTCACTGGCACATCTCGATGAACAAATATATTTAAGTTAAGGCAAACATTTTGCAATAATATGTTTCATGCAGCCCCTCTAATCTTAACACAATATTCTTATTAATATTGCGTTTGTGGAATGTGAACTATGCAGCAACATGCACCCGTTTTTATCCATATCAGGCGGTGGCCATTTTGCCATTTGTTGTTGACCGAAAATGACATCAGGGTGTCGTAAGGGCTCAGCTTGCGTACGTCACATGACCAACCCCATAAAACAGGTGATTGGTTGTTCGCTGAGCCCTTTGGCTTGGGCAATGCGGATTTCACCGTGTGTTGTCATTTTTAAACTTTGATGTTTCTAAAAAAAAAAAAAAAAAAACAATTACACCTATTGCTGAACCAAACCTTTAATTCATAAGTATTACTAAATACAATATGTCACTATATTACACATTATGTTATTGTTATGATATTCCTAATTTGAAGATGATGAAAATGTGACGTGCTTGAGAAAAAAATGAGAGGAGATTCAGAATCAATGCAAATGATTAATCTCTGATTTAAAAAAAAATGAAGTAAAAATTTGTGGACCAGTGCAACTTTCAGACCACTTAAATAAGTGATTTCCCTGACATTCTCTCATCAAAAGGATCAGCCACACCTGGAAAAAGTATGGTCACAGTTGGACCAACCAGTCGGTAAGCGAGGACGAACCAAGAAGACGACGCGGCTTCCCTGTGAAGTTGATGGTGACGCACTCGAGGTGGTTGAAGACAGATGCAAAAACAGTGCCACTGTGGAGGAGGCAGCGACAAGGGCGGCAAAGAGGCGAGCTCAGCCCAGAGAAAAGACGAGAGATTTCAGCAGTGAAGCCAAGAGGAAACGTTTGGAGCCAAATGTTCTGCTACCTGTGAAGTTGTCTGATGAGCCCACCGTGCTGGCCAACACAGGCGATAATGCATGCAAAGAGGAGACGAGGGTGGTTGAGCACAACAAAGACCTGGACACCATGAACGCAGGTGCTGATTCGGACTGCACGGAGTATGTCGAAAAAGGAAGCTGGCAAAAAAGGGTGACTCTTCCTGTGTCCAAATTCATCGGCGGCATCCTGCCGATGATGTCACTTACAGCGCAACTTGACTGCACGTGGTTTCCAAATTCTAGAAAGACAATTTGTAGGTTGGGTCCTTCGACGCCTTCAAAGCCTCCTCCTCATGTAGCCTCCATGGATACCATGTAGAATTTGGACAAGTTTATGTGAATTTGGCCACCATGTCATGCCTGAAGTAACATTATGCGGCTGAAAATGTGGCCTTCGGAGGACCGAGCCTGTGAATTTGGACACAGCCACAATGCGTTTCACTACCTTTTTTCTCTTCAACAGAGGTTAGCCTGGGAACAGGAAGTGAGGAGGAGGAGGAGGACATCGACGTGATAGGAGCGTTGGGATCCATCCCTGATCCAGTAAGCATCACTTGGTCACTGTCTTCAGAGAGCGAGGAGAAGGAGGAAGCAGATGAGGAGGTCGACGTCGTAGGAAGGGCAGACTTGACTTCTTCGCCAGTGGCCTTCACTGCGAGCAATGCTGTGAACAGGATGTGTCATGGTGAGGTACACGGACGCTAGTTTAGTTTGTGTCAGTCGTCCACACCTCTGAGGTTTGAGTTGAATTGGTGACACTGGCGGAGTTTCACAAGGATACTAACAGGATCAGATTTGATCATGTTTATTATCTGGATAGTATCACACCTCACTTATTTCAGTTGAACTACTTTGTCAGGTATCTGCTCTTCAGTTGACCAACTGGATTATTACTCGCTGGCATCTTCAGTCGTTTGTTCTGCATACAAGGAAAGGTTGACACTGGTGATACTGTTTGGAAGTTGTTCATTTGTTGTGAATACAATTGTCTCAATTCAATCCACAGCCATTTTGCTACAATAAAACTTAGTTTTGATTCCTCGTGCTTGGTTATGTAACCGCATGCTACACAGAAGAGTGACCCCCCCCCCCACACCCTCCAATGCCTCAAGACGGGCCGGGTATCTAGCTATCTATCCTTCCATTATCTGAAACACTTTATCCTCACAAGGGTCTTTGAGCAGCAGGCAGGGTACACCCTGAACTGGTTGCCAGCCAGTGTATGTGGCAAGTATTTCAGGAAAAAAAAGTAGACCGTTACACATATTTGAAGTGAAAATGACTTTATTTGCTATCAACCTGCTGTGAGTCGACCGCCACACAAAATGGGCACACTTAAACTGCGCCACAACTTTGAAATCCCCCTCCGGGTGGCCTTCAATTGCAGCTCAGTGTGTGTCTTTGTGAGGTGGGCCCTCAAACCAAATAAAAAGACACCTTACCCCGGGTGTCATCCATGTCGCCATGTGTGTGCGGATTGTAGAGGTCCCTGTGCTTTAGCAGTGCCATATTGTCTCTTATCACACTCATCTGTGAAACAGCATTAACAGTAATGAAGAGGAGACAGAAGGAGTCGATTGTAGGTAGAAAGAAGCTGTCGTGTCAGACTTGCTGTCCTCCTCTCAGTGCTGGATGCGCCTGATGGACTGGATCTGGGGAGTTTGGCAGTGGGAGCCCCAGGTTTTGCAATGCTGGTAGTCCCCACTGTGTCTCTCGCACTCCATGATGTACTGCTGACCCCTGTAGCCAGGGAACTGGTAGCACACAAAGCTGCGGGAGCCAACAAATCTTTCGTCAAACAAGTCAAACTTTGACATCTGGATGGATCACATTGAATTTGATCATCACAGAAAAGTCTTCCGACACCGTAGACCGGGCATGTCCGGCTCCGGTCCTCGTGGGCCTCTGTCCTGCCTGTTTTCCGTCGCTCCCTGCTGAAACACACCTGATTCAAATGATCAGCTCATCTGCAAGCCCTGAAGAAGCATGAGAACGATCCTCATCATTTGAATCAGGTCTATTGCAGCAGGGACAGATAGAAACGGGCAGGAGAGCGGCCCTTGAGTATCGACTGTGGACACCCCTGCCCTAGAGAGATAGATCAATCTATAGATGATTGGCTGGATGGATGGATGGAGGGATAGATAGATAAATAACATTTCTATGTTGATCTATCTGTGCCAATGACCTCAGGTCCGAATTTTACACTGAGCAAATACATTATTGAGTCAACTGAAACAGGGTCATCGTTTCATTGGATTTCTGTTTTTTGCAACATTTGCATCTGGTGGTCTGCTGTGAGATCTTTCTCATTGAAAAAAAACGTGGCTCAATAAAGGTTGGGCAGCACTGATCTAATTTAACTTGCCAAGACAGGTCAAAAGTGTAATGCCTATCTTTATGATGGGTCAGCAGAAAGAAAATCACATGTTTGGAACTTGCTTGCCATGTAAGAGGCCAAATAATTCAAGTCGGGCAGCCGTATTCTCCGCGGGGAGGCTCAATTTCAACTTTAGATTGGGAAAGATAGCTCTCTGGGAAGGTTTGTTGGGGTCTGTGGAATTTCACCAGGTGCATAGACTTACGCGCCACACTGCACATGCATGGAGCCCACTTCAGGCGTCAGCCAGCCCATGGCCTGCAGAGAGGGGTAGTCATCACAGACCTCCACGCTGCGGCCCATGAAATTCTCCTTCTCAAAGATGATCATGCGGCTGCTCTGGTGAGACTGGAAGAAGGTAGCGGATCTTGGATTAAGAGGAACTGCAGGGGCGTAAATTCTGAGGCTATCGTGTACTTACAGCGCAGTGAATGGGGCGTAGAGACATGAGACGTTCGACGTGGTAAGAGAGGGAGCCGCTGTAGGAGTCCCAGTGGGGGTATTCTCCTCTCTCAAGGATCAACTGCTGGCCTTGGAAGTCATGGTGCTCGAAACCGACCCAGCTTCACAAACAGATAAAAAGGACACGTGACGTGACTGTTCTGTCAGTGAAGGATGTGGTAGAACCTAATGTACAGGGCAGCCATAGGCATTTGCATTTACAACCTTCCGTGATCCTAATGTGTTTTTTTGTTGTTGTTTTTTTTTTTTGTGAACGTGAGAGGAAGCTGAAAGGGCTGGACAGAACCCACTCTGGCACACAACGAATAGGCAAACTACCCTGATCATAACCTGAAGGTAACTATTCTTAAATCATACAATTGTACGACTACAGTATCTTGGTTTGCCAGGTGCAACACTGGCAGAACACTGCAAACGGAATCATGTTTTCTAATCGTTTTATTTTTTATCATTGCTATTAATTACTGAACCTTCTAGCGGTGCGAACCACTGTCGGGTACTGCTTTACTTTAGTGCACAATGTACAACGTTACATGAGAATTCTCCTCATGACGGAATTCACCAACATTTAAAGGTGTGAATCCTAACAGGGATGATTTCTGTCGAGGTGCCAAAATGGCCAAGAAGACTTACGCGCCACACTCTACCCTGATGGAGCGTATGTTGTCCAGACCACACTCCTGGATATTAACACACTCCGAGGTGAACTCCAGGCACTTGCCCTGGAAATGCTCCTGCTCGTACACAGTCACCTGTCGAGGCAACACGAGGTAAATGTCAATGCCAACTGTAAAAAAAAAACAAAAAAAGTCTCTGGTGTTACCTTGAAGACGGGAGCCATGCCCATTCCTGAGTTGGCCAAGGGTTGCATCAGTGGGGACCTGGTCGTTCTCAACATCTTTACGCCTCATGCATGGTGAAGACAAAAACATGGACTTTTGAGAGAATGACTTAGTTCTAATACTATGAGCAAAAACATCAATATATTTTGTAGTTCGTCCTTTATTCCGTGCACACGATTCTCCGACACACTGTGCTTGTAGTTGGAGCAGAGACAGGACCTTACCTACTTTATTTTGGGGAAGAGCTCCGGAGTAGAATGCACGTACCGCCTGCCTCACGCAGAGTTTTGGGAGGACCTGGCGCTTCAGTTTTATATGGGCAGTCAGGTCATGCATGGTGCGGAGGTGGGTGAGGGATGGCGTATGGGTGGGGCTCTCCTGCAGCTGCACGTTCCCGCAAGGCCTCGCCCACTCTTGCATGTTTCGCAGCCCGCAGAGAGGCGCGCCCGGGACACCGCAGGGGCCGGCTGTGACCAGGTCAGCACATATCATAGTGAGGAGACAATGGCGGTCCGGTATGTTCGGACCCTGGTCAGCAGTCCAGTGTGTATGGCTGCACAAAGGACGACTGATAAAGGCACAGAGTGAGCGGATTAACAGGGGAGCACAAAGCCACCACTAAGAGCCGGAGGCTATTCACGACCATAGAATGGAAATGTGTACAATTTACAAAATATTCAACTTGGTATCTTATCAGATTGATTAATCCCTGTTGAATGCAGTGGCTTTACGTAGAGCAGTGTAACCTGTTTAATGTAAATATTACACAGATACTAAATCATTAGAAAGTTTATTATGTTCAATATTTTATCCATACGATGTGTCCCAACCCTGCTTTCAAGTCTTATCATTCGCATTTTCAAACAGTGTATTGGTCCTATTGGTTACTGGATATTTCCCACCCTGCTGCACTGGCTCTGCCCCTGCCCATATTCTGTCCGTACCCCTTTGATGATGTGGTCTTTTCTTTTGTGTCACGTCTCTGACCTCAGCACGTTCGTTTCTCTCGCCTTAATCCCTCTCCTGTTGGCGCCAGGGTATATGAGGGATGGGTGCACCCGGGCCGCACACATTCTTTGAGTGAGGCTCAGCGTAAGCATCAGGTAAGGCGCACGCATGCACAGTGCCCACTCCCTCGGTGTGGTATGTGGACAGATTACGGTGATTTTGAGAGGCTGGATGATATAACTCTGTCCCTTCTTTTCTGATCCAGCAATCATGTCTAGTGACAAATCCAAATCCTCGTCCCAGACTGATGGGAAGGGCGCTCAGAGCAAGAAGTCAGAGATCGGTCTCAATTCCTACAAGGTGAGGACCTCTCTCACATGAACTTCTCCGATGGAAACTGAAAAATTTGATTTTGTGTTGCTTCTTCTAGATGCTGGTGTTCGACCAGGAGAACTTCCAGGGCCGCATGATCGAGATCAGCAGTGAGGTGATGAACATCTGCGAGCTGGGCATGGAACGTGTGCGCTCCCTCCGTGTCGAAAGCGGCCCGTAAGTGCCCCTCCCCCACCTCAGTCTTCGCTGTCCACTTCTGTGTTTGCGGTGGCGGCCTACATAATGCCCTTTGATTGGCAGCTTCGTGGGCTTTGAGCAGATAAACCTCTGTGGTGAGATGTACATCTTGGAGAAGGGTGAGTATCCTCGCTGGGATTCCTGGAGCAACTGTCAGAAGAACGACTACCTACTGTCCTTCAGGCCTGTTCGAATGGTAAGCAAAAAAAAAAAACGCTTACTTTCTGGACTTCCCCTTGTCAGCGAGTCACCACTGCTGGGCTTCTCTGGGTCTTTCACAACAGGACCCTGATAAACACAAGATCTGCCTGCACGAGTTGGGAGAGTTCAAGGGCCGCAAGATGGAGATCATGGATGATGACGTCCCCAGTCTGTTCTCTTATGGTTTCACAGACAGAGTTGGCAGCATCATCGTCAGCTGCGGAACGTGAGTGGAGCTCACAGTGGAACCTTGGAAGTCAGTTACCGGCCGTCGCGTTTCCATTGTTCACTTATGGGGTTTTTTTCCCCCCTCAGCCTTGTGGGATATCAGTTCCCAGGCTACCGTGGTAGCCAGTATCTGCTGGAGAAGGGCGAATACAAGCACTTTAACGAGTACGGCGCCCGCACCCCTCAGCTGCAGTCCGTGCGCCGTATCCGCGACATGCAGTGGCACCAACAAGGCTGCTACACCTTGGCCAGCAAGTGAGGCTCGGGGAAGGAGAGAAAGAGAAAGACCGGAAGTGAGGGAGAGGGGCGTAAGAAGAGGGGAAGGGGAAGAGATGTCTGAGGCCTTACCTGACCATCTTTAACGGCCAAAAGGGGGAAGTGTGAGAGTCTTCTAGACCTGGATCTCATCTCGTGGAACAGACCTCCATTCCTCACTGTCCATGTTTCTCTTTCTCCCCTCTGGGCTGATCTTAGTTTCTCCCCTATCTCTCTTTTTTTTTTTTAATTTGTTGTTCCTATCTTCATTCCCTACAAAGCTCTGAAGAAGGAACAAGACACATTGCCCTTTTACACAAGATTTGTGGTTCAAGGGAATCTGAGTCTTGAGCACTTCCTGCTCTGGCCCCTGTGCATTGCACACACACATACTCTGCTGTACAGAATCCTGGCCGAGTTTTCAATAAAAGCAATGTTGTTTCAGAAATGTTGTTAGGTGACTTACTTGAAAACCACATCAGCTTCACAAGACTTTATATGCCCAATGTTGACAAACAGTATAAAGTCAGCAACCACTGTAGTTCTGTGTGGCCACAGTTGGATCATCTGTTATTGAAACAAATATTTGCCCAAAAAGTGTTTTATGTTGGTCCATCATCAGTAAAAAGATAATAAAATGTTGAAGATCACAGTAGCTCCATCTATATGCATTTGTATTTTTTTTTTCAAATCATGACAGACTTTTCTTACTAAAAATGTGTTTATTACAGTTTTACAAACATAATATTACACTCAAACATTTGATGGATAAAACCCCCCACCAGAGTTCGCAATGTCGTCTTGACTGTTGACATACGCTACTGCACTGAATATGAACATAACTATTAGGACACATGGCCATTACACACCATGAGAAGTGAAAATAAACAATAGAACATTTTTTTTAATGCGTGATGTGAGGTGATGTAATAATAATAATAATAATACATTTTATTTATAAGTGCCTTTCAAGACACCCAAGGACACTTTACAATAACAAAAAACACAAAACAATGTACTGTATTTGCTCACAATATCTGTTATGTTTTATCCCAGATTCAAGTTCTTTCACACCAAACTCATCCAAGCATCTCTTTTGGGAACATTGCTATTACAAAAAGAACCAGTGCTAAGTGAAATCCTGAAGTAGGATTTATAAAAAAATTAATTTAAAAAAAGCAAAAAAAATGTGAGAGGGACGAAATGTGCTGTATGTGAAACATACATATGTATGTGAAACATACATACACAGCACATTTGACAATAAAGTCAGCGTTATTTTTTACAGTTATTATACAATACAGTACTGTACTATGTATACAACGCAGAGGCGATTGCTCTAAAACTGCAAGGGAAGCTCAGCTTCCCCTTAAATGTCAAAAAGTAAGTGATCATATACCTGTACATGTGTGTACGTACAAATGTGTGGACATGTCATTGACTAAATATGCGCTACAACTAGTTACAACGCGACTTTCTTCTCATTCATTCCCGCAGCTTCACTGTGCTTTAAACTGTATGGACGCTGAGCGTCTACCGCGCGGACGCTGGCCGTCGAGAGAGTTCAGAGCCCGTTGTCCCAATACATGGAAACGAGACGAGTCATTGGATAAATGCTGGTTTTGTCCCGCCCATTGGACGCTGTCTCTGGGAGTCTATGGACAGTGGGAGTTTATAGGCTGGCCATAAAGCTCAGTTTTCTGCATGATGATTGGATGATCTGTCTGAGGCTAAATCTCTTTTAGATTGACAGCGAAATGAGCCAATCACCGATCTTTTGGTGAAGGCAACGTTCTCATTTTTTTGGAAAAGGAACGAGAGTAGAATTTACGTACAGGATAAATAAATTCATTGACAGACCAGCATCCGCCACTGATACAATGAAACCAAAGACCAAAAATTTGCAAAGGTAAATTTGACAAGCTGTACAGAGACGAGGTGCGGTCAGTGCCTTTGCCTGTCAGGATGCCTAATGCACAAAAAAAAAATCTGCGAAACAGCGAAGCTTTCTGTCACATTTAATCTTGACTATTATTATTATATTTGTTTTTATACATATAAAAATGGAAAACCATACAGTAGCTACAGAAAACTGAAGATGTGCTGTGATCCCTGGTTTGTCTGTTT
The DNA here is from genome assembly GCA_026261675.1 of Hippocampus mohnikei. Classification (NCBI taxonomy): domain Eukaryota; kingdom Metazoa; phylum Chordata; class Actinopteri; order Syngnathiformes; family Syngnathidae; genus Hippocampus; species Hippocampus mohnikei. The sequence continues at coordinate 24,651,729 of JAKGUB010000557.1, forward strand.
AATGCCATTGCTCATGTGGTACACATCACCGGGACATCATTCTCACAAACTCTGAAAGAAGCAAATGAGGGGAAATCAATGTGACGGGTTTTTGCGACGCAGTCGACTCAAATGGCAAATAGGACTTTGCGCTCACCCTCAAAGTCCACCAAACCATCTCCATTGAGGTCCACGTCTCTGAGAATCTCGTTGATCTCTCTGTTGGTCACTTGTTCTCCCATCAGTTTCTTCATGGCCTCACGTAGCTCCGTTAAACTGATCTGACCATCACCATTGGAGTCAAACTGGGACAGAATGACACACGGCATTACTTACTGCAGGGAAATTTCAGTACCGGTAATTTTAAAAAAGTTCCATGCATTTACTTTGTGGAGATATAATGCAAATTTCCCCAGTGTGGGACAAATAAAGGTTATCTTATCTTATAATAGAGACATTTAGGGTCGGCAGCAACAAGTCCAAATCCAACACTGACAATGAACCACCTTATAAAAACAACCCCGGGCCAGTATTGCAGCCACATTAAATATAGAAAATCCAATTTAGGGTGATATCACTTTCAATCTGTTTGTCCAGGCAGCTTGCCGTTGTTCAGCCATTGATGCTCATTTTGAAAAGTTCCAGTTTCTCCAAAATACTCACACGTGTTCCTTGCTAAAGATGCTAAATCAAATGCCTGTCGGTATGAAAACCACTTTCTGTGAAGGTTGCATGTGTACAGAGAGTTCAAGTTCTGCACCATACTATCGGGGAAAAATGTTGCTTATGCTACTGTGTTAGCATTTAATTAGCACTGTGTTGACATCGTGTGCCTCTCCGGGCGTTGCGGCGCATTGAGTTCATCCAACAATTTGGTAACAAAGTAGTCTGCACTCAGCGCAAAAAAAAAGAGACATTTGAGACTTTTGTGCACAAAATAATGTTCATGCCTTTGCAATGGTCTTGTTCAGCGTAATTGTGAATTTGGTAGAAGTGCTACCCCACTGGGTGTTGCTGCCACCCCCCGCTAATATTGTTACAAAAACTAGACTAGAATTAAGGTAAACCCACGTTTAAATCTGTGCACAGGTAGTGTAACAGGATTTTTGTACATTTTATGGAGGCGCTGGTAGATGGATGCGTCGCTCCACGGATCTGTTTGTGTGTGCGTGCACGCGCGCATGTGTGTGTGTGGTGGACGTCATCAGTTTTCGTTCATAAATATGAAAACAGCATGGGTCAGTCCCAGTTAGAATTAGTCATTATCACCTTTCAAAGTATTTTAAAAGCGCTAACTTAACCGCGGGTCACAACTGGGTGGGGGGAGTCACACATTATTGTAGGTCATTGCCAGAATTGAACCACCATGTATCAGCAGGGTAGCAGAAATTCCAGACCTCTTTGAATGCATCGCGTAGTTCTTTCACTCCAATCATGTCGGCAGTCTCTGCCAACATTTTGGGTCCCATCAGCTCCACAAAATCCTCAAAGTCCACTTTGCCTCCACCCGTTGGACAGACACATTTGAGACTTGAGGAATGAGTAAAAAAGAAAAAATATATATTCTGCTGAGTCTGTGTTTGCGGTCCACTCACAAATCTGCTGACTCAATTCAATGAGCTCCATCTCGGTGGGCATGTATCCCATGGTCCTCATGCACTCCCCCAGGTCTTTGTGGCTAATGTAGCCATCCTTATTCTTATCAAACTCCACAAAAGCTTCACGAAGCTCTGAAGACACACATGATAAAAGTGGAAGTCGGGAATGTTATTCTGGTTGATGGAGAAGAAAAAATGTAAAAAAAAAACTCACCATCCATCTCTTCTGGTCTCAGCTCTCGGTCCTGTTGGAAGCAATGATGGTCAATTGCGTTTGGTTTCAATGTTTGACTGGCTCTCACTCATTCAACAATTTCATGAGCAGGTTTATATGACACACATTTAAGACATTTACGTCTGTTATGCGGTGAGGGCAAGGAAACATGAAACAATGAAAAGTGACTATGACCATGAATGGAGTGCCTACATTGGTCTTTATTTTGAATTGGATTTCCACTCACCAGCATCGACGTCATGAAAGAATGTAATTAACATCTGCCTTTATAAAGATAAAGCTCCATTCTAATAGCAAGATAAGCGCAATTTCCACATTTAGTTGAAGGTGGACTTGGATAGTTCTGCAATAAATAAGAGAGCTTATTATTATTATGATTGAGTTTATTATTTTATATAAGACATATACAGTTGCATCTCAATAAATGAGAATGTCTTGGAAAACATGATTCATTTCAATAGTTCAGGTTCAAGAAAATGCAAAACATATACAGATTCGTGACACACAAAGTAAACTATTTCATCATTTTAGTTGTTATACTTTGGATGTGAATAGTTTACAGTTTAGGAAAACACAAAATTCACCACCCCAAAGAAGTTAGAATCTAACTTCTTTGGGGTGGTGAAGTCTACAGTATATCCTAGGAATGTAACTAAACCCAGTCCATCTCCTAAACAGTGCAACAGTGAAACAGTGCATGTAAATGTAGATATGAATTAAATTATACCCACTGATGATGATGACATAAATTACATGCAGAGCTAACCAGATTACTTTTGCAATGATGCCAGGCAACACACATACAGATGAGGAGATTTTGTGTGGATGGAGACATTAGCGGCCCTTCAGATGTGTTCAACCACAAACTGAGGTATTGCGGCCTGATGATAAATTGAGAACTACGAGGAGACATTAACACACCAATCCCGGTGATCTCTTTTTAACTTTTTGACCGAAACCCTTTTGTTATGCTGAATTCAATACGCATGAAGTTTTTTCACACATTGCATTAAACTTTTACAACCCAAATATAATCTCAATAAACACTCATTGCTGAAAATGACTGAATAAAAACATGAATAATAAGTACTAATTTGATGGACTGAATTGTGTTTAAAGAATACAATGTTTGTAAACACAACTATAAAATAGGAGGCAAAAAGAATGAAAAAGAACAATTACATTGCACAAGACTAGTGTTATGCAAATCGCAAAAATCTGCAAGTAATTGGCATCTGCCAAAAAGGTTTACAACTGTCTAAAGATTCCACAGTTCATTTTTAACATTAATATGTTGTCTTTCATAGCTTCCTCATAATACGTGTCATGTGACTAGGAAGATAAAAATATGGTTATTATTGTGATTATTATTATTCTTATGATGATGATGATTATTATTACTTTTTAATTGTTTTAAAAACAGCATCAGCCGAGATTGAAAATACATTTACACCGCAAGCTCCCTCATACTGCGTGTCCTGCGACTGCTTCTTCCGGTCATTGACCAGAAAGAACAAAACAGTGGCTCTCTCTAACGCTAGTTCAACAATACAAAGAGGAGCAGCGGAAAGGGAGAACCGTGGCTAGTACTTATAAATAACCTTGAAATTACAGACATTCAAAGGCTTTAAGATAATTTAGATCAGCGGGAAGGGAACGTTTCAGCTATCCTATTGAGAACAGAGATGGAAATTACATAATGGGCAAGACCCAGGCTATTTTCCAAGTAAGTGCTTCAAAAACAACATCCTCAAGTCACAGTCAACATGGCAGCAATGGCAATGCACTTGTAAAGACGCCGTCCCGAAATGCATGTAAGTGGGGCCTGGAAGAAAAGGCAAGCACAGTCTGCTCTGAAAAATGTATTTATGATGTGACTCTAATATCATCATCTCGTGCGTGAGAATGATGGTTTATATGTGCCCTGTGATTGGTATGCGGCCGGTCCAGCGAGAATACCACCTCTCGCCCAAAGTTAGCCGAGATAGGCCCCATCTCACTCGCGACCCAAATGAGCACGATCACGATAGAAAAATGGATGGATGGATGTTCAAGAACAACTGAGAAGTGGGTCAGTAGTTTTTCACCACAACACACGAGTGCCACACAATTCAAAGTCAGCCAACTGTCCATGGAGCCGAACGATCGACCCCGAAGCGGTGGTGCGGTAGATTTCGGCCGTGATGGAGGGATGAAGATGAGCGGGGGGAGGGTCACTGGGGGTGCATTCAAAGCTTATTACGTACGAGTGTCAGCAAAAAGCCTCGCTTGAGAAAGACGCAGGCGGGGCCCGCGATGCTGTGCAGCATGTTGCTGTTCTTCACCAACGTCCCGAAAGGCTCTTTGAACAGCTCCTCTTTCACTTCCTCATCTTCCTCTTCCTGCCGTTGCGCACCCCTGAGGCCCCTCACTTCACGCCCCAGGGACCCGTCTGACACCCCCTTTAGAGGCAGACCATGTTGTTAGCCTCGTCTTCAGTCAGCCATGTTGTTGACACTCGAAGCATAATGACATCTTTCATGGAAGTGAACGTGTCATAGAAGCTTTTGAAAGGTTTCTATTTGAAAGAAGTGACTTGCCTTGAACTTTTTCAGCTCATACCTACCTATAGTAAGGGCACAGCGTTCATTAATAGAGATCTTTTTTCCCCAATGTAAAATAGATACCAGATGTGGAGATATGGAATACTGTTATAAGCTCGTGTTCGACTGATCATAGCGTCAATTCATCGAGTAATCGAATCAAATTGATTTGGCAGTATTGAACACAATAGCGTGCGTGTCAGGTTCAGGTGTTATTTTTGTCCACCTGGGGTCGCCATCCTCACGTTTTACTGTAGTATCCGTGTCTTTGAGTGGTTATGGCTTTAAAACATTCTTTTATTCCTCCATCTATGAAGATAATGAATGCAAATATGTAGGTTAGTGTGCACTGCACTGAATTAATTACTTTCTTGGGACTGTGTCTTTTCAGGGATTGCGGTGTATGTCGCCCTGAGGTGTGCATGATGCTGCTGATTGTAAACTGCAGAACATAAAATAAGGTGAGGCCAGTCCTGATAAGTGATGTGGGCATCAGCGACAAACATGCTATATTTTATCTTGTGTGTAATGATCCCCAACGTTGGACATTCCATCTTTGACGTACTCTTCCATCCTCTTTGCTGCCATTTCCACACGTGTTTCGAAAAATGATTCCTGCGAAACTTAGAAGCAGAGATTTAACTCGGGCCTTTTGTGAAATAAAAATAAACATGCCTGTGACATACCTTTGACAAAATATCCTATAGAATAACAATTAAAGGGCACACTGTGTTTTAGATTTTTCTTCCGTAAATGAGCTACTGCGCACTTGCATCCATGTACTGCAGAGCCAATGCAGATTACGGCTTTCAGGACTATGACACCCGGAGGCGGAGCTAAATCACTTGATCTCACAGAGCTCAGAGGCTGAAGAGAAAAGTGGCAGTTAATTTGTGTTTTCCCTTGTGGAGGCTGCACTTCAACACTTAGCCGCCAAATTACATTTGTCAGTTAGGCCTCTGTTTTCATGCCCAGCACACTTGTGCTGGGCTCACGGGTGAAGTTTTCTTTCTTTTGGTGTGTTCAGAGATGAGCGCAGTGACAAACGGGTTTTTGCGCCATTGTTGGCGTGAACACAGTCGACTAGCTTCTCGGCCATTGGAAGCGGCTGCTCTCATTCTCTTTAAAATCTGCAACGAGAGGCACACCGTCTTTCACATTGGGGAAGCAGAAATAAGACTTGGAGCCCATGCGGAAGATCAAGATTGTGCAAAGGACGTTTATAAGGAAATACAACCAGATCTCCATGGAAGGAAGATGCACACATCCACGAAGCTCAAAATCTGCTGAGAGTGTGCCTGCAGTCTACCAAAGATTTAGGTGCTGCAGCGGCGTGCAAAACAAAACTGTATTCGGTCTGCCGGACTGCCCAGCAAGGTGCAAATTCCCAAATGCTGCAAACTCGGCTTTCACTGGCATGAAAATCAACTTGCTCCAGTTTTGATGTCAGAGTGCACCTGCACTACGAAAATAGAGCCCTTAATGTGTGTGGCTGTAACACGCAGCAGGCCTATCGCCATACAAAAATACTCCCTGCCCCCACGTGGACAACTTCGCCAAACATTAAAGAAAGTGATGCTTATCAGAAAATAGTGTTGTCAATGCGGGTAACTAATGCCAGGACGTGCATAACTCCTTTGCTTTTCGCTTTGACGCTTCAGCGTAGCCGAGATCGTCACTTGAAAATAGCAAACTGGGTGTGAGGGGCGTATCACATCAATTTACCCAACTGTTGCAACACAATCCAGGATAATTGTGTGCTATATTTTATATTGCACTTATATTGAACTGTGTACAGTTCTTTTCTGAAACATTTATTTTGTGCAATGAAACACTTTGGGGTTTTTTTTCTTCCCCCGTTGTCGTCAACTTGACACAATGTCACACTTGACCTGACCCAACTATTTGGACACTATATGTACTTAGTAGTCTGTTTTCCACAATATGTCTCCTTTTATATATGAACACAAATTGAAAAGCCTCTTTCTAAAAATAGCATGCCAACTAGCCAATCAATAGTACTCCTGTCAGTGACCCAATTGAAACCATCATGCCATTTGGGTCCCATGCCCTCACTTTCATGAGATGTCTACTCTTCATGCATCTGATACTCTCTTGCATCATTTTGAGTCTAAATTCCAGTCAAAAGTTGCAACGTATTTAGAATTCAGATTTAAAAAAAAATCTGATTAAAAAAATGATTGTTAGTTTGTATAAGTCAATTTGTGAGAGAGAAAAAAGGGCGTATAACTATACATATTCATTCAAATTTACTAGAAACCTGTAGTAATAAAAAATAGAAATATAGAATAATAAAATGATTTATATTAAAAAAATATATTATTTAAATAGCTCATTGCTAATATTAATTATTAATATAATTCCCATATTTCAAACTTGTACTCCATTACATGTCCAAGATCAAAATGTGAATTTCTTCAGTGAGCTGAAAGGGATGGTAAACATGCAACCGCTGGACCATGAAATAAATGTTAAAATCCTCTTACTTTTTCCTCAAAAATGCTCAGAATATGGTACATATTTTGTCGTTGAGTCGTTTGTTCTACAAAATGAACCTGAAATAAAGACTCAAACGGGCCCTAACAAGAAAACGCTTCTCTAGGCTAGATGCCTAACAGGCTCAGCCTGCATGCTCAGATCAGTTTGGTTTAGAAAGGACAATTACGAATGAAAATCAGGAACTACGCTATGCTGTTAACTGTCAATGTTGCCAATTATAATACATTGGTTCTTACCTTCCTCATTTTCTCTTTCATGGATGATTTGGTGCAGTTGCCCATCACCCAACTTCCCAACCTATTTGTCCCTCTTCTTCTCTCAAACACTTTTTTCTCAAGTGCCTCTTCACTTTATTCCTTCTGGTCTCCTCACTAGCTGCCCGTCTCCAAAGTCCAGCTACTCCAGTTGTGGAGAAAAACTTCAGAGGTTTCCCCGTACTGCGGCGTGAGGCCACGCAGTGATGAGGAGCGCCTCTAATCTATGCCAGTATTCACAAAGCCGATTGACTCCGCCCACCTTTGGCTTTCCCAAAGTGTCATCGCCACACATCAACCAAAGTGTCAACTGAACACTTCACATGGTGCATGTCTATTTCTCTTTTTCACACTGATGAAGCGCCGTAATCTCTCTTGTATCAGCACCCAAATGACTTCATCTGCGGCAAGACCACTTTTAGGAGGAGTTAAGAGGGCAAAAACAGAAGGGGATTAATCGTTGCCGTATCAGATTAAAGGAGTGGATGTGATGATGAAATGGAGAGATGAAAGGGTACAGGGCAAGATAAAAAAAAAACAACCCTGCAAGAACTGTGCATCTGTTTGCTATTTTATCGCAATAACTGAAATGCAATGTGATTGTAATGTAAGCGACGACTGGTGCAGCGGGTTGGTTCACTAAAATAAAACAACTAGCAATTTGCATCTCGTCCTAAATCAGCAAACTATTGTGGTGTCTCTGATATATTCATTCATTCATCTTCCGAACCGCCTGATCCTCACTAGGGTCGCGGGGGGTGCTGGAGCCTATCCCAGCTGTCTCCGGGCAGCAGGCGAGGGACACCCTGAATCGGTTGCCAGCCAATCGCAGGGCACACAGAGACGAACAACCATCCACGCTCACACTCACACCTAGGGACAATTCATAGTGCTCAATCAGCCTGCCATGCACATTTTGGAATGTGGGAGGAAACCGGAGTACCTGGAGAAAACCCACGCAGGCCCGGGGAGAACATGCAAACTCCACACAGGGAGGGGGGGGGGGGTGGAGTGGTCAAAGGTCAAAGAGTGCTTCCAGGTTGTGGTGTGGATTACCCAGTATACACTGCCGGCGTCCATTTTGGAAGTCAAGATCTGCCACAAAGCGTCCTTAGGTATTGTTCGGCCCTGATAACATGATAAGCTGTCCACTGTAGTAACCGCTGTCCCTCAATGGGTTCATGTTGGCTGTAAGAATCGGGGTGAAAAATTTGGCAGTTTTCTTTTGGGTTCCAAAAATCAAACAAACCAGGGATTTCACGTCCACCCGGAAGAAAAGCTAACAACGAAGACAACTTTGGCTGTCAACCCCTCCCTTTCACTGTGAACTGTTGCTATCGTTGCAAAGCACAAAAACCTCTGTCAGTTCCGAAAATCAAGCAAACCAGGGATTTGACGTCCACCCAGAAGAATGGTGAACGACGAAGATGAGTTTGGATGTCCATGCCTCCTTTTCACCGTGTACTGTTGCTATGGCTACATCACTGGTGATTAGAATTCTGGGGAGAGCTTCACACTTAAATACAGACGTGCTGTTGTTTCCCGTGTCCTCTTCATTCAAGAAGATAAGCATACAACACCCCGGACTTCTCCCTGACTGGTGGGCATCATGAGGTCTCTACGCTCTCACTCATTGCAGGCTGACAGGTGCCCATGCATGCATTGATAATGCAGCTTATCTAACCCCAATGCTCTTACTTTATTTATTTCCAATTTATAAATACACCTTATAAAAATCTTACAGTAAAAGTTTAAGTCCAATCACACGATGAACAGCTCCTACCAATTCTGCTCAACACCACCTTTTTTCTTTTTTACACCAATACTAAATTTGTATGAGTCCTTCTTGTGACTTATAGCAATACCATCCAAATGTCACTGAATGGCAGTATCACTCTGCAATCACTTTCTTCATTTTTGTTTAATTATACAGTGCATCATGTCTTCACAAAGTTACTTTACATGTATTTCCTGTGGACTGAGCTCTTCGAGGAGTCACCCAGGCGAGTGTGAGACAAACAGACACCAGCAGCTAACGGATACCGTTATAACTGATTAATTAGCAGCTCAGTTCCCTCTTATCACATTTCAATTCATCATCTAAATAGGTTTCTGTGTGTGTGTGTGTGTGTGTGTGTGTGTGTGTGTGTGTGTGTGTGTGTGTGTGTGTGCGTGCAGATTGAGTACTGCTCTGGTTTCAGATGTTCAGCAACTTCAACAACTGGTGTCGTCTAACAAGAGCTGTGAGTCAGAGATTGCTAATCTAAGGAATAAGGGATGAGGCGTTCGATGTGCTGAATACCAAGTACGTAAGCATTATCCAATCTTATTCATTTGACACAACCTAATATCCATCCATCCATTTTCCGATCCGCTTATCCTCACAAGGGTCGCAGGGGGTGCTGGAGCCTATCCAAGCTGTCTTCAGACAGTAGGCGGGGGACACCCTGAACCGGTTGCCAGCCAATCGCAGGGCACACAGAGGCGAACATCCATCCATGCTCACACTCACACCTAGGGACAATTTAGACTGGAGTGTTCAATCAGCCTGTCATGCATGTTTTTGGAATGTGGGAGGAAACCTATGCTCCTACCCAGGGAGGCCGGACCTGGAATTGAACCCGGTACCTCTGGACAGTGAGGTCGACACGCTAACCACTAGGTCAACGGGCTGCCAACAACCTAATACTGTATGCTTCAGCAGAAAAAAAAGAAGTTACTCCATTAGTGCTGGAAGAAATTTGAAAAGCTCATCAAACTAAGTGAGAATTTTCTGGTGTGTAGCCTCCCTAAGCAGCAGCGCCTTCTGGCACTTTATTTGTACTTTATGTGTGGCCACACAGGGCAGAATTGCTCGATACAATGTGATGCAAAATCTTTTCAAAAATGGTTGTCCATTGTGTAATCAATGTCAGGATGTGTCAATTATTGGCATTGTTATGGGGAATTTGCACTTTCGTCTGGAGTTGCTCACTGCAGAATCGATGCAGGGTGAGGGTGGGGCTCTTGGGGAAAGCGGGGAAATGAAAGTTACACTTTTCGTCAATGTGGAGAGGAAAAGGTCAACGTAATCAGGTGCGCAACTTTGAAAGAAAAGAGGAGGAGGATTAACAAGCAGGTATAACGAGTGAATACAGCGTCATTCTTAATGTCGGAATGTCGTTATTTTATGTGGGGAACTTGAAATGGAAACCTCTCATGTAACATTTGATCTGATCCGGGGCGGTTTGCAATTGCCAAGAGCAACTTTGATTTGAAGTGAGAGGTTTTCTACAATTGCAAGTTGAAGCGCTGTGTGCTTTTTTGGGTTAAAATGAATCGATGTTACCTATAAGTTAGTATTTTAATATATCAGCGTTTGACCAAATACACAGGCGAAGCCATCCATTGTGCCTGTTGCCTTATCGGGGTTTTTTTCCCTTTCATCTTTTTTTAAAACTTACTGGCGTTGTGTAACACTTGCTGGCATGATTTGTATGACTTCAGTTGACTTTGTGTGGGTTGAGTGTTCATCAGTGCAAGCAGGAAATGAGCTCCTAATTAAAGACAGACACTTGTTTCTTTCCACTCCTTCCTGATTGCACGGACACTCTCTCACTCTCATTTTTGGACCCGTCGCGTCACAACTGACGTCAGCTGTTTTCCTTTTTCTGGAGATTTCCTGGTGACGTGAACATGTTTTATCCTCTTCAGTCTCAGAGGGAATCGGAATGACTCACAGCACTTTCTTATGTCCCTCTCATTTTTTTCAATAGTTTCAAGCATCATGATTGCTTCATTCTGAGCCGACACAGACAGATGCAGGATGTATATGTACACATAATATGTGATGCGAGGGCCCTCCCTCATGTGTTTTGCTTCTCTTGTGTCAAGACACCATGTGATGGAAAGCCAGTGTACAATGGCCGCCGGGGTATGGATGTATCATCATATCCCTGACTGAGCATGGCCCTATCTCTTACGGATTACACTTTCCTAACGTTTCCTAAAGCAAGTAAAGGAGCTTAAATCCTCTCCAACACACGCAATCGCATCCTTACCATTGAAGCTCCCGCCATGCACTCTAGGTTTAATGAGATGGAATGTAACTGCTGTTGCCGTATTAAATGCAGCTCTGTGCCTTGTAATGTAAGATGTCAGATGTAGGGGATGAATTCCAAAGCAAAATCTACAACTCTATGGATGGGTTGAACGTATGAATCAATATCAGCCAATGATCTTGCTGAACCAGCAGATGGTGCTGATTTTCACCATTCTCTCCAGTATGTACTGAGTGTTGGTACCCGGACTTGCAGGTGAGCCGACTGATGATTTTTCAAGATACTTAGTCACTCTGTGTTGAAGCATAAATTTTAGATATGAGTCTATATAATGGCCGAGAACACAACTCAACTCATAACAAACAGCAATTCAGTTGCTTGTGAAAAACTTCCGAAAAAAAGAGTAATTTCCTGCTTCAAGCTGTTTATCGAGTTAAGGGTCGCGGGGCATGCTGGAGCCGATCCCAGCTGTCTTCGGGCATTAAGAAGGGTACACCCTGAACCGGTTGCCAGCCTATCGCAGGGCACACAGAGACAAACAACTATCCGCGCCCACACTCACACCTAGGGACAATTTAGCGCATTCAATCAGCCTGCCGTGCATATTTTTGGCATGTGGGAGGAACCCGGAGTACCCGGACAAAAACCACGCAGGCCCGGGGAGAACATGCAAATTCCACACAGGGAGGCTGGAGCCAGATTCGAATCTACGACCTCTGCACTGTGAGGCCGACATGCTAACATGTCAACCAGCAGCACCCCCCCCCCCCCCAACCTATTAAAAAGTTAATTCCACAGTTGCCCTAAATTGACAGCAAAAACTTGTCATGGAGAATACACCAGCATGTATAAGCTTTTTAACAAAAATGATATGTTTAAATCAAAAGAAACTAACTTACCTTTTAAAGTAAAATACTCAAATACAATTTCTTAAGTAAAATCAAATTATGATAATTTATTAGCATTCCTATAAAGAAACAACATGTTTTGGTGGCCGAATGTTATGCATGATGAATTTCAATCTTAGAGAACCCCAATGACCTGGTTCAATTTTGTTGATTTCAACGTTTGAACAGTCAAATCTTAAGAGGACATTGTAATGGGAAGAGTCCACATTCAAGCATTTGAGGATCGGGTCTCGTTTTTACGACTGGTAGTGTAATACATATGCTAAGCATGATATATATTTAATATGAAAACAAAATCCAACTCAGAGTGGCAAAGAGCACCTTCAGCATCACTCCACCATGCCCTACTCATTTAGCTCCACTCTGCTTTATTCACTTTGCACCCCCTGGCCATCTATACCTGTTTGTCATCGTAGTAGCCAGCGAGGTCCTTTTTTACTCTCAAGTAGACGTTTACATTACAGTATGTGTGGTTCTAAATCGACAAAGTAAATAGCGAAAAGTAATGGAAACACAAGGATTTTTTGGGGGGGGTCGAATGGTGCGCGCAGCATAAAAAACGGATGTCACTTCATTTTCATGCCACAAGAGAGCTCGATTCCTCTCCCCAGTGAATAAAGCATTTGTCTCACATAAAGCTCACATAAAGCATTTGTTGTTTTATCGAGAAAAATGGCAACACACACCACAGCTGGCATTTAGCTACCTGTCCAAATACAGAGTCCACGATGGGCAGCAAGTCGACAGGCTCCAACTCCTCCACCTGCTCCCTTACGCTGACTTTCCTCTGCCCTCCCTCCATCATCTGCTCCAACCTCTCTTCCAGCGTTCGCCCGTTCTCGGAAGCCGTCTTCAGGAGGTGGACGCCTCTGTGATGGTGCTCAGGTTGCGCTGTGGACACTTGGATGTCTGCTGTGATGCCTCCTCCCTGCTCATCGGTGCGCTTCCTCTGCTTCTCTACCTTCTTCTTGATGGATGCCTGAACCTGTAGTGAGAAAAGCGGTTGGAGAACCTCAGGTTAGACTTGCATTAGTCTTAAAACACTCAATCTTGCCTTTGTACTGCTTTTAATAAGGCGTGGAAATGAGGGACCTAACATAATCATATACCGTGGTAACACACTTCAACTACTGCCCGGGGGCCAATTGTGGCCCATTAGTGTTTCTTAGTAGCCCTCAGCGTATACTGAAATTAAAATTTGACACTGCCTGCGTCGTTTATCTTCATTATAATACGGCAATTGGGAAGCCTATCTAATAAGATGATATGAGCTCTTTTAAAATCTGCGCAAACATATCAGCTTCTGTTTCTCAGGTTTTTTTCCCCTCTTAAGTGAAACAAAATACTAAAAGACAATGTATTATATAAAAAAATACACTATATAATTCTTATCATTATTATTATTATTGTTTTATTTATTTATTGAAGTAGTAGTGGACATAGCAGTAATCATCAGCAACTATTGCATAACGTACCGTTTATCACCACTGTGCCAAGGTTTGAAATAAGGTCAATACAAATAAAACCAAACAGTAAAAAATAAAGTATTGAGATGGAAAATCTAGTCTGGCTGAAACATATTTTCACTGTCCAACAAACGTAACATTCAGTGATTGTGTGTGCAGAGAATATGGAATAAACACACACCTGTTTGGCGGTCCTCTCCTGTGGCACGCTCATGGCTGCAGCACCGCCTCCCACGGCCGGCGATTCTCGAATGATCATGAACATCTCGATGTGGCACAGGCGCATGCACCCTCTCTCACTCCTGAGCTCGCCCACCCCCTCCCTCTCCTGTTTCTCTTAGTCGCTCTTCGCTCTGTTTTTATTTTGAAAATGCAAAAATCCAGCGCAAAGTCAGTTGAGAAAAAGGTCAGTCAACAAGGCCTTTTTCCCTCAGCAGTCGTCGCACTCAAGTTCAAATCTGAATGTTTGTTAATCCTTCACTCTGTGGGCCTGTTCCGAGTTGAGCGCTTCCTCCGCCACTGCGCTTTCTTCTGGGCAAGTTTCTCTCTTCGTGGCTTTTTATCGTCAGCTTTTGTCTTGGCCCCAGGATTACGTTCCTGCACCTCTGCTGCCCTCACTCTCTACCTGGCTGCCTTTTAGGTGACACCCTATACCTCCTGCGCTTTACGTCTCACCCTTTCTACCTGTAGCACGGCGACCTTGTTCCTTAACTTCCTCCTCTTTTTCAACATGGCCATCTAGGGATACCACTCACTTTATACCTCCACAGTAAAACATCCTGCCTGATGTGTGTTTTGCACCCTCAAAATCCAAATTCCGGGTACTTTTTCCAGTTCCACACTATCGTTTTACCTTGACAGTAATCCTCATTAGGGTTAGAATGGGGTAGAACATTTTGATTCAATTTCCATGGAAAATTAAGATCAGGAATTTTGGAATATTACGCAGTGGAAACATTACATGCAAATTATGTGAATTTACTGGGTAATTTAATTGAACTGTATCATATTTTAACATTTTAGTGTGCCGTAAGACAAACACAGAGACCGAAATTCAGGCAACATACAGTATAGGCTTCCGTGTCCACACGTGAGGCCGTGTGCTTGTGTTTTTTTCTCACTCCACTCGAGTGGCGGTGTATCAAAAGCTTGTTCTTAGCTAGCATTTTATCTCACAACATCAAGCAAAAAAATCGACCAAGCGAATCTGCCCAACTCAACTCTAAAAACTCGTAAATTGGAGCACTTTTACACGTAAATCAAGGTACAGTACTACTGTATTGGTTTGAAATATGGGGGGTTAGGATTATGCTAAAATGTGTTTTCTAAGGGTGTGCATCTCTCCAGTAAAAGACAATTCAACATGTATCTCAGTGCATGGGGTGCAATATGATTCAAGGACGTTTATTTTAAAGTGGAATGATTCCATTTGGCTTGATTAAATGGGATTACGATTTGGTTCGATGTGGTATGGCTCGATTTACCTCGCATTTTTTTTAAATCAATCAATTTTGCGAGGGTTGTTAAATTTTTATATTCACTTCACCGGGACATCAAGTTTTCCTATTAAGGCCAACCTTCAATTCAGTAAATTACCGGTACAGTAATTCCAATGTGTTCCCAAAAAATTCCCCTTATTTCCCATGTAAGGTGTCCAACTTCCTGGCATTCTGATTGTACCCTAGATTTCTCCTTTCCCTCCTTTCTCTCTACATCTACAGTATCTCCCTTCAAATCCTCTTTTCATATCCAAAGCCTTTGTTGGGACATAAATTGGATTATTTCCAATTTGCTTAGGTCAGCTCCCCATTTAGTTACATGACACACACTGGGGATGCTACGGTGTTTATGTGTTGATGTTGTTATTTTGCATGTAAACTCAGCTGCTATCAGATCATTTGTTTTGGCTCAAACGCGTCACTTCAAAGCGGTGCTGCATGCATAATCTCATCCCGCGAGCACCACTGAGCATACACATGTGCACACAGGTGAATGTTTCATCTCTATTTATAGATTAATCACACAAAGCCAACGTTTTTTGTGCTTGTTCTCCGACTCTAACCATTTTTTTACTCGACCGATGAAACAATCAGTTTTCTATGTCTGTACATCACGCAATCAGTGACCTCTTGTCAGGAGGCAATTGAGGCGTATGTCTCTTGCCATTCCTTGATTATTGATGAGGCAGGGGAGGTAAAAAATCCTGAGCTGAGGCAAAGATGAGAGCTATATTTTCAGAAAACACTGACGTAAACACACAGATTATCATGTGTCTGTCTACAAGAGCCTGCATGAGTGAAAAATGCAGCACGGCATTTGAATAGCATGCATTTTCAGTCACTGGGAAGCACACTATATTGATGAATGTACAATCAACCGGCAGTGTGTATTATGTGATATTTCCACAAATCTTAAAAGATTTAATCTATTGAGCATCTAAAGTATGTGTGGTTTGCTTTTTCTTTGGCTTTGTTGTTGACAGGTTGGGTCTGTGATGCGATCGCAAAGTTGTACCATTGGAGAAAGTATATTTGTGTTGAATTTTAAAGGTTCCACTATACTGGGATTGAAAAATGGTCATTATGGTCTGGAAGTGAACATGCAAGAAAATATGGTTTTAGCCTGTCTTTCTGCTTGGTGTTTGATGGGGTTAAGGTCATGGCTTTCAAGTTCTTCCACACCAAACTCATCCATGAACGTCTTTATGGACCTTGCTTGGCACACTGCAACCATAAAAGAGCCAATCTCCAAGCCCTATCATGCCGCCTGTAATTGATCAGCAAGGGATTGTGTTACTGTCTTAACTGGACTGCAATGATATCAAATTAGAGTTCAGGATCCTTTGACTAACCCTGCAGGCGAATATAAGGAGACTACAGCCAGCCATGAATAATAGACACGTTCTTCTCATTATTTATTTGTTTGTATCACAGGTGACAGATTATCCAATTGGCTCTACTAGCACGAAAGTTATTTATCATTAAGCTCATTGTACGCGATGTGCCAAATAAAGTGACATCTAATCAGCTGATTAACTTGGTCATAAAATATTCACAACTGTAGAATGAAACGGTACCTAAATGGTAGGTTCACCTCAACAATGGATTTTGGTACAACTCTGTCTCTTTTGTGTCATACATTAACACACACACACACGCACGCACGCACGCATAAAAATAAAATATTGTCTGCTTATTAAAAAAGATCAGATCACTGAAAGTAGTGAAAAGTTAATTCTGGACGCCCCCTAGTGGCAAAATATAGAGCAGCACGAATTCGCAATAGATCTCACGTGGCAAAAAGCAAAACATGGAAAGCCGTTTGAGATTTGTTCAATATCAAGCTTAAAATACATGAACTAGTCCGCTCTTTGACCTCATTAGTAAAACCGTTTACTGCACAGGTAGAAACATATCTGTATTCCGTGCTAAGTAACAGCTTGCTGTTAGCAGAAGTAGCCTATCTACTTTGGCACATTGTTCCAGCGAGTCTGGTTTATATTTCGAGGCACTGTGTTTTTTTTTCTGTTGGGTTGTACAGAACGTACTGTATGTTCATATCTCTTTTCGTCGTTTACGACCACCAAGCCCCGTGCATCAATAGAAAGCGTGTCCGTGTGCGTTTCTGTCGGCTGCAGACGTGTTGGGCTGCGCCCGACGTGCCGGCCAGGTGGTGGGCGTGACCAAACAAGGATAAACTGCAGCAGCATTGCTGATATTTTTTGACAAATACATTAATTACATGCACAATGGGAAGAGACGTCGTGCATTTTCAACGCCTGGCAGACCACACGCCAGCAATATCGTCCAGTCTCGTCAACGAAAACTGACCTACATCTCGTCATATTTTGTCATCCAAGAGCCACGCTCCGCTTGTCGACTCGTTGTCGTCATGGGAAAAAGGGCGTTAACAAATAATTTCGTCAACGTTGACGAAAACAGCTGACTAACAGTTTTTCACACTGTGCTCATTTCTGCACACTAACAGGACTAGAACATGCCGAAAAACTGTGCAGTAGTTGATGTGCACGCAACTATAACTAGTGGTGAACCAATCTGTGTCAATAGGAGAATTTCACACATTTACTACAATACTTGTAGCACACTGTTGTCAGTTGGTCCATTGTCACATCATATCCTACTAGGATGTCAAAAGTTGTGCCATGAGTGTGGACTACTAAACTAGCCCATGGACCTCCATCTGGACATCAAGGATATCAGTCATCCTCAAACAGCTTTTTGAGCATTTATTGGGATACAAAATGACTAATAAGACATTTGTGCTACTAGTGTTACCGAATTGTCATTAAAAAAAGTGTACTGATGCATGAAGCTTAAGCTTGATATCATTCATTCATTCATCTTCCGAACCGCTTGATCCTCACTAGGGTCGCGGGGGGTGCTCGAGCCTATCCCAGCTGTCTCCGGGCAGTAGGCGGGGGACACCCTGAATCGGTTGCCAGCCAATCGCAGGGCACACAGAGACGAACAACCATCCACGCTCACACCTAGGGAGAATTTAGCGTGCTCAATCAGCCTGCCGTGCATGTCTTTGGAATGTGGGAGGAAACCGGAGCACCCAGAGAAAACCCACGCAAGCCCGGGGAGAACATGCAAACTCCACACAGGGAGGCCGGAGCTGGAATCGAACCCGGTACCTCTGCACTGTGAAGCCGACATGCTAACCACTGGACTACCGGGCCGCCCAGCTTGATATCATAAATTCTCAAATTGCAATTCACAACTTGTAAAAATGACACAAACCAGGGAGTTAAAAGCTTTAGTTGCAGTTAAGTATTTGAATAACAATTTCAAACATATAGTGTATTCATATATTGCACCAAAGTGAGTCCTAAAATTAAAAGGCGGTTCTAATACATCACCCTTATTTTATGTTCTCCTTCTTTTAATGTTTTAAAAGTGTATTCAATATTCTATTCTTACCTCCAACAGCAAATCACGGAAATCGTCAATCTCCAAATCAAAGCAAAAAAAAAAATAGAATAAAAGAATAATAATTGGCTGGCCTCTATAGTTTTGGTCGCTTTCATTGGGGCTCATTTGGATGAATTTCTGAGGAGGACTAAGTCATCATGCATGAGTATGAAAATGGCCAACTTCCCTTGCAATTTTGAGCATGGGTCCTTGGGAGATTTTTTTTTTTTGCGTCCTCTTATGATAAACATCTCCATCCAATTTCGCATCAGTCAGTCAAACAGGTGTTAAAGATTGATCACCCCCCCGACTGTCAAGAAAGCACTGCTTTGTGTGTTCGGAATGGAACTCTTAATAGACATTTTCATGGGGGTAAACATTTTTTGGGGCACGGTGAGACCCCCCCAATGGCAATAAGAAGAAAAAAACGGTGATTTCAAGAGGGCTTTTGCTCCACCCAGTGCTCAGGCCTTAAATTATCCAAACCGCTTGTGGTATCCTCACGAGGGTTGCCTTTGTACTTTGTTGTGCAGTTTGTTTGCTTTTCATCTTTTTAATATCAATTTTTTAGCTTTGCACATTACAGTGAACCCATGCTACTTGTTGGGGACAGGGACTGAGGCATATCAACAAAAAGCTGCAAGTAACTGAAAGGTTTATAATATACTTTACTGCCCATAGATGCCAAAAAATGGTGGCAAAGGACTGTTTTTGTCTAAATAGTGCTCTTCAACTCACATTATCACCGAGATGCCACCAAATGGCAGGAAAGCAATACTGTTTCTCATTTTTCATGCAGTTCTTCAGTGAATAACATAAGGCAAATATGTGGGATTTCACTGTGTTATCCTTTTCTGAACACCATTACACTGACACAGAAAACCTGTTTCAACATCTTGCAGCTAAATGTGCGGACTCATCTATCCCCAGTGTGGCGAGACAATGGTTAGCGGCTCCCAGTTGTAGCCGTTAATAATAGGCCAGGGATTAAAGTATGGGTAAACTGGCTCGTCGAATTTGGCATCGTAGAAGGTAAACAGGTGGCTCATGTCTCCTGCGTCATAAAAGGCCACCTCACCGCGGCCATAGTCCAGATAGATGCCCACCCGCCTTGGGGGCTTGGATGGATATAACAAGCTATCCTGCTCCGTGTCCGTGCATGCTTCATACTCGCTGGTGCCATCTCCGTTGTCCCTCAGCACCAGGGTCCAGAAACCGTCCTCGGGACAGAGGTTGATCTCATCCTTCCTGTTGACGGAAGCTCGGGCCACACCGAGACCCCATGCCGTCTTGGAGCCCACCTCCACCTCCCAGTAGTGTCTACCGAGGAAAAGGCCTCCGAGCCAAGGACGATGTTGTAGCGAGTGAAGCGTTCTGGGTTGTTGGGCAGGTTGGGCTGAATTTTACCCACCTGGACAGTAGTGCGACATAAGGAGACCCACAGGCAGGGGTAGGCCGTGTCCGGGTCCAATGACACTGCGGTCACAGCTACAAATATGAGGGAAATACATTCACACTTTCAACAAAATACTTGGATGGGCTGTGTGTGTGTGTGTGTGTGTGTGTGTGTGTGTGTGTGTGTGTGTGTGTGTGTGTGTGTGTGTGTGTGTGTGCGCGGATTTGTACCAGGCTGAAAAACTGCACTCATTTTCCTCCAGGTTCTGTACTGCAAAGGTCCCACAAAGTCTCCTGACTGTAGATCCACACTCACCTCTGGGGGGCGCTCAAACATGCTCTCAGCCCTGGAGAGGCAGAAAGAATGACTCGGTATTCCAATGGCTGATGAAAATCAGATTAAAAATGTTATAGCAGGTCCTCAATCATAAAACACAAAAATGACACTGCATTACAGCGATGGTACTCACCCGCCAATAAAATCTTTAATCCCCTAAAATAGAAGAAAACCAAAAGAGGTAGATTACATCACTTCCCTTGTACTCGCATGATGCATCAAATCCACTCACGTCAACATTTTGACATCGCTAAACATTTCCGCTGTCTCACCTTGAGTTGCTCAGGGTTTTCTTCCTCCATTAGTTTGAGGCGGAGCTGATCGGCAGTGCTTTCCAGCTGACTGATTTGCTGGGTGGCCTCTGTGAGCGCCCCTTCCAGCTCTGCAATTTTCTCCTCCTTTTGCTTCTGCAGTTTCTGCTTGATGCGATCCTCCTCTTCCTGAAGGAACTCTCTAAGATGGTCAAACTCTGCACTGACCATCTCCTCCAGATCCCCTGCTCGCTCCTGAGCGGAAAGAGGTCACACATCCAAAACTTCATCACAAAAAAGCCACGCTTGTGAGGATAACGTGGTTCAGGTAGTGGATGGAAGACAGTCACTCAAGGAAAAGAAAAAGAAAAACAGTCTACAGAGTTCATTCTTGGATTATTACCGCGCTGCAGTCTCGCGAGATTTCTTGATGGCGTTCAGGGCAGCAGTTTAAACTCCAAAGTTTTCTGCAATTTAAGTGGCACATCCAAAGTATTGGGAATTGTTCGCCCTTATGTCGTATGACTTTAGAGCAGCATTTCCCAACGTTTTGTGAGCCAAGGCATGTAGTTTACATTCAAAGAATCTCACGGCACACCAATAAACAACAATGTCACAAAAGGTATTTGTTCCGGAAACGTGATAATCTTGTCTCAATTTCCTCTCAAACTGACTTACTTTGTGACATCTGGACCAGTTCAGTTGAATACAAAGCTGGTACTTGCAAGAACTCACAACTTATTCAGTAGAATAAATGGCAACAGGTTTATTGTACTGCCATCGAATGGAAGGGCATTTAATTGTTCAGCCTAAAGGTTCATTGATACATGAACAATGATAAATTGTTTGAGGAAATAATTTGAGACCAATCAAGTGAAATTTTAATAGCATTGAATCACTAGTTTAGAAGTTCCTCTTGATTTCCCAATGCGGTATATCGCAGTGCTTTCATACACAAAATGCTGCATTTGTGAGCTGTTCTGTATTGGAAACACATGACACTAAATCAGTAAAAAAAAAAAAAACTGCAAAAAGAAACACACAGACAGGAAGAGGAGAAGTTGGCAAACTTCCCCTTTGTGTTGTTTACTCACATCCTTTTACACAGACAGAAATAGAAGTGAAAATGTGAGAATGTGCATTAAAACCGGGTCAAACAGCAGAGGGGCCAGGCAATTAGGTTGAAGCTTTTTATAATTCTTCTGAAATGTTGGAGCTTTGAGCAAAGATAGTGCATGTGGACTTATCTGATACTTTTCAGTCAACATGTTACTTGTACTCATATCTCTGTTTAACACATGCGCACACACATACCACATCTCTATTTTCAACGACGGAGGAAAAAGCTGCCCAGACTAACTCAAGTCAGTGTGGCATATGCAATTCTAAATACAGTCTGTCCATTTGGCTTCTGTGCGTATGAGTGTGAGAAAGACAAACATGACATGACACGTTTTTGTATCACCTCCAATCTGTGAAATGTGAATTTCCATTAGCATTTTGCAATGGCGTTCCTGTTCCAAATATCACAGCGTTTTGTAATGGCAAGGTTTTTAATGTTGTGCAATGAAGAGTGAGGTATTCATTCGTGCCTCGAATTAATATAGGTGGATGTGGCTTACTATTAGGAGGGTGGACAAGGATTGTTGTCACCGTCCAAAAATTCATACCTTAATGAGAAGGATTTTTTCGTTTGTGTGTTTTTGGAAAAGTGAGGCGTCCTCCGACTGCTGCTGAACTCTCTCCAGAGCCCGAGAGAGTTTATCCTGGAGGGAAGAAGAACCACATTTAAAATACTGCAGAAAGAAACTGGATTAAAGGATGAGCTCCTCCCGCCCCTACCTTTTCTCACTGAACAACACTCATCCTTAATGGCACTCATGTGACACATGTCTGACCCAGAAAATCAAACAAAACAACCATTACAGCTCCAGTTAAAAAAAAAAAAATCTATCCGAGTGGTCCAATAGGAGGAGTTACTAAACCTCACACTGGCCTGCAGAATTCCTGTAAGACACTAAAGTGGCTGGAGCCTGCAAACTGGCTCATCTGCTTTTGGAAAAGCATTCAAACCATTCCACGGTTTATGAAAGTCCTGTTTGTCAATGCCAAAAGAGGCATGTGAATGTAATTACAAAGTAGGGCAGGTTTTCAATCAGTGAAGAATATGGCACACCCACTATTTTTATTTCTTAATTATTTTCTAATTTCTAAGTAGTATTTGTTCAGTAGTTTATACATATTATTTTGTTTGTCATATATTATTTTGTTCTTCTACTTCTTCCTCTCATAACTTTGCTAGGGTGAAGTGGGAATTTCTCCATTGTGAGACTATTAAAGGTTTTCTTATCTTATTATCTTTTTTTTTTTTTCTCCAGAGAATGGGACTATAAACATATACACTAGTGGTCAAATTTGGACAAACTTTCTAGTGCCACTAAATGAAAAAGGTTTGTGTATTCTGTATGTATGTATATAAATACTGTATTTGTATCTACATACTGCAGAGCTATACGAGTGTAAGCAATGCATAGATTAGGGTTGTCAAACTCATTTTTGTCGCGGGTCACTTTGGGGTTATGTCTTTCCTCAGAGGGCCGTTACGACAGTGAAAATAAATAAATGTTTATATATTATTACTTGTACGTAACAAATTGATGGATAACCAGTTCTGAAATCAGTCAAATCAACTACGATAGTTTGTTCAATTATTGTCTGAGTGAGTGTTAACAGGGTAACAAAATTATTGCAAAATCTCAACGTTATTTATTACACATGACAATTTGACATTTCGTGACAGATTTTAGCAAGGATCAAGGAAGTTGACACAAATGATTTACTTTCGCGGGCCACATAAAATGATGTGGTGGGCCGGATCTGGCCCCTGAGCCTCGAGTTTGACAATGATAGATCATCAGTTTGAAACCTTGCATGTCCAAATATGGTCAATTTCAAATTTTATCACAAAACAGTACGATTGGTTTGTCCACATGTTGTCTGTTATTTTTATGCACTATGAGCCAATTAAAACTGTTGGAAATACCTTCATCTGCCTGCACCAGCCAATCACAGCGTTATTGAAAAAAAGGTTGGCGTCTCTGCGAAGAATACATCAGTGTTTGCATGCGAGAGTTCTGCACATTTTTGTGTGGCATTGTGTAACGTGGCAAGACATCTCATCTCAGAGGTTGACGTGAAAATAACTAAAGATGTCAAAATACATTTTGGTGACCATTGATCACAGTTTCAGCACATTAGGCGACATTTACTTTCCTACATTACGCGTTCAGATTGTCATGGTGTGTCACTGTGCGGCAAGTGATGAGGGCCATATTACAAGCCATTTGAACCATTCCATACAATTTCCATGGGAGCCACAAACTCTTTGGAAATCTAAAATGAAGAGACATATTCTTTTCCTTTTTCTTGTAAATTCTGTAGCAGAAAATTGTTGAACCAGGTCAAAGAGATATGTCAGCACATCCGCCATATTGTATGTGGCTCTAATATTAGCCATAAATATGGCAAATATTGTAACATTTAGCTAGAATGACATTGTCCAATCAAAAGCAATAATTCGGTATTAATCCACTGAGTTCTTGCTTGATGACACACCTCCAAGGAGCAAGGGAGCGAGGCATATTCACCCAGACAGGCGCAACATGGTCCCAAACACAGCAGACTATACTATAACTCAAAAATTAAGTTACGGCTGTTTTTACACTGAGCGGACAGGCGACACTCAACCACAGTAGGGCCCGAAATTGTCTGGTGTGCCCCAAACGTTTTTTCATAAATTATGTATAGCAATGATTCTCAGTTTGGTACAAGTAGTGGCACGTGGCCTCCCTCTTGTGGCATGTGAGAGAATCACTGAATTAAATCCATGCATCCATAATCGGAAATGCTTCTCCTCAAGGGTCGCAGGCATGCTGGAGTTTATACCAACTAACTTCACTCACATTCACACCTATGGACAATTAAGGCCATTCAATTAACTACAGTGTATGCATAATACAATATATTTACATTAGATTGAAGTTTGGAGGTATGTTTAGGACTTGTTTAAAATGTTTTTGATCCAGTTTTTTAAAAAACTTTTAATACACAGCACTTAATTTTTCAAATGCAGTACTTTTTGAAGTTACAGTGTCTTACCATAATATTTATATAAATAGATACCTTATAGTTCTCAAAGGCTTCGTTAATGGGGATGACGTTGTGCGTCTTGTGGTCCCGAGACATGCCACAGACCAGACAAATAGGCAGCTGGTCGTCTTCGCAGTAAAGTTTGAGTTTCTCCTCATGTTCCTCGCACATGTCAATTCCGAACAGGCGCGGCCAGTGTCCGACGGAGGAGGCTACGCTGCTCATGCTGGACCCGGGCTCCCGTTCCTCCAACTCGTCCGGCGGGCCTTCCGGGTCCCACCCGGGCGGCATCGGCGCCCCTGCTCCTCCCGCTGCAGTGGCGGCGGCAGGGTCCATGGCCTGAGCTCGACGCACGCTGTCCACCACGTTACACAAGAGCGAGTTGGGCCTCAGTTTCCGCGCGCAAGTTTTGCGGCACTTGGGGCAACTGGTCTGCTCGTCCGCTTTGGCCTCCCAGCACTGAACGATGCAAACCTGGCAGAAGTGGTGTCCGCACTCGAGGATGACAGGATCGCGGAAGATCTCCAGACACACCGGACAGGTGAGTTCCGACTGGAGTTCTTCAAGTGCACCGGGCTCCGCCATTGTCTTCCTGTGTGCACATATTCCTCATTCGGGGACAAGTACCGACTCGACTTGTCCCTCTTGCTGAACACAACAGTGAGTCTGACTGCTCCACTTGACTACGCAAGAGGTGGCTGCAGCACGAAAGGCAGAAAAGGCGTGGTCTGAGCTCTCGTCTGTTTTTTCCCCCCTCCCTAAATCGACACCGTCAGGAAGACGCGCAGTAACTGGCTCGGCAACTGCTCGAGTTATTGCAAAATCCCTCACAAGCAACCATTAGCGGAAGACAATTACTGTAGTACAACTTGTTAGGTAGTGTGCACGATTTTTAAAAATATCAATTTACACTCTCAATTGGTATTGTATATCAGAAATAATACAATAGGTGCAACCCAAGGTGTGTTAAATTACAGAATACTGTACTATGATTTGCAAATCATATTCAACCTATATTTAATTGAATACACTACACACAAAATATTTAATGTTCAAACAGATCAACTGTTGTTTTTAGCAAATAAGCATAAACTAAAAAAAAGACGAGACATGTGGCAAAAAGGACAGGAGAGGGATGACACCAAACATCTGTTGGAACGTCCCACAAGTGAACAGCTGCTAACTGACAAAAAGTGGGTGCAATAATTGGGTATGGAAAAAAGGAGCTTTCCTGAATCGCTCAGTCACTCACAAGCTAAAATGGGGTGAGGGTGACCTCCTTGTGACCAACTGCGTGAGAAGATAGTCGAACAGTTGAAGGACAATGTTCCTCAATGTACAATTGAAAGGAATACGGGGATTTCATCATCTATCCATAATGTCATCAGAAGGTTCACATAATCTGAAGAAATCCCTGCATGTAAGCAGCAAAACCAATGCTGAATACCCGTAAACTTTGAACTCTCAGGCTGCACTGCCTCAAAACCCGAGATCAATGGATAAAGGATATCACCACATAATCTCAGGAACACTTCAGAAAATCAATGTCAGTAAATACAGTTTGGCGCTCCGTCCATAAATCCAATTTAGAAAGCCTCAAATATATGGCAAAAGTCATTTATCAACAATACCCAGAGACGCCGCCGGCTCCTGTGGGCACTGTGGTAAGATTGAAAATGAATATGCTCACAATCTCCACTAGGAGGTGCTAGCAGACTTGATTACCACTGCTCGTTTTATGCCAGCGAGTTCGATTGACGGCAGCTTGAATGCTTGGGCCGTTCTGCTGTAGTTGCCGGTTTAATCTGTTAATAAAAACAGTTATTGAACTTCCACGAATTCATGAGAAACACAAGATAATCTAAGTTGGTCATATGCAAAGTGGAAAAGTGTGCTGTGATCTAATGGGTCCCCTGATCAATTAACTTGTGATCTTGGGCTTTGTTAAGAGTGTTTTTTCCTCACATACAGTAGCTCTCAAAAAACGGCCAGGCTAACAATCTTCACCTTGGGAGTGGGTACACACACGCATACTATTACTTAACATCTGAAACTTTTATGTAAATGTTAAAGGAAACACGAGGAAAAAAATAACGCTTCTGACACACCCATCATGCATAACTGGGAAATTTGTGTTCACCCACTAAAGAGTCGCGATGTAGTGAAGTCTGAGGATGGCCCTAATTTCCGGATTGTGAAGTTGTCATGAAATACTGTATGCGAATTCCATAGAGAAATGAATAAACAAATGAAATGGTTATCTTAAAAAGGTTGAGAAATTTTACGTCTTGAAATGTGTTTTAGTCGAAATAAAATGTCTCACCTAAGGAATAAATGTCACATTGCATATTTAAATTATGATTAAAGTATTTTTCTTAATTTTATTTTCTCATCTTAAATTATTCAATCATTAACATATGTCATGAATGAAACAGCTCGATATTGATTATTCTAATAGACACAGGAAGCAAGTTAAAATATCCAGCTAAAAGGATTTCTTCTGTAGTTCACAAGGCTAAGCCAAGTATATAAATCATGAACCAGTTCCTCCCTTTTTCGTTAACTTAAAGATAGACATCCAGGTTTGTATCGATATGAATATCGCTAGAATACTTGGCCGTGGGATCTCAAGATTAGGCATGACTCACCAACAACATCTCTGCACTGAACGCGAGTGTGTGGACACTGGACACACCCGTTTTTATTCTGCCTCGAGATCTTCGTGCAATTTCCTGAGCGCGTAAAGTAAAAGACGCTTAAGTGTCGGGGAGAATTTGCGCCCTGGCAGATTTGTCAGGTAATGCCCTGATTTTGTAGATCGCTCCACCCACAGTGCGCACATTTCATGAACGTGCATGAGTGGCACAATCTGCGCAGCCCAAAAATAAGTACGGCGCACCTCTTGTGACCTTTTGTGCCCCACACTGCGTGCATGGTGTACTCGAGAGGAAGCATAAACAGTCACTTCGAAGCCAATGAGTGGCAGAATAGTCAAACTGTGCTGCAAGGCAACACTTAATTACAAAACGAAGAGGAATCTGGAATAATACGTGCCCAACTGAGTCAGTGAAAAATGTTTTTAATATGTTTTATATGTTGGGTCACATTATTGTAAAGCATTCTCAGAGAGCAGCAAAGATGAACTGGGTGTCAAGGAAGAGAATGAAAACCAAAACTCTGACTCAGACATATGAAACTATGCGGCTGACTGACACTTGGCTGTCAAAACATCTTACTCAGCAGGTTTTATTTGCTACTATAACAAATGATAAATCTCTGTTCTTCCCATCTTATATAATCACCAGGAAATACCAAATTATTATTGAAGGGTGTATGTTTTTTTTCATGATTCATTTACACGTCTAAAACGCTCTTTAGATATAGAACGTAAATTCTCACACCCTACCGGGAAGTATTATTATTACTTATATTAGTGTCTTTGGAAAGATATATTCCTCTGGAAAAATCCAATACGATTGCGAAATCAATACCTTTGCAGTCCATAACTCTAACAAATACATTCATTCATTTGTTAGGGTGCTGTGGGGGAAAAAAAAAATCCCAAACAGCATGAAAGGCTTGAAAGAAAAATTCCAGTGGAGAAGAAAAAACAGTCATCAAATGTGACTTCACGTCAGACGTATGATGACGCCACATTCTACTCATGTGGTACATCATGGTCACTCTGTCCTTTTACTTTGGCTGTGATTTCCCACTTGGTTGCCCCACGTGCTTGAAACAATACAGAAATCCCGAAATCTAGTGAGGGGAGGGCGGCGGGGGGCGGGGGAGTGTCAGAAAGAGAGGATTTCCCCACAAATGACAGAAATGGAAACAGACAGTGCTCTAGCATGTTTAGTAAAATGTCTGGTTCCCACCATAAGGGAAGTTTTGATGACTGAATGTAATACGGAGAGTCACAGAGAGGAAACAAGACAGGACAAAGAAAAGCCTCTCATGAATGTGACAGTTGCATCATGCAACCTCAGCAAGACCGAATATACGTAACTTTACACTCAGCCCTCCACCAAAGCTGCCTAATTCTGGACTCGAGATGTGTGCAGTTATCGATTAGTCAGTCAACTGATTGTTAGTACTGTCAATGATATGGAATTGTGTCATGGTTCAAGGGGCAATTGCAATTTTTTTTTTACTCACATGTAGCACAATTTGGATATGCGTCATGACAGCGGAAATAGAAACAAACTCAGTGCTCGGATATCTTTAGATAAGGATCAGGCCTCTTCCGAATGTAGATAAAAATACGTCACGCATTGGATTATGAACCAAATCGAGCACACCATCAAAATGAGCACATTTTGAACTCTTAACAAAAAAAAACATATATATACAAATTGCAGAGTTAAAAGTATCTTTCAAATGATTCAAAAAGCTTAACTGAGAGCAAACCTCTAGAGCTGAACTTCTAGCAAACAAAAATGCCGTGAGCCGTCATTCATATGGCTTTGGAGGGTGCAGCGGAACCTTGATCTAAATGTAAAAATACAGTGGAAAAAAAGAGAACCATTTCATTGAACAATGAAATAATTATTTGCAAATTAACTGTCTTTATATTTCTTTTACCTGGTTAATGGGACTTTAATACGACATCTGATTAATGTTATTTTAATATTTTGAGATCACAGAAATCTTACACTATCCTACTAGAATTAAACAAACCAACAAACACAAATAATTGGCTTCTCGTCATACGTGCTGTGATCTTTAATCACCTGGTGAAAGGAGACTTTTAATCGCTGCTCTTTCACCTATCATCGTCTGTGGATATAGGAATGGACAAAAATATTGTATTGGTTCATGCTGGTATAATTGTTAATGTTTTATCTCGTGTTCTGTAAAGTGCTTTGTTACAGCTGCAGCTGTTGTGAAGGTGCTGTAACAATGATGGGGGGTTGTGTGTTTTTTTTTTAAATGAGCAGCCTCAATGTATGAGAAATAATTTAGTGGGTGACTTTTGTAATACACCTTGCCAAATTTTTCTGAGGTTAGTGAGCCAGTAAGAATATTCTATAGTTCCCAGAAGACACAGAGTGCTGGTCAAGAGGGGAAGTTTGCAAGCCAGTTGGGTTCCTGCTGTCTGCATATAAGGGAAACCCTGATGGCCCTCAAGTGTCTCTCCCGCAGACATTGTGCAGAATGTCTCATTCACACAGCACGTGCTCCTCGATTGGAGCGCTCATTTTACTCTTTACCTGGTTCGACTGTCTGGTCCTCGGAGAACTCCACAAGGACTTCTCCAAATGCCACAATTTCTTCTACAAGGGAACGCCACCGAAGGGTGTGAATGCAACGGGATACCAGCCCATTTGCCAGCGCTTTGAAAACCAGTACCGCTTTGCCAGCATGTACCACCGTCAGCATCGCACACCTTTGTATTCGGCCTATATCATCAGCTCTGCAGATGGTAAACGTCCCAATTCCACCTGGATGTATGAGCCACAGGTAAGAAAAATACTACCAAACACTGTCGTTGAATGCTATACAGTGTGTTTCGAATAAAATCGTATTCTAGTCATAAATACAACAAATGCCTGACAAGAGCCTTTGTTTGTGTACTAGTAGAAATGTGTCTCATTATGGTACATAAGGAATTATGGTGACATGATTTGATGGCCTTCATTTAGACAAATATAGTACTTTGCTGCCATCTTGGTGCACATTTGTGCCAGGAAATTCTGTTCAAGTTAGTTAAGGAGTTTCATTTTGACAGAAATAATTCCTTGCCACTATCTTGGGGCATATTCCTGAGAAGAAAGTATGTTGAAGTGAATTGATGCACTTCATTTAGAGCAGTGGTTCTTAACCTGGGTTCGATCGAACCCAAGGGGTTCGGTGAGTGGGTCTCAGGGTTTGACGGAGCCTCTGCCATAGAGGATAAGACACACGCGACTCAAGGTGTTGTAATTAGTTATGCCACGCCCACTTGGCCATCACTGGCTGCAGATGATCTTGAAATGTTATTAACTGTTTCTGCTTTTAATAAATGCGTTTGTTTTTTTTAGATCTTGAATTTGTAAAAATATATATATATATATTTATTTTTCACTCATGAAGGGTTCGGTGAATGTGCATATTAACTGGATGGGTTGGGTACCTCTAAAAAGGTTAAGAACCACTGATTTAGAGGAAAGAAGTAGCTTGCCACATTCTTGTGGCATCTTGGTGCCCAGGAAGTGTGTGAATATGAGTTTAGGCACTTCATTTAGAATAAAGTAGTGCTTTGACACCATCTTAAGGCATCTATATATACAGGTAATTAGAAACCTTTTAAGGGGGCATCAATTACATGTAGAGTTTCTGTATTTGCTGCAGGGTTTTACAAAACATTATTTTCTCCTTGCATAACTTAGATCTCTTTCTAAGGGGGGTACTGTAGTTGTATTTATTTTTCGAGACTAGATTTTATTCTAGAAGTCCTAACATTTTTAGTATGCACCATACAATGACAATAAAGGCTATTTCTGTACCAAACGTACAGTATGTAATGGAGCCTGTGAGTATCTGTCGGACTAAAATAGCTGATCATTTTTCAGTTCTTTTTCTCCATATACTGTAACTAAAATAAAGTGCACTGTTATTTGTTCTTCAGTTGGCATTCTCCCACGCCAGTCCTGAAATGAAACCGTTCAACACTCCAGTGGATCAGAACGTGTTAGAAAGTCAAGCAGTGCTTCAGGATTACAAGAATTCCAACTACACCAGGGGCCATCTCAATCCCAGCATGCACCAGAAGACCAGAGAAGACCGTGTGGCCACATTCACCCTGACCAATGTTGTCCCTCAGCGGGCGGGCTCCAACTCGGGCCCCTGGAATTCCCTGGAAAAAGAAATGCTGAAGAAGTTCAAGGCCTTCTGTGAGGGTCCGATGTACGTGATCACAGGTGCAATGCCTTATGCAAATGGCGCTCGCTGGATCAATAACAGGGTGTCTGTCCCTGAGTACATGTGGTCTGCCTACTGCTGCCCGTCGTATAAGTCCAAGATCCCTCGGGATGTGCGGCCACTGTTTCCAACATTTGCTGCTGTGGGGAGAAACGACCGCAACAGTGGCGAGGAGATTGTGCCAGTGAACCCCAAAGTGAGAAAGTCATTGCGGGGCTACGATGTGAGGAAGATGCCTCTGGACACCCTCGAGGACATCCTGGCTCAAAGGTTGGCCACGCCCATCAGTTTGTTTGAGGGCCAGTGTCAGTAGCCATCCATACAGACAATGACCAAGTCTGTGGTCACTATCTTTAATCAATATAATTATGTTCAAAATTGCTTATTCCAATATTTTCTGAATGGAACTGATGACTGAAAGGTACAATTGTTCATTTATATTGATTTTATAATAAAGCTAAACTGCAAAGGACCAATTGCTCCCTTTTTTGCCATTCATTTCAATGGCAACTCTAAGCTAAGCGCCCCCTGGTGTCAATTCTTTACATGTTGAACCATTCATATTGTGTACACTAGTATTGAGGTCGCTGATGCTGATGGTTCACTTGTAGGGTCAGTACCCAGTTGTTTATATTTGCCCTGTGATTGACAGACGACCAGTCCAAGGTGTAATCCAGCAATAAAAAAATTAACTTGAGAAGTGTGTTCTGATGGACTGAAATGTTTATTTCTCAATGCAGACCATAGACAAAAATACAAAATACAGCCTTTCCTCTAATGGTGTGTGGGGGCACTGTGTTTAGTGTCAAAACAAACATAGATTGTTTTTTCTTTATCAATGAGTACAGGATTTATACAAAGATGAATAGCTTCAGTTAAAAGACAATTCGCTATCTAGCTTATAGCCGCCCAGGTTCCTTGAAGTCTCAGCATCTGAAGAACTGCAAATTACTGAGGGGGGGGAAAAAACACGTCATCCAACAAAACGCTACCACATTCAGTTAAAAAGCTGTTCTTTCCGCAGAACTTTTTTTTTTAAAAACATTGGTGGCTTTTCAGCTGCTCCACATCGCGAAAGTTCACGCCGCAGGCAGAGCACTGCGTTGAGGCCTTCTCACTGTTGTGAATCAGCTGGTGTCTCTTTAGGTACTCCACTCGACTGAAGCGCTTCCCGCACGCCTCGCACCCGTAAGGACGTTCACCCGTGTGGATGCGCTGGTGGCGCTCCAGGTTCCCCAGGCGACTGAAACTGCGCCCGCACAACGGGCACTGGTGCGGCCTCTCGCCCGTGTGCACCAAATGATGGCGCTCTAGCGAACGCGAGTGTGTGAAGCGCTTGCCGCAAATCTCGCAACAGTGTGGCCTTTCGGCGGCGCAGGCACACTCGTGGTTCTTGAGTGCCCACGCGTGGCTGAATGTATTTCCACAATGGGCACATGGGAAAACGTTTTCCTCTCCGCCACTGTTCTGTAAATGGGCGCCACCTAGCGGGCAGGGGTGCTCCTCCAGCTCAGGTTCTGTCGTGAAGCCGCCTCCACACTGAGGGCAGAAGTGGAGCAGGTCGGGAGTGGCTTCCTCCTCCCCTGCGCTCTCGCCGGCGCTTCCCGCGGCCGACGGCTGCAAGTGCTCAGACTCTCCTTGCTCCGCTCCATCCTCTCCACTCAGAGCAGAGTCGCTCTCTCTTGTCTTCTTAAACCTGCCAGACCCGAACCCCCCACGGCCCTTTGCACGGTCCTTCACCCGACCTCTGCCTAACTGGTACTGTGGCTGCAATGTGGGTGGCTGTGGCTCCCCATCTCCGTCCTGCTCCATGCCATCCAATCCGATGTACTTGGGAGGCAAGCCGAGCTTGCCACCTAACACCACCTCTGCTGCGGGGCCCGCGGGATGGGAGGCCGTCAGAGCGGCCTGCTCGCGGCCTCTCTCGGCCCTCAATGCAGACTCCAAGCCCCTCAGCTCGTCCACTGTCATACCGCCCTCCGATTGCGCCACTGTGCCTACATCCCAGTCATTTTCCTCTTTCTTGGTGGAGGTGAGGCTCAAAGGACTATCTGCCAGGACTCCTGAGAGGGGAGAAATTAGATTAATGTAAAGAGAGACCACTAAGCGTTAGACAATACAGTGACCAGCCAATCACTATGACCATTGGTACAATACAGTATAATAATACCCAACGTCAGTTGTGAATTGTGCCATTTAGCTCCATAGAAAGTTTTTCAAAAAGTATTAAACTGTGAAGTTTCTGGAACACATAAAGACATCTCTGTTATAAAATAGGCTGTTGACCAAGTGGACATAATCCTGTGGCGAGTCGAGGTCCATCTCGCTCATTTGTTAAGATGGCGAATGCGAAGGTCACTGTGGATTCTAGGGGACGCCACAATTCAGGTGGAAATTCACTTTAAACATCCATCCATTTTCTAATCCGCTTATCCTCGCGAGGGATGCAGGCGTGCTAGAGCCGATACCGGCTGTCTTTGAGCACTGGGTGGGGTACACCGTGATCTGGTTGCCAGCCAATCGCAGGGCACAAAGAGATGAACAACCATCCATGCTCACACTCACACCTAGGGACAATTTAGAGTGTTCCGTTAACCTGCCACGCATGTTTTGGGAATGTAGGAGAAAACCGGAGTACCCGGAGAAAA
Source organism: Hippocampus mohnikei (assembly GCA_026261675.1). Lineage (NCBI taxonomy): Eukaryota > Metazoa > Chordata > Actinopteri > Syngnathiformes > Syngnathidae > Hippocampus > Hippocampus mohnikei. The sequence continues at coordinate 24,685,928 of JAKGUB010000557.1, forward strand.
CCCACACAGGCACGGGGAGAACATGCAAACTCCACACGGAAAAGCTGGAGCCGGAATCGAATCTTCCACCACTGCACTGTGAGGCGGACGGCTGGTATGTTTCCGGGCTGGTCCTTGGCATCACGGCCAGCACACTCCCATCCCACCCCGTCGACAACCATTTTTCGGCACATGACTGCCACACTCGTTACCAACTATGTATCGGCGCATGACGACACGTTGATGACAACTTTTCCACACATGACGCATGAAAATTTTGTCTAGTGCGCCACGTTGGTTCGGGTCATCTGTCCGTGGACTGGACCATGTATTTTATCCTCTGTTAGTCAGTATGCGCCAGGGGTCGTTACCTTCACTTTGGACTCTGGAACTATCACGGAAGTTGTGGTTTGGCCGCTCCATCTTCAGAGCTTCCTTGATCAGCCTGAGAGAAGCCGGTTGATGTCCCTCGTTCTGAGGAAACTGACAGGCGAAGCGCAGAACATAGTAAGGAAATTTCCAAGCAACATCAAAGAGAGAAACATTTAGAGTTTTTCATCTAATTTCTTTAGCGCTTGTCATCATTAAGGTCACTACGTTAGCTTTTGCATGGCAACACAGAATTCTGCAATACGTGAATGAAACACACATGATATCACCAACATCTGGTATAAAATACTTGTGGGGCAGCGACAATTCATTTCGGCATAGGGCAGAAGTGAGTGAGTGGACATTACATTGCAAGGATAAGTTCAGGACACACTCACTAGGTGAAAATCCACAATAAAGAGTGACTATTAAGACATAACAAAGATAGACATCGGTGGCAGTAAATGGTTGGATTCTAGTTTCTGAAAATAAAAATCAGCGAAAGTGTATGAGGAAAAAAAAATGTACACCTCCTACACAGTGAAGCTAATTAAAACACGTTTTAACAAACTGGGAATGGATTTGAACAGAAAGTTGCAAGCATCAAGTGTATAAAACATGTATGTGTGGCAGATGGGGTGGTGTGTGAGGTGGCCAACGAGATGGCGGTTGTGTGTGAGTGTCTGGCTGTGAGCGGTGGCCAGCAGCAGTTCCTGCATGCGTGTGCTCATTGTGTTAATGTGTTGAACTATTCTCCTAGCATTCAATAAATTGCTGAAAAGTGCGCTGCCGACTTTCGCTCTCTCACAAGTGCAGGTTTTACACTGAAAGAGGATAATCTAAAAACGATCACGGTAAACCGTAGTTTTCCACAATATAGCAGCGGTTGCCGTATAGACCAGGAGATAGAGTCCATGTTGTGAAAGATTATGTGATATAAACTGGCATTCTGATTATATGTAAAGATCTGTGTTGTTCTTTTGCCATTAATTTGCAAATTGGCGTTTGGAGTTGAGGCCAATCTAGTTTCAGACACAATTATTGAATTATTCAAATGCGTCACTTGGTATGCAGCTATCTTAAGGAAAAGAAAATGTTAGGAAATGGCTCTATTGTGAGACAGTTGGCATATCCATGCATATGCTTTGAATGCATATGCATGGGCGCGCCACTGCGTGGGCTTTCTATTTGGGCATAGATGACGCTCAGTGCTCTTGTGCTTGTGAAGTGGAGTGCTCCCATTCCAATTTCAAATCACTGGTCCTCCATTTGTCAACTACATAGCCGCAGCGATCCGACCACAAACAAAACTCTCTTGCTGCATCTTATTCTCTGAGAAGTTGTAAAGCAGTGTTGCTGTTCCACTTTATTCTCCTCCTCGTCCCTCACCTCCTCTTTGATGCTAGTCATCTCCTCCCCCTCACCGCTGAGGCTGCCCTCCCGTTCCTCATCCTGCGCCATGCCTTCCTCATCCTCGTCACCCCTGGGGAGCTGGACGAGGTACCTCTGCCTGGAATCTTTCCCTCCTTCTTGTGCTGCCATCACCGCTGCTGCTGGGACTGCTCCTCCTTCACCGCCTCCTCCTCTGCCTTCCTCCCACATGCCTCCAGGCCAGCCTCTGCGATAGGCTGCTGCAGGGCCCTTCTTTAACTTGCCTGCTGAGGAGGAAAAAAAAAGATGTGAGGAGAGGAAAGACATTGCCTGGGGAGGCTGAGTGAGTGGGAGGAAATGATTGGCAAGCCACAGGAGCAGTGGCTGAACGAGGACAGTGAGAGTGACACTGAAGGAGGCAAATGAGAGCATTGGAGTGACACAGGTTGGTCGACGAGATGTGGAAAAGGAAGGACAAGTAGTACATGAAGAGGAGCAGAATGGGGAGAGAACACTTAATTGCCGAGGTGGAGGAGGAGAGGAAGAGGAGTGTGCAAGACGTGACATGGAAGCGAAGCACACAGGAGGTGGCGGGGGCGGGCAGGATGGGAGGGGAGAGGGGGCATGGTAGTGAAGAAGATAGTGGAGGGAGAGGATCCATGAGAGGAGGGAAGGAGGAAGAGCTTCAAAGCACAGAGAGAGGAGGGGGGAGGTAGAACACAGATGGAGGAGGAGGCAGAGGAAGAAGGAAGAGGGAGGAAGAGTGTGTCAAAGCAGAGGATATAGAGAAGGGACAGGAAGGAGGCAGAGGGAAGGAACAGGAGGAGGGTGGAATAGTATGTCAAAGTGCAGAGGACAGGGAGGAGGGGGCAGAAGATGAAGGAAGAAGAGGAGAGAATGAGGAATAGTGTGCTGAAGCACAGAGGAGAGGACAGAGGTAGGAGGAGGTGGCGGAGGCGGTTAAGAAGAGGAGGGAGGGAAGAATAGCACATAGAAGCGAGAAAGGGGGAGGAGAAGATAAGAGTGGCAAGGCACAGAGAGAGAAAATGGGGGGTAGACGATCGAGGGAGGAGGCAGAGGAAGTAAAGGAGCGAGGACGAGTGTCAAAGCACACAGAGCGACGGGGGGACTGTAGCAGGCAGAAGGAGCAAGAGGTGGAGGATGAAGAGAAGGGAGGGAGTGATGAGCTCTTGCCAGATGGTTTGCAAAAAACAAGCGTGTCTTGGTGTAAGCCTTCTTATGCAGTAACATCCCCGTTTCTGAAATGTAAACAATAACAATCGTACTGCCACAATCAGATGGCACCCCGTGCAAAAGAGTCCCGTCCACTTACGTTCCTTCTCAACTTTCCGTTTGTGCCGCAATCCCTCCTCGGCCACGGATACCGCGTTTCGGCGGCTGGCGGCCCAGCCGGCGCCATACATGCGCTCCGTCCTCAGCTTGTTCTCGGTGAGCCTCAGGCGCAGCTTGAGTGCGTCGTTCTCCTTGCGGTTGAGGGAAAGCTCCACCAGGTAGTCAGACACCGTCTCCTGGAACAGTTTGGTGATCTCGCATACTGACGCCCGGATGAGGCCGTCCATGACGGCGGTCAAATGTGTCTCAAATGTGGTCACTGATTCCTCCATTGTCACAGGGACAGATCAGAATGGAAGCTGCACATGAGAAAACGTGTGTTACCGGGGTAGCATTAATGAAGTCATCTAGAGACAGAGCCATCTGGCCAGTGGCAAAAACACAAAAGTACTTGATGACCCCCTTAAAAATGTTTCATGCAGATACTTTGACATATGAGTGTTGTGGCTTGTTTTTTTTTTGTGCCAGTATAGCTGAACAATTCATTTGAATTGCAATTGGGTTTGCAATGTAGCAGAATGCAATGTTCAAATTGCAAAGACTAAAATAAATAAATAAATAAATAAATAAAACATCCTACTTTCGATTGGTCAATAGGTGTGTGTGTGTGTGTATTTTATTATTTTTATTATTATTATTTTATTATTTCCTTATTTTAGTTTGAATGGAATTGAATTGGTCCTTGAGAAGTGCAGTCGATAAGTTTACATATGATTGTTTCATGGAAAAGTTGAAATGATAAAGAATAAAGTGTGTTTTTGACAAAGTCAGTGATAAAGTGTGAAGAATAGTTTGTATTGAAACATTTATTTAAGTAGAATTTTAATTTAACTTGTAGGTACAATACATTTTGATTAAATAATTTGAAAAATATTTTTACCTAATGCGCCTCAACCATTAAAACTTCAAACAGTGCATAACTGTTGTATTATTGTTGTTGTTTCATGTTAAATGGTCTGGAAAGCACTTTGTTACAGCTGTAAACTGTTGTTAAGGAGTTGTTAAAAAAACATGTACAGTGATACCTCGGCTCACGAACGCTTTAGCTCACGAACTTTTCGCCTCAAGAACATTAATTTCGCGAGCATATAGGCTCTGCTGACGAACTACCGGTAGTTTTCAGCAGACGAACCAAACCAAGCGGTCGAACAGTGCCACGGTGGCGGCCGCGAGAAGCTGGCGCACGCTCACGGCGTCCCAGTTCGTCAACCCCTTTCTTTGAATGTGGACGTGGTTTGAGTTTGGTAGGCACTTTTGCTATTATGGGACAGAAAAAGACCCCACCACAGACTAGTGTTAAGCCTAAGAAAACACTAAAGAAAATTACGATCGAGCAGAAGAAGGAGATAATTGAAAAACACGAACGAGGTGTGCGTTTGTGTGACTTAACGTCCTAGTACCAGTACGCTAACACGCAACAGGTGTCAAGAGGTTTTTAGTCAGCAAAAAGGATAAAGAGTCTCCTTCTAAGAAGCAAAGAAGAGAAGCCACACCGGAGGTTGAGTTACCTACAGTCCTTATGGAAGGTGATTCTCCTTCCAAACCGTAACTCCCTCCCTCCTTCCCCCTCCCACTCCATTCCATCAAGTCATCAACTACGATCACAAAGGTAAATAAAACGACTTTATTATACAGTACAGTTTATTTATTTAATTTCAATACAATAGCACATTTATTATACATAAAATAAGGTATATTTATGTGTAGTTTTAAGGCTTATTTCGTAGAAAATTATGTTTATGGGGACCTAGGAACGGATTATTCTCATTTTAATGGTTTCTTATGGGAAATAAATGTTCGGAAGACGAACTTTTCGGCTCACACACACTTTCTGGGAACCAATTAAGTTCGTAAGCTGAGGTATCACTGTATTGTATTGTATAATGTTGCAGTAGTTTATAATATTAGCAAACATAAATTTTAAGAATAAAACCACTCTCTCAATTTGATGAACAATTGGTCCTGAACACTTAGGCCCGCTATGCATTTGTGTATCGTGCACTGCATGACCCCAGCCTGACCCTTGTGAGGATAAAGCGATCGGAAAATGGATGGACTTTGTATGAAGTGCTTGAGAACCACAAGAACCAAAGCACTAATATCATGTCAGACTCATCTTACAACATTAACTTTAAAAATAAATCATCAACAGATTATTTCGTTTCAGGAGAGCATAAAATACCGCCATGACTCTCTGGAACTTAGTTCACAACCCAGGCTAATCTTAGTGAGGTCATCACTTTATCTAATAGCCAAGGTTTTGACGCTTATTTTGTGGCATTTTAGCAATACAGAATAAGTGAATTTTCAGCGAATAATGGGATAGTTTAAAAAAAAAACAGTTTTAACATTTATTTGCAAACTATAAGCCGTAGATCTAGATTGCCGTACTGCAAATATTAACACAGTATTTACATTTAAACACTTTTCTTTCTTTTCACCTTATAATACAAATACGACATGACGTTACTATGCCACAACAACAAATGTAGTTACAACAAATATCATTCAACAAAATATTGCTCGTGGGGCGTCATCGACTGAACCGTTAGTCTGAAACGATCATTTCCGGTACTCAACGACTCAAAAATGTAAAATCGGAGAATTCTAACGTCATGTATTCGAGTGGAAATTGAATAATGCACAAACAGAGGAGCTGCAACCACTGCGTAACGTTACGGAATGGTCCGATTAGCCAGAAGGCTAATTCGCCTTCAAATACTCACTGTGTGTTTAGATGCCTCTGGTGAATTCGTGAAAATCGCAGAAAGGCCGCTTGGGTTCAACGTTTTCCACTCAGGCCGAGTCCAATTTTAAAGCGATTGAAGACGGCGACAAAGGAAAGCGCCATCATACTTCTGCGTTTCTTCCCACCACTACTGTTTTTCCCTTCTCCTCTCAAAACGCTGTCGAGTGATGTTTGGGAGACTGCGCGTGCTCAGTATTGTCATCGCCATACAGACAAGAGCAGTCGCGCTAAGAGCACACAAAACATTGATTGGGAATCACCAATCTTGTCGACATGATCTCTAAAATCGTGTTTCGTTCAAAAATAAATACACAACTGAAAGGTATCATAACACTTGTCAATCTCGGGGTTGTTTGTCTTCAAATTACCGCATTCTCCAGGATGGGACGTAACCCTGTAGTGCCCTTGTGGCCGAATTATTTTAAAACACGAAAAAGCAGTCACGGTCGCTCCTCGAACTTTTAATACCTATATGTCATTTTAAAGAGCTGAGACGTACGTCTACGTCGCCGCCATATTGGATGTGACTAACTGCAGGAATTACACAACATGGCTTAATTCATTTACGGTACTGTACTGTTTAGGAATGTACCAAACGGTTTAGAGTGAAAGCCAGATTTCATTGGAGTAAAAATTTCAGACTGAACAATTATCCTTAATTGTGTTTGGACACACTTGCCAACACAATTTTCTGGCTTTGTCGAAAACATTATGAATGAGAAATTTGGAACAAATGACAACAAGATTGGTACAGCCCTCACATTTTTAAAGACATTTTTATCCGTCTGCGACTGGCTGGCGAGTGGTAACCAGTTCAGGGTGCACCCCGCCTGCTACCCAAAGACAGCTGGGATAGGCTACAGCACACCCGCAACCCTCGTGAGGATTGGTGGATCAGAAAATTAATGGATGGATGGATATCCATGGGAAAATACTGGAGAAATGATTCGCTACAATTACTGAAAATTTACTGTCCCCTTAAAAATAACACAGCCATTAATGTCTAAACCACTGGCAACAAAAGCCTACACCCTGAGACTAAGTAATAATGCCCCTGGTAGTTACATACACATTTTAGGATCTGGTTATTAGACAAATAAGTTAAATAACTTTTATACGTGCTGATTTCAATATTCATCATACCAGCAATAAAATTTATTTTTAAAACTTTCAAAATTTACGTCGCTGTAAACTTATACAAACACAGTAGTGTTCATATAGTGTCAACCCTTTTGAATATGGGTGTTGAGGGGAGATCAAGCCATGCAAATTGCCCCTCTACTTATTTCAACGGAGTTCCTTGGCCCATAGATGCCACAAGATGATGCCAAAGCAATACTTTTACATTTGACACTTTGGCCTGAGCACACAAATAGACAATAATAGAGGATAGCTTTAATGTGTTTGCAAATTTGTGAATCGGTCGGTGTTTACAGTAAACATGTATAATCATCAGATCAAAGGGGACATACTTTGTTTTTGGTGCCCATTTTTCCTCAATATATTAATATTTTTGTGTGGTTGGATTCAATGAATCAGTCCATGTAATCAATTGATTACGGGCGCATGTGGCACATTAAATATGGCGGACACGCAGACGTGTTGCAGTAACTGGCCACCTTCCTCACAACGCCTCATTTTTGAACACTTGCCTATGACTCCGTGGCCCTCGGCATCCGGAACTGATCATTCAGCCAGTCAGAGTTGCATTAGTTTGGTATTTTCAAAGAACCGTGAAATCTCAACTTGGAAATCATGCCGATGTTTGTAGTCAACACCAACGTGGCCAAAGGCAACGTGCCGCCGGCTCTGCTCACAGAAGCTACCAAGGAGCTGGCTAAAGCTATGGGCAAACCTGCACAGGTAAAACAACGCCATGATCACTCAATTTGACTAGCTTGTGCCTATTTATTTATCACGACATGCGGGTGGAACGCATGTCCATCATCTGTCTTTTTTGCCTTGTGTCACAGCTATCAGTAGATATGTTACTTCGCTCTGTCTGAAAATACCCACTGCGTGCATTCTAGCCTCAAACCTGGATGTCAGTGTTTCGGGTTAGAAATGATCTGATAAAATGAACTCTCTGTTAACAACGCAACCAGTCAATTTCTGAGACAATATAGAATGGTTAAATCGTAATCTTGAAATGCATTTAAAAAATACGTTTATTTGAAATATCCATGTATGACCGCAAGTACACCCGATTGAAAAAAAAACATCCAATTTTTAATCCCTCAATCCTTTCAAGGGTCGCGGGTGTACTGGAGCCTATCCCAGCTGTTTTCGAGCAGTAGGTGGGGTACACCCTGAAGTGGTTGCCAGCAAATCGCAGGGCACACATCGACAAAGATTCATATTCACACTCACACTTAGGGACAATTTACCTACCATGCATGTTTTTGGAATGTGGGAGGAAACCGGAGTAAGGAAAACCCACACAGGCACAGCGAGAACATGCAAACTCTGCACAGGAAGACCGGGGCCTGGAATCAAACTCTGCAGCTCTTCACTGTGAGGCGGACGTGCTAACCAGTCAACTACTGTACCACCCTGATTTAAAACAATACTGTACAGTATATTAAAAACCCCCAATTGATATCGTACACTAGAATGCCACAGGTCTTCACCAAAAGATGTCTCATCCAATTTTGATGCTGCATGGCAAAATACGAGGCCCTTGCAATCTACATATTTCAATGTCAATACCGCATTGCTTTTAGATTTCTAAAGAGTTTATGGCTGCCATGGATTCTTGGATTAAGTGGTTCAAATGCCTTGTTAGTTGCCGATGCTAATATTCTGCCCTACTTGTCCGTGTCCGAGACGTGAACAGATAGGCAGATAGCGAACAATGAAAAAAGACCAAGAATCCAAGGGGTTGAGATGGAACTTTAGTTTCCTTTTCCTTATTTGTTTTTTGTAAAAAGACGATGCTTTCCAAGGCAAATACTCAAGATGAAAACAAAGAATGATGACAACAGCTAGTACGAAACCATGCGGTCTTCACTGAACTAGGTACTTCCGGTTTGTGTTGCCAAAATTAAAGTCCCCTGGGATCTAACTAAAATGGAACATGACACTCCCCGTCTGGTATATATTATATACCACTATTGTCAATTAACAAGAAGCAAAAACACGAAAGTTCAGTTTTCAGCTGCCATGAGTAGAACAGTTTCAGAAACAGGTCTCAAGAAAGTCTTTGGAGATCCAGATCGGGTTACCTTCAGCTCGATCTTCCTAACCTTACCGTCCTGGTCGGGAAAAGTCTTTGTCACGACTGCAAGTGGCCATTCGTTTCTTTTGGTTTGAGTGTCCTTGAGCAACACTAGGTCACCTTCCTTGACGTTAGGTCTGACATCCTGCCACTTACTGCGGGTCTGTAGCGTGGGAAGGTACTCGCGTCTCCATCTGTTCCAGAAGACGTTAGCAAGATGTTGAACTTGTCTCCATTGTTGGCGATGGAGGTCTTTCTTGTCAAAGATTCGGGGAGCAGGGAGGCGGTACACCTTCTGTGTCAGCAACGATGCAGGGTCAATAGGAAAGGAGACTCGGATCAGAGGATATTGGTGCCAGTGGTCTGGCATTGATGATTGCAGTTACCTCCGCCATCAAGGTTGACAATACCTCATGTGTGAGGCGTGACTGGTGATTTTCCTGTAGCATGGAGTCAAGGATCCGTCTGGAGATTCCGATCATGCGTTCCCACGCTCCTCCCATGTGGGAAGAGTGTGGAGGGTTAAAGATCCACGTGCATCCTTGTTCCCCAAGTATTTGCTGACGTTAGGTTCTTCGGGTCTGTGACCAACATGTGTAGTTCTTTGCAAGCGCCTTTAAAATTTGTTCCGCAATCCGACCGAATCTGTTTCACTGGTCCTCTCATTGCCAAAACCGTCGTGGCGTTGATGAAAGAGGATGTGTCCATCGCCTCAATGAGCTCAATGTGTACAGCGCGTGTGCTCATGCAGGTGAAGAGGACCGCCCATCGTTTGCTATTTGCCTGGCCACCGCGGTCGTCTCGTGGTGACAGCCCAGGGCCCGAACACATCAAGTCCCACGTGCGAAAAAGGTGGTTCCGAGCTCAAGCGGTCGGAAGGGAGATCTGCCATCTTCTGAATACATATCTTCCCATGAAGCTTATTGCAGGTCACGCATTTGTGGAGGATGTTGTTGATGCACCGTTTGGCTCCCACGATCCAGTATCCCGCTGCTCGGATGGATCCTCGGTGAAGACTCGGCCCTGGTGCTTGACCTTCTCGTGGTAGTGCCTCACAAGGAGCGTCGCAATGTGGCTGCGGGTTGGAACGATGATTGGAAACTTTTCGTTTGTGTCGAGGGCTGCGTGCTTAAGTCTCCCTCCTATCCGTAGAAGACCATCCTCATCCACATAGGGGTCCAGTTTTCGTGAGGGAACTGTTCTCGGGATGTTCTTTGCAGCGGCTAAGCAGTCAAACTCTTTCTTGTAGGTCTCCCTTTGAACACAGCGGATGATCAGGGTCTTAGTCTCTGACAGTTCTTCGACCGAGCAAGGTCCAGGACTTTTAGCCTTGTAGTCGAGTACGATCGCGGCCTTTCTCCTCTTCACAAGGTTGGACAAGGATGCTATAGCTCTCACAAGGGACTTCCATGACGAGAACCGTTCAAAGCGATAAGATTCCAGCTGTGGAGGAGAGTTTGAGATAGCTGTCGCATGGGAGCGAACATCGCTGTCGGAGTCTGGGTCAACTAGTTCGTAGGATTCTTCTCCATGATTGGGAATTCCATCTGGCATGGACAGAAAGGTGGGTCCTGTGAGCCATGTTGTGTGCTTGAGTTCAGCAGCAGGGACCGATCGTGTGCCAAGATCGGCTGGATTTTGATCTGTGTGGACGTAGCGCCACTGTTCGGTTTGGTGAACTTCCTGATTCGCTGTACTCGGTTGCAGGCGTACATGTAGAATCGTCTGGTCTGGTTGTTTATGTACCCTAATACAACTCTACTATCGGTGTAGAACTGCATAGAGTCGATGTTAACGTCCAGCTCGTTTTTCACTAGCTCTGCCATTTCCGCAGCTAGAACGGCAGCACAAAGTTCAAGTCTGGGTATAGTGTGGGCAGTAGGAGGGGCCAACTTAGCTTTCCCGAGTACAAACCCGACATGGCATTCTCCATTGCTGTCGGTGATCCTGAGGTAGACCACAGCAGCGATAGCTTTCACTGAAGCGTCGGAGAAAATGTGGAGCTCTTTCCTCTGAGCGGTTGACAGAGGCGTAGCGTATGCTCTCGGTATCTTGATATCTGGTAGGTGTTGTAGTGACTCTTTCCACATCTTCCATTCCGCTTCCTTCTCGTCCGGTAGAGGGTATCCCAGTCGAGAGTTTCGTTACTGGTGAGATCTCTCAACAGGAACTTCCCTGAATGACGACTGGCGCAACAAGGCCAAGGGGTCAAACAGACTGTTCACCGTGGCTAAAGCACCTCTGCGGTGTAGGGCTTCACTGTAGCCGTCGTTTTGAAGGTGAAGACGTCCTGTTTGAGCTCCCAGCTGAGACCGAGGCTGCGCTGGATAAGGTCGGAGCTGTCATCGAACTCCAAGTTGTCTAGTCCCTTAGCATGGTCTTCGGGAGGAAAGGCTTCTAGCACCTCTGGGCAGTTCGATGCTATTTTATGAAGTCTGAGATTGGAAGCAGCCAGCATTGCCTGTGTCTTTGTCAGTAGGTTGACTGCTGCTGCAGCTGATGGGAGTGATGTCAAACCATCGTCGGCGTAGAAATTGCGTTCCACAAAGTCTTTGGCCTCCTTCCCGTATTCATCTGCTCCGTGTTTGGCTGCTCGATGAAGTCCGTAAATGGCTACGGCTGGAGAGGGTGAGTTGCCGAAGACATGAACCTTCATGCGATACTCGACAATCTCCTGGTTGGGGTCGTTCTCCTTAAACCACAGGAACCGCAAGAAGTCTCTGTGGTCTGCATGAACGACAAAGCTGTGAAACATCTGTTCTATGTCGGCTATGATGGCAACTTCCTCTCGCCTGAAGCGCAGCAAGACTCCCAACAAGCTGTTATTCAGATCAGGACCGGTGAGAAGCACGTCATTCAGGGAGACGCCTTGATGTTGAGAACTGGAGTCAAAGACGACCCTGATCTTGTCCGGTTTCTGCGGGTGGTAGATGCCGAAAATTGGCAAATACCAGCACTCCCTGTCCTCTTGAAGCGGCGGAGCTAATTCAGCGTGGTCACGGTCAAAGATGTTTTGCATGAAGGAGACAAAGTCTGCTCGCAACTTCGGCCTTCTGACCAGAGTCCGGCGGAGGGAGTTGAATCTGCTGAGAGCTTGTTCCCTATTGTTTGGGAGTTGCCGACGAGGGGACCGGAAGGGGAGGGGCGCGACCCAGCTGTTAGTTTCATCCATTGACATCTCCTTGTCCATGAACTGTAGAAACATTCTATCTTCGATGGAGAGCCCTACTTTGTCGTCATCCTTGGTGGTTTGGAAGATTGTACTGCCGAGACTGCAGTCACTGAAGACTTGGGTGTCTTGACAGAGGTCGAGCTGCGAGGTAGATTGCTGGCGTTCGGGGCCGAACCTTTCCTTTACTTGGAGCTGGTTGGGGCATGGAGTGAAAAGAGACGGTCTACCATTTTCCAGTATGTTGGTGCGGTAAGACGTCACAGATGAAGGTTTGTGGGTGGACCGAGACACACATCTCCAACGGCGACCCATCCCAGGTCAAGCCGTTGGGCGAAGGGGCATTGAGGGGACCGTTGCGCTGCTCCTAACTTTATGGACCTGGAGAACATCACGTCCCAGAAGGATCAGTATCTGGGCCTTAGGATCCAGGCGAGGATCATGCGGCGATGGACTTCAAATGGCGGTGGTGTTGAGCGACCTCAGGAGCGGGAATTTGGAGCGATCGTCTGGCATATGATTACACTCGATTAGCGTTGGAAGCATCACCTTTGTCTGTCCGTCCAGAGACTCGGCGAGAAACCTGTTGCTCTTCTCCCGGACGTTTCCGTAACACCTGCACATGTGCGGAGTGTGTATGGGGAGTCTGTACCGTTGACTTGGAAGAGGTCGAAGAACTCTGATCTGGCTAGAGATCTATTACTCTGCTCATCCAAGATGATATAGGCGTTGGTAGCTCTATCGGGGTCTGCCTTGGGGTAAACCTTCGCCAGGCAGATCTTGGAACAGGACCGGAGGCTTTGCCCTTTGCCGCAGACCTCTGTGCACTTAGAGGTGACATCAGCTTCAGGCGTTTTCTCATCTCTCTCCCGCCATGCTGTGGGGAGGGTCCTTGTTCTCTGTGTCCCAAGGTGGAGGGCCAGGATGGAGCGCCGTCACGTGGTTCTCACTTTCACACTCAGTACATTTCAGCGTTGCGTTACAGTTCTTGGCCTGGTGGGCTGTGGAGGAGCAACACTTGAAGCAGACACCGTTCTCTTTCAGGTAGGTTTTGCGTTCTTGAGTGGTTTGCTTCTAAACCCCTGCATTTTGAGAGGGTGGGGTTTCTGATGAATGGGGCATTGTTTACTTATGTCAATTTTGCTTTTGAACTGTCTGATTGAAAACCTGGACTGTTGGGTGGGATGTCCGTCTTGTGAGTAGCGGCGTGTCTTTTGACAAATCTTTGTTCTCTTTCGGGTGGCTCGAGCTTCAGAGATTTTTCGGGAACAGACTGGAGTGAGAAGCTGGGATCGTTTCTTCTGCGGGCCTCGTTGCAGATGAACTCTGTGAAGTACTGCGAAAGGAGGAAAGGAAACACCGTGCTGTTCTTTGTACAGGAGCCTATGGATAACCACCTTTCTTGGAGGCCGTGCGGGAGCTTCTGAGCGATAGGGTTGGCGCCTCTGGCAGTGTCCAGGTACGAGCCCAGACAGGTAGCCGTCAGTCTTGGCAGCGTTTAACTCTTGCAGCAGGTCTCCCAGTTCTCTTAGCTTTGAGACTTCTTTGTGGGAAATCTTCGAAAACGCTCTAGCCTTTCAAAGAGAGCAGTCTCTATCATTTCGGTGTGCCGTAGCACTCTTGTAGCCGTGCCCATGCTTCCTGCAGACCTATTGTGGGACTAGCGATGTGCACAGAACGGATCCTTCTAACATGTTCGGAGGACTCTTTTCCTAGCCATTTTAGTTAACAGGTCGAGCTCCTCGCTGGCGGTAAGGTTCAGTTCGACAATTGCGTTGAGAAAGGAGGACTTCCACGACCAATAGCTTTCTGGGCGATCGTCGAATTGGTGGAGACCAGAGTTCACAAGTCCTTGGCGCATTAAGAACCTCGCAATGTCGCTTATGCCCGTGGTGTCGACAGGATGTGCTTGCGGTGGGGCTTGTAGTGGAGAAGTCTGTCTTGCGAAGGACAGCTCGGATGGGGAGAGTTGAGCGGGCGGTAGTTCCATACTTCTGGCTTTGAACCTGTTGGCTGACGTATTGGAGCTGCTGGCGTTGACCGTGCGCAGTGCTGCATTGTAGCTGTGGGTTCTGGTATTTTAGGTCGTGGTGCCGGAGCTTCAGATGTTGGCCTGGCAGGTATGAAGTTGCCATTAGATGGATGGGGGGTTTGCGGTGGATACGGAGAAAGTTCTGGTGGCTCCACAAAGTCTGTTTGGAGCTGGGTGACATAGTCACGTGTACGTTGTGGGCTTGGGCTCATTTCAGAGTGTCGAGGTCTCCTACTTCCTTCACAACTCTCGAGCTCAGCCGCTTCTTCTAGGACTCTAGCCTCTGCGATGGCTGCCGCTACCTCCTTTTCGTGTCCCAATTTTGTGAGCTCAACTGCTAACTGGGCTTCTTTCATCTTTAGGTCTGCCTCGCTGTGCGTAGAGAGCTCTAGTGCGCGCGCTTCAACTTTGGCGCGGGCCCTGGCAGCTGCTCTGCTGGCAGAAGATGATTCGGATCCAGTGGATGCAGATCGGAGGGACGCAGTATCGAGTGCGGGCATCAGAGTTTCGAGGGCCTGCTCTTGTCCCGTGACTCCATAGTTGTTGAATACTGAGCCGTTGTCTGTCATTGTTAACTGTTTTGCAGTTGTATTGCCCGCCGTGAAGACGTCTTTTTACTATTCTGCCCTACTTGTCCGTGTCCGAGACGTGAACAGATAGGCAGATAGCGAACAATGAAAAAAGACCAAGAATCCAAGGGGTTGAGATGGAACTTTAGTTTCCTTTTCCTTATTTGTTTTTTGTAAAAAGACGATGCTTTCCAAGGCAAATACTCAAGATGAAAACAAAGAATGATGACAACAGCTAGTACGAAACCATGCGGTCTTCACTGAACTAGGTACTTCCGGTTTGTGTTGCCAAAATTAAAGTCCCCTGGGATCTAACTAAAATGGAACATGACAGCTAATGTAATATGTCCTTTCTCACTTGCCGTACAGCATAGGTGTCAAACTCAAGGCCCGTATAGGTGTCAAACTCAATGACATCATTTTATGTGGCCTGTGGAAGCAAATCAAGCATGTCAACTTGCATGATGCTTGCGAAAATCTATACCAAAATTAACATTTTTCATACGTAATAAATAAGAGACATATTGTAAGCATTTTATTGTAACCAAACCCCTCATTACAGGAACTTAAACAATAGTTGAATAAACCATTATTATTGACTTTTTTCATTTGGTTTCAGTCATAAACAGTAACTAAAATGTGGCCAATGACAAAAATATGTTTGACCCCCCCTTGCCGTACAGTGATCCAACATGACTGTCTTAACCCATAATATAGAAATCCAAACGTCGCCGAATGTGCCAAAATTTATGTTGACATCTTCTGCTCACATCAACCTATGAAAATATTAGAGTTATCGCGCATGTATGAGGGATTTTAGAGTGTTTTTTCCCCTCCATAGAGGTGGTCACTACAGGGTTAATATCACTTCACAAGAGAAACATGCCGTGATTGGCTGTTGCAGATAGGACTGGCCATCAATCAAACAAAAATGACATCACTGTTTCTTAGATTTTTAACTAGTGATAAGTAACTCAACATTAGTACCTGTTTTTCACAACACAAAAAAGCTACTATGATTAAAAAACAATAATAATAATAAAAATAATAAGCTTTACTTTTAGAAATCCGTGCCTCAATTGGCATAAGCATCTTAGTGCGGGCACCTTGAGACATACAACACAACCAGCTTTCTCAACTGTCTGGATTAGTGAAATGGCTGTCCGTAGGTACTTTATGTTCTCTGACTTTACACTAGTAGGTGGCAGTGTTGCTCTAAAAATACTGTTGAGATGAAACGGTTTGTGCTGTTCAAAAAATACAGTGTTTGGCTACAGACTGGCTGTGTTATTTTGCCTCCTGACACCACATACTTAACCCGGTTGGGACAATTATGGACGAAAATCCACTTCCGTTCTTGCTTAGTCTGTCCTTTTAAAAAAAAAAAACTTCTTGTCTTCCGTCCCAAAAATGGATGTCCGTACCGGACGGAAGGACCGTTCTGTCCCAGGGACGGAATGCCCATCTCTGGTAAAATGGTTATCAAGAGGGGCTGGGGGGGAAAAGCTACTTCAGGGGGTGCTCAAGAGATATTTGCTATTTGTAGTAATATTTAGCAATCTTTTTTATTTTTATTTTATTATTTTTTTTAATAGACAGAAAATTCCCATCAATTCTTGAAAAGACCCATCTATCGTTTTGCAAAGTGATATATGCGTTTGATGACATTTTCAGTGCCTCAAGAGTTGCATTTCTTAACAGTTCATGCATGCTTTTAGTACAAATGGATGACCTCATGTGTGATCTTAATTGAGGGCTCCACCCATGTTTTCTTTCTTTTTTTTCATACATCAGTACATTGCTGTGCTAATCAACCCAGAACAAATGATGATGTTTGGAGGGAAGGGAGACGCGTGTGCACTCTGCTCCCTTCACAGCATTGGAAAGATCAGCCCTTCTCAAAACAAACAGTACTCTACACTACTATGTGGACTGCTCAACAAACACTTGGGTGTTTCTCCTGACAGGTATGCTAACCAACAATTATCATGATGAGTTCCGATGATTAGCATGTGCAGTTGCACACAAGGTTCTGTTTACTGTTCATGCCCACAATCTCTCCTTTTGTCTATTACAGGATTTATATCAATTTTGTGGACATGGATGCTTCCAATGTGGCCTGGAACAACTCTACTTTTGGCTAAGATGGAGGTTGAGGTCCTCAAAGAAAACATCGTTCCAGCTGTAATGAAGAGTTGTAGTTAAAAATAACCCAGAAGACAAAAATACCCGATAATAGCTTTTTGATTGACCACGTGGCACTTGTTTAGTCAGTAAAGTTTCGCATACATCTTTCCCACCTGCATTAAAGTACATCTAGTAGTACAAAAAATTGTTTTCTCAATGTCTCTCCTTCCCTAATTGTGTCTTCCGTGCATCAAAAATACATGAACCCTACTTTGACAGGGAATTTTGAATGTCATAATGAATGCTATACCCTGCCTTTCGTCTCAAGTTAGCTGGGATAGACTAGCTCACACTCGACCCTAATGAGGAGAATGAGGATATAAAATGAATGAATGAATGACTGCATGGAATATAATTTGCTGGCTCTGTGGCAAATGCTATGTACCGGTAGCTTTTGTTTTATTCATCTGGCTTGAGCAATTTGCAGCAAGAGTGAAGTGGTTTAATGACAATCAGCACCTCCAAATCTGAGGTCCTTGTTTATGATGATACTAATGCAGCGTGTTATACCGGAGACAAATTCCTCGTGTGTTCTACATACTTAGCCAATAAAGATGATTCTGATTCTGAGGCCATGCTCCTCAGCCGGAAAAATGGGGCATGCCCTCTTTGGGTTGCGAATGACTCTCTTGTGGGCTTGTTCACGAGTGAGGGATGAATGTGAATTCTCCATCAGACTATGACCACGAGCTGTGGGTAGTCGTGACTGAAAGAAGAAGATCACAAAAACAAGTGGCCAAAATCAATTTCCTCTGCAGGGTATCTGGGCTCAGTCATATGGGAAGGTTTCGGATGAGCCATATGAGCTGGCTTGGGAATCTCCTGGATACCTCCCAGTTGAGGTGTTCCGGACACGTCGCAATGCACCGGGGACACCAGCGGCATCTTCTGATTTTGCTTTATTTTTGTTTGGTTTTTTTTTTCCTTAATTGAGATTACCTCGAAATACTTGAAGGAAACTTCAGGAAAGTTACTCCTAAAGCCCCTGTCACACCTTGACGATTTAGCCAGCGTATGCCGACGTAGGAAAAAATTGGCAAATACGCTGGCGTACGTCGAATAAGTTATGGGTAAGTTTTGTATACGTAACAGCACGCTGAAGCACGTTGGTATACGTCGAAGTACGTCGAGGTCGTATGTCAGCGTCGTATGTCAGCGTATGGCTATACGTCCCGTATACGCAGGCCATAAGTAATAGGTAAGTTATGCGATCGTTGCACACGTTCAAACACGTTAAGTGTAGGTTACTCATAAGTCCAAATACGTCGAGAATACCTACTAGCTGTTCTCCAACATCCGTGCCTTTCGGAACTGCAATACGCTGCTGCATAGCGTGCAGCAGCGTATTGCCGACGATCACGTGACGTAGTCTATAAAAAGGCTGGCGCTCGACGTTTCAAATCATAACTGCACTAGACATTGCAGTACCAACATCTGTTTGGGGACTATCCCCCCCCGGTCTAGTTAAAATGGTATAACCCAAGAGGCAAGGTGCGGCTTGCCATCGTTACTGTGAGTTGCTATTCACGCTATTAAAGCAGCAATCAAACGCCATTATGACTTGTGTCATTAATAAACCAAACAACATCAGCGTCATGGCAAAGAAAAGTCTGGGGAGCTCATCAAAGGTCTCGCAGAGGCTCAGCCCATCACAGCCACTGCAGCCTTCGCCAACTACGTGCGTGACAGCCTGGTCAGCATGTCCAAGCGCAAGTTCGAAGGCACGGATGTTGGAGAACAGCTAGTAGGTATTCTCGACGTATTTGGACTTATGAGTAACCTACACTTAACGTGTTTGAACGTGTGCAACGATCGCATAACTTACATATTACTTATGGCCTGCGTATACGGGACGTATAGCCATACGCTGACATACGTCGAGAAATTTTAAGCATGCTTAAAATTTCTCGACGACCTCGACGTACTTCGACGTATACCAACGTGCTTCAGCGTGCTGTTACGTATACAAAACTTACCAATAACTTATTCGACGTACGCCAGCGTATTTGCCTAATTTTTCCTACGTCGGCATACGCTGGCTAAATCGTCAAGGTGTGACAGGGGCTTGAAACGTCGAGCGCCAGCCTTTTTATAGACTACGTCACGTAATCGTCGGCAATACGCTGCTGCACGCTATGCATAAATTAGACTATCGTTGGGCATAAGTTGTGTACGCCGGCAACACGCTAGGCATTCGTTGGAATAAGTTATCTATAAGTTATCGAAACGTTCTATATAATTTACTGATACGTTATGTATACGTCCAGCCCGTTATGAATGCGCTATGTATACGCCCAAAATTGAAAAAAAAAATCGATAATTCAGCGTATGCCAGCGTTTTAGGGAAAATCTGAACGTCGGCATACGCTGGCTGAATCGTCAAGGTGTGACAGGGCCCTAACGGAATACATGTACTGGCATTACGTATTCAGGATACAAAAGAAATAAGATATCCTTTATTTGTCCCACACTGGGGAAATTTACAATGTAAATGTAATCTGTTCCAGTTACAGGAAAACCACGAAAAAGTAATCAGATTATAGGCACATTTCCTAAAATTATGGAGAATTTCGCAGGATTACATTTTTAATGTTGGTGACAGAGACACCTCAGTGAAGATGTTGCACGTATTTGTGGGCCAAACAAGCTTTCTGGAGTTAGGTGGACAACTGGTCGCAATATACTTCGATCGACTGCAATTGCTCATTCCACGTTTTAAATGAACTTGAAAAATAAGAAACTGACCAAATCGTGATATAGGAGGTTTTGGCCCAATGCCAGCGAATATCTTAAAGGATTTTGGTGTGTGCGTGTTTGCATTGAATTGCAGTTTTAAAGTATATCTCCCAAACCTGCCTTTAATTAAGGCAGCAGTATTTCCAGTTTCGCTCAGTCGCTCTGGTCCGTCATCCTCGAAATTTGCAGTCATGTTGTCAATACATAGCACTGTACTAAAGTGATATTCTGATGAAAACTTCGGCTAAAATTTTGATGAGCATTATTCTAATTTGTAAATTACATTTTAAGATGGGTATAGGTAAGGATTTTTCAAATTTTAAAATATTTTTAATCATTGGCAGACAAAAACAAAACAAAACAGGCATTTAACAGTTTTGGTCGTATTGTGTGTGTGGGGTGCGCCGTTTGACATCTTTGTTCAGGAAGGGGCAAAATTAGGACGTGTGTAACCAGTCTTAACTGTGTGTGGAAGATTGATTGCAAGAGATTGGACAATATTCACATTTTTGCTTTTCCTCTTTGTCGTGTAATTTCTTGACAAACCTACTGATAGCAATACTGAAAGGAAAAGCCAGCAGTGAATAGCACAAAGAGAATAAACAAAAGACAGAAGTAGAAATGTGAAAACAGTCTTTTTCGGGACAACTGTATATGCAGTGTTGTAGGAATTACAGTGCAGTCTTCTTGTTCCTGCACCTGAGTTTTGTGGCTTTGGGCTACAAATTTTGCGTATCTGCTCTTGTGCTAAACCAATTCAGAAAACTGACTCATCATCTGTTTATCTAAAGCAGGAGAGTCAAACTCATATTTGCCGCGGGCCACTTTGGAGTCATATCTTCCCTCGGAGGCCCGTTACGACAGTCAAACCGAATAAATGTTTAATCATCACATCGTATTATTACTTGTGCATGACAAGGTGATGGATTATGACTTTTGAAATTGTTCAACTATTTCTTTGTTGTTTGCGCAATTAATGTGCAAGTGGGTGTAAACAGGGTGACCAAATAACCGCAAAATTTAAATGTTACTTATTACACATGACAATTTGACATTTCGCTACAGACTTCAGCAAGGATCATGCAAGTTGAGATATATGATTTACTTTTGCGGACCATATGAAATGACTGGTCGGGCTGAATCTGGCCCCCGTGCCTTGAATTTGACAGCATTGGTCTAAAGCTTCTTACATCTTCCTTCATTTGAAAAAGTCATGATTCACCGGGGAGAAAAAAAGTAATGAACGTGTCTAAACATATGCTTGACATGTATCATTTTGCATGTAAAGACATATGATGGACTAATAATACTAATTCAACAGAGACCCATTCTCATCTATTTTGATCAACATAATAATGCAGGAAACCGCAGAGAATGGTGCATCATCATTTGCACGGGGGTGTCAAAGCATTTCCAACTTGTTCAAAGGAATGAAAATGTTTTTTTTTTTAATATGCATGTGTCAAGATCTTATTCTGATCTGAGCAATCTACCTAAGCGAAAGAGAAAAACTGCAAAGCAACAGGTCACTGACAACATTTACAAACTCTATGAGAGGGCGCTTTAGAGGACGGAAGCAAAGGAGAACACCAGAAGCAGCAACAAATTGCGAGCAATTTACCTTGATGGCATACACAAGAGTTGGTACCCCCCAAAGCGTTTGGTTAGTTAGCACGTCCGCTTCACAGTGCAGAGGTCCCTGGTTCGATTCCGGCCTCCGGCGTTCCTGTGTGGAGTTTGCATGTTCTCCCCGTGCCTGCGTGGGTTTTCTCTGGGTACTCAGGTTTCTTCCCACATTCCGAAAACATGCATGGCAGGTTAATGGAACACTCTAAATTGTCCCTTGGTGTGAGTTTGAGCACGGATGGTTGTTCTATGTGTGCCCTGCGATTGGTTGGCAACCAGTTCAGGATGTACACACCCGGTGCCCGAAGACAGATGGGATGTGCTCGAGCACGTCCGTGACCCTTGTGAGGATAAAGCGGTTCAGAAAATGGATGGATGGTCTACACAACACAATACGATCTCAATCCTGGACGTGCCACTCACAGCATAGAAAAATGAAAACTTCACATCAAGAAAGATTATTGGGGCCAGTGAATTTCCACATCAATATCAGTTTAGCCTCAAAGTGATTTCCTACTGATGGGAACAACCTGACTGAAACAATAACAAGCACAAGTTGACTGAAGGAGTGCTTTTCATAGCCCATCTTCGGAAAAAAAAGAGATTCACCCAAAAGACTTTTGCCAGGAACACTCCTTCCATGATGATGGCTGTTAGTAAAATTGGAATCAAATTCATTTTAAATTGCTGCAGCCCCGTTTGAAAGTAAACGTCTTTTCGTGTCACTCCCACTCAACCGTCAAGCCAATGCCACTTCTGCGACCAGGAAAAATGGATGCTAATCATCTCACATTTTTCTTATGCCTATACACATTTGGGCCATGAAAGTATATAGTGTCCCTGTAAAGTCTAAAGTGGCTGGAATATAACCCACCAGGTCCTCACAGGGCTTTTGCATTGCACACCAGTGAGGCGCACTTGAGCGACCACGCCAAAAGACTATTCAAAGGGAAGATGTACTGTATTTTCAGGGTGTTGGCATAGCTAGCTAGCTACCTGCACGTAGCAGTTACACAGGATTATCTCTCGTGTGAACAAAGTTCCTCAACTTCTTACACAATTTGTAACGTGTCACCATTTCACCCACACCTAAAAAAAGCAAACTGAAATGGTGACAAATATTTGAGCTGTACATTTTCACAACTGAGTACAACATTGTTCCCAGTCTTTGCACATTTTCAGCATTTAAACCTCTATAATGTATTGAGAAACACATCTCTGAAATCAGTTGATGGCATTTTTCAGGAAAAATGCCATAAATGTAAAGGCGGTATGCTGTTCTCACGACCAGACACTTGATGAGCTGAAGAAAATGGAGGGTCGGATGCATTATCTGCTTCTCGGTGTGGTGTTCAATGTAGTGCAGAGTGCCAGTTACATTTCCACTTGAGGCATTATAATAATCACTGACTAAATTACATTAAAACTAACTTTGCTACAAACTGATCTCCTGCCTCCCTCTAAAAAGCAAACATACAAAAAAAAGAAGTTGCTCCGCCTTTCGTCTTCTACCTCCATGCAGTTTCTGAACCTCAATCAGTTCTGTTTTGAAGGACCCAGAAGACACTACATGAGGAAATCATGCCGATTTTTGTTGTTAACACCAACTTTGCCAAAAACAACGTGCCGGAGACTCTGCTGTCAGAACTTAATGAGGAGCTGACTAAAGCCATGGGCAAACCCGATCAGGTATGACAAAACCAATGATACAAGTTGATTATCCGATGATGAGCATGGTTATCCCCCAACATAATCTTTGTCACTTTTTTCATGTGACAGTTCATCACTGTGCATCTCCACGCAGACCAAGTCATGATGATCGGTGGAAAGGAAGATCCATGTGCACTCTGTTCCTTTCACAGCAATGAAAATATCAGCTGTGATCAAATCAAGCAATACTCTAAACTACTGTGTGGACTGCTCAACAAACAGCTCGGTATATCTCCTGACAGGTATTGTTACCAAATACATTGCGTTGAGTTTATACGGTGACTAAAGTGTGCATGCTATTCTTTCCTCACTGTCCACACTCATCAACACATTTCTCCTTTTTCTACATTTTTAGGATTTATATTAAGTTTGTGGACATGGATCCTTGCAACATAAGCTGGAACAACACTACTTTTGGCTGAGATAGAGGTTGAGGTCCTCAAAGAAAATCATTGCCGCTGTGTTGAAGAGCTGTTGTTAAAAATGACCAAGAAGCAAGAAGACACGATCATAGCTTAGTTGATTTCATGCAACTTTGTACTGGTCTTGCCTTCCTCCAATAAAGCACAGTGTGTAATCCACAAATTCATGTTTTCTCATAGGTTGTCTCTCCTCATTGAATGACATTGAATATGGTTCCAAGTTACAGGTGTCATCTCAGGTATCTTAATTGCAATGTTCCTAAATACTCACTCCTCAAAATATTGAAAGTCTCCCGTAACCTGTCACGCCGCCATATTAAGAAGCGTCTCAGCTGTTTTATGCTGTGTTCAAACGCTCATCAAGGTGTGAGGATCGAGCATTTCTCCTCCTTTTCTTTATTTTTGGCCTTTATGCGCCACCCTTGCTCTTTCTATGATCTGTCTTTACTTTCGACTGCACCTCTGTGGCTGTGGGAAGCTCAGCTAATTAGTTTAGATTTTAGTACAGAATGCTGACTCTTTTGAGTCCCAAACAAGCGGAAAGACAGGCTGCTTTTCCTTTTCATTGTGGAAGCCAGTACTTTAAATGTACATATCTACAGGTAGAGTGACACAATTAGAAGTTGTAGTGGACTTTTACAATCAGTAGCGATGGAGAAGTACACAGAGACTTTCGGTACCATTAATAAAAAAAATACAAAAATCAGTTTGAACAGATCATACAACTCACAACCAACTACAAATCAAACCGGAATGAGTTGCAACTCCCCCACTATGTAAGAACTTGAGCACTGTTAGGCCCGCATTAGCAGTTACATGGCACAATTTTGACATACAGTTAGCTTGTGAACTATGCCTGAACCGAAAATGCATCTTTCCTTCAGCCAGTCCCCTAGTGTAGCCAGTTTAGAGTACAGTATATTGTTGCCAGCCGTAAGTGTGCGCACGTCATGGAGAGAAGGCTGAAAAACAGGGACAGGGTGACCAATGGCGCATGCAAATATTCAGCCCCCCAAACACACACACCCTACAGTCGATAATTTTTCAGCGCATGATGGCCATTGTTAACGAATATTCCTGGGCTAAATTTTGGTCCCAGCACATCCCTGCTGAAAAGCAACAGGAAAATAAATCTGACGACGGCCGGTGTGTTAACCAGGCTGTCATTGCTGCTTTAGAGTGTCTCGTTGTGGCTCTGAGTGTGCACATCTCATGGAGACATGGGCTAAAACATTTTCCAAAATGTCAGTCAGCGCATGGACAACACCTTTGCACTGGCATGGCTGCTTGAGAGACCCTCATTGTTGTGGCATGAAGCCTGATGAAGACCTGTTGGGATTTATATCCGGCCAGCAGAGGC
Source organism: Hippocampus mohnikei (assembly GCA_026261675.1). Lineage (NCBI taxonomy): Eukaryota > Metazoa > Chordata > Actinopteri > Syngnathiformes > Syngnathidae > Hippocampus > Hippocampus mohnikei. The sequence continues at coordinate 24,710,777 of JAKGUB010000557.1, forward strand.
TTTAAGTGGATGTATTTTCAAGGTTCAAAACATCGTCGTTATAAGAAGGCATAAGAAAGATGCTAGATGTAGTATCATAGAGTTTTACAACGGCATTTGATTCTGAGTTGAGCAGGGTATGGTTTCAGTACATTCAGCGGACATGACCAGTGTATGAGCGCGGAGAGAATGGTATGATTTTGAAGCCTCATTTTATGTTTGGTGATTTTTAGAAATCCCTCCATCCATGTTCTAATCATTTTATCCTCGTGCATGGGTCACGGGTGTGGTGGAGCCTATCCCAGCTGTCTTTGGGAAGTAGGCAGTGGATGCCCTGAACTGGTTGCCAGCCAGTCGCAGGGCATACATAGACGAACAAACTTTGTCGCTCACAATCGCCCCTAGGGACAATTTAGAGTGTCCAATCAACCTACCATGCATGTTTTTGGAACGTGGGATGAAACTGCAGTGCCTGGAGAAAACCCACGCAGGCACGAGGAGAACATGCAAACTCGACACAGGAAGGCCTGTCAGAAATCTATGTAGCCACCATTTTATTTAATATTCTAAAATATATTTAGAAATTACTTTCTCAGCCCCTCTATGTATCGGCTATGCCCCCATTTATCTCAAAGAGGGAGAGAAAAAAATTGTGTTGCTGCCTCTAGTACGACAGCAGTGTAAATTGAATTTCCCCTGGAGGGAGTGCATAATTTACTATCTTAAAAACTTTATTAAACTGCCCTCTTACTGATTAAGTACAGTCAGTTTCTCTGAGGACGATGTTATATCAATTTACCTTCACCCTGAAGCATTTCAAACAGAAGACTACGTCAACAAATTAGGAGTCATGACAAAGTCAACAAAGGGCTCAGTTTGTTGAGGTAAGCTATGATAAATAAACAGGATGTCTTAATTGCAACGTTCCTCCCATTTGTATCATTTCTTTCGGTTGAGTATACTGTACATATTTTACCGAGTATCCATTCTCTTTTGGGCAGTACATACTTGATTACACTGACACGTGGTTACTATTTGAACCTACTTCTTTCTAAGGTTCATTTAGGTGTTACTTCTCACATATATTTGACCACATGAAGAAAATAAAACACGTTTTGATGATCCTCCCACCCCTCCGGGCAACCCTGACAGCACTGGGCAGCTCCTTCAGCCAGAGACTGATAGATCCACTCTGCAAGGAGAGGTTCCGCCGCTCGTTCCTGCCGAATGCTGTCTGGCTCTTGAATAGACAGTCATGAAAACCTGGATTTACCACCACTCACCCATTTTTAATGGGCTTCTATTAATATTTTACATTTCTATTTATTTACGGTATCTACTTTTTCAAAAAGTAGATACAAAAAAAGTATTTTTGTCTTCTACTTTGTCCATAATTTTGCTTCGGTAAATTGGGAATTTCTCCATTGCGAGAAAATGAAGGCTTTCAGATCTTCTTATCTTATTTTATGATTCTTTTTCCGCACCCAACGCAATGGTTCACAAGCAACATAACTACTTTTTTATACTGTAATTACGAGTCATTCCAAATATGCATTGCGCATGAGGAGAGGGGCGGGGGCGGGCTTGGGACATAGTAGTCGAGCTGTCTGCTTAAGTGGTGAACCGTAACAATTTGAGTTTAGTCGAATTCCACATAAACCAAAAATTGGACATTTGTGGCGACAGTAAAACTTCGTCATCGTTAGCAGACGTCTTCAACAAATGACGACATTAATTAATAATAATAATAATAATACATTTTATTTATAAGCGCCTTTCAAGACACCCAAGGACACTTTACAATAACAAAAAACACAAAACAATACGGGTTGAGCAGCGGAAGCCAAACGCGCCAGCGTTCACTCAACCCGGAAGTCAGAAAGAAACCATGAGGGAGGGAGAGGGGGAGAAAAAAAACCACGCTCGAACTATCCTCATTTTGAGGATAATTTGAGTTAGGCAAAAAACTCCTGCACAAGCATATGACAGTTACAACAGGTCACAAGACATAAACAATGAAGACGGTGATTCAAAGGGAGTGTATGAAGGAGGGGGTGATGGTGGGGGACTAGCTTCCGTGCATATTTTCATCAGGGGAAGGTCGAGATAGCAGATGTTGTTTTGGTAGCAGGCTGCCCAAGAATTTGAGACAGCCTTGAGTCCGTGGCTTATGTCTCTGCAGTGGCGTCGATCAGCCAAATCCGTGATTTCTGTCAATATTTGAGCACGGATTCCAGTTTCTCCAAGTTCTTGACCATCTTGCAGAGACGCTCCAAAACCGCATCAGTTTTTGGTTGAGCACAGTCTGAGTCTGAGTGTTGGACATCCGCACTTTGCCATCCTTAGACCGGCAGCCTCTTCACTTCCAATCGAGCCGCTCCCGTCGGTTGAATTTTTCGATAGATCAGGAAACTGCTAGCGCCAAACAGCAGCATACCTGTCATCGGAAAGCCAATAATGTAGATGTCATCCACATCCTCAACGGACCGATCGTCTCATTACGCGAAAATATTTGTACCTCCTCCCCCTCTCATCATTTTCAATGGGTGCATCTCACTGCTCCAATTGCACGGTGGTAAATACTCGCTGCTCATTTACATGTCACACTTCTCACCGGAAATTCCGTCGAGGAGCTACAAAGGACAAAGGAGCGAGGCCGGAGGATGCACGGTGTCTTTGGGTAACGAGACGATCACTCCTCGTCGTCATTTCATGGAGACGGCTTCTACAGATGACGTCACGTCATTTACGCGTATCAAAAATGCAACGCCTGCGTTCCAAAAGTCTGAACATTACCACAAATGTTTACTTTGTGCTTTATGTTTAAACTGGGATTAAAATAAACCCAAATATCCCCACTGTTAGACAATTTTGCATATGCAGAGACGAGGGCGATTAGTCTGTTCCAAGCGCACGGTCCCCTCCTGCCCCAAATTCCAATGCACGCTGTGCATTTTTGGAACGAGTAATTTGTTTGAAAAAATAGATATGTTGCTTTTGCATTACGTTGATTGCGAAATTTGTTTTACATGTCCTTTATATGGACAAATGCAGTTACTATAGAGGAGCTACAGTACTTCTGCCGAGGACACATGAGCCGTCCCTCGATTTAAGGTAGCCAGTCGTAGCTTAGCTTCCTCGAGCCTCGGTCGTCGCGCTTCAATTTGCGTTACATTAAGATACCTGAGACGCTCCTTATTATGGCGGTCTAAGAACAACTTCCAGGTCTCTCCCCTCCTCGAAGTATAAGTTTTTTGGTCGGAGGTGCGAGCACGTAACCAGACAAGTGAAGAATATTTAATTGAGAAATGAGATGAACCCGGATCAAACAGAACATTTGCCTGACAGACAAAATCTGTGACAAAATTATTATGGAATATGGTGACGCTGCCGCTCGTTTTTGCACATGCGCTCTGAGGGATTGGTACTTGGCTAAACGTCTCCTTGATCCAGGTAAAAAATATTTTTGGTTGAATTTTTCATGTTAAAAAAATGTTGTTCAAGAAGTCCACAGGTTAGTGCTTAACCTGTTCAATACTGTTGGTAAACAGTTTTTGGTTATCTGTCTATAAATCTGTAACGCGATGCCAAAGCATCATATCGACTCGGATTTTCCCAGCTAACCGTCATTACCGGTTAAAGTTTTGGGCTATCTATTAATTAGAGACTTCACTTTTAGCGAAATATTAAGTGTTCAACCACTTTTAGAATGATAGTTTTCGAATGCTAAATTCGGTGCAATTTCCGAAGTCAGCTACTTTTAAAACGTGCAAACGGAAATTAAGAACTAAGGTAACACAACTCCAACGAAAAAAAGTGAGTGCAAATTAATGAAGGTATAGCAAAGCTAAATTAATATATCAATCTATCTAGCTAGCTAGCTAGATGTAGATATCTATACTGTATCTAAATCCAACCATTTTCTGGCAGAGGGCGGAGTACACACCGAAGTGGTTGCCAGCCAATTGTAGTTATAGCCTTTTTTTTGTTGAGCAAACACCTAACTTTTTACAGCGTGGAAAGACTTGTTCACCGTTACGGTATGTTCAATTGAGAGTCTGAATTAAGATCTTGCGACACTGTACGGCACAGCCCTGTGATAGGAGACCAGGACGAAGCACCTGTAGAATAATTCAACACAACAGGGGCGTCCATATTCGGTACTCAAGGGCCGCTGTCCTGCCTGTTTTCCAGCTCTCCCAGGAGCAACACACCTAATTCAAATAATCAGGATCGTTCTAATGCTGCTTCAGAGCTTTCTGATGAGCTGATCATCTGAATCAGGTGTGTTATAGCCCAGAGAGCTGGAAAACAGGCAGCACAGCGGCCCTCTGGGACCGGAGCTGGACATGGCCGCTCTACAATGTCTTTTGAGTTTTCCGCTAGATGTCTTCAAGAGCTACCATGTCCAATGTTTAGCCTTTGTGTTAACCTGTATGTCGTATAATAAATGTATTGTAACTTTTGTATGGAAACGCCAGCGATTAAAGAAAACAAAAGCATCAGGTCATCGGCCTGTAGTTGCAGCAGCACACACAGTAAGTCTGCTCACCTGTTTTATGCGTTTGGTCACGTGACAGTCCACATCTACCGGATTGGGCCAAGGCACCCATTTTTACATTAGAAAAATTGGACGTCATATCAGTGAACAAACATGGAAGAAAATGTGAAAATACAAAATTGATATACAGTACTTGCAGCAATCCAGCCATGACTTAATCTGTTGTATGATTGGCAAAAGGTGGAACACAAATGTACCCTCTGCCATCTAATGGAACTGCATTAAATTCTTCTGCATGACCGAGCTAAATAACTCAAAATATATTTGTCATTATTTAAAACAAATAAACTTGAAATTTAATAACTTTCCGAAGCAGACCTCTCTCACAGCACACTAGGATTCCATGGCACTCTGGTTCGGAAATCACTGCCGAAGTTGACCTTAATCTGACCTTTGTTGTGTAGGTGGTGAATCTGGCCGGATAGGACGGCACTCAACCGCCACCGAAAGATGTCAGACTACTTGTCAAGAAGATTCCGGGCCCAAATAAGCACAGTTATGAATTCTGTCCTCCGAACAGCAGTGTTTGAGATAACAGAGCTTTTTGACAAATGTATAGATGACTACAGCATGAAGCTGGCTCAGAAAGGAGAAGTGATCGCACAACTGGAAATAAAGCTACAAAAAATGGAGTTGTTGCTGAAAGAACACATGGACAGTGACCGAAGCCCAGCACTGACGGAAGCACAGCCTGATGAGATTAAAGGCTTGACGGAAGATTTGATTTCTTCCAGCCAAAGTTCCACTATTCCTGAGAATAGCTTTGAAGGTACTGTGCTGTCCTATACTTATAGATACCGTGTTTCATCAAGTATTGCCATTAAAAGATACCCTGTGACTTGAATAAATAAATTCTGCAACTCATTGGGCAATTCTGAAAAGGGGTGCACACATATCCATGATCAGGTCTAAAATGAGCCCAAATGGTAAAACAATGTAAAAATGTTATGTGGGCTCTATATCTTGCAATAAACAGGATTCACTTTAAACCCAAAACAGCAAAAAATAAAAATGACATTTGTGCAGAAAAAAAGAACAATCTCACAATCACAACTGTTTTTTGTGAAGGTGTCTCTGCCGAGTCTTGTGCTCCTCCGTTCCACAACAATTTCAAGAAAGAAGACGAGGCTCTTTGCCCGAGTGTTAAACTGCACCAGCTATCCATTCCACTGCAGCACTGTCCAGTCACGAGTCAGGTGAGAGACTGAAACTTTAGATTTCCAATGGCAATACACAGATGCCACTTTTAGTACACGTACTTAAAAATGAGTACTCGCCGATACCAAGTATCAGTACTTGATAATGCCATTACGTCCTGCAGTTGTGATGAAAATGTGTTTTATTTTAACCAAATGCTGTTAAAAACACAAACCTTTCTTGAACATGGCACAAGGTTCACTCAAACAGAACGCTTTTTAAAGCACTAACATGTATTATGGAGATTTTAACATCCAATTCCATTTACAGTCTTGCCACACATTTCTCAATCATTCTCGAAATGTGCAAAATAGTAAGTACGTTTCTCAAAACAATTCAAACAGCTAAATATCATGGGTGATCTGCAAAACCCCCTCTCCTGCTCAGCATCTTTCATTTGCCTCTCAAAAGTACAACACGCGTACATACGGACATTAGAGACTGATACTTGGCGGTCATGATTGAAAGAGAGAAGTTTGTTGTTGCGTTATTCCCTAACATCTCTTGGGATTCATATTTAAGTCATGTTATTTATCCAGGTGCATGTCTTTGTTAGCTAATAACCCGTTTGAGGTTTATGTTCTAATAATTCGTCTTTGCATTTCAGGTAGAGAACTCCAACCAGCATTCAAATGTTGGTACAAAAAAAGGTACCAGTATGTATGTTCATTTTTTGGGACCATCTAAAAAGAGCCAAGACAAGAGCTGTATCAAAATTCAAAATTTTTGTCGGCGCAAAAATGATAATGCTCAATTCTGTATCATCCTGAGAATAGTTTCTAATATTTTGGTTACCTTATTTGTGGGAAATAAATCACGAGAATCCCTATTTTTGTGATTGTGGATCTTGGAGTTAATTTGGTTGCCATTTAAATTGTGGAGCTGTACTTCACGTTGTGACCAGTGGGTGCATATTACAGTTAGCTTTATATGTGCTGTTGACACAGATTAAAATAAATAAATAAATACATAAATAAATAAATAAATAAGGTCAGGGAAAGTGGAGACCCAGATACAGCATTTAGGATTGATTATAATAATAACAACACATGAATGTTCTTCATAATCATCTTAGAATACATCACACATCCATCTCCTATTTACACAAAATATTTATTCGCTGAGAAATAGAACATTGTTTTGAATGTTTTTTTTTTCTTTAGGGAAATATATATATATATATATATATATATATATATATATATATTTTGCCATTTTCTTACCCACAGGTTCCTGTCAGAGTAAAAGCAAGAAATGCTCTGGGGAAACCAAGAGATGCATTCTGAAACCTGAACTAAAAGGTCCTTTACTTGGAGCAAATGACATGGAAAATGTGCCCCAAAATATTGAAGAGGAAAAATCACACCAACCAATCACAGGAGCCACACGATCACAGCAGCATGTTCTGGAAGACAAAACACCGAAGCAAAAAAAAGAAAGGGATGAGTCTCAAATGCAGGTGAAAGATGATAATGAAACATTTTTATGCAATATTTGTCAAAAGATATTTACGACAGCCTTAGGCCTATACAATCATATGAGAACACACAAGAGGTGCAGAGTCTGCCAAAAATATTTTTCTTTGCCAAGTGCTTTGAAATTACATGAACGAATGTGTCCAAAACTGAAGAAAATGTTGGAAGCAGCAAGAACGACGGAACTTTCTCAGCCTGACTGTAATGAGGTCAAATCTGGCCCAGTGAATCAGCAGCAAGTGACTCTTCAAGAGGAAAGTGTGTCACCTTCTGACCATTCCGTCATTGTTCAGAAAAAAATATTCATCAAAACATTCTCCTGTGTGCACTGCAACAAACAATTCAGTAAGGAAAGCAAACTCAAAGAGCACATGATGTCTCACAGCAATGAAAGGAGGAAGTTAAAATGTGGCACATGTCTCAAAGAATTCTACAACAAGCAGGCTCTCGATAGCCACATAATAGTCAGCGTCCACGAAAACCAGTCTGAAGAGATGGCCCAGGTCCTCAACTGGATGGAACCCATAGAGGACCCAGAGGAAGACACCTAATTGAACAACGTCAAATAACATCTCTCCGAAGTGAGATAGCGAGGGTTGCCCCCACCTCCCCGCATGTGCAATAACCACACGAGGACAAAATATATGCCGAGTGAGCACTTTGGCATTCACACCCATTCGTTGCGGAAGCACAAGTCCAACCACTCTCCTCTGCCAATTATTATGCCAGCAATGTTTGGAAAACTTTAACTGGCAGAAAGAGCTGCATAAACTTGTGCTTAACTGTCACAAGACTGCAAACCTCTATTGTGGAAAAGGACTGTGATCCAAAGTATTGTTTCAATTGCTTTCATCCTATTTTGATATCACATAAGAGGAAAGCTGTTAAAAATGTTTGTGTGTTTTGGGCTGGGGGAACATTTTTTGAAACAATTTCAATTAACTTGATTTCACAACAACCACAGCTGTACGTAAGATTGAACATAAACCACAATAGATTATAATAAAAAGGTTAACAGTAAATAGATCAACAAATGAAATATTTTCTCATTAAACTACAAGCACTCCCTTCTTACATACACACAGCTGTGCAGCCCACCATAGAGAAATTTGAGATTTCGTTACCCTGTGAGGGCCGTAGGTCTGGGGATAACTACAGCACCCCGGCTATCCAGCCAGACCAGTCCGGTTCGAATCTGAGGTTACATTTGGGAATAAAAGGCCTCCAAAATGGGAAAATATGACCTGGGTCCCGACAAGTTGGTTTGAATGCCTAACATGTTGACATTTTAGACCATTTTGAAAAAATTCCTAAAATTTGAAATTTCGTTACCCTGTGAGGGCCGTAGGTCTGTGGATAACTACACCCCCTCACAGGGTAACGAAATCTCAAATTTTAGGAATTTTTTCAAAACGCTCGAAAATGTCAACATGTTAGGCGTTCAGACCAACTTGTCGGGGCCCAGGTCATATTTTCCCATTTTGGATGCCTTTTATTCCCAAATGTAACATCAGATTCGGACCGGACTCGTCTGGTTGCATAGCCGGGGTGCTGTAGTTATCCACAGATCTACGGCCCTCACAGGGTAACGAAATCTCAATTTTTAGGATTTTTTTCAAAACGCTCGAAAATGTCAACATGTTAGGCGTTCAGATCATCTTGTCAGAAATCAGGTCAACATGTCAGTTTTCAGAGATCTTTTATTTCAAAATTCAAAATTGGATCCAGACGAGGGTGGTCTGTGTGGAGAGCCGGGGTGCTGGATTCCTTTTCGGATGTTCTAAAAATGGGCGAAAAGATCAACATGTCAGAATGCAGGCCATATTGTCACTTCAGAGGCCGACATCAGATCCGAATGATCGCCACTTGAACGCGTATTTGTGTATATTGGTGATGTTCTGAGAGTTAGCCAAGAAATTACTTATTTTATATTTTTATTATTTATTATTTATTATTATATATTTCACCCAAACAAATTACGTTTATGCATTAGTGGGTGCACTTTTATTTTGAAGGTGGCCAATGCCACTCGCTGGCGGCAGATTACCGTAATGCACAGTATTGAAAATCGCTGTGGCGGCTCACTTGACTTCGATTTTGCGAGTGGAGGCTGGCTTTGACCGCAGTGTTTGATTTATGGGGACACGATAGATGGTAACAAATAATAAATCCCAGAATCTTGTAAATTTCCCACTTTTTCAAACATTTGTATTTCATTTAATGTTAGCAAACCCTCTTTTTACATGTTTAGCCGACGGTGGCTAGCAGCCACTCGTTAAATTGTATGTGTAATTCGGAGACCTTCGTGTTTAAACTGGTATACACATCAAGTGAAACGGAGCCAAAGTAAAGAGACGGTGGAAATGACCTAGGTTGGTGTGACAGCGTCTAGTGATAGATCGTCAGCTATCAATCACATCGCCTCAGCCTCGAGCTCTCAATCACTCGGCGACGGTCAATTGTCGCACTCGGAATCGAACTGCCGCAATGGACAGCGTGCGGAGCGCCTTCCATACTCAGCTGGCCGCTGTCATGGACACTCTGCTTGCTGCTGCCGTGTGCGAGATCGCCAAGATCTTCGAGCGCAGCATGTGTGAGCAGCAGGCGGAGATCTCCAGCCTCCTCGCCAAGGTGGAGCAAGTGGAGAGGAGGCAGAGGACCAAGGCAGGGCAAGGGGGCACGGCTGGTGACCGAGGGGACATCTTGAGGCCAAGAGCCCCGAATGAAGCAGGTACAGGAATTCACGATTCCCTTAACATGTTAACTTCGGAATTACAGGGAATAAATGGTGTGTTTTACACAGGAAAGGAGCAAGATGGTGCAGGCAATAACAGCCAGAGTGAGCTGAAGGAGGTCACAGATTCTATAACTTCGATAAAACAAGAGGTTTGACTGTCGTATTTACATGGAAGTTCATTTAAGAGTCCCAAATTGAAGAACATTTCTGCCATTCCCTGTGGAGTCTGAGTTTCCATGCTAATTCCAGTTCTGAAATGTATAATGTAACTATTTGTGTCCTTATAATAATAAAAACATACATAGAGCACAATTATTTATTAATCACCTCATATACCGAACGTAACATCACCCCTAACTCAATCACTCATTTAATTCGCAAAATAAATTAATTCGCTTTATTATGCTGCCATTGATTAAAATGGTACTGACACATCGGCCGTGGCAATTATGGTACACATCAAAGTTTGTGCCCATGCTGACCCCCAAACAGACAAAAAGCCTTCATGACTCCACAAAGACTAAGCCACTATGGTTGTGTCATCTTCCACAACTCTTTTTCAAATGACTGATGCAGTAAATAAAAGGATGAGGTGACTAAACTTGAATGAGCAATAAATTCGTACCAAATTGACCTTAAATTCTCATACATTTCCTTTCTGTGCAGAGGCACAGGTTTTTATTCAAATGTACCTATTAAAGACCATTTTCACTTATTGTGCTGGGCTTTCATACATGGCTTCCATGGAGTGAGGAAGCGGCAGTGTTAAAATACTTCTCAGACATTTAAAGTGCCCAAGTTTATACATCTGTTCTCAAGCTATTTTCAACGTTAAATTGAAGATTGATATGTATCAAACACATTGGTTGCATCCGACCGATTTATTTTTGCCATTTCATGTTTTCCGTTCTTAGGAAGCAGTCTCTCATTAGGCATGTTTATATTTACATCTTGTACGTCCTTATGTGATGAATCTCAGCCTCTTTTGGGGTCTTTCATGGTCCAAGTCCCAGAGGAAAGCCTCACCATCACAGACCGGACGACAACTGATACATTGACTGAGACACACATCCAAGCCGAATGTAAGAAGTTCGTGGAATTTTGATCAAAGCCTTAATCAGATTATACAATATTATTGATTTTGTTAGAGGTAACAATTTCCCCATCCCATGATGTTGTCTGCAGTGTCTCAGTTGGATAAAGGGAGGCCTACTGAAGACCACCGGCTACACCAAGAAAGTGCTTCCCCCTCTTTTTTCACCATATCCCAGACTGGACATTGTTCCTCCAGGCATGACAGCAGCCCAGCCCATCGAAGAGGTCAGAAGAGCTTGCAGGAAACTGGCACCAGCTGCTTTGTTGCAGCTGCTGCCAGTATTGGCACTGATGTGGCTTGCCTCCAACCTGAGACCAACTCCAAAGATGAGAATGACCCTTTTGTATTCAAGGAGCAAAAAACTGAGAACTTCAATCAAACGTCAGGGCAAGGCCAAAGGGCTGAGCAAACTGTGGTTCAGCAGCTTCAGCCGCAGGTTCTCTCACCATGGAGACATAATCATGATGACATGAGTGGCCTGTTTAGTCACATGAGGCGGACTTCATTTAACAACAGAGACCCCCTACGCCTGCAGTCCCATTCAGTCTCTCTCAAAACACGACAAGCAAACCCCCTGAGCCTCAGTGGAGCTCCCAGTGGAGGGAATGGTCACCCCTACACCTGCCCGTACTGTGCTAAAAGCTTCACTTATCCCTCCCACCAACGCAGACACCTGTTACGCCACACCGGGGTCCGCCTGCATCCCTGCCAGTTCTGCGACAAGAGCTTCCTCACCCCCTCGGAGCTCACCGTCCACACTCGCACGCACACCGGCGAGCGGCCTTTTGGTTGCGCGCAGTGCGGCAAACGCTTCGCCCGTAGTGGCAACTTGAGAGCCCACCAACGGGACGTTCACATGCAGAAGAGGCCCTTCGCTTGTGCCGAGTGTGGAAAGAGGTTCGCCCACAGAGGGAACCTTAGGGTGCACAATCACAGAGTCCACCAAGGTGATCCGTACTACATGGAGCATCAGCAGGAGACAGACATTGCCCCTAATCCCACTTAAAACAACGGTTCATGATCTTGATTAATCACCAAACAAGACTTTCATATTTGACGTTTAAATCTGTCAAATCAATGTAACTGTTGTCTGGAGTCTTCTCCGTGTTCGGTTTCATTTTAATTCGGCGTTATCGGGTGTGATCCATTACTCCACATGAATCATAATTATTAAAACATCTCATTTATTCTTTCATTTGTGGAAAGACAGTACCAATTCTCCATGACAACTCCACTGTTGCTCTCAATTAAAATTTTCCATAAACACTGAAGGAAATACAGTTGCTTAGCATTGACAAATAGCATACACATGTTTGTAAAATGTATGTACAAAATATCGAGTTGTATTGTACCAATGCAATTTTTGAATGTTTATTTCACAGCCTGCTTAAAGGGGAATAAACCTACTGTCATGTTCTCCCCGGGCTTGCGTGGGTTTTCTCCGGGTGCTCCGGTTTCCTCCCACATTCCAAAGACATGCATGGTAGGCTGATTGAGCACTCTAAATTGTCCCTAGGTATGAGTGTGGGCGTGGATGGTTGTTCGTCTCTGTGTGCCCTGCGATTGGCTGGCAACCGATTCAGGGTGTCCCCCGCCTACTGCCCGGAGACAGCTGGGATAGGCTCCAGCACCCCCCGCGACCCTAGTGAGGATCAAGCGGTTCAGAAGATGAATGAATGAATGAATGAATAAACCTACTGTGTCTCTCAATCCGAAACGTTGACTGGCTTTGTGCTATGGCCGCTAGGTGGAGGCATAAACGCACAATTAAATCTCGGTACAGTATTTTACCGACATGGCCCATAGCATGTTTCACACTTTGCCCTATTTTATCGGATATTTTTCCCTGATCTTTGCTCATATTTACACGATTGTCAGCATAAAATGTCTCTTTGAGTCAGTCTTGAATCAAGTACCTGTACGGAGAAATCGTTGTTTTCGTGCTTGTGTTATTTATATGATCTATATGACATTGTCAAGATTTATTTATTTTTTAATCTTAAATGTCCTGACGCTACCTGTCCGCGCCACAATTACAGCCTTGAGTTATGTATTCAAAAGTGTGTGATTGTGAAAGCCAGATCGAGACCCAATTCCTTCCGCAGATTAGGGTCCTGGACTACCTTTACCTAGTTGGAGGTATTCAAAGGAGGTCATGGTGGTTTTTCAGGGTTTTCTGTTTGCACAATTGTTTCTATATAATCTCCTTTTTGCTCTAAGAAGCTTTGCACCAGCAGTCACAACATCAACAACAACAGCAACAACAAATGAACAGCTGACTATGGAGGACTGATTGTGTGGGAAGAATACCGTGGAGCAAATACATGTGTGACGATGCAGGTGACCATATATTATATTAAACACACATGGATGTGAATATTTGCTTTCTGCTCTCGGACAATGAGTAAAAGCAGTCAATATAAGTTATATCTTAATGGCTTCACAGGCTATTTCTGCTGTGTAGGTTGATTTGGTATAAATGAGTCCTTAATGTTTGTGCTCAAAATAGATGTCATCATCACAATTTCGCATGTCTGGTGGGGCTATAATGGTCTCTACGTTTTATGCGCCCATGTTTCAGTTTATTTCTCCCACCCTCAGGCAGCTGCTTTAATTCACTAGGGACGTAAAAAAAATACTCTCAACCTCCTGCCTTTGAGCCATCGTGTCATTCCATCACCTTTCTCTAATCCCCCAGAAGTAAAATGATCCCCCCAGACACCCCAGTTATTGCTCCACTCTCCTGAAATAAATCATGCTGGTGTAAAATGTGAGGACATATTTACCGGTGCTCTACAGGAGGCACAAGGATGCAGCTCATTGCTCACATCGTTTGCAATTTCATGCGTGACACTTAACATATTTCTCCCTCTGGTGCTTTTTGTGTGTTTTGAGTCTTTGCTGCTGCTCAGGGACTTCTGATCGTAATCTCTGCTTTCATGTTGGTCGCCATTACTGTCGTGAAGCGCCTCTCTTGAGGGATTATGGCGTCCCCGCTCAGGGCACTGGGGTGATTCAATGTCTGCATTTGGTGTTTAACTACTCACTTAATGTGCCATTAGTGTTAGACTAGTAGAAGTTGCTTCAGACACACATCTTTTTAAAATGTTAAATCTCATTGATTTCATGAGGGATCAGCCAAACATTTTGATGTAAATATATGGTATTAGCGCTATTTCAGGAACACTAACTGTATTAGATTGTTCCTCTTAATAGTGAAGGATTAACTGGATGTATACCTTTCCTTTTTTTTCAGAAAGTGTTTGCACAAATGAGCGCATTCAAGCTATCAGCGGGTCACAGGTTGCCAAGCAACCAGCGTCGTGGGGGTTTGGCCGAAGAGAACAAGCATCTGGTCAACAGGGGCACAAGGTCATAAGCATTACAGGACACACTGGTGCTCCTGATAAAGGATGCAGATTGTTATCATGTCGACTAGATACCACCACTTATCCATATTTCTCAGAAACTAATTTTGACATTCTCTCGCCCTCCATCACATAAATGACGAACAGTTGACTGTCAAATGTCAGCGAGCACTTTAATCACCAAACACAAATCAGCGGTGATTCAACATTTCATTAAGCTAAAACAACTTGAAGGATTTTTGTCCCTTGAAAAAAAAATGTAAAAATAAGTCGCACCACATTTGGAGCCCTGAATCCATGCTTGTAAATAACGTGAGTGCATATCCATATCACAGTAAAGATTGTTATGCCTGACTCTTACAGTTCTCCGTCGCCACGGTAACAGTTATAGTCCCCGGTTTAATAGCTTGGTCACGACAGGAGACAGGCCAGATCAGGCACACTGGGTCAACAAGGACAAGCATGGTCCGATTCACTGTTACAAACTTGTTACATATTCTGATGATCATGGGGGTAATTATGATATACTTGATCACTTTTGATTTTTGGGTGACAATGTAAGTGATTTTGTTCCTCTGTGGCTATGAACACTTTTACAAAGTCATCTTGTAAGCGCAAAATGAGCAGGTGGGGGGAAAAAATACACAAAATGGCAGTGGGATTATAGATTCAACCAGAGTAGGATTTGTTGGTTTGCAGTTGAAGTTGAATAGGTGGATAAAACGAAATATGTGTGCATGCGGAAACAAGGTCCACTATATGGCAGCGCTGTGTGTGCCGCTCATCGTGCTCAGTTAAGGCTTGGGGAAGGGCGATGGCCGACGGCTTGCTGAGAAAGTCAGATAAACAGCTCTACTGGCATGCTGCGGGAGGGGTGGGGGCGTTAATGCCTGGTGGCGGTCAGCCAGGCACCAGTGATGGTACCAAATGTTACTGGCAGCTGTCACTCTCCTGCCACAGTGGCGGAAGCCTCCTGTGTGTGTGTGTGTGTGTGTTGTGCTAATTTGAGGGTTTTCAATCTCAGTGGTTTGTTGGACTACAGTGATCACACAAATGAGGGATCTTTTTGTTTTCTCTTTTCAAAGCATTGCCAAATCTAAATTGATGGCATCTAATTACTATTCTCGGTAAAATTAGGTAGGCTTTGAGATCCATTTACATTTCAAAGAGCTGTTGAAATGTGTCGTTTTGACCTCATACCTCATAATAAGCATTCTAGAGGTACTGCATACATCAAGAAATTTTGAGGTTGTTTGACAGCTTGTCGAGCCTAAAAGTGTGAGAGCTTGATTTGCCATTTGGTAGTTTCGTTGATTTTTTTGGCAGGAATATGTGAAAACTCCATATCTACATTCAGTGGATGTTGAAGGTCTGTTCAAATGGTTAGTTTTTTTTGTGATACAAAAAAATAGGCCATGATAAATTATTTCAAAAAGGTTTCTCACCATTAAGGTGACATTCAGATTGAACAGCTTGATCAATTTTGATGTTAATCTTTTCAAGAGGGCGGGTAAAAATATAATCTCAATTCCCATGAAGTTGAAATGTTGTGTAAAATTTAAATAAAAACAAGAACACAATGATTTGCAAATCCTTTTCAACCACTATTCAGTGATGCTACAAAGACATTAAACTATAAGATACCCTGTTAATGTTCAAATTGATAGTTGTGTCGTGAGTTTGTAGTGATTTATTTATTTTTCTCAGGTGGGGGGGAAACAAATATTCCCTAATTTTGAATTTGATGCCTGCAACATATTTCCAAAAATCTAAGACAATGGCATGTTTTCCACTGTGTGATATCACCTTTCCTTTTAACAACACTCACTGTGCGTCTGGTAACAGAGGATAACAACTGTCAAAGGGTTGTTGTTGAAATTCTTTCCCATTATTGCTTGACGTGCAAGTTCAGTTGGTCAACAGCGCCGGGTCTCCGTTGTCGTCTTTTGCCCTTCATGATGGCAGCAGATTTTCGATGGCAGCTCATTCTGAACTTCTGGCAGGCGAGTCTAGTACTCACACTCTTTCATTACAAAGCCATGCTGTTGTCACATGCGAAGAATGTGACCTGGCATTGTCTCGTTGAAATAAGCAGGCATGTCCTTGAAAAAGACGTTGCTTAAATGGCAGCATTTGTTGCTCTCAAACCTTTTCAATATTAGTGGTGCTTTGATAGATGTTCAATGGGCACGAATACACCCCATGACCATCATTGATGGTGGCTTTTGAACTTTGCGCTGATAAGAATTCCAATGTTATTTTTGTTGTTGTTTTGCCTCTTAGGCCTGGAGGACACAGTGGCCACTATTTCCAAAAAAACTATTAGAAATGCTCACTTTTCTACTTCAACATGCATTTTTAGATGTAGCCATGAACTGTGTTAATCGCAAATTATTTTAAAAAAGTTTTCCTGAGCCCAGGTGGCAATATTCTTAACACGATGATGTTGGATTTTAATGCAGTGCCACAAGAGGGATCAAAGGTCATGGCCATTCAGTGTTGGTTTTTGGCCTTGCTGCTTACATCCAAAGAATTTTCCAGATTTTCTGAAACTTTTAATGCTCTTATGGACCGTAGATGATGAAATCTCCATGGTCTACTGGAAGTTGTTTCACCTGGCGTTGCATTTTCCATTCTTGTGTCTGATGGGTACTTTTGGGATTATTGAGGTCATGCGCTCTACTGAATGTCATAGTAGTTTGCTCAGTGTCAGAAAAACAAAATGTACTTGTATGAAGAGCCTTTTATAGTTGAATTCTGACTACAAATGTGTCCCACGGTAATTGGATGAGACATCACTCTCGTAAAACGCTCCCGTCACTCTCACTATGTAGGACACAATTTGTGATTGAGCTAAAACTTGGTAATTGCGAGGCTGACCTCCGCCCACGTGAGAAAAATCATTTGGGAGACTTTGATAGCTACAGTATTATTCAATTGGCACTGACATGCCGCTTCCATTTATTTTCTTTTAGTTACGGTGGCTATCAGAGAATATGCCATGCCCTTCTACTGCTCACTCCTATCTTTAATAACCTGTGCTCAGTGGTCAGGCTTATCCCGTCTTTGTCATGATTGGCTGTGCTGCAAAGTGGGCGTGGCTTGAGCCAAACGCATCACACACTCACCATATCACACAGGCACTTTCTCTCCCTGCCTCCCTCTCTACCTTTTCACTCTGCCTTTTGCATACCAGAGAGCAGACTGCAGCAGGACCGACGGGCTTTCCTCATTCTTGAAGAGCAGGAGAATCAAGGGACTGTTATCAGCCAAAAAGAAAGGAGTGATATTCTCTTCTGAAGGCTGTTCCAAGAGTTTCCAGGTTCTACGGCAGAGACGTGCAGGTGGGTCTGTTTGCGGTGTCGGATGTGTGTGTCCATGCTTGTGAGTTTTGGTGCAGAAGCATCAGCACTGCGGAGACACCAACCATCGGCTCATCCAACACTCCCCTCCCCCGACTCCCTCTGCTGGATTATTCATACATGATTAGAGTATACTTGATTATTTTTGTTTAATATGTCCTTTAAATATTTGTGTGTATTGCCAGGCTGAAGTTGTGGTTTTCTAAAATGAACTCACGCATACTCCCATCCTTTGCAGATTTACATCTGGCCCCCGCTTGGCTGTGTAGGACCCTTGGGACAGGCCCACTTGCACACCGGCTTGCCTGCCCCCATCCCCCCTCCATCCTCATCAGCTGTAGGATGTCTGCGGCTCTCTGCTAACGAGGCCTCGGCGAGCAGCAGTAATGGGCGCTGCGCTGGCCGGATTCCCCACCATCCCCTCCGATACCGCTCTGCCACCCTCAGCACCACCACCTCCACCACGCTGCCCCCCCAGGACGGGCGCTCCCCTCAGCCCCGCTGATGGGCGAAGACACTGACGCCACCCCTACGCTCAACCACCGCGGCTTCCTCCCCGACCACAACTATGTGACTGAAGGTAAGCATATCGCAGAGTGAATGTTTGTGTGTTTAAACATGTTCACATTTGCGACTTATGGAGGGAGTGCGTGTACAAATGCGTGCGACTGCCCCATAATCTTTCTCTGAATCTGTATTCATCGATGAAGTGCTGACAGCAGCAGCAAAACGGAATAACAAGCTCTCTCTAATTTATAAAATTAAACTATCTTTAGCAAGTCTTCTGAATTCATTAATTCAATCTTATCCTGACTAAGGGTCTCCTACATATTTCATTATACGATTGTTCTTCTTCTGGTCCTTGTTTTTTTTCTTTTTCTTTCACTTTTGTAACTGTCCTGTTCCGTTGTGTACCACACTCTAGTTGCACTGCAGGGAAAAAGTGATCTGTCCTGCTCGCGCAAAGTAGGTTTATAAGGAACTCCACTTGCGGATGATGTAAAGTTGGCAGTTGTGAAGTGGGCACTTGGAGACAGCCTTCCACCTCCGATCGTGCCTCCGCATGTGACACCTCCTCACACTCATAGCCGTGCCACGGGGCCGGGCTGGTTTTAAAAATATGTTTCGGCTCTCGGAATCTGCCTGCGTTTTGATCAAATCCGTCAACATCGTGTTACACCACCTGCGCCACAACTTAGAACTGCTTTTAGCTGGTCTAAATATTAGTATACTTTCAGCTACCAAATAGTCAGATGTGTCGGGAGCATGTACAGTAAAAGAAAACACCCTTGGTCAGCCGCAACGCCCAGTGAGGCACAGTGCGGTCTGCCAAATCCCCAAATACGCTAAAAGAGGCTTGCATCTGGATGAAAACGTTTATGGCAAGTGCATCTGTGCTTTCTACAAAAATAGAGCCTCTAGTCTCAAACTTCACTTCTGTGAGACACGTGCTTTGTCTCTTCCCAAATGTAATAAAGCGGGATGTCAAATTGAATAGATAGCGTATCAGAATTGAAGCAGGGGGAATAGTATAGCCAGTCCAGCTGCACACATAAGCACATTTTTGTTTGGTTTCTTCTCCTCCACGCCTTCTGTTAACCGCAATTATATTGCTTATCTCACTTTTATGACAGATCTTTTTTCCTCCCTGTCACGTGAATTGAGGTGCTGAGTCCGTGCTGTGAAATAATTACCTTCATTTAGCGTTAATCAGAAGAGACGTGCAGTGGAGCCTGTTGAAGGTGTTAATTTCCTTTGCGTGTGCCTCTCCCATTGTGTTTTGTAGGAGTTTTTTTTCCGACCTTTTACATTTTTTGTTCGTAATATTGCCTTTGTCCGATAGGCCACAGAGCTGCAGGAAGTCGTTTGGTAACATCAGTCACCAGCACGCATGTATTATTGCCATAGCAACAGTCTGTGATAAAAAACATGCTGCTTTTCATGCTTGACCGGTATGACTGACAAGTTGTCTCCGCCCACCAATAATGGCAGGATTCATTATTCTCCGCCTCTCAGACAGGCACTATTCTGGTTGAATTACTGATGAGCTTTCAGCATGGTGGCCACACACACACACACACACACACACACACACACACACACACACACACACACACACACACACACACACACACACACACACACACACACATTAAGTGCACACTGAGATGGGATGGTGCAACACATTACCCAGCGCCTGCTGACAATCAATGCTTGAGGACCACTCAGTTAGTTTCTGTCACGAGTAAACGAAATGATTCAATTCCTGCCTCTTATGCCATGTCCGCTCCTCTTCCTCCACATCTCTTTCCATGTTCACTTCTCTCCTCATTCCCCAGCAACCTCCAGAGCATCTCACAGCATTGCTGAAGTGGCGCATCTGCCGAGCAATTAGCCAACATTGCTGAAAGGTTGTCCGTTAGTGCTGAAGGCAGATAGTATGAGAGGAGTGTGAGTGGTTCTAAAAGTGTTTGTTTGTATGACTGTTGTGTTTTCACCCTTTTGCCTTTGTGGCATTCATATCCAGTACTGTTTTTTCGTGTCTGTTTGTGAGAACATTTTGTGTGTCTTTGTTCAGTGAGGTTATATGAAAGAGTGTGTGTGTGTGTGTGTGTGTGTGTGTGTGTGTGTGTGTGTGTGTGTGTGTGTGTGTGTGTGTGTGTGTGTGTGTGTGTGTTAGCTTCACCGTGCATACATAAAAGTACACCCCAAGACCTTTCCATGGGGAGTTCCCTGGCCTTCAAAACCTACAAAGGAGGGCTGCTTAACCTTCCTCCACAAATCACAATTCCTCCCCTCCCCTCTTCTCACCATTTCTTCCACCTTTTCTCTTTTATTCCCTTTTCCCTCCTTACGAGCTGCCTTTGTTACACAAAGCTCCAACCGGAGTAGAATTTTCTCCAGGGATGCATGAGGCTTTGCTTTTTAATACTCATGAAATATTACTCATCCAAATATTGTGCCTTGCCCCCACCCCTGCGCGCGCCTTTGGCAATGACTTATTTATGATTAGTCTCTTTAAAAGGCTCACGATTGCGTTTCCCTTTTAGTTGCTGAGCTATTGTGAAATGGATGGATGGATGGATGTATTATAATTGTTATTTCAATATAGTGTGTCCATTTACTCCTCTGGTATTGTCAAATAAATTATATTTGTACAAATGAGTGACTGAATGGTTACACCACCACTGTGTTCTTTGGATGACTTCTACTCATGATTTGCATCAAATGCAATAACTTGACTTACCTTCACCATGGAGCAGCACCTGTTAGTATTTTTAGTCGAAGGGAGAAAATGAGGAATTCATTTGATCGGAAATTATGCTCAGCATTTAGTTGAGTCTTGGCATCTATTAGAGGCCACAATTTGAGGAAATGGCAATTGTGGCAATTTCTTCCAGCACTCTTTCTGTCATGATGGTCAAAGAATCTATTTTCCTTTGAAAGTCATACATTGAAACGACGGCCTTCCTTGACATATGAACTTGACTTCTGTTCAATTAGCGATATACCCGTGTCCGCCCTGCATGACTTCTTCTCCCCGCAAAATGTCACCCCAAAGCACATAATGTGTCATAAATAAAGTATAGTCATTATTGCATCACCTCTCTGAGCTATTCGGTGAATGCTCCTGGCCAAATATGGTGATGTAGTAACCCACGCCCCACCTTCACTCTCGCTCCCCACTTCCTTCCTTTTGTCCTTCCCACTCGCAACCCTTTTCTTCTTCCTCCATCCTTGCTCCTGTTGCAGGGCTGCTCCTGGCTATAGCCTGAAGAGCTCCGCCCATCCCGTCCACCCCTCTCCACCCTGGAGTCCTCCCCCAGGATGTTGAGCCCAATCCAGGTGCTGTGCTCCGACATCACTACCCTTTCTCTGGAGCCTGAGCCGTTTGCCTCTTATACTGAAGGTGTGTGTGCTCTATCCTCTTCTCACCCCAAAGGTCACATGTACAGTACGCCTTAACAGTTGCGCCACATGACGTCAATCTGAGACATGCAACGGTGTGCGTGTGTGTGTGTGTGTGTGTGTGTGTCTGGGGAATTATTCAGTCTGCGTCTGCGCATCACAAATATGTATTTCATACTTCACTTTGTCAGTCTGCATTATTCCTTTTGTGTGCCACTTTTGCTGAACCAACCATGTTATTTTTATCTCAGACTGTATGATGTAGAATGTGTGTGTGATTGATTTCCATAAATAGCTTGACCAGACGAAGCGCAGTCGTCTTTTCCTCTCCCAAGTCAAAAATGCACAGGATTACATTTGAGGATTTCAAAACTGTTGATGCTTAATCAGTTGTCCAATAACATTGAGTGGTAAACTGGGCGCAAATCTCTAAGCTACAAATATTTTGTCACAGTAGTCTGACACATCTGTTGAAAGTATTTTTGTTTAGCGTAACTAATTTCAGAACTGAGCAACCAAATCGTCTCTGGTGAATACAGTAGTTGTTTTGCCAGCATGCTGCTTCTAATTGTTTGTGTCAATGACCATTAGGCTCACACCAACTTTGCTTCACTGTGTCCAAGATCCCATGCTGTGCTATCCCAGAATCACTTCTCTATATTTATGTGTTTTTCCAACACACACACACACACACACACACACACACACACACACACACACACACACACACACACACACACACACACACACACACACACACACACACACACACACACACACACACACACACACACACACACACACACACACACACACACACACACACACACACACACACACACACACACACACACACACACACACACACACACACACACACACACACACACACACACACACACACACACACACACACACACACACACACACACCGTTTTTCCCTAGTTACAGTAATTCCTAAACTGCAGGGATCGATTTAACGTCTGACAGTCATGTCCCTCCTCTCCCCAACCTGTTTCTTTCTTTTTTTTTTCTCTACTGGGTAATTTGAGTACACACACTTGTGCACACGTACATGCCGGGTGCACATGCTGCACACACATCCTAGCCGACATCCACAAACATCTCCTGCTGAGCAGCATCTTGTCCTCACTTTTAAGGAGTGTGTGTTTTTGGCTGTGCATTAATGGTTGATGTTTTCCCAAAACTGATTTATCCGTAATTGGGACAGTGGGAAGTCTGCTCCCCTCCCTGTCCCTGTTGTGTCTCAGAATTCCCTTCTCCGCCCCCAACATCCTCTCTTTCCCCATTGCCCCCCCCCTCCACCCCCCACGGCATTGCTTTTCTTATTTATTTACTTTTTGCCTCCTCATGAGGACTACAATGACTCCCACCCCCTCCACCCCACTTATTATGGGGGATGCAAAATCTGCTCTTTAAAGACAGAGAGAGAGAGAGAGAGAGAGAGAGAGAGAGAGAGAGAGAGAGAGAGAGAGAGAGTGAGAGAGAGAGACCTGTAAAAAAATAGGTTATAACTTGGGTTATAATAATGTTTTAGATTTTTTATAATAGTTTTATTTCATTTTGTCTTTTTTGATCATTCCTTTTTTAGAACAATTTTGTTAAATTTCATTAATTTTTACTTTTTTTCCGAAAATGCTTCACTTAATTAAAAGTGTCCTATTTGACAATGTGTGGTGTTACCAACAGCCAGTCAGAGCCCAAGAGAAAGAAAATCCTGCCAGACTGCTTTTATGTACATATTGACTTTTTTACTCTATTTTACGACTCATATTTTCTCAACTCAACCCCGCTGTATTTATAGAGCATTTTAAAACAACCAGTACCATATACAAAGTGCTGTTACATGGAGCAAAAACAATTCATACAACAAACAATAAAAGAGTAAATTAATAACAAAGACAGTAGAAACCACAAAAAAAAATCAAACAAAAAAATTAAGTCTCATGCTGATTTTGATATTGCACAGTACAGTATTTATAGTCTAGTATTTAACATAAAACTTAGTAAAACCCTACTTTGTCTAAACAATCACTATACACTGCAGATTGCCACAATAGGTGGTGGATTCTCACGACAGACAAAGAGATACAGTGGATATAAAAAGGTTTGTACATTCTTGTGCAAATGCCAGATTTTTGTGGTATGGAAAAATGCGACGAAGATAAATCTTGTCAATGATTTTTCCACCATTGTGACCTGTAACTGTACACCTATTTATGTTTTCTTTTCTTGGGGGGAGTAAAAATACACAAGATAGTTGCACAAATGGGCGCAACCTCTTATATCTGCAATGGGATTGCGTTCGGGAATTGTCCAATCTCATTGAAACAAATACACTTTAAAAGTGCCTGTGGTGTTCCAGTAGGCCTTTCCTGATGTATTTATTTAATTATTTATTTTCTGCTTTCTAGGCTATTCTAGTAAAACTGAAATGGCTGACTGTAATGCATTTTGAGTGATATTGATATTATCTGATGAGGCCAAGGTTGAATTTTATGGTCATATTTATGTTTGGCACAAGTGCAATGTTCCTCATCACTTTAAAAGAACACCATGCCCACTGTGAAGCATTGTGGTGACAACAGTATCAAACTTCAGGGGGGTGGGGGAGTGGAACTGGGGCCTTAGGCTAGTGGAGGGAATTAAGAACAGTTCCAAATACCAATCGGTGTTAGCAGAACACTAAGGTGTTTGTTTCTGCAAGAAAGCAAAACAAATGTCAGGAAACGCAGACCAGAACATATTAATTTGAGTTTGGGTTAATCACTGACACTTTAAATGGTGTCATGCCGGTAAAACAACAAGGGTTCAGTTATTTTTATGCCCCGTCTCAAACAAATGCAGTAAAGTTATCGAGTATATTAATGGTAGAAAACGTTTTGAAATGTTTTATCTTGGTTTTGTTTTTTTATTTTTTGATAGTGTGGACTTTTTATATCTACTGTACATTCCAGAAAAGATCTGTGATATACAGTAGCACTGCTGAGTTAGATGAACCGCGACCTTGCCGGGGAACATTGCTCATACTTTGCCCAATTCACAATAGAGGCTAAAATGATACATTTGTTCTTATTATCTTTTTGAGTTCACTCTCATTTGATTGTTGAGATGTGTTTGAAGTTGAATGTGTGATGGAGCAGCAGTGCGGTGGCAAGTCGGAATTGCCTGCCTCATGCAAATGACTCTCTGTGGGAGGCCGACACAGTTTGCTTGCAACAGCACACACATCCACTGTACTGATAACCTTGCAGATATGCATACACTAAAACACACACACACACACACACACACACACACACACACACACACACACACATGAGTTTATGATGAAGCACTTGTCCTTTCTACACCTTGACTGTTCAAAAGTTAAAGAGATGAATAAGGTTAGAAGATGGAAACATGCTATCAGTGAGGTTTGCCAAACAGGGAAAGATGAGAACAACGTGTGCTGCATATTTGATGCTGCTACAGTTTGTGCCGCTCCGGCAGTCTTTGC
Organism: Hippocampus mohnikei; assembly: GCA_026261675.1. NCBI lineage: Eukaryota > Metazoa > Chordata > Actinopteri > Syngnathiformes > Syngnathidae > Hippocampus > Hippocampus mohnikei. Next base: position 24,735,981 of record JAKGUB010000557.1, read on the forward strand.
TTAGCTTAGCTCTTCCGTGACTATGAAGATACTGTTGTCTGACTCTTACACACAGACACACACGTTGACCTCTCAGTCGTGTGTAACACTGTATTCTAATGTTTAGCTGCAATCGGTTTGTCGATCTCTAGGAATGAATTAACTTGTTTGTGGGCGGAAGTGAAGTGGCTCAATTATTTCACCCTGCCCCTTCTTCCTGGATTGATTTAATCCCACCTCCTCCTCGATCAGAGTGCCATATACGGCAGTCGAGTACCACTGCTACTCGTTGGCTCAGGCTGTTACCAAGGCAACCCTCCTCGTTGGAGGACACCCCTCCTCGCCCACCTCCTTCCTCCACCGCCTCCGTCCAAGCCCTTCTTCCCGCTCCATCTTTCCCATTTCACCACTGCCAGCATCACCACCACCAGTGAGTGTACTGCCGAGCTGCAGAGTACTGTGGGGGAGGGATGAGCGTCAGGCTTGAATATGGAGAGACAACCACGAGAGGATGAGAAAGGAGTGCGATGTGGCCAAAAATGACAATCAGCGCACCGTATGTATAATGTAGAAGAAGGAGCGCTGACCCCGGACAGTGGTGTGTGAGAGCGTCAGAAGCAAGGCTGGGGCGTGCTTGTGTCGGGAGATGGAAAGGCAGAGAAGCAACACTTGCCCTCATCATAAATTCAGTCTGAGTCAAGGCCGCCATGAAATTGGCAGCGCTACAGCGTTGAATCTCAACACTCAATAAATGCTCCCCCTGCGCTCTGCTTTTATTACAACCACAGCTTATTGAGGACTGCTTTCTTCTGTATCAAAACTCTCTGGACTCCTTTCATTGAAGGCCTGGAAAGCTCAGCTATGACCTAGTTAAATACATTTTTGGATCATTTGGTAGATTTGTGATTTTTGTTTTTTTGTGACTGTGAAAAAAAAATTGTAACTGAAGCAGAAGCCATTTGAATTAATGTAAGTAACCCAGATTCGATTTACTGATTTTAAACAGCATTTTAAATAAACAGCTTCTTAATTAGGAATGCTCCTACACTCCAGTTTCATTTGAAATTGACAAAATACATCCAGATGTTCAAATATAGGTAAAAATTACACAGTGTGGCTTTATTCCACAGAACTAGAAAGTAGGCAAAGGGTTTCACTTCAGTTTTTGACCTAATTGTGAGTATTTTTTATTTATTTTATATATATATATATTCATTCATTCATCTTCCGAACCGCTTGATCCTCACTAGGGTCGCGGGGGGTGCTGGAGCCTATCCCAGCTGTCTACGGGCAGTAGGCGGGGGACACCCTGAATCGGTTGCCAGCCAATCGCAGGGAACTATATATATATATAAAATAAATTTAAAAAAATTAAAATGTATTTTATTTATATCCCCCTATTCCAGGGGGATATTTTTCTGCAGACATTCTTCAGCCCAGAACAACACATTAAGTGCCAATGTCTCTTTGAAACTGCAAATCCAAGATTATTTTTTCCAAAAGTCCAAAAAGTATTGCAAAGTATTTATAGCGACGCTTTGTCAAAGAAAATCATTACAGGCACCCGTATTGACAAGTGGAGGCTAACATTAAACCATTTTCAAGCCTCAGTTGTTTCATTCGACAAGTGAGGACATATTCTGCATATTGTATGATCACACTATCCAGTTTGGGTGATGCATAATTACAAATGCTCTTCAGCTCATTGTTGTAGCAATATAAACAAACAAAAAAGTACACTTATGATTTCTCAAGTGACACTACTCTTGTGGGTTGCAGTGTTTGAATATGTGAATCATAATGACGCAAGTTTGTGATGCGTTTTTCTTCTTTTCTGAAGCCCACATCATTCGGTTGGTTATTATGATGCAGACAAACTGGATGATGCATCCTTTTTTTTGTGCAACACCCGCAATGACCCACTCCCTACCCCATCCCCTCCGTCATCATTGTCTCTCTTTCTGTCCCCGTGCAGCCGACATCATCTCCACTGTTGAGTTCAACCACACAGGAGAGCTGCTAGCCACGGGGGACAAGGGAGGCAGAGTGGTCATCTTTCAGCGAGAACCTGAGGTAGGCACTGCACCATAAAGCCTCACGCACACACACACACACACACACACACACACACACACACACACACACACACACACACACACACACACACACACACACACACACACACAGAGAGTTAAGGTAGTTTCACCTCATCCGCAAGTGGAATGATGGATGAGGTCTGATCGTTCTCCAGCTACAGTTTGCTAAATAGTTGAGGCTCCTGCTGTGTGCATCATGACAGTTCTGCAAAGTCTGCACCGCACTCCTTCCTCAAGATATATTTCACTGATGTTACAATGTGCCGTTTGACTAATAAAATGCTTCCTCTCAGCTCTCCTCTCTTCGTCTTTACATACATCAACACCCCCTTTTTTTTTTTCCTATCCGCAGAGCAAAACCGAGCTGTTCTCCCAGGGAGAGTACAACGTCTACAGCACTTTCCAGAGCCATGAGCCAGAATTTGACTACCTTAAGAGTCTGGAGATTGAGGAGAAGATCAATAAAATCCGATGGCTGCCTCAGCAGAACGCGGCACACTTCCTCCTCTCCACCAATGGTGAGTTTTGCTATGAAATCAGGTGGCACTGAAAAGAACTTTTTAGATATTGCCTCACGCCAGGGCAATTTTTTTCCCCCTGGGACGTTTAACCTCACGTAGACAGTGTCTGAGGTCAGGGTTTCAGTGGGCATGATGAAGTGAAGAGCATTAGAGGGATAAATGGTATTAAGGTTACATTGAAATCAGTGTTACAAAACCTAAGTAGATTTTCCCTCACATAAAGAGATTTATTAGGTTTCCAACTTCCCGTTGTGCGAGGGGATTTTCTGTTAAGGACTGACGGCGCTGGCTTGTGTCGTTTTTGTGGTGAATTAGGATGTGTGTTGTTTTGGATAATTGCGCGTCTTTTAGTTTGACTGTATATGACTGAAAGAGGAGTGCATCATTAATATATTTATTCACGGAGTCAAAATAGTTTTCCAGACTCAATCACGTGATTGGAAATTGCATAATTACCTGAAAGAGATGGACACTTTTTTTTCCCAATTTTATAAACAGAGCTGGCTTCATGCAGCAGTCTGTGTGTGCTCCGCAGCCGTAGTGCTCTGTAGTGGGTGAGGCCTTTGTGTTTGGAGAGAGACTTTTGTGTAGGTCTGCAGCTCATTAAGGAAAAAGAGGTACTTGGTAAGATGCGTAAATAAAGAGTTGAAAGAGTGACATATTCACCCCACACACACACACACACACACACACACACACACACACACTAATGCATTGCAGAGAGATTGGATGGGACTCAGGTTCAGCAGTTTTAAACACTTAATTTGTGTAGGCTCACTACGCTTATCTCACCTACACAAAATTTTCCACCTATCCTTTACAAAAGCCACCAAAATAAATGCATGAAGATGTATGAATAAAAACAGAGAATTACTTTTTTAAAAATAGAGGGCTCTACATACATTTCAATACATCAAGAAGCACAGAAATTCATAAATCATATTTTTCTGTTTCATTTAACAGATAAAACCATTAAGCTGTGGAAGGTGAGTGAACGAGACAAACGTCCGGAGGGATACAACCTGAAAGATGAGGAGGGTCGGATCAAGGACATTTCCACTGTAACCTCCCTACAGGTAATAATATGATAATAATAATAATAATAATAATAATAATAATAATAATAATAATAATAATAATAATAATAATAATAATAATAATAAAAAAATAAACACACACAAAAAAACAATGCAACCAAATGAGCCTTTTCTCCATCAAGCTCAGCACTGCAACTCCATGGCACCATTAAACAAATGAATTTGGGCTCGGGCATGCATTATGAATGCCAATGGAGGCAGACGGTTAAATATTAATTTACGATATAGAATCTAATTGCTTAAATGGAATCTACTGTCTGTATTTATACCATCTTCGTCATCACATGTGAGAGTAAATGCCTCGCTCTTCTTTACAGGTGCCTGTTTTGAAGCCCATGGACTTAATGGTGGAGGTTAGCCCACGGCGGGTGTTTGCCAACGCCCACACCTATCACGTCAACTCCATCTCGGTCAACTCGGACCACGAGACCTACATGTCCGCTGATGACCTGAGGATAAACCTCTGGCATCTGGACATCAACAACCGCAGCTTCAGTATCCTTTGTTGACTTCACGGGGAGACGATCCGACGCGGCATAAATAGTGCACAATGATGCTGGAAAGGAATGTTTTACTAATGTACACGCACGCATTCGGTGCCACTTTGCTGCACAAAGAAACAACATTGGGGGAGGGGAATATTATTCTTGGGGAGTGAAAATGTATCTTGATGAATAATTCAAAGACTGCATCAATATTTCAGACCCTTTCTGAGCTTCATTGCAGCTCAATAGGTTACGCTATTGCCACGGTCCTGACCCAGAAAGGATTTATTAGATTACAAATGATCTGACTGTCAAATGGATTTTCTCACGGTCAATACTTACGGTACATTGCTTTTAATTTTTCTCTTGTAATGATTTTAAGGATTTATGTACAGAGCGGGTTGCGTTGCCATTTACAAAATACTTAGACTGCTCATATTTATAAGAGACTTGAGTGCATTTCTAATTAGTTTCTCAGGGACTCATTGAGTGAATAAATTCAACGGATTAATGGAAGTGCAAAATCAGTCTCGATAAGCCGACTGTTGTTTTCTTGAGCCGCCCTTTTTTCCCTCAGACATTGTGGACATCAAGCCAGCCAACATGGAGGATCTGACAGAGGTGATCACAGCGGCCGAGTTTCACCCCCACCACTGTAACCTGTTTGTGTACAGCAGCAGCAAAGGCACCCTGCGCCTCTGTGACATGAGGGAGGCGGCGCTGTGCGACCGACACTCCAAATGTGAGAAACCTGCTGAGATGCTCGACTCGTGTCCTAAAAATGTCAAAGTAAAATCGCTTGTTACGGACAAATCGAATAACTTGAAGTTGGAGTAAGGAACAACAGTTTTGCTCCTAGGCTTCTTCTGCAGTTATGAATTGGCAGTTGTCAAAGAAATTCAATGTATGCATCAAACACAAAGACCACTAAGAGGACGCCACCCGCAGCGGCTCTTCTTGTTGTCTTGTTGTCTGGTTGAGAGGGAAGAAATTTCATCTGTGCTGTATCAGCACATTTGACAATAAAGTTGTACTTGACTTGAATGTTCATTTTGGACTACCATAGAAGTCCAGTTATCCAGTTCACACTTCAGTATAAAACAGATAAACTGAGTGAAAATGTGTTTTTGTTCAAAATGTTAAAATGCCGACAGCTCACAGAAAATGCAGAGAGTACATATTAGAGCAGTAAAACACTTTATGATGCTGGATTGTCTCTTTCTAATTTTTATGACGGTCGGTCAAAAAAAAAAAAAAGTGAGGCACTGTTTTTCAGTGATGTAATTCTCTCCTCTTCGATCATTGAGACATCTGGACAAGAGCACCAAATGTGAATTCAATCATAGTCTTTGTGGCTTATTGTCACCTGTGTCCATCAATTTGTCTCAATTCATTTCACTGTGACGCTGCACACATTTATCAGGTTTGACATGTTTGCCTCCCCTCCAGTGTTTGAGGAGCCGGAGGACCCCAGTGCTCGCTCCTTCTTCTCCGAAATCATCTCCTCTGTGTCTGATGTCAAGTTTAGCCACAGCGGGCGCTACCTGCTCACCAGAGACTACCTGACTGCCAAAGTGTGGGACCTCAACATGGAGAGCAAGCCCCTGGAGACCTACCAGGTGAGGCAATGGCCTGCTGTGGTCTTTTTTTTCTTTCTTCATGTTTGACCCCAATGAAAGGGGACAGGGTGGACTAAACTGCTGTCAAGGAATGCATTAAGTGCACCAGGCTTGTTCCATTATTCTTTTTTTGCTTTGTTTGTGGCATCCAAAGTTGTCATTGATGGTTATCATCCAATTTAGAAATACTACACAATTCTTTAACAAACATCATTGGGTAATGGCAGAAATGTATGCATGGGCATTGAATTACACGTAGCTACTCTACTTGAATTGAGAAGTTGCTGAGCCTGAATTTTCTCAAACATACCATTTTCTATATCGTGCTCTTTTATCCATCCATTTTCTGATCCGCTTATCCTCACAAGTGTCGCGGGCGTGCTGGAGCCTATCCCAGCTGTCTTTGGGGAGTAAGTAGGGTACACCCTGAACTGGTTGCCAGCCAATCGCAGGGCACACGTCAACGAACAGCCATCCGCGCTCACACTCACGCCTAGGGACAATTTAGAGTATTTCATTAACCTGCCATGCATGTTTTCGGAATGTGGGAAGAAACCTGAGTACCCAGAGAAAAGCCACGCAGGCACGGGGAGAACATGCAAACTCCACACAGGAAGGTCGGAGTCAGAAGTGAACCCTGCACCTCTGCACTGTGAGGCCGACGTGCTAACCAGTCGACCACCGAGTCGCCCGGTTCTCTTTTAAAGAATTTAAATCCAGAGACCCATCTAATTGGCCCTTTAGGTCTGAAACAAATACATATACATGTGCAGTCATACCATAACTGTCTTTGAAATGCTGTCTCGTTACAAAACAAAAACCTTGGACTTTTATTTATTTATTTTTTTTTTTTTAATGTGTGGTCACAACTCGCTCCAAGGGTATCTGAGTGTGCAGGGGCACATGAGGAAGATGAGGAGTTATTTACACTCTCATTGAAGATTAACAGGAAGAAGGGATACTTTACCCAGTGCCTGACACCTAGATCTGCAATGCAGCATGGAGGAAGTGGAAGAGGAAGGGAAAGAGGGGTGAGAGGTTGGCAAGAAGAGGAAGTGAGAGGAAGACTTTTAGGATATGGCAGAAAGATAGTAGCACTTTGTAACTATCGCAAAGTGATTAGAGGAAGGAGGGGCAAGTCCATTTAAACTGCCCCGCATCCCGAAAGAAGAAAACACTGTACTTAAAATGATGGAACATGCATTCACAAGAATATAATTTAATACCCGAAATGACACAGTAACCCCCACCATAGAAAGAGACCCTTGATGGGGGAAACAAAAGTGAGAAAAGGGGGCTCAGTAGAGAGCAAGGGGCAACAAAGGTGTATACTGTGTATCAGCCCCTCAGAGCCGACACACACTGCTGAGACAGGCATGTTGCATTATATCACAGGAGGGGGGCCATTATACGTGTGTGCGCTCGCATATTTCGATTATCATGGCCTTGGTGTGTGATAATAGCTGGATGTTAATTGCGTTTTCGATTAAGATGAACTCCTGGTAGATAATATTGCTGAGGGCGGGTGTTGTCTTATTAGCGATGCCCTCGGGGAGGTTTTGTCTTACAACTGTGCACAGTTAATGTGTTTCCTCTGTGTGTGTGTGTGTGTGTGTGTGTGTGTGTGTGTGTGTGTGTGTGTGTGTGTGTGTCCTCCATTTCATCTTCTATTTTTAGTTTACTTGCAGTCAACAGCCAAGTGAAGCAGATGTGTGTTAGATTCATTTTTAATCTGTGTGCTCCTCCAGGTTCACGATTACCTCCGCAGCAAGTTGTGCTCCCTTTATGAAAACGACTGCATCTTCGACAAGTTCGAGTGCGCCTGGAACGGCTCAGACAGGTCTGTCTTTATTGTCCGTCTATATTTTTATATCACCGTAGCCAAATCCCATTCACTACTATTGTTTGAAAATTTCACTCGATGGTACTACAAGTTGTGTCTTGAGATCTGACTGACCCGACAGTATGCCTTCAACTCATTTTTTTTTTTGCTGTGACTTCGGAGCAAAATTTGAGATGCAAGCACTGTATGCTGGCATTGAACCCAACCCAAGTCATTTCATTTAAAAAAAGCAGCTGTTCGGGAGTTAGAGAACAATTTTTCCAAAAAGAAGCATCAATTTGTTTGCCACTCCCAGTTGAACTTGACAGTCAAGCAAAACATAAAAAATAAGAGAATCACATTTGTGTATTAAAACAACCATGTAGCTTTGCTCTAGTCTGCTGGCTACATGCTAACATTATTGTAAATAACAGGCTCACAAATAACAATGGTGTCACCATGTTATACTGTGGCCCTTTAAGCAACTGATACCAATGGTGGAGCAACACATGTAAACATAAAATACAACAATACTCACAGTTATATTCTTTATGCTCCTTGAAAAATTACTAATAATATTACAGATTACTGAGTGAGTTACGTACAGTAGAAACTCTTTTTGCATCTGAAAGAACATACTACACTGCTGTCAGTCATGCACATTAGAAAAAACACATTGGATTAAATCATGATGTACATACTGTATAATCCTTCACGTTCTTTTCAATTATGTCATCGCTTAGGGATTTGTAATGTAAAGAACATTCTAGTGAGATTTTTCCTCATTAATAACCAATTACCAAAATGTTGTATGGGGTTTTTGGGGAGGCTGGAACACAATAATGGCTTTTCTATTCATTTCAAAGAGGAGAGATGCGTGTTTTTAGTTACCAGCGTGGTTATGAAACAAGTCAAACTCTGATCTTAAGGCAACACTATTGGGAATGAATTAACCTTGCCAGGCTTACTCAATTACAGCTGGCTCAAAAGTTAGCCAACCTATCAGACGGCTGTTGGAGTGTGTTAAATGTCGCACTCGCCAAAGCGAAACTGCAAGCTACCAATGGCAGCCTATAAAGAGATTAGCTGCATTTGTTTAGTGAAACAAGAACTACATTGAAGGCTTAACTCAACGGAAAAGACATTTTCTAGACAGTGTTTTCCAAACTTGAGCCAAGGCACATATTTAATATTGGAAAAGTCTCACAGCCCACCAAGAAAAATGTCCCCGATAGCAACAGGTGTATACACAGGTTCATTGTAGCTTCTGCCATCTAGTGACAGAGTATTTAACAGTTCTGCCTGTCATAATACATCACTGGGATAAGCTGATTTATTTGTCGTAAATAAAGACAAATGGTGAACAATTCAGTAAAAAATTAAGTAAAATCTGATCATTTCTTGTGGCACACTTGATTTTTTCGCAACACAAATCAGCGGTTGAAAGTCACTGACCTAAAAGGGGGAAAAAAATGAAAGCTTTTGATCGCTCAGGCAAAAATGATCTCCCTCTCCCTCCTCCAATATTGAACCTCCATCTATCCATGGAACATCAAGGTCGGACCTGATCCCAAACCATCTGCATGAAATTCATTTACATGAACCCACAGCATCATCCCCACTAACTCGACGCTTTCGATGAGTTTTCTGACTATAACTGGGTCCCTCCACTCCTCTCGTGTGTGTAGCGTGATCATGACAGGAGCCTACAACAACTTCTTCCGCATGTTTGACCGCAACACCAAGCGTGATGTGACCTTAGAAGCGTCCCGGGAGAGCAGCAAACCCCGAGCCGTGCTCAAGCCGCGCAGGGTTTGCGCCGCCGGGGGCAAGCGGCGCAAAGATGACATCAGCGTGGACAGCCTGGACTTCACCAAGAAGATCCTGCACACGGCGTGGCACCCAACGGAGAACATCATCGCCATCGCTGCCACCAACAACTTGTACATTTTCCAGGACAAACTCAACTCGGAGATGCATTCGTGAGCGCCAGTCGAGATGCACCAATGTCAGAATGTACGCAATCAAACGCTCACGGGACGAAGCCTCAAGTGACCGGACGGGCATCCTACGTCACATACACATGCTCACCTCTTCATCAACCTCGGACAAGTGGAAGGACCTTAAATCAGGTCATGATGGGATTATGGAGTCTCTTTGGAATAGGAACCTCAGACTGGAAAGATGTTTACATGTTGTTCTTGTTTTTCACTGCACCCTTGTGTATTTTTAGCCATGGACATACTGTAATCCAATTCAAACCTGTTGTGTGATGATAAATGGGGCATTGATGTTCCCGGTCACATGTTTAATTTAATATCCTCCATTTCTGTTTTGGTCTGTTCTCTCTAATGTATGACAATGACACGACGATGGTTATAATACGTCCCTCTTAATCCAAGATCTCTCCGGTTCAGGAGAGTCTCACATGGCTTCAGAGGGAAGCAGAAGTGCGGTTTCACGTGTGGATGCACACAATTATCTCCTCCACATGTATGCAAATTTCACAGATTCTTCTTGTGGTCTGTGGCTGCATTTTGCTCTACTTTAACACAAACAAAAAAAAACAAAACAAAAAACTTTTTTTTCCCTTTTTAAATCAGCAACTAAGCAAAAATATGCTGCATGTCACAACAGATATAGCCTACTATAGACTGACTGACTGACTTGGCTGCCTTCTTAACCATTTAGACCCAGCTGTACAAAAATGCTTACAGCACGAAGAAACCATTGTTGACCGAACTCTCTTTACCTTTGCGTCTGTGGATGCATGTTTACTGATGTTCGGTTCATACTCTTACATGTTACCAGTTGGAATGAAGCTGTACGGGATCCACCCAGTGTAAAGGAGATCCAATACAAATGTTTGGGGTTATTGTTATACTCTAAAAGAAAAAAAGGGCCTAATGGTGTCTGTATCAACCTTCGTTTTGGACACGTCTGAGAATTTTGTTTCAAATCCATCAAGTGACTGTGGACTCAATGATTTACAAAATGATTGTCTCCAAAGCGACAGCAGAGAGATGCTCCGTTTATCTCTTCAGCCTTCCTCACTGATTACTTTGCTAATGTCAAGAATTGTTTATTTTTGGAGAACAATGTATTCTTTTATTTCACTTTTTGAATAATAAAAACAAATCCACTTTTCTCCATGTGCTGACCAAACTAATGTCAAATTTTGCATATTTTTGTGCTCATGTACGTTGATGACAAACGTGTCAAACAGGCAGGAATGAAAAATTCTGGGGAGGTTTTGGGAATAAAGATTTCGACAATTGCATCCATTGTTATCATAGACAGAATCCTCTGTGGCATTTATTCTCTTCTCGCGGGAATCAGCGCGACGGCAGTCTAGGACCCCACCTAGTGTTTTTACACAGTACTTCATCAAAATATACTGTGGATAGTCTTAAAATCCATGTACTGTATCTTTATTAACCCACTCTCCATTATTAAGCACATGCAAATAATCCCAACGCAGTATTCTCAAAAATACAAAAACAACTCTCCATGTTTATCATGAATTTATCAAATTCCAATCAAGGTTACTCAATTCTTTGTAAAGCTCAGCATTTCTATGTGCAATAAATACAACACGATGAATTATTTTCTGGGTCACAAAGCAGAAAATACTGCCGATCCCAATTCAGACATAATCACTCAGGGGTGATAACATTTAACATTTTTGATTCCTGCACAGCAGGCTTTTAAACACAGACGTAAGAGGAAGGGAAGGCACAATAAATAATTGCAATAATTTTTCAAATGAAAAGGATCCCAGAAATGTTTAGTTTATGTAAAATGCAATTTAGGCACTTGAACGCAACTTGCTAATATCAACCGCCTGATAAAAGTCGCACTTCGATAGTTACTCCCGTCATTTGACTCTGCAACAAGTTGGTGACATTAAAAAAAACATCTTCAAAATTATGAAAACATCGGTCACAAGACCAAATGTGACCCCAAGGTTTTGGAGGCGTCTTTTAGTGTTGACCTTTGAAAACATGACACTACTCGCAAACACTAAAGAGCAATGAAAATTCACAAGAAGCTGAATCTTCCCGTTTAGAGGAATGCATGTTTTCTCAGAACAGTTTGTTACAGAAGACAAATGAATCAAGCCACACCAAGTTAGATGAGGGAATACTACGCTGTCACTTCCGTGACAGCGTCGGTTTCAATGTCAGAGAGTTGGTGTAGTCGTGCGGTCAGGAAAGGGTTGAAGAAGAAGTCGAAGCCAAACTGCAGGGCGCTCTGGGCCGTGCGCCTCCAGTCGTGTTCGATCTTGTACTGCCTACGGCTGGACAGGCGGGCGTTGCCGCACGACAAGCAGTGAATGGCTTTGAGCTCGAAAACGGGCCATTTGGAGCCCAGACGTCCCTCCAGGATGGTGCTGAACTCCACCAGGCTTCCCGCGTTCAAGTACAGCAGCACCGACTTGAACTCATTGCTGGCGCGCAGGACGATGTCCTTGGTGGCGTCTTCGTCCTCCACAAAGGTCCCGTTCTTGGTCTTCCTCTCTTGCGGCATGCCCATGGTGACTTCGAACTTGTAGCGGTCGAAGCGCTTCACGTGGCACTCGTGCTTGGCAAGTTGTTTGAGTTTACAGAGGGGGTCTTGGAGCGGCGGAACCAGGAAAGGGTGAGGCCCCACCGGGGGGTCTTGCGTCTTGTCGCATGCAGGATACGGCTGACCATACAGACAACGCATCCAATTCCCCACCAAAACGGGAAGCAGGTTGATGACCGACTGCGCCCCGTTCTCGATGTCTGTCACTCGCACGTATTTGAAGCGGCCCGTCCAGGTGACCCTGTGGCCTTCGAGGTGGGAGCAGAGGATCTGAGTTTGGGCCATGTTGGACTCCTTCCACGACGATGGGCCGCACATGTTGCTGTACTCCGGCCACGTCAGAGTGGAGTTGTACACCTTCATGCCTTCCGACCTGTACACGTACATCCAGCAGAAGAGCAGCACGGCGCTGAGCCACACCAGGATGAGTTTGACGATGCTGCTCCTGGACAGCGAACGAAACAACATAATGGGGTTCAGGCTGAAGCGGGTCCAAAGCCTCAGAACGACCGGCACGAAGCACACGGTCAGTGTGACGGCCATCTTGGTGATCTCCAAGGCCACGAACCACTGCAGGAGCTGGATTACAAGTATTGCGGCCAGGCCCAGGGAGAGAACGGGCAGCGCGAACAGGAAGAGGAAGTAGCCGGCACAAGTCCGTATTAGGCCGATGGCGGTGGCGTTATTGAGGAACACCAAGCAGAGCTCGCACCACGTGAAGCAAACCAGATACGGCACCAGGCACAGGTAAGTCCCCTTGAAGCCTCTCAGCTGGGCCATGCGGAATAGGAGGTAAACCAGGTGGCCGTAGAGGGCGCAGGGCACACCGATGTTCAACGCCACGATGTCACCCAGAGGCACCGAGATGAACGTTTTCCCGAAGATCCTGAGCACCCACAGGGAGTCCGGCAGCAGGTAAGCGAGGGAGCAGGCGCCCGAGAGTACTTCCGTGAGCAGGGCCTTGCGAGCGAACAACTTGGCGGAAGCGTGGAGGCTGAGGAAGGCGGTGACTGTGAAGAAGAGGGCCACCGCCGCCAGCTCGGAGCACGGGATCCATGACTTGTCAGCCACCGGAAAGGAGAACACCACGAAGACCACCGAGAGCAAGAAGTACCTGAGGTAAAAACACGTATTTTCTTCTCAATCTTCTGGAGTAAAATGGCTGAAGTTCCCAAATGAAGGATGAAGCTTTGCCACCTGCTGAACATTTACAAAATGCTTTGGATGAACAAGCTTGATTCGAAAACGAATGGCTGAGTCATGCGGGGGTGGAGTTTTGTACCAAGACCGAGTGATGAATGAAAATGGGTTACAATTTTTGAGCCCTCCTTCCCCCCAAAAAAAACTAAACAAAAAAAATTTGCACAAAACTGATTCGTGAAGAAAGGAAAGGGCATATGAAAAGCAGGTTCCACTGAATTCATAACAGAGAGAGCAGAACTAATCAAGCACTATTTCCATAATTGAAATAAGTTGTCCTTACAAATACGGCTCCAAGTGTGTCCGTCCAAAGTTGGTCTCAGCTTGCTCCAGATCAAGACCAGGCTCAAAGTGAGCCAGCAGGTCAGTTAGGGCCCGAAAGTTCTCCCAAGCTTTGGAGTTCTATCGGGAGTGGAAAAAAAAAACATTCTTGAAAGATGTGTGCCGATTACCCTCATCACATCGCAGACAAAATAGAAAACGGTGGTCTGACCTGGAATACCCGCAGCGTACAAATAATCATGGAGAAGAAGGAGAGGTAAAAAACCAGCAAAGGAATGAGGAATATGAAGAACTCGATGGTGAGGTTGGAGATGATGAAGAAGAAAATAAGTGCATTGACGTGGTGCGTGGGGATGAGGGCGCTGAGCCACTGCATGCCCGCCCGCGACGCCCAGTCGATGAGGTGCTCCTTGATCTCCAGCAGAGCGTGAAGCGGGAACTTCAGCAGCTGGTGCCAAGACAAACGGACAAGCTGAAACACCGTCGTTAACAACCTTCCTCCCCGCGACTGTGTCACTCCTACCTTTTGGTGTAAGGGCAGCTCATCTGGATTCTTCACCACCACGTCGTCGTCATCATCTTCGTCGCTGCCTGACACCGCCGCCAAAGCGGGAGGCGGCGCGATTCCCTGGGCGTACTTTTTTGTCATCTCGACAAATTCATCCATCCCGACGTGGGTGGTGGCTACAAAGACACCATGGCACAAAATGTATCCCGGCTTATTGGTTCGTTTATAATGTTAATCATTTCACATTTAATTAGCATGGACAATATGATGATTGGATTTCATTCTGTGGTTTCAGCAGAGCCTGAATAGTCAGATTGGCGATGCTACTTACACTCGCTTGTCACCATTGTCTGCAGAACTCTCCTCTGTTTCTTTGCAGAGCTGTTGAGAGGGCCTTGCGAGACTGGTCTGTCTGGAAATGTAAGAACATCGCACAAAGTATTAATGTTGACTTTTGTTTAACACTGTCAGAAAAACACCGGGTTTGAATCTCAGCCCAGAAATTAAACTGACCTCTAAAGTAGGGCTGAACGATTTAGAAAAACACTGTAACTACAATTTTGTGTCTCAAAATTTTGCGACTACAATTAAAAATGGACTTATTTTGTCATGGTCCTCTTCCCAGGTATTGTTTGAACAAACACAAACGGCAAATTAATCTGTATTCCAACAAATGCCATCAGACTTATTATGAGGTTAACAGGTTAATGTGTTGTTTGTGTTTGTTAAAAAAAATACATGGGAAGAGGACCTTGAAAAAAATCAGTGCTTATTAAATCACAATATTGAATTAATATGAAAGACAGGTTATTATCTATTTCAGTTAGAGTTGTTAACCTACTAAACATTTGAACTTGCAGCCTTTCAAATGTTCACTATGACAGCTTCACAAAATTCTACCAAAGAAGTGTGGCGGAAACACAAAGTCAGTAAATCATAAGTCAGTTTACAACAGTAATGCAAACAAATCTGTGGCTTCCATAACCTTAACTTTTCGTGAGCAGTTGTGTACCTGACGTTGCCAGCAAGTAACCCAAGCATCATACCTTGATCTGTGTGGACGTGTTCTACGTTCTCCAGCATCTCAGAAACAGCTACCAACCTCTTCTTCTCCGGGTTCAGCTTCCAGTACATGAGCAGAGCTGCTTTACGAACTCCCCTCTCAAAACGGGTTTCCATGCACAGCTTCTTCACCTCTTCGTAGTTCTCAAGAGTAATGCCTGCAACACATAACGCAGCGGCACACACGTCAGCATGTTGTTAAATGAATACCGGGATGGCAGAGGACATTTTTGGTACCTTGCCTGGAGGCTAAGCATTGATGCAGAAGCTTCACAGCATCTTTGCGGCCCTGTTTAGCGGCCTGGATCAGCCAGGTGACCGCAGTGCAGTGGTTCAGTTCCTCATCTCTTTCACGGGCCAGAGCCAGGAAGAAGCGGCCCATCTGGAGGGACACATGACACAAGGGCGCTTAAGCTGTCCCACGATCGCAGCTTTCTCATTAATATGTCCCTGGCACAGCAAGTCCACCATCTGGTTGACACTGACCTTGGCCTGCGCTTTAGCATCACCTGACTTTGCTTTCTCAGCCACATCCTCGAGACTGACCACCTCCTCTGGCTCCTCTTAAAGGAGACAGAGAGAATAGTTTTACACCCAAAAAAAGTACGTTTTTAAAAAATGTGTGTGTGTATATATATATATATATATATATATATATAAATCATCTTTCACCATTGAAATCAATGGACGTATCATTTATCCGTTCCAGCCTGACAACGAGCTCTTTCTAGTGTGCCCATATTTACACTTGTATTATAATCATGAATGTTCAAAAGTTACTTTAAACTTGGCCCATCTTCTTAATAAAAGCTTTATGAGCCCTGGAACAGGTATATGAATATGTACATTAGACCTGTGTAAATGGAGCTTATTAAGTAATGTGAAGCTTCCAGATTGTTTTTCCTTCTTCCTTTTCTCTACATGACAAAGCAGGAATGAAATGACTATATTTATAGGACACCTGTTTCAGGCATGGTAGAAGCTGTGGCTGATGTTTCGGCAGTGGCTGAGGAAGCAGCGTTGAGCTGCGCTCTCCCGAGCTGAGAGGGGCTTCTGACGGGCGAGCAGTGCACTGAAGCGGTCGGCGCGGGGAAAGAAGAGGAGCAGGAATAAGCATGAGGCGCAGACTGAGAGGATGCCGTCGAGTAGGTCGACAGCAGCTTGGTCGGACGGGTTGGCATGGTGATTTTATGAGAAAATCTGGGTGAGGGAGGGTCCGTCCGCACAACGGTGACAGGAGAACTGCTGGCCGTTGGGCTGCCTGATGGTGATGTGTCCATAGCTGAAAAGAACATAAAGAAGGGAGAAACATCAAAACTTCCAGTAATAACTTTTATCACGACATTTTTTTAAAATATGGAACAATTTCCAAAAGAGAGGCGGTTGTGGAGTTTGCATGTTCTCCCTGTGTGTGGGGTTTTCATCAGGATATGCCATGTGAAAATCTTGCATCGGTTAATTGAACACTCTAAATTGTCCATCGGTATGAATGTGAGTGTGAACAGGAAACCTCTAGTCCAGAGTCCAGAGTCCAGGGTGAACCATACTTCTTACCGGAAGTCACCTGGAACAGGCTTCAGCTCACAAGAGCCACAGAAAATGGATGCAAGTTCCACTTATCTCACATTCAAAGCCATAGAATACACACTTGCTGGTCTTTCAAAATTTGATTTGATATTCCTGATGGGTATTATCACATTTAGTCGTTGTCTTTCCTGGTGAATCGAAAAAAAAACCCTAAATCGAGCAACATGACAAATAGTTTTCCATTCTGTAAATGTCTCCATTTAGACTGGTCAAAAGCGTTTCTATTGTATTTATTTTGCTCTGCGCTAAGTGTCATTGCAAGTATTCCATCTAGTGTTCATTTGTCGCAGCCAAATCAGCACGTATTGCATCACAAGCACTCTGCAATCTGTTATAGACTGGAATGCTAAATCGAGAAGGTGACATGCATCAAAGTACCTAAGTGGAACTCTGCTTTGTCCTTTAGGAAATCCCCCCTTGTGGTTGCACACGATCTCGATTTAAGTTGACTGGCCCCGGGAGCTGTCCAACGATATCAGTCTCTTTTCAAATTATTATTTGGTGCAAATCGAAGAAACGTGTAACATTAAATATGTATTTAGAGGTTGACTGGTTCGTTGCTAATGCTACTGTATTTTTTGCAAAATGTCGCAACAACGGTATATTCGGCTCACCTTTATGAAAGAAACAGAGTGAGAGGTATTCCTCTTGGTCACACAATATCGGGATTCATCTTATCCTTTCGATTTTGAAGAACCTCTATCAACGAAGACTCCGCTTCAGTTCAATCTGTTGTCACAAACCAAACAGATCACATGCAGGTCAAACAGCTGTTTCCGCTCTCGTGTAAAAAAAAACCTCCTCTCTTTCCATTGGACAGAAGTGATAACTCTGCTTGCGTCAAGGGCTTTTAATTGGCTACAAAACGTGAAGTTGACAAATTGCCTTTCAGGCAAAAGCAATCGATCGTAGATTTAAACGGAAAACGTTCTCTCACATGTTGTTCTGCAACATCTTTTAATTTATGTATGTCAATATAGAAAAAAACCGACACAAAGTGTAAATAATAATGAAAATGTTTCGTTGAACATATTTTATGTTTTTGTTTGGCAAATTATCACGAGGTTTCTACAACACGTCTCGCCAGAGGGTGGCAGCATTGTTTTCTTTTTCATTCAAATACAGTACAGTACGGTACATTCAAATTTGTCTGTACTGTAATCGAGTCGCTTCTGTTGTATTTTTAGTTTGAGAAACAAAAATAATAATACTATAGTACACACACACACACACACACACACACACACACTCTTACGCACGCGCACGCGCACACGCACACGCACACAACATCTCAATATATTTAACATCAGTAGGAAATACATAGACTACATGTGTCAAACTCAAGGCCCGGGGCCAGATCTGGCCTGCCACATCATTTTCTGCGGCCCGTGAAGGCAAATCAAACATGTCAATTTACATGATGCTTACTAAAATCTCTACCCAAATTAAACATTTCCATATGTAATAAATAAGAGACACATTGTATGCATTTTCTTGTGACCAAACCCCTCATTACAGTAACTTAAACAATAGTTGAATAAACTGTTATTGACTTTTTTTTATATTGTTTCAGTGATAACAGCCCTCCGAGGGAAACCGTAACTAAAACGTGGCCCACGACAAAATGAGTTTGACACCACTGACAGAGATGAACGCGGAGGACTTTGAAGACAGGGCCATTATACAAACTCTGGACTCTGGTTTCATAAAAAGATTAAAATTCCCAGGTGTTGTCAAGAGCATACATAAAAATGAATTGGCGGCATGCTCAACTGCAGCTGCCATGAGGCAGTTATGCAAATGTATCCTTGATGAGTGGATAAGCACAATCCAGTTGAGAGGATAAGTAGAAACCTTGTATTTGTTGTGGTGTCGCACACAGTCAATACAACAATCCATCTTTGGACACACATGCTCTCCTCTAAATTAGTTAAAACTGTGGATATTTGTAAAAATAATCTTATTTGCACTCAAGTATTGTGAATGGGATTTTGCAAATGTTGGCCAGGCCCTCCTATGTGGAGTTGATATGTTCTCCCTGTGTTTGTGTGGGTTTTGTCCAGCTACCTCCCACACTCAAAAAACATGCATGTTGGGTTATTGAACACTAATTGTCTATACGTGCTCTGCGATTGAGTGGCGACCAGTCAATTCTGGGTGTATTCGGCCTCTCATCCAAAATCTGCTGATATTGGCTCCATTTTATCCAAGACCTTTGGGAATGAATATTGACAAAACAAGACATTATTTTATAGTATTTTTTTAATTTCCGTGGTTTTGTTTTTTAAAAACAAATTATACATTGATTTTTCCACTGTCAATTGGCAAGCCATGAACACTGGAATGATAGGTTTGCAAAAACTGCAAACTGTGAAATGATGTCCTCACATGTGTCCGAATGATACGTGAAATGAAATATAAATAAGTGCATTGTGACAGTTCTCTGCTGGTTTTCTCTAAATTTACTGCACAAATGCAATGACATTCACAGGAAACATAGATTGGAGGAGGTCAGTATCCATAGCAACCAGGGCTGTGTGAATATGGACATATACATATACAGCATTGGAGCCTGCATCCGTTTGGGAGATCAATATCTTTTCTGAAACACACTGGCACTTGGAAGTTAGTAAATGGTCTTTTTGTTACTGTACAATTTTCAGTGGTGTGTGTTCTAATTTCACAAAAAGTGTACAAAACTGAAAAGAAAGTGGAGCATTTCTCTTCAGACCCTTTTTTACTGACGGTTACATGAGGTTGTCAGGCAGCTTTGTTTCCATCGTGTTTTGGGAAATAGACATGGAACACTACTCAACGTTTTAGAGACTCATAGTCGTGAGTCATGCACAGGATAATTATCCTCAGCTGTACAAGGATGTGGGTTTAAGAACTTTCTCTTTCAGATCGTTTTTGCCTGAAAGTTTTGTTTCCAAGTTCCCAGTGTGTATGTTTTTAACTCCACTATGCTCTTTAGATAACAGTATATAGATCCTACTACATTCCTCATTTGATTTCCTAGTCCCCTCTGAATACCAAATGTCATTATAGGCTACTTTTAATCTGCCAGACGTCATGAATATGTTAAGCTTATTATGGCCAGCTCTTATGGAAACAGTCCTCACATTCCAAGGAGCTGGAAAATAGGCTTACTGACATTCTTCAAAAGAGAGACTCAATTTTTTGTTTGTTTAAGGCCATCAATTTGATACTTGAACCTTGCTACACATTTTGTTATTCTTTATTTAAGGCACGTGACATGTATGAATCATAAAATGCCACACAGGGATTTGAAAGGGCAGGGTTGTTGGAGACACAAAATACCAGGAAACCATTAAAATACCCAAGGCAAAACAATCAACTGAGTTACTCATTATCACTCTGACACACATTTGCTGTCTGAGTCAATACTTCACCAAAACAAACCTTCTTTTTCTGCTTTCCACCTCAGTGATTTTCACCTCAGGCCTTCACGTGGATTGACCATGTTTAAATGTATGCCATACATCTAAACATCGGGATGCTAAACACTCCAAGATTACACAGTGAGGCTAATATATGAATGACATAAATTGTGCAATCATGATGGGAAATTAAATCCCATAGCCTACAAATCATCTTTCTCTAAGTGGGCTCTTGCACTTCCTGTTTTGCCCTGCAGCCATTGGCTACATATGCTTGTGAATGGTAGACATGCAGACGGTAGGGGAGGCAGAGATGAGCAGTTGTGCGGAAGTAATGCATCCACGGGAATCTGGGTCACTCTCACTGCATGCACTTTTATGTTACGTTCTTCGTACTTTTTTTTTTGGGGGGGGGGGGCAAGAATCATATTTTCTAGTAAAGAGAGAGCCTTCTGGATTTTAATGAGGCATCACTCTCATGGACGAAGATGGTCTGAAAAAACCGTAAAAAAAAAGAAAAGTCTGATGCTTGATGCAATATTTGATTGCCATTTCGTGATGGTGGTGATGATGATGATGATGCCTGATTGTAATTTAGGTGTCTGCCTGTGCTATTAACAAACTATCGATATAGAAATCCAAACTTTGATCAGTGTGTTCGATACAAATAAATGAAAATACCTTAAAGGCGCACAAACAAACAAAAACAGAATGGCACGAACGAGGCATAATAAGTGAAAAAAAAATTCTAAAAATAATTACCTCGCCGTAAAACCTGATGACGTCACAGTACTCACCGGCAGTGTCATTCTTGAACACGCAGTCAGGTGTCGCGCTTCTATCACGCTACCGGCGACGCCCGCCCCGCTTCCCGCACGGATCTTCGTCGAGACACTTAATTTCATCTCTGATAACCGCGTGGAAGTGGAAACACACTGGACACTGCTGACATAGCGTGAACTTTCCTCCGCCCACATAGGCGCACATAGGTAGCAGCTATGCTAACGGGTGATAAAAACCACCCCGGAGTTCTGCGGATGAAAATGAATTAACCCGGGAGAAGTGGATCCTGTGTTCAATTTTGCAGTTGGATTTGAGGTGGCGAGTGAGGTGAGCACCCGCCACGCTGAAGCTGCAGTCTCCCCTCGTCGACGTGAAGCCTCGACATTACTGGATTTATAATTCAGGTGAGAAGCCTCTGCGATGCTTGTCAACTTCTATGTGGACGCCCTACTCGATTTTAGCTGCAAGCGGGCGCCAGTTTATAGTTGTCCAGGGAGGGTGCAGTTGGGGGTTAAGGGGTGTAATTTAAACGACCACCGTTGCATCCTGGAGCTAATGTTGTCCCGAGGTGGAAGAATCATGCTTGATCATGATGTTTCATTTTTAATATCCTGTTTGTCGACCGCTCTCTTCACTTCCTGTGCAGTGCAGTGCAGTCATGCCACCCTCACGCATAGCGAGGACACTATAAAGCATGGCAAGGTTCACGCAAATGATTGCATGCATTGCACGGACACATCAAAAAGGAGACCTTGCAGGCTGCAAGGACAGCCGACCTGGATGGAGGCTGTGTGGTTGCTGCTGCTGCTGCTGCTGCTGCTGCTGCTGCAGACTCATCATGCATGTGTCTCCGTGGGGCGTGGTTGATGTCAGTGGCAGACTTGAACCCCCTACTTTGACTACCTTTCTGACCTTAAAAGCATTTATTTCATATCCTTGATTACCATTTTAAGGTCTGTTTACTAGTATGGTCTTTGTCCTCACAAGTAGTAACACATAGTCAAAGCAATTGTATGTCAGAGTTGTCCTACTAGTAAGGACAAGGTGCATACTAGTTCATGAGCCTTAGGATGGATGTCAAGTATACATGAAAAACATTTTCTCTGTATCCTTGGTGTACAGCCTTGGTCGATGTACCCGTACTAGGATGCTCTTTGTCCTCAATTGAACGCACTTGTGGAAAAACTGTTTCTCATAGCTAATATATTTCCCACGATGACAAATGCCACTTTTGGCTTACTAGTACCAGTACTTAATTCATACTGTGCTGCACTACGAACATAACTAATAACCTGCTTTGGATGTACTTGTAGCACCAAAATGTTCACTTGTAGTTTTCCCTCACTAGTAAAATGTACCAAGTAATTCTCCAACTAATATGACAAAGTCGACCTAGTTTTATGCGTTATGTCATCACTAAGACAAATCATTGTGTAGAATAACGGTTTCTGCAAATAAACAGGATGTTAGTAGTAAGGCTAAACTGTGCACTAGTTTATCTGTATGCTACTATACTACAAGTTAAGTACTATGTTAATTAACTAGTATAATTATTATGCCACTAAGTAGTGCTACTAGTAGCATCAATTGTCAACTAGGACACAGTGTTGCCTCACCAGTCACATGATATTGAATGCATGAACAGGCTTACGAGAAAACTGTTTGGGTACTGAATCAACGGCTGATCACTGCTCACCTGTTTTCTGAAGCCGGGCAATGACTGGTTGTTACCTGAGCCCTGATCAACTGTGATGTCATTTTCAGTCAACGGTAAGTGGCAACATGGTTGCCCCCTGAGATGGGCAAAAACGGGTGGATTTTACCGTATAATTTATATTCCACATCGGTCATATCTATAGACTAACACTTGTGACGGCACATAGAACTATTATTGTAAAGAACATTTTGGGCTTGACTTTCCCTTTAAGGTCCAGGTAATGGTATGGTGAAGTAACGCACTAGATGACTGACTAGGGCACACTTGTAGAATGAATGTGTTTGACGAAAAACATATGTTTCCACTGCTGTCTTCAACTAGTGTATGACATTTTTGCCCACTATCAGGACAATTACATGTTACCAATGAGCCAAAACTCCTCGCGGATGTTTTCGAACATCTATTTGGGTCCATGTGACTATTGGTAGTAATGTATGTCACATGCCAACTAGTTGGGCCTAATAGTAATGTGAGTGCAGCACAGTAGCTCACTAATTTGGCCAAATTAATTATGTGTTAGTAGGCCGAAAATGGTGTGAATAGTGCAAAACCATTACTGGTAGTAAGGAACAGTCATTCCTCTAGCGAACCCTAGTTGTTTGACGAATGCGCTGAACTATCTCATTATTGGGGGCAAAGAGCATAGTAGTAGATGGATATCAAGAGTATCAAATAATTGCCCAAATTACTTTGAATACTCTGTAACGCCTGCACTCAGTCTGTCTACTCTAGAGCTCCAGAGTGTTATAACCTAGTCGACAGCTAACATGTACTGCACATCCATTTCCTGCTCAGGGCAACAGTGCCTAAACGTGCACATATTCTCGCTGATCTGACAGCAAAGGCCACACTGGGCACTGTGAATAACCAAACGGCACATTTGTACAACGCTCTGAGTTTCTAAATGGCCAGAGCGAAGCATTGCACGCTTTGAGCATGTTTCACACTGCACCCATGATTAGAGAACAAGGATTTTGGGGGCCAGACCAAAACTGAGCTCTGCTGTCCTTGGTCTTGGTATTTTTGTAAAATACATATCCCTCCAAAATGCAATTTATACGAGTCTGGAACAACTTGTTTGTCACTGGTGTTGGGCAGAATCCTTACACATAGGGGACCCTGCTGCAAGACCATCCTCCCCGGATGCTGCGTCCTTCAGTAAGACACCAAACCCCAAACTGCTCCCCAGGCGTTTGAGCAGCCCCCTTCTCCAGTGGGTGCCACAACAGTGTGTGTTTGCTATGAGGGGTCAAATGAAGAGGCTATATTTCATTTACGCATGAAAAAGAAGAGGACCGTCATAACTTGATTTTATATTATGGTTTGGTTCACATTCTGTACAGTAAGGGAACATTATGAAATGTGGTCTTTTGTGTAAACAGGAGACTGATTAAATGGCATTTAAAGCAACCTCAGAAGCCCAAATCATTTTTTTTGTAGTCAAAGAGAAATTATGGCAAGTGTTTGATTGGCCACTTCAATTACGTGGGGGGTCGGACCTGGCCTGTGGTTCTTGTGTTTGACAGTTTGTTATAAAGCAAAACAAAAATGTTGTCAAATCTGATTAGTGGAATTAATAGCACCCTGACAGTTTTCAGTCTCCTCCACCCTCCTCTGCTTGACCTAATCTGCTCTTCTTATTCTTAATTCACGATTAGGCACAGCTATCAACATAATCCCGGTAGACTATGCTTGCAGAACTCTTCCTAAAATCCCGTCACACACTTACCATGCAATGAAAATCAACCCATTATTCCTTCCAGTCAAAGAAGTATTAATTAACAATATAAGCGGTACGGAGAATGGATGGATTTTTATAAACTGCAATAGATAGCACCCTAGACGTTTCCCATTATTCACTTCAGTTACAATTAAATATATAAAGCTGCAAGCATCAATAAACAAGCTGTTGCATCCTCTTTTTTGTTGTTTTGGAATCATGATACAGTATGTTCATCCAACTTTGGCTCCACGCTCTACCCACTTAAAATGACATAGGCAAAACCTAATAGTGTGACGCCACATACACTTTCTCTAAAGCACGAATCGGTAGCTCATTCCTCTATTCCAATAGTGAGAAAACTAAGCCGGACAAGACAATAGTACTACAAGGACAAGGAACTGCTGACTTTGAAGATCATTGGTAACACACACACAGAGCGATGCACTCATGCATTAACAGACATGAATGCAGTGGAGCCTTTAAA
Source organism: Hippocampus mohnikei (assembly GCA_026261675.1). Classification (NCBI taxonomy): domain Eukaryota; kingdom Metazoa; phylum Chordata; class Actinopteri; order Syngnathiformes; family Syngnathidae; genus Hippocampus; species Hippocampus mohnikei. The sequence goes on from JAKGUB010000557.1 coordinate 24,760,916, forward strand.
GTTAATTGACACTGGTGTCATACAACAACAAATTCAACCAAAAATCTGCTTTTTTTCTGTTGCACTTAATCCTAAAAAAGGGAACATCCTGTGAGAAGAGTGGCTAACTTTTAAAAATGACATTTATCATTATTAAAGTTCAGACTGAGTGGTTTATTGATTTCACTGTCTCATTATTCACAGTGGTTAACACTCCGAGGGCGAACTCCACTGGATACCTCCAAAGCCGAAATGCAGATCTCATCAATGATATTGATATTTCTTGGATCGTAACCACACAGCTGGATCAGAGAGACTTTGTGTTTATGTTCAGGTTCACTTGCCATTAAGGTCAACAACATGCATCGTTCTCCTGGCAGAGTACTTTTAGGCCTCATGGTCCACTAGCGTTGCACTTCGCTGTGTTACAGACTCTCAGTGGGATTCAAATAGTGTCTACGGAGTATCTCTGTAGCTGTATGTGCGTGCGTGTGTGTGTGCGTGTGTGTGCGCGCGTGTGTGTCTGGGTGGTTATCCTCTATGGTGAGGCCGACCTGATCTGACAGTCTCCTCAATGCTGAAAGGATGTTTGTAGTGAACGTGCAATAGAAACGGGACTCAGTCCATACACACACTATCCCTAGTGAGTTCATGACCCAGTCAAAGAAGTCTTTTCTCATACGTACTTGCAGTTTCTTTTGTTATACCGATTTATTAGGCTGATGTGGCTCACATTTTAGCTAAACATTTAACACCATCTTAAAATAGTCTGCCTCGGCTCAATGGGACTTTTTCACTTGCTGATTTCATGTTTATAAGGAGTGTATTTTTGTGACCAAATGTGCTCAGTATGGAATGACAATGTGGCACCTACTGGGTAGCCTGCTTGACAGTCGACACGCTCAAGGTTTCAATCTTGGTTCGGGCACTCCTGTGTGGAGTGCATTTTCCCTGGGTACTCCAGCTCCCTCCCACATTCCAAAAACATGCATGTTAATTTAAGCCTCAAAATTGTGCAAAGGTGTGAACGTGTGTGGATGGCTGGTTGTCGATACGTGCCCTGAAATTGCCTGGTGACCTGTCCAGGTGAGGATGTAATAAATCTTCTGTCTGAAGGTAGCTGGGAGAGGCTCAAGATCACTTGTCGCCCCATGAAGGCAGCGCTAGAGAAAACTGGTGGATGTTTTTTTTTTGTACGAGTACACATATCCTTTAGTGATAGAATTTAAACTCCGTCCTAAAGAAATGTTATGAAGAATAAGTTTTGTGAGTAGCAGTGACATGGTGAGGTTCGTTCCATTATGGAAAAAAAATCAAACAAAAAGGATACCACGTACAGTAGTACTATATTTTGGTTTTCAGCAAAATGTATTTTGGGTTACGTGCATGATGTGCAACCCCTCCATTCAGATTAATGAAAGAGTCACTAAGAGGTGATTGTGCTTAATGGAGAAGGTTCAGACAGAGGTGACCTGAAAAGTGCTGTTTGAAAGGCAAAAAAAGATAATTCAGTTTAAAAAAAAATCTCTCCAGCTTGTAGTCTGTTGATTTTTAGCCTTCGGTTTCCATAGTTAGCAGTAGAATGGTGATGACACACAATTGGCTTTGTGTCATGCTGTCGTCAGTATTCTGGAGAAGAACCCACATCATTTCATGCGGCATACAGAGAAGTGTATGTGAACCTAAAGGCTGCATTTTAGCCGCTATTAATCTTGAGCACTAAACCTTTTCTGGGAGTAACTCTTTGTCTCAAGGCTTTCTGGCTCTTACATCACTTGGATGAGGTCATTTAAATGCTGTGACGTTGCACTTTGTGTTTGCCTCTGTTAACGTTAGATGTTTTTGTGGTGCGCCCCTATAAACTTTTCCAGTTTGCCTCATAACATTCCTGAATGTCCTTTAACCTCAACATTGTCAGCGTAAGCCTCTGGCTGTCGTGTAGGCATCATGTGGCTCCAGGAGGTTTTGAGAGAAACTCTTGTTTTTGGGTTTTGCTTTTTCCAACTTCAGAAAGAAAAAAAAAAGGGAAAATTATACATTAGACGATGGTCGGACGGAAATCTGCACCTCCTGCCCTTATGTTGATAAAGCAGTGTAACCATCTGGCAGTCATTTCAACTAGCATGCCCTTTTCTTTGGAGTTATTAGCAGTTTCCCATGCACACGCTTGTAAGTCACATCTAATGAATCACTTTAAGTACTTTTAATGAGGATTAGTGCACACGGCTGCTTCTGGTGCTGGAGTGAATGTGTGTCGCGCCCTGATAATTCAGTGTAAAGGTTTAAAGAATGTGTGCTAGTGTTGTTGCTTGCTTTGTGACTGAATGAGCTCTCTACATTACTTTGAACAAGCGTGAGATCCCCGGTTGTCCCTGCTCACTTCTATCGCCATGGCAGCTTGTGGGGGTTGGAGAATGTAAGACGATGGAGACACTTGAAGGTTTGTTTCCCTGCAGGCTTTTTCCTTGTATCTCTATTATTGATAGAAGCCGTAACCTTTGTCTGGCTTGCTTCCTTCTCATACTGCTTGCCAAGGTTTGACCATGCATACAGCACGCGTACGCTTCCTCGCCGTGCTGCATCACTGCGTTTTTGCCTCTCGGTAGACGTGAGCTGCAGAGAATGCAGTGCTTGGATGATTGGTTCTTAAATGTGCTGTTTGTTTGAGACTGTCCTGTGTCTGTCCTGTTTGTTTGAGACTCTTAAATCCAATCCGAAACTGTTCCTACTCGTCATCTCCCGCTGTGAGAGCAAAAGACTTTGAGGGAGCATGGGTTTCCGCGGCAACTGTTGCAGCCATCTGTTTGTGTTGTACTAATGTTTGGCAATGCCAACATCGCTTAAGGATGGCACTGCGTGTGGTTGTAAATGCTCACTTAGCTTTGTCTTTTTTTTTTTTCTTTTTTTTAGGAAGAGATTGGACGAGTCCACTTTCATCTTGGTGAATGGACTGCTTACATAAACACTCAGCATTTTGAATTACCTCCGACTCTCCAAACATCTTCGATTGTCCTATTTGGTTGTTTGCGTTCTTGTTCTTGATGTGACTTTTATTCCAGACCAGCGTTTCCCAACATTTGAGTCAAGGCACACATTGTACATAAAAAAAAAAACAATCTCTCCTTGATCTACTCGCAAATGTACTTACTGTACTCAGTACTGTGAAACTTGGACCTGTTTTGTTGAGCACAAAAATTTGAGGTTACACTGAATGGCAACACATGGGGTACACAAGGTTAATTACATCTTTTGCCAATGAGCATTTAATCGTTCAGCCCATTACTATAAGTTGCTGGCCTAGATAATTAGATGAACAGAGATACATAATTTGTAGTAAATACTGTAAATATCAAATTTCAGACCATTCAAATGAAATTGGATAATTTCGGGACACTAATGTGGTTGGGAATCACTGCTTATTGCTGCATTCAGACCAAACGTGAAATATTGCGATGCGATACGTGTTCGTCTTTGTTTTTACGCAAAGGGTGACTACACCGCGGTTGCTTCTAGTGGACAAGAGGAGCGTTTTCCTCCATCAGGGGGAAAAAAAGACCAGTAGCTGAATCTAAAAAATTACTCTACAGTTTATTGGGAGCCAGTGTAAAGCCTTTAGGACTGGAGTAATATGTTCTTGATCTCTCTCTTGTGGTCAGAACCTGAGCTGCAGCGTTCTGAATGAATTGCAGCTGTTTAATGATCTTTTGAGGGAGTTCAGTAAGATGACCCGTTACAATAATCACGTCTACTGGAGATAAAATCATGGATACGTTTCTCCTGGTCCGCTTGTCTTGGAGGATGCGACCTTTCAGTCTAAATATGTTGTTCAGCTGGTAAAAGGCTGATTAAGTGATTGGTTTGATATGGTTGCTGAAAGTCAGGTCTGAGTCTGTTAGCCACCCAATATTTCGAACTTTGTTTTCCAAAGATAGTGATTTCAGGTGTTTTCTAACACCAGTCCTCTATTCTTTAATGCTGAAAGCACTTACCTCTGTTTTGTGTCTTTTTTTTTATCTTTCTTTTCCTCTACAATAGACTCATCTTTTCTGCATTCTCCTGCAGTAATGGAGACTCAACCAGAACCATGATGTGTCCACTAAGACTTGCTGTATAGCTTGTCCTCATCATCATCATCATCATCAGCGCCTTATTGTCTTCTGCTGGTACACCACGCCTGCCTCTCCATGTCTTCGCCGATTGGTTGGAAGTGCAATGTCATCCGCCACACATCTCGTGGCCCCGCCCCTTAAGAAGGGAAGGAAGTCGGAGAAATTATAGGTAATGGCTGACCCGGTTCAGGCCACCAACGAGGAGCTAAAGAGCAAAATGATGGACATCCAGATTGAACTGCAACAGGAGCGTGGCAAGGTCTGGAAGCACAGGGATGAGTATTAAAAAATTATGTCATCATTATCATTGACTGGCAACCAGTCGAGTGTGTAGTGTGCCTTTCGCCCGAAGTCAGATGGATGGATGTTTGAATTATCTTTTGTTATATATTGCTGAGGCCACATCTTGGACAAAAAAAAACTCTGCTCCTGCTACCAGAAGAAAAAAATGAGCGTGAATTCTTCTCTTGGCCGCACAGAGTAGAAACATAATTATTAAGGAATTCCAGCCATGGAAATGAATACAGAGATAATGCTGAGAGAGCAATAGATATACTGTAAATATTTATTTTTCTGATTACTGCTCATACATTCAGAAGCTTAAGTCATTATTGCTTGGTTATGAAGTTAGAGTGATTGTTATTCTTTTGCATCTCATTTTATAGCCACATACTGACTTACATTCAGCACTGTAACTTTCAACATTTACTTCAGGCTTGCACCAGGAAGAAGAACAACATTTGACTGAGCCATTGTGTTCATTAGACTTCGAGAACTTCCTGTTCTTCTGTTGAAATCCCATAAAGGCCCTGTCACAAATCCTGCCTTTGCAATGCTAAAACTTGCTGTTGAGGATGACAATGGAGTGTATAGGCAGCAGTTTCTTTTTTAATTTGACATTGTTTGAAATTTATAAGAATCCTCACCAAGGTTTGATGGGTTCTTCACTGCAAGGTTTTGTGAAGTCGCATGTGAGAAATTGGTACTAAAATCTGTAAGACCGAATTCATAGAAGTTAATCGACTACCATTGTAACTCTGCCATGCGACTAAATATAGTGACTTAAAAGGCAATTACAATAAATTCTTGCCTTCTCACCTTTCTACAACACCTCCAAAAAAACTCAATGGGATCTTTGTTCGTACATCGGCCACGTCTTCACAAAATGTAGTGGATAATAGCCCTGTAGTTTTTTTCATAATCTTGCTAACAACAATCAACAGAAAAAACAAAAAACACCCCAAAACAAAGAAAAAGAAGATCAACAAAAGCCAATAAATTGATGGATGTAATAATGCTCAGTGATGGTCTGCGGCTGTGTATCAGAAAAATCATTGATTGCCCCCAGGCTGAAGAGTGTTTGGATTATGTAGCAGGGCAACGATCTAAAGCATACCAGGAAGTCCACATTTAAATTGTTTTAAAAACAACCCTAAAATTAATGTTTTAGATGCTCTGAAACATTTTAGTGTGATGAATATGCCCCCCCCCAAAAAAAAGTCAGGAGGGGGGGTAAATATATATATATCTTTTCCCAGCACTCCTTTGTACGAATGAAGTGACTAGTTAGTGTATATTGAATAACGGCTAACAGACACTGCATTTTTCAGGTGTGTAAGCTGCGCGAGCGGCTTCAGGAGCAGCGTCAGGCTCGGGAGCTGGAGCAGCACAAGCATGCAGTGGCGCTCACTGACCTGCGCGCCAAACTCCACGAGGAGAAGCTCCGCGAGACTGCGGCAGCACGTGAAGCTCTCGCACGGCAGCATGAAGCGGAGCTGGCTAGGACGATTAAGATCCGCGACACTGAAGTACAGCGGCTCCAAGGACTGGTCCACGCCTTGAGAGATGGAGCCGCTGACAAGCTAAAAAATGCTCTTCTCGGAGAGGCTCGAGAAGAGGCCAGGAGAGCTTTCGATGGTGAGAGACTAAAGCTCCAACAAGAGGTATGTTCCAGCATGTACGTGGCTCCAAGTTCTCCGCTTTGTTGACTCGGAATGTGAATGCTATGCATGCAATAAAAACAGGATGCCGCACGGAAAAGCCTGTTGCCAAGCTATTGTTTCACACGTCGCCTTCCCAGAGAAACTATGCATCTATCATGACAAATAATCAGTGGAATAGACCTGCTGTTTACACGTTGATGAACCTTGACCTCTCCTTAGATCCAAGAACTAAAGGCAGCCAAGAAGCAGGCCGACGAGGCTCTGGCCAATGCGCTGCAAGCCGATAAAGCCAAAGCAGCTGATCTGAGGACAGCTTACCAGCAGCACCAAGATGAAGTGCACCGTATCAAACGTGACTGTGAGAGAGACATCCGACGACTGGTAAGGAGACAAACTGACAAATGCAACATGTGTTAGTTTAATGTGATACGTTTACTGGAACATCAGCAGACAAAGCTGTCCTCACTCATTAGCATCTGTTTTCCTGCTTCTGATTCAGCCCCGGGTTTATCTCACTGATGAAGGTTAGAGGCTAAGCACTGCTGTCTGCCTTGCTGTGACTTTGCCTCACTGTGTGGACTGTGTGGTGATATTTAGTACGAAAAGCTGCTGCGTCTTGGGTATAGACGACATGTACGGACAAAGTATAATTTGACTTAATGTCTGCGCTTTTGTATGTTATGTTTTGGTTTCATTTCTTTTTGGGGGGGTGTTTATCGGTATTATTATTATTATTAATATTATTTGTTAACTGTTGCGTCTTTTTTCATTGTAATTGTTTGGAAGATGATTATTACAATGATGATGATCAGAACGATCTTGATGATGACAATACCAATAATGTTCATGTGAATGAAAGGGTGATTGTCATGTGTGGAAGTCTGTGGATTTGTGCGTTGCGGTTGTATAAACTGGTTTCTTTTCTCTATTAAAAATAAAATGGCGGTTCAATTCATGAACCCTTAACGTAATCCAAAATTCTGACTGATAAAATTATCGCTACCCTTTTCCCTACTCCCCATGTCCTCCCGTAGATGGATGAGCTAAAGGCCAAGGACCGCGTGGTGTGCACGTTGGAGAGAGAGCTGGGGATGCAGGCTGGCTACACCCAGAAACTCCAACTCCAGAAGGAAGCCCTGGATGAGCAATTGGTTCACGTAAGAGAGGCCGAAAGACACAACCACGGCAGCCCAAAGAGAGAGGTGGCGCCTGGGCTTGGGGACAACACAGACCTGCTCAACAACCAGGTATGTTTGTCGACCTATACGTACAAACGCTGTCTATCAAGTCTGAGTGACAAAAAAGCATTCACAGTTCTCATCTTCCATTTCGTCACGTCCTCCTTCCCATGAACCTCCACCTGCCTGTCTGCATGCATGTCTTCCTCTTGTTCAGTCTTTGTACTCCTCCTCCTCCCCTCTCCCCCCTGCTTCCCAGGAGACGGAGGAGCGCGACACTAGGAGGTTCCAGCTGAAGATCGCAGAGCTCCACTCCGTCATCAGGAAGCTGGAGGACAGAAATGCGCTGCTGGCTGATGAGAGGAATGAACTTGTGAGGACAACGCATTCACATAGAGACATTAATAGGACACGCACAGGCCCTGACTGACACAGGGAGCGCCCATTAAAGTGCAAACAAAACAAATGGGAGATGATTCGGAGTAAAGTTCCTGTTTGAAATGTTGTTTTCTGCTCGTTGTGTTGGAAAGGAGCAACAATGCAGTCGACAGACCCGCGAAGAGTGTGTGTTCCGTTTCTGTTCACTTTTCAGTTGAAACGAGTTCGGGAGGCAGAGAGCCAGATGAAGCCCATGTTTGAAAAGAACAAGCGGCTGTCCAAGAAGAACGATGACCTCCTGCAAACACTACAGCGAATGGAGGAGAAACTTAAAAACCTTAGTCGTGAGAACGCTGAGATGGTGAGAATCAAATTTGTTTTGTCTCATCAAAAAAAGATGAAGATGTTCATTTTGCTGAAAAGATCATCATCTTGATTCTGCCTGCAACAGACAATTGTTTGGCTTTTGCGGTACATTTATGCTCCTAAATGACCTCTAGTGGGCATTTCTGGAAAAACATGAACAATTTGTTGAGCTTTCATTTCGCTGTTGTCTCCCTCGCTTAGAAAGAAAATGCTTCCCGTGGCCACTTGCAGCACCAAACCCATCAAAACCAACTGAAGCGGCCCAGTTCCCTGACAGATTTAAGCCACGCCCATGAGGAACAGGAAGTAGAGTTTCTCAAGCTCCAAATTTCAGAACAACGCAGCATCATCGACGAACTCACGCAGGTCAACCTTTTACACATGGTTCAATAGCCTGTTATCAAACAACATGACATGTGACTTTTTGATTTAAAGAATTTAAAATCAAAATAGTGTTAAAACTATTTTCAAAGCCACAAGACATGATTGACCTTTTTAGACAGCTTTGCCTGGACAAGCACCTGCACATCTTCAAACAATATGACTTAAAAAGAAGCTAAGTGAGATGTTCAACTCCATCATGTTTGTGTTTAGGAACGTGAGCGTTTGGTGATGGGCAAAAAGACAAGGCGAAAACCTCTCAAACTAACCAAAGTAAGTACAGGATGTTGCTTAAGTAACCACCTCGTCTTGTGTTTGGATGATCATCTGAGTACTGCTGTGTTTGCTTAATTGGGCTCAAGAGACATGACGACAATTCTCCTCATGTTGAGAACGACTCAAGCATGTTGAAACAGCCAGAGGAAAACCATATATTGGCTTCTTTTATTTGACATAATTTTTTGTCTTGAGTGTTAATGAATGAATGTTGTGCGAAGCATTCACGCTTAATTTAAATGGATGCGGGTGGTCGTGGAGATTTTGAGATGAGGGTGTTTAACGGAGTGAAGTAATTGTTGCCATCGTGCCCGACATGTTGATGCTAATGCATCAGGGATGTTGCTAGGAGGAGGAGTTAGTAGTCGGCACATAGGCTGTCCCACACCCCACACCTGGAAATAGTTACGTTATGGTATTGGGTGCCGCGATTTAGCTCTTTGCTTTTCTTGGATAAGAGACATGTTTTGTCTCGTCTGTTGGGAAGTTTCGGGTTCAATGGCAACATGACGGAGTACTTTCTTCTCATCCTCTACTTCTCCGCCTTTATTTGTCTGTGTGCACTGGTCTGCCTTTACTTCTCCGGTTGCCAGGAGATGACTTATAAACACGATGGTAAGGACTCTATGGGCTTTACAAAACTGTGTCAAAAATGAATGTTAAAAAATGCACGGTGCGGTCTTCACAGTTATTTGACAGGCCGGCAAAAATGGAAGGGCATTTGGGCCATTATTTATTGAATGTTATCTTTTCTTCCATTCTTCTCCATAGAGGCATGTTGTGGAGACATATTTTGGATTTGATGAGGAATCCATCGAGTCTGAAACTTCCTCTCTGACCTCCTTTAACACGGACCTCACTGACCGTACACCTGCCACTCCAGAGGAGGAATTAGAGGAGGTAAGGGACTGGCTAAATTTCTCGCTATTGCAAGAACTCAGGCTAGTCCACAGAGCTTTTGGTAACAGGGAAATACGGGGAGATATGTTTGTCAATTAAGTCAAAGTCGATGCTCTCATTTTACAGAGTGTTTCTCGTGAGGAGTCGGAGCTTCGTTTTCGTCAGCTCACCAGAGAATATCAGGCTCTCCAGCGGGCCTACGCCCTCCTGCAAGAGCAGACCGGAGGCTCTCTCGATGCTGAAAAGGAAACCAGGGTGTGTACTGTCAATTATCTGTTCGGAATATTTCATTCTAGTAAGCTTCTGTAATATCGTGCATAGTTTGAACATACACACTGCTCTTGTATATAGGAAAATAAAAACTGCTAAAGTAATGATTCAATTAAAATGTATTGCTCATAAGTTAAAGAAATGGACTTGAGTAAATGTTAAAAAAAAACAGTCATAAAACTTTAAATGTATTGTAGCGTACTTCAAAGTTAATTACAACTGAAATATGAGCTCATACTTTCCTGTCCCTTTCCATTCGGACCTTTAAACCTTAGACGCGTGAACAGCTGCAAGCAGAGCTCAGCGGCTGCCAGGCCAAAATCGTGGACCTGGAGAAGGCTCTGGTGGAGCGGGGGCAGGTAACAAAGACAAGAGATGGCGAACGCAGCTCTCGGGTTCTCCTCTCACTGGCCCTCCTGCATGTTTGTCTGGCCGCTGTGCTCCTGGGCTGGCGCTATGCTGACCAGGTCTGCCGCAGGTTCCTTTGATGTCACTTTCTGCATGTGCAAAATCACAACTCGGCACCTGCATGCCATCCACTGTCCTCCCCGATGTGGGTTCTCTTTCCCGTCAGTGTTGTAACCAGGAAAATTATGGGTTATATTTTTAGAAGTATTTCTTCTTCACCCCTAGACAAGAGTTTGACATTTTTATCCGTTGGTTTAATGTGCAAATGGTAGGTCTGGTACTGCATGTATCAGATCAAGATCAAAATTCATGGCTAATTCACATAAGTTGCAGATTTTTGTGCGTACCTTTCATTTCGAATGAAATTCACAAATAACTTTATGGCAGGATTTTCTGGGGGTCATTTTGCAATATTGGTAAAACTCATCTCTTCTGTGTAAGCTCTCTTGTGTTGCTGCATGTTCAGATGATCCAGCTCTGTTTGATACTTTGCTGACTTTCTCCTCTGATTGCCTTCTGTCACTGTAAACGTCTTTGTGTGGCTTTATCAGCATGCTTTCCCTTGTTACCTCAGTTGAGGACTTCCTTTCTCCGGATCAATAAACTTTTGCTACCGCCACTCTTTTCTTTTGTCTTTGTGTCTATGGTGCCTTCTTTGCATGTGTTGGTTGGAATCAGAGCCACCAACCGTTATCTGGCCTCTTTTTCTGATTTCTGTTCACGTTCTCTCTTTCATCTCTTCCTCTGCTTACCTCTGCCCGTGTGGGCCATTTGTCATGTTTTGTCTGGTTGCTGTGGCAGGACTCAAAGTGGGTGGAAGAGAAGCAGCACCTGCTTAGGACAAACCAGGAACTTCATGAAAAGGTAGTTTACATGCTGCAGTGGTAAATTCACTCACCGGCCCCCCCCAACCTTATACATCTCACAAGGTATTCACAAACTGATTAGATTAGTTAGATCAGTGGTTCTTAACCTTGGTAGAGGTACCAAACCCAACCAGTTCATATGCACATTCACCGAACCCTTCTTTAGTGAAAAAAATATATATATATTTTTTCAAATTCAAGCCATTAAATAAACATATTTATTAAAAAAGCAGCACTGATTGGACAAGCAATGCAATGTGCTCATCTGCAGCCAGTGATGGAAATATCACTGTGCCTGTACCACCGGTTTAGAACAGTCTAGAAGAAAATGAAATCTCATTTGGTTTCAATTTGACAATTTGTAGTGCATTGAGAACATGACAAAACGCTGACCATATACAGTAGTCATGAGTCACCTACTCTTATGTGCAGATGTGTGCACTGCAGCAGGCAGAGTCACGACTGCAGGCAGAGGTTCAGGATGCTCGGGACCAAAACGAGCTGCTGGAATTCCGGGTGCTGGAACTGGAAGTAAGAGAGTGTACCATCGCCAAACTGTCACCAGGAGGCGACAACAACAATCTCAGCTCCAAACGCTTACATGCTTACATACAGTGACTCACCTAATTTTGATGTACAGGAAATACTTCACACTTTGAAAGCCATGTTTTGTCCAAGTATGCCCCCGTGTCTCCTTGTTTTGCATGGCAGTTTGGTGAACCCCTCTGCACTGTTCTGGAATGTTCAATAAATGAATGCTGTGTTAAAGACTGAATATAATTTTACTTGAATAAATGTTTTTTTTTTTTAAGTTCACCATCCAAGCACCATCTTTGTTCATTTTATTTCCTCCCGTTTGTGCATGTCTGTCCTAGATTTTCTTTTACATGTTCCATAAAGCGGAGGTTCCTGCATCATATCAGTAATCTCATGGAGGATTGGTATGTTAGGTACATTCAGAGCAATATTGCTTGTACCAGCATTCACTTGTTCATTGAGTTGCATCTATTTATGTTCCAGGTCTTTTTCACTGAAGGCAGACAGGCCGATGTCATTGTCAGTTTTGAGTTTCAGCATGTGTTTACAGTATATGCTCCGTGTTGGTTTGACGTGTTCATTTGTCCCACCTCCCTCATTTTAGCCGCTTTAGATCATGTTTCCGTATCGTAAGTAAACCCGCCATTCAACCTACACACTGTATCTCCTTTAAAAATTTACTAAGAGTTCCAGATTTTTTCTTTTTTTCACTGAGCACCACTGACAAAACGACGATTCCATCAATAATGCGTTGGTAGGGCGTTGGTAGTCTTAACCTCAGGTGTGCATCTGTAGGAAAGAGAGCGAAGGTCTCCGGCCCTCAATCTTCACATGTCTGCATTCCCCGAGAACAGTAGCAGTGCCCTGCAGGCCTACTGCCGCCAGGAGGGAGTCAAGGTAAACCACAGCCGCTTACACATCTATTAAGACCCACTAACACAATGTAAATGTAATGTCTGCTTTTAATCTACTAAGGATGTAGTCATTCCAGAACTAATGAAGAAACTGGATATCCTCGGAGATAACGGGGTGCGTGTGAGCATTACTGTTGATTGAAATGTGTTCCTGCACTTGACCTTTTGTGCATGAGTCATCCTTACCTGCGTTTACAGAATCTCCGAAATGAGGAGCAAGTTGCAGTGATTCAGGCTGGCACAGTTATATCGCTGTGTGAAAAGGTGAGCCCTTGGAATGCTGCCAATATAGCGTATGCACAGTTCGTCCATACCGTTACCATCAAATGAAAATGCCTTTCTTGACGTCCCAGAAACGATCTTCCCTCACACTCTCTTGCATTACAGTGGTTAAAACAAGTGGACAGCACAGAGGCCGCTCTGACGCAGAAAATGATTGACTTGGAAAATGACAAGGTGAAATATTGCCTCGTTAATTGGACTGCAGAGTCAGTATAATGATTTAAAAAAATATTTAATAATGAATGCATTACCTAGACTTTTGAATGTTACAGTGCTGAACCAACTTATGATCCCATCACCCATTTTAAGTTTTAAGGCACAGCTTCCAAAAATGAACAGCATTTTTAAAGTTTCCCTAATGGTTAATGACCAAATAAGGAGAAACTCTCTAACCTAATTGTATTGAGTGATACAATATAACATTCTTATGCATGGATTTTTTGGGATGTAGGCCACTTCTTGATGTTGGTGGTGGTTGTATAAGTTGATTTCGTGCTTTTGAGTCTATTGCTACTCCCCACTCCAAAAGTATGAAAATGGTGAGGCAAATTGCTTTTGATTTGATATCATATTAGCCATTATACTTAAAAAAAAGTATTTACTTTCACGCCATTGTGTTACTTATACTGTATTTATTGACATTTGCAGTGTTCTTTGCCGACATATTCTAAACTAAATGAAGCAAACTGTCAATCAATCAATGACAATTCTACCACAGGAGCTGTTTAGCAAGCAGAAGTGTTTTCTTGAGGAAGAGTTGGACTACAGGAAGCAGGCCTTGGACCAAGCATACATGGTACGGAGCCAGACGAGAAATTCACCAGCAGCCTATTTGCATTTCGACTAAAGATGGCAGATTAACATTCACATTTTTTTAAAAATCAAGGCAATAATAGTTCATTGAAAAGTCAATCAGGAATCTGGGGTGCATCATTTTCATTTCAGCATGAGACATTTGAATGCAACACTTTCCATGGAGGTTAAATTTGTCGCATTGTCTCGGGATACTGCATCTTTTACCACTGAATTCAAAATGATTATAATATCACATCATTTCCTGAATTTTATGTTATCTTGTAGCCAGTTATTAACCTACTGAAGAAAGTCATACAAATATGAGTGTATTAAAATGTGACCGTGAGTTTGCACACATTCAATTCAATCAATAACACTGGTCATCAGCAAGCTTTTGTGTCCCTTAATGTATTTTTGAAGTTGATTGATTCCCCCTTTTTTTCCTCTAGCACTTTTTTTTTTTTGCTTTTAAGTTTGCATTGTAATTTATAGCTACTGTATGATGTTTCAGGGGAAAAAAAACTACCTGTAGCTGAACCTATTCATATGTATTCCTAAATATACTACTATACGTATTACATTATTCTTATTATATCATTTTGGGCTAGAGAAAATGTGGACATATTAACAATCAGCCCCCAAAAAAGTAAATATTTCTTGACCGCGGCCCGGTGGTCCAGTGGTTAGTGCGTCGACCTCACAGTGCAAAAAACGTGAGTTCAATCCCGGCTCCGGCCTCCCTGTGTGGAGTTTGCATGTTCTCCCTGGGCCTGCGTGCTTTTTCTCCGGGTACTCCGGTTTCCTCCCACATTCCAAAAAACATGCATGGGAGGCTGATTGAACGCTCCAAGTTGTCCCTAGGTGTGAGTGTGAGCGCGGATGGTTGTTCGTCTCTGTGTGCCCTGCGATCGGCTGGCAGCCAGTTCAGGGTGACCACCGCCTACTGCCCGAAGACGACTGGGATAGGCTCCAGCGCACCCCGCGACCCTTGTGAGGATAAAGTGGTTCAGACAATGGATGGATGGATGGATATTTCTTGACCAGTGTAATTAATACCTTTTCCTCTGTAGTTCACTGCTATGAACCGGATTCTAACATTAATCGAGTCTTGCAAATAGTGCCTAACAACAAACCGGAATGTGAACCATTGTAGTTTTTCCAGTGGCAAGTCTGGCAGTCAAGAAGATTTGCCGGAGAATGTTATAGTTTCGTATTGTTATTAGTTACCACATGAGGGTCAAGCATAACAAGGTGGAGGAGTGTTTCCCATATCTGCCATGATCACATTGGTGTGTTTGTGTGCCTCATATTGATTTCTTGTGCATGCCTTTGTTCGTTTTTTTTGTTTTTTTCCATCTGCATGTGCATGCCATTATGTATGCGTGTTTGTGTTGGTGGTGTATGTGGCTGCCTGTGCAGAGGATCGAGGAGCTGGAGGCTACGCTGTATAGCGCTCTGCAGCAGGAGCAGCCGTCATGCCAGGCGGTGGCGGAGTCGCTGACAGACAGGCAGAGGGAGGAGCTGAGGCTTGCTGTGGAGAAGCTGCGGCGTCAGATTCTCCGGCAGAGCCGGCAGTATGACAGTCAGATCTTACAGGAGCGTATGGAGCTCCTACAGCAGGCCTATCAGGTAAGGCTGAAAACAAACTCCAGTGAGGTGACAGTTCTCCCTCAATCCGACCCATGTGACCTTTCAGACCACCAAATCTCTGGTGCTTTGAAAAGATGCAGTATCCCTGTGTGTACGCTACCTGTAAATGTGTGCACAGTGAAACAGTGTCACAGAATGACTGCGTCTGTGGGTGTGAGTATGTCTGTTCCATTGTGATGAATCCCCCTTCTCCCCTTCCAGTGTTGTCCTACTCCTTCAGCATCCGTTCACTTGACAACTCACGCCGTAATTTCACAATGTTGCTCATCAAACACAACGGCGCCTTCAATTCTCATTTTAATCACTAACAGGCACCCTCAAATCACAAAACACAATCATTACATACTAATGATCTGTATTTACTAATCTGATGGATTTTGACTAACTGACGTTTTATGAGTCAAGAATCAACAGGGGAAACCTTAGAAAAGGGAAACTAGCCTGTATGGAAGAAGTATTAACTATAGGGGGGAAACAACATCTTCACCTGAACTTTTTAAGCCAGTCGATGAACATGTTTTTAATAAAACATGTAAATGTTAAACTTCATATTTAACAAATCATATCAGATCTCATGTGTATTGTTTAAGACTTTTGTGGCTGTCCAATAATATTACTGTTAATATGATGCATACTTTGTCAGTTTTACATCATTTTAGAGACCGTGGGTTACTCACGTGAGCTTACTAGCATCTTTCCCAAATTAATAGTCATTCATAATTATTCAGACTCTAAATTTCCCTTGGAAAAATGTAGATGGTTTTATGGTCAGTGCTGACATTTTGGCCGTCTAACTGCATGTGTTTTTGCTATGCAGAGAATTAGAGAACTGGAGGACAGGATCGACTTGCAAAAGAGGCAAATAAAGGAAATAGAAGAAAAGGTACTTCTTATGTCATCGTGAGGCAAAATGTATTTCCTCAAAAAAGTACCATTGATTCGACATTTCTTACTGACGACTGCTTTTCCTCTCTCTCTTTTTCATGACACGTTAACTTGATCCCCATATGTTCTTTTAGTTTTTGTTCCTCTTTTTGTTCTTCTCTTTAGCCTTTATTCTTTGGCCTTAATGAACATGGCTGTGGAAGCACATCAGGTACTGTACATATCGAGCATTGTATTACCTTTCCCCATAGCCTATTAATGAAATTGTAAATCTCTCATTGTTGTGTTTTCAGGTGTTAAGTTTCTGCAGAGGCAAGCGAGGACAAAACAACTCATAATTGTATTTTTATGCATTTGTAGACAGTTCATGAAAACCCAATGGCCTTTTTGATAAATGCACTTTTTGCAGAAGAAAGCACCTGCAAACATGTGAAACAAATAACGATATACACAAGACATAAGATTTATTTACGAGTGACTATTAAATGACTGCTATGCTGATATTTGGACCTGGACTAGAAGCACACAACTTGGATTTATGGAGAAACACAATGCTACGGAGGGGAAAAGAGCCACGGGAGGAGAAGATTAAAGTGCCGAGAGGGAGGGGGCGGCAAGTTAAGGATTCTGGCAAAGTATCGCCTCTCTGGTGTTTCTAAGGAAACGGCAGTGCGGCACATGTTTACAAATCCGCTCAAATGAACTTACTGGCTTGTATCTGCGTGGAGAAGAGGAAAATTACAGTCAGTACAACGCAGCATACAAGGTTATTACGCATCACTTGCAGAGTATCATGATTGTCATATTTGAATTGAATATTTTAATGTTTTGTGTCATTTGATTTGAGCGTCAGTTTTGGATGATTTGTTGAGCACAAAAGAGGAGTTGCAGTAACTTGAGCTCGTGATCCACTCCAACTTGCTCCCAAGCTGTTAACAATGTCAATAATAGATGAGCGTAATCAATATTGAAAAAATGCACAACTGTCTTCATTTCATGAAGAGAATGCGTTTTCTGGTGCATACAAATCATTTATACCATTGTTTCCTCTGTTAGAGGGAAAAGTCACCGGGGGAACACAAGCAACCCAAAAGACGGTCACATGACCCTGTGAGAGCTTGGGCGAAGTGAAAACAGTCCTGTTACCATGGATATTGCTGGACGCAACTCAAGCCTGTACATTGTTGAGTGTGTGAGAGAGTTGGGGTCTCTGAGGGGACTCCCAAGTTTAACCATTCAGTCAAACAGGAACTAGAGTAACAGGTAAGCGAGGACGCGCTGACGTGACACACGCACGCACACACACACACACACACACACACACACACACACACACACACACATCTTCTCTTCGTATTTTAACCTTGGCATGTTTCCTGTTACATCTCCCTGTGTAACTATTGTGTCAGTTTAATTCAGAGTAATAAGCAATTTGCTCCTTTTTGCTAAATAGTAATGGGAAATACTGTGAAGTTGGATGACACACTGACTTTTTCTCTGTGTTGTGATGGTTAGATCAGAGAGTAAGAGAGTGCAGGGAGGAGCCTGCAGCAAGAGTCACTTGTCTGTAACTCCCACCCACCCCAGCATGTGATACCACTAGAGGCTTGATCAGGGAAGACCCTGTACGCTGAGATAGGAGGTTAGGACCATGGTGAGTCAGAGCGCTGCGTGTTTGTCATTTTATTATCTTCTTAACGGTAGTTTGAGGATGTGGCAGACAAGAAACAACGAATACTAACATACAATATTCTGTCCAGACTTGTGACAAAGTGCAATGTGTATGGCGGGAGCGACTGCAGCGTTGTCAGAGGCGGCTGAAGGACAAAGAGGATGAGATGGGTCGCCAGTGCCAATACTTTGACCAATTTAAACGCCAGCTCCACCACAAGCTCAGCCTAGCGAGGGACAGAGAGGAGAACCTGCAGAAGCGCATCTACACTTTAGAAAAGCAGCTACTGGACATGACCGTGAGTGCGGCCACTGATGTCGCAGCATTGAGCGCGGTCGGAATTGTGCCCCGCTTGACCGAAACACACTGGCAGGAGCCAGGTGCTAGAGAAGAGTGTGAAGGCGAAGAAGAGAAAAATGAAGGCAGAAGGAGGCAATGGCAGCCAAATGATGGAGGAGAGCGAGATGGAAAGAAGGAGGGGGGCAACGGAACAGCTGAAAATGAAAGGCGGACAGACACCAAACTGAACTCTAATGAGGTCAGGTTGCAAGGTTTCATCATGACCCTGCAGGAGGATCTCAGGGTGCTGCTGGAGAGAGAGGAAAGTGGGCTTGCAGAGCAGAGGAGGTTGATAGAGCAGCTCCAGGAGGCCCAGGAGAGCAGCCTTTTCCTCTGCTGCAAGGTGGAAGAGATGAAGGTCGAGCTCCAACAGCTGAACTTGTCTGAAAGTGCGCTGATGAAGGAGGTGGAAGAGCTAAGAGTGGAAAACAACAAACTCAAACATGACCTTAAGGATTCAACTAAACAAACTCCCAGTCAGTCGTCTGCAATCTCTGCTGATGTTTGCTCTGCCGCCTCTGACACTATTACAGTTGTACATCGCCCAGAAGGAAGCTCTGAAATGGTGTTTATTTTATTTTATTTTTTGTGTGTGTGATTTCTTTTTCATTACATTTACTCATGAGGGTGAACATGCTCGTCTCAGCTAAGACCGAATGCTGTTGTTGACGGTAAATCCCTCTTGTTTTACGTCACGTCTGTCCTTTTCTATGCTGTGACTTGCGGGTGAGCTCGATCCAAAATTCTAGGTGGCTTTGGGCCAGAGGCATGGTACTCCATCGACTGGCCGCCAATCAATTGTTGGGTACATACTCTATAGGCAACCAAGCATTAACACAGACGTGCCACATAGACAACGAAACATTCATATTGACAGCTAAGGACAATTCAAGTCTTCGATTAACCGAACATGCAAAGCACTAACGGTGAGATACGTTTCTATTCTTTCCCTATTCAGCTTGGCAGCATGAACAACACCTTTCTCAGTTTCCGCGTGTGGTTTGCATGTTCTCCCCATGCTTGAGTGGGTTGTGTCCTAAAACCATGCAAGTTAGGTCAAGTGAAGATTCAAAAGTTTTCATGAATCTGAGTGCAAATGGCTGTTTGTCCACTGTGCACGCTGCACTGCGGCTCAGTCCAGGAGGTACCCCCACGAGGTACCCCACCCCCACCCTAAGTCAATAGGCTCCAGCTCAATGGCGACTTTAATGCGGACAAACACTATAGAAAATTGACGGCTGGTTATCTAATTCACATTTTTGATCATGTAGTATCAGAAGATTTTCCATATAGATTAAAGCAAAACTAGCTCCACTAATTCTTCGTTCTTTTTGCTCTAAAAGGTATTGGGTTTGCACAGTGCAGTTTCAACTGTCCACCACCAGGCTGCAGCAGCGACCTCCAACAGTGCCACCCAAGCACCCACGATTACTGCCAAACACGAGCCTCCGTATGCATCTAAAAATGACGCCCTAAGCGTTTTTCCTCACCTCAGTCGTCAAACCCTCGACTTGGCTTCAGAGACAAAAGAGGAGTGGGGTTCCCAGGGGGGCTTCAATGTGGAGGACACACACAGCGAAGAATCTGAAGCCCTGAGGGAGGCATACAGGAGCTTAGGTTTAGGTGAAGACCTGGAGGGTCTCAGAGAGCAATGTGAAAACCTGGAGGCCGCTCTTCAGCAATCAAAGCAGCAGCTGCAGGTCATGGCTCAGGAGAACGCGCAACTGAAACGACAACTCAGCAACCAAAGAGAGGAGAACCAGGTAATGTATTGTCACATAGTGTAGATATATTGATCAAATGATATAACTGACATAAGTAACACAGTGCTGATTTTTGTTGTATTCAGTTTGGTGCAAGATTAACCAGTAATGAAGCTGATGCCATCCAGTCATCTCCTGTCCAAGAAGATGTCACCGACCGCGATGGCCTTCTCCACGCCCTCAATCAGGAGAACCGAGCCTTGGCCATCCGCATCGAGGAGCTGCTGACTCACATTGAGCTCAATGAGGAAGAAATGAAGAGCGAGCGATCTCAGCTGAGGGCAAATATTTTGTATCTGGAGGAAGACAAAGCCAAGCTGGAGGAGGTGAAGCAAGAGCACGGTTGTCTCATCACAGAACTCACCAGAAAGACTGAGGATGATCTCAATACAATCATGGACCTGCGGCAGAAGTTAGATGAGCATTGTAATAAACCAAAAAACATAGGAAGGTGTCGAGAAAGCCACCCAGAAGAATGTTCGACAGGGAGCGTGGGAATAGAGAAAGGCAGACTACAATTGATGTCATGTCAACCACCAGAGAAGGAGAATACATTTCTAAAGCCTATTTACAAGCCACAAAGTTGTCTCCTGGTGAAGTCAGGTAGTGATGAAGTGGAGCAGCTCACCACATCCATCCAGAGTCTGAAAGTTGAGCAAACACAGTTGTATGGCCGTGTGGTAACTCTCAGAAAAGAACAGAGAGATGTATCTCTGTCAGTCCAAACACAGACTGAGGAGAAAAAGCACTTAACTCGGACAATTTGGGCACTCAAAGAGGAAAAAGATGGGATCGCTCGAGCTCTGGATGGTCTCAAGCAGGAGAGAGACCAAATAATCCGAGTGGTCAGTGGACTGAAGGATGTGCAAGTTCGTCTTTCAAAGTCTGTGAGTGGTCTGAAAGAAAAGAAACTGAAGCTCAATGAGTCTTTTCCGGTTCTTGAAAGAGAAAAAGAGAAATTGTTAGAGTCGCTGTCAAATGGAAAAGAGGGCATTCGACAAACTGCTCAGACAATGCAACGTTTGGAGCGAGAGAAGGAACAATTAAGTCAGAGAGTCCTGGCTTTGCATCTGGAATCAGACAAACTAACAGAATCTCTCCAAAAGTCAACAGATAAGAATCAAGCATGCCGTCATTTACAAGGAGACTATGAGGGGCTGCTCGTGTCAATTAATAGTTTGAAGGATGAAAAAGTAAGAACTGAACATTCAGTCAGATGTTTGAAACAGGAGGAAGCACAGATAATGAAATTAATTCAGTCTCAAAGAGAACAAATAAGCGGCCAACAAACTGGTCCTCACAGCCACACGCAATACAACACATCGCACCGGAAGAAGACTAAAGAGGAAAACAAACTAAATGGAACAAACTTCGTCGACAGCACGATGCAGGTATAAAGACGCATGGGAAGGTTGCCTTGAGTGCGATGTCAGCATTTGACAATGACAAGATTGTTCTCACATTTTTTTCAATGGGAAATCAGGAACCGAGTGAGCTGGTGGGTGAGATTGAAGTTGTCAGAGGAGAACTGAAGCAGTCACAAGAAGAAGTGGAACAAAGACACGCAGAGGTCAGTGTAAACGGCATGTTTTCTCCTTGTACACGTTTCGATTGAAAATGAACTGTTTTTGTGTAGATTACAGATTGGCAGACCACAGAGCTACGCATGCAGTTGAGTCAGTCAGAAGTCAGAA